>JARLTB010000312.1:1295000-2512500 GCA_030141615.1 Unio pictorum
AAATTACTTAAAACTTTTTTAAATGATTATCAGGTATTATGTGTCTCTTAGCATCTGTGACAGAAAATCTCTTACCTTTCCCTAAATTTAGATTTACTGACCAAATTATGTTATGCCTGCTGCCAAAATGATATCTCTTGAGTCTAATGTCTTTATCAATTCAAGCTTTTCTAAATGAATTTTTTAAAATTACTTATATGTATTATAAAATTACTTATATGTATTATATTCTGTTTAACATATTGTATATACTGTATGCACTGTATTTTGTAAATCTAAAGCCAGACATGAAACTAAAACTTGTCTTATATACCTCACAATATTTGCATTACCATGTAACTTTATCAATTTTGTTCTTGAGTATGTTATTTAATTACCAATATGAAATTAATTTATCTCATCTCTGTATCTCTTATCAATGAAAAATATTATGTTAACTTAGTTGTACACATCTGTGAATTTTTGATGATGAAATTTTCAAAATCATAAAATCCACCGATCTACACTCGTTGCAAGGAGCCACTTGAAATGTCTTGGGAGTAGGAATCATGTTGTAACTGCAACTGAGTTTTTGTTTCTGGTAAGTTTAGTGATTGGTGGCAATTGAACATACAATCAGTATTTATGTGCAATGTTTAGTATAATTTTTTTTTTAGCTTTTAAAATACGAAGTGCCCCATTCACTCATGACTGAAGGATATGCTATTGTGTATTAAGTTTCTTGTGAAATTCAAGAAAATATTAACTATAATAAATTAAAAATTATATGTAACATTAGGTAAAGATTTAAAAGTAGTGAAATATTTCTTTAAGAGCAAATCCCAAATTTTAATGCAATAAATATGAAGTCAATTTGTGAAGTTGATCAGAATTTGCCGTGCTATGCAACTAATGGTTTTTCCTCCTTTCTAAAAATAGACAATCAGTCGAGGACTTCATTTGTATATTTTTTGTGCCAATTAGTATTGTAATCAGTGAGTAAATGCTATTTATAGAAAATCCATATCTTAAAATATTAGTCATATATTTGCATTGAAATAAAGAATATGAGCTTAAGAAAATAACACCAAACATTAAGTTATTTTTACATGGTTCCCATTCTTTTCTAAAGATAAATTTCCAGGTCATTTCCAGGATGAAATTAATTTTTTCAAAGTTCACATATGACCATTACTGAATAGAATTAAAACATGCATTTTCTAAATTTAAAAATGTTTCTCTTTCAAGACTCTCCAAAAGATGATCATGTACAAAAACCCCAAAATGCATCACACAACACAAGTTTGATTATATTCCTATAAACTGGTATTTAAAGTCATTTCAATGTACACAATAAAAATTCCAACTTTATTTATTGACCTGTATTATGTTGCTAAGTGGGAACATCAAAATGAACATAATTTAGTTTTGTTTCTTTTCAAACCTTTATTTCTAAATAATTCTTTGGCAAAATATATATTATATATAAACATCCCCAACGTTATCATAAGCAATCCTGTATACTGTACATCCCTCATGTTATAAAAAGCAATCCTGTGTACCATACATACCCATGCTATAAAAAGCAATCCTGTGTACTACATTAAAATGTTATAAGCAGCAATCCTGTTTACTGTACATCCCCCATGTTATCATAAGCAATCCTGTGTACCATACATCCCCATGTTATCAAAAGCAATCCTGTGTACTGTACATCCCTCATGTTATTATAATCAATCCTTCTGTAAACTGTATATCCCCCATGTTATCATAAGCAATCCTTTGTACCATATATCCCCATGCTATCATAAGCAATCCTTCTGTGTACAATACATCCCCATGCTATCATGAGCAATCATGTGCACTGTACATCAACCATGTTATCACAAGCAATCCTATTTACCGTACATATCCATGTTATTATAAGCAATCCTTCTGTGTACAATACATCCCCATGCTATCATGAGCAATCATGTGCACTGTACATCAACCATGTTATCACAAGCAATCCTATTTACCGTACATATCCATGTTATTATAATGAATCCTTCTGTATACCGTACATTTCCATATTATCAAAAGCAATCATGTGTATACCGTACAAACCCCATGTTATCATAAGCAATCATTTTCTGTACCATACATCCTCCATATTACCATGAACAATCCTTCTGTATAGTGCACATCCCCATGAACTCGACATTCTTGCTTATAAATTTAGTCCAACTGCAAATAACATAGACCCTGATCAACCATGTTGTTTGCTTCACTAATAACTTATGGCAAACTGTACAGACCCAGATCTGCAAGTGCATTATGGGTTTTTGCAAATCGACTACACTTCATAGCTGATCACAGGCTCAGTCTGCTATGCCCTTCATGGAAACAATTTAATCTGATTTTCTCAAATAGTTTCTGCACAAATTACATTAGATCTCAATCATACAAGTGCCTGTATGAAAATAATACATGTACATACAGATCAACTTGGATGATCTATTCTTTTTTAAAAAGAACATAAACATAACAATTTGACATACATTTACATTGAAAATTAAAATACCGAAACATGCACAGTGGGTACAACAAATCACAGGAACATTAGATCATTAGCAAGATCTGTTCCCTGTGAGTTTCTCAAGTTATGTGACTTTATGACTTTTTCAAGACTTCCACTCTGCGCATGCATTTAGGATTTGATTTATATGAAATGGGTGCAAATTTTGAGTCCTAAAATAATCCCGAAGCACAGTGGGAAGACAAGGGTTTGATTTTGTAAGAAATGGGTGCAAATTTTGCATCCTAGAATTGACCCTGAGACACAGAGTAAAGACAATATAAACATACCTTGAACTGCAATAGCCAGCTCTGCTGACGACATACTGCTAGTTGAGAACTCTTTATCTTTCTCCTTTTTCATCATCTTCTGAGCTCTCCGCCGCTTCTTTGAATTGGCATTCTCTCCCCACAGATTGGTGCCACCGTATATGCTCGGAATATTCAGAAGGGCGATCCCTTCAAGAGAAGGCCCATTAGCAAGGTCAAGAGAATAACCGTCACACTGAAATACAATGTTTATGACATTTATATATAACATAAAATGTGTCTGAATAAACTATTCCTATTTCATTTTTGTTAAACCAATAATTATGTATCACTTAACTGAATACGAATCTAAACATTGATTTTGTCAACCATAATACTTACATAAAAATGAATGTACAGTATTGTTGGATGAGATGTATGAATCTTAAATCAACTGATCAGGAGTGTGTATCCCTGGATTGATGCCATCGCTAAGAAAATTTTAAATATTACATCAGAAAATTTCGAAGCTTTCTGTTCACTTTTATGTATGAATAGTAATCCTAATTGTTTTTTCTAGTATCAATGTTCCCTCAGGTGTGTTGAAATTCTTGCCTTTTGGTTCAGGCTTTAATGACTCTTAGGACTCTGCAAACATCGATAAATAAAAAATATCAATGGAAAAGTATAAAGATATGTTCAAGACACAATAATAAAGTTCCACAAAAAAGATTTAGTTTTGAAACAGTTTTTGTTAATTTTAAATAAGAAACTAAAAAGCATGAAAGTACTTCTAGAAAAATGGTCTGAATTTTAGTTCTTTGAAGGAAAATTAGATAAAAACAATTCCTGGCAAATTAGTATTACAATGAATTGTAGAGATGAAATTCTCATAAACATGTATTTAGTTTATATTAAAAAACAAAATACGCTGAAACTATATATCATAACAGACTTACCATTACGTCAATATCTTCATGCAAATTTTTACATGTAGCAGCAAATGTTTCCGATGTTCCAAATTCAAAGTACCACAATTTATTCTTCATTCTGGAGAAAGAAATTGACTTTCAGTAATCTAGAGAAGTTTACAGAAAAACAAAAGCATGTACAGACATACAGAAAGATGAACAGAGCTTGGTTTGTAACTAAAACATATGCAAAATGATTTGGTACACACTCTGTATCACATATTTTGCATTGTTTGAATTTGCTATATTTGTGGAAACAAAACAGTACTAAAATTAAAGTCTGCCAAAAATATTTAAATAATATTCTAAAATTAAAGACTGCCAAAATGAAGATTTTCCAATAAGTTTTGATGCAGTTTATTCAATTAGTGTAAAATTCCCACCACAATCATATGTAGAGACTGAAAGAAAGTTCGAGATTATTCAACATATGGATGTATTCAAAGAACAATAAAAAACAAAACCAAATGCAATGGGCAGAGTATATGATCTGAAAAAAGAATTGCATGTCTACGAGCTGAGGAGAATTAATATTCATGAGATTAGTGAGTATACATGGATTCAGAAAATTCCTTTTAAAATAGCATGTTGTTGTTTTTTCATGATCACTGAAAAGAAGATAAAGTTTTATTGACAGTATGAAAATATAGATATTTTGATTACAAGAATAGACTTAAAGACTTTTACTACTTTACTTTACTTACTATGTTTAATTCCGTAATTATTGTGTTTTTTTCTTCTTCTGATTTCATGTTGTTTCTTTTTAACCTTATCATGGTATAAGTTCTTATGTTATCTAATATTGTAAAATGTCTAAAATTAAAGCACTGTTCTAAGTCCACATGATTATTATTATTATTATTATTATTATTATTATTATTATTATTATTATTATTATTATTATTATTATGATTATTATGTACCAACTATAGGTTTGACCATTCCACATGATACTTGCCTTTCATTTTACACAATTTCAAAAGGAAGTAATTTTCTGGTTATTCAAAATTTCATTGCTAAAAGATGATGTATATGCCAGGAATAAAAGTGAATATCAACAAATCAAATGTGATAAAATTGGGGCATTATAGAATTCCCAGATCATTATGTGTAAAAATTATGGATTTTATTGCATTGGGTTTCAAATTTCTCTTATTAGAAGTTGAGTTATCAATGAATATAGATGAGATAATAGAAATTAAACAAAATACAAGATTTACAAAACATTTTTTCCTGGAGGTTCTGCCAATTTTTATTAAGATGCAAGATCTTAACTTAATCAGTGATCAATTGTAAAAATGACTCAAGCAGTTCTGATTTGGCTTTCATGAATAATAAGACTCAATACTTTCAATTGTATGAATAATAAGACTGAACACATTGAATTATATTAATAATAAGACTGAACACATTGAATTGTATTAATAATAAGACTGAACACTTTGAATTGTATTAATAATAAGACTGAACACATTGAATTGTATTAATAATAAGACTGAAAACATTTAGTTGTATTAATAATAAGACTGAACACTTTGAATTGTATTAATAATAAGACTGAACACATTGAATTATATTAATAATAAGACTGAACACTTTGAATTGTATTAATAATAAGACTGAACACTTTGAATTGTATTAATAATAAGACTCAATACTTTCAACTGTATGAATAATTAGACTGAACACATTGAATTGTATTAATAATAAGACTGAACACTTTGAATTGTATTAATAATAAGACTGAACACTTTGAATTGTATTAATAATAAGACTGAAAACATTGAATTATATTAATAATAAGACCGAACACTTTGAATTGTATTAATAATAAGACTGAACACTTTGAAATATATTAATAATAAGACTGAAAACATTGAATTATATTAATAATAAGACTGAACACTTTGAATTGGATTAATAATAAGACTGAACACTTTGAATTGTATTAATAATAAGACTGAACACATTGAATTATATTAATAATAAGACTGAACACTTTGAATTGTATTAATAATAAGACTGAACACTTTGAATTATATTAATAATAAGACTCAATACTTTCAACTGTATGAATAATAAGACTGAACACATTGAATTGTATTAATAATAAGACTGAACACTTTGAATTGTATTAATAATAAGACTGAACACTTTGAATTGTATTAATAATAAGACTGAACACTTTGAATTGTATTAATAATAAGACTGAACACATTGAATTATATTAATAATAAGACTGAACACTTTGAATTGTATTAATAATAAGACTGAACACTTTGAATTGTATTAATAATAAGACTGAACACATTGAATTATATTAATAATAAGACTGAACACTTTGAATTGTATTAATAATAAGACTGAACACTTTGAATTGTATTAATAATAAGACTGAACACTTTGAATTGTATTAATAATAAGACTGAACACTTTGAATTGTATTAATAATAAGACTGAACACATTGAATTATATTAATAATAAGACTGAACACATTGAATTATATTAATAATAAGACTGAACACTTTGAATTGTATTAATAATAAGACTGAATACTTGTAACTGTAAAAACAGTAAAACTGTTCTTGGTTGTAGGATTTAATGCCATTTTTAAGCACAATACAGGTTATACAAGGTGGCCAGTATAATTGGTGGAGGAAGAACCCTGAAAAGAACCACCAACCCATGTGAAGCTACTGGCAAGCTTTCTCATGTATCAACATTGACCAAGCCCAAGATTCAAAATCACGCAGACAGAGGTGAAATGGCAGTGATCTGTAATGGCAGTGCTTTAGTCCACTCGGCCACTCAGGGCCTAACAGTAACAATGACCACTTTGAACTGTATGATTAATAAGAATGAACACTTTTAATTGCATGAACAATAAGACTAAACACTTTTAACTGTACAGACAGCAAGACTGTACACTTTCAACTGTATGAATAATAAGACTGAATACTTTGAACTACATGAATAATAAGACTGAACACTTTCAACTGTATGAATAGTAAGACCGAACACTGTGAACTGTATGAATAGTAAGACTGAAAACTTTCAACTGTATGAATAGTAAGACTGAAAACTTTTAACTGTATGAATAGTAAGACAGAATACTTTGAACCACATGAATAATAAGACTGAATACTTTGAACTACATGAATAATAAGACCAAACACTTTCAACTGTATGAATAGTAAGACTGAAAACTTTCAATTGTATGAATAGTATGACAGAATACTTTGAACTACATGAATAATAGGACCGTAAACTTTCAACTGTATGAATAGTAGACTGAACACTTTTAACTGTATGAATAGTAAGACTGAACATTTTCAACTGTATGAATAGTAATACTGAAAACTTTCAACTGTATGAATACTTTGAACTACATGAATAATAAGACCAAACACTTTCAACTGTATGAATAGTAAGACTGAAAACTTTCAACTGTATGAATAGTAAGACAGAATACTTTGAACTGTATGAATAGTACGACCAAATACTTTGAACTACATGAATAATAAGACTAAAAACTTTCAACTGTATGAATAGTAAGACTGAAGACTTTCAGCTGTATGAATAGTAAGACTGAACATTTTCAACTGTATGAATAGTAAGACTGAACATTTTCAACTGTATGAATAGTAATACTGAAAACTTTCAATTGTATGAATAGTAAGACAGAATACTTTGAACTGTATGAATAGTAAGACCAAATACTTTGAACTACATGAATAAAAAGACTAAAAACTTTCAACTGTATGAATAGTAAGACTGAACACTTTCAACTCTATGAAAAGTAAGACTGAACACTTTTAACTCTATGAATAGTAAGACCAAACACTTTCAACTCTATGAATAGTAAGACCAAACACTTTCAACTGTATGAATAATAAGACTGAATACTTTGAACTACATGAATAATAAGACCGAAAACATTCAGCCGTATGAATAGTAAGACTGAACACTTTCAACTGTATGAATAGTAAGACTGAACACTTTCAACTGTATGAATAGTAAGACTGAACACTTTGAACTGTATGAATAGTAAGACCAAATACTTTGAACCACATGAATAATAAGACTAAAAACTTTCAACTGTATGAATAGTAAGACTGAACACTTTGAACTGTATGAATAGTAAGACCAAATACTTTGAACTACATGAATAATAAGACTGAAAACATTTAACTGTATGAATAGTAAAACTGAACACTTTCAACTCTATGAATAGTAAGACTGAACACATTCAACTGTATGAATAATAAGACCAAATACTTTGAACTACATGAATAATAACACCGAAAACATTCAACTGTATGAATAGTAAGACCGAACACTTTCAACTGTATGAATAGTAAGACCGAACACTTTCAACTGTATGAATAGTAAGACCAAACACTTTCAACTGTATGAATAGTAAGACTGAACACTTTCAACTGTATGAATAGTAAGACCGAACACTTTCAACTGTATGAATAATGAGACAGAATACTTTGAACTACATGAATAATAAGACTGAAAACATTCAACTGTATGAATAGTAAAACTGAACACTTTCAACTCTATGAATAGTAAGACTGAACACATTCAACTGTATGGATAAAAGTTGTTGTTTGGGGTATAATGCTATTACTCAGCGTTAAGATACATCCTATACCATACAATATTATCAATAATTACTTCTCCTATACATGGTAGCCAGCATAACTAGTGAAGGAACCGATTTGGAAGCTACAGGCAGCTTTCTCATATACCCACATTAGCCAAGCCCAAGATTCAAACCTACATGGACTGAGGTGAGATGGCACTAACTGGTAAAGGCGTGCATTTAAGACCACGGCAAGCTAACCAGGCCCCATGAATAGAAACTTAGTACATATGCATTATTTTCTCAGCTAAAATTTAGATTCAAACCTACATGGACTGAGGTGAGATGGCACTGACTGGTAAAGGTAAGCATTTAAGACCACGACAAACTACCCAGGCCCCATGAATAGAAACTTAGTACATATGTATTATTTTCTCTACTAAAATTATGTACAATCTACAATATTTGAAATCAAGAATTCACATATCATATAATTGCCAAGTTTTGCAGCTTTAAATATTTTCAAATATTGGAAAGAGCTGTATTTTTATTTATGTTACCAGTATTATGGTGCTATGACAACATGGTGCTATGACAATATGAGAGCTGATGATAAGGACAACATACATTTCAACTTTTCCAAAGACAAGTGGAGAGATCAAATCAAAAGATTCGGACATTAGGACCTAAAAAAAGGAGTTTTTTTTTGTTGCATTTTAAGGCTATGTTTTCACTAAATATTAACCAATCTTCCGGGTCCAATACACATGAAATTCTCAAAGTAGACACCATTTCTCCCTGTCACATGCTTTATTTTCCCCCATGACATGCCCTCTGTGCATATTCTTGTCAGCAATAGTCAAACTGGACAATAGCTAAATGTTAGTCTTATGTAAACAAGCAAGAAAGACAGATTGCCTAATTAACAGTTAAGCTGTGTCTTTGCAATTATCTTATGAAAACGACTGGCCCTCCAATATAATTCAAAGAAAACACCTTCTACAGTGTATTACATAAGTGCCAGCAAATGATTGGCAAATAAATGATGCCCTGATTTCTTGCAACTAATGGTACCTAAATATGCAGTCTAAAGCTACCATACATATTTTTCCACATTTTATATCCCACCTTATTTCCTTATTGTCCATTTGAAATGCATTTAACATTGTTTACTAAATAACATATTTATCTGAATTAATGTCTGAGGGCACATAAGTTGAATAATAGGTTTATCCATTCCTTCTTTTAATTTAATCATTGCAAATAATGTTTGTATATAAGGTACAGTAATGCCAGGTGTTCAATCATGTAATCTTTTTTTGTAGGAATGGAGAAACACTAGCATAACAGAGATCATTGATTGGGATTGAAACGAATTGCTGAAAATGTTATTGTAGTAGTTTTCCGATTTTAGTATTGTTGTAGGGTTTTAAAAAATATTGTAAAATAACGTGAATGTTTGAACATTTCTATTTACTGAAAAATATTTATTTGTAGTATTTATTTGTTGTGAGATAATAATTATTTCATCACAACAAAATTCACAGGTGATAAAACATGGTTTCTATGGATTGGATAAGCAATATCTATTGATGAAGGATTCTTTTAAGAGAAATGAAAAGGAGTTTTCTATGAAAATTGGGAGACATTATCAAATTAGGAGGTGAAGTGGAATGACCTTAAAAATTGTTAGAACTGAAGAAAAAAAATCAAAGAAAGATTTCTTACCGACTGTTGAATTTTTCAGGGTGCTTCTCTCTCATAACATGGAATCTGTGACAAATAGAAGCATCCTGAAACAGAAGTGTAAGTACATGTATGTATGATATCTTTTTACAGGAACTAGGTTTAGAAACAGAGAAGTGTAAGTACATGTATGTATGATATGTTTTTACAGGAACTAGGTATAGAAACAGAGAAGTGTAAGTATGTATGTATGATATGTTTTTACAGGAACTAGGTATAGAAACAGAAAAGTGTAAGTACATGTATGTATGATATGTTTTTACAGGAACTAGGTATAGAAACAGAGAAGTGTAAATACATTGTATGTATGATATGTTTTTACAGGAACTAGGTATAGAAACAGAAGTGTAAATACATTGTATGTATGATATGTTTTTACAGGAACTAGGTATAGAAACAGAAGTGTAAATACATTGTATGTATGATATGTTTTTACAGGTACTAGGTTTAATGACGCATCAGCACACTTCTAGCTATACTGTACATCAGAAACAACAAACAAATTGAGCAGAGTTAACATCACTTTTCTTTTAACAAATACTGAAAAACAAAAACTATTTGCTGAGAATTTAAATGTATGTTTCTCTTGAATAAGGAATATCAAACAAAAAAATCAATCAAAAAAGAAAACTACCGCATATTGGGCATTAACATAAACAGCGAGTCCAAAAAATTATATTGCAATGAGTTCAGATTTTGCTTCCAGACTGCAAAACTATCCTTATAAAAATGATTTTAAAAAAGCATTATTACGGCAAGTACTAACAAAGATTGATCAATGTCAGATTTAGATGTTAAAGTTGCAAAAATCTGACGAACTTAAAATGCAAGCAAGAAGGGCCATGGAAACAATTTTGGCGTAAAATGTTTCTTCAATAATAGTAAATTGATTATTGTTGTTGTTGTTGTTGTAGGGTTTAACACCATTTTGGAGTAAAATGTTTCTTCAATAGTAATTTGATCATTGTTGTTGTTGTTGTTGTTGTAGGGTTTAACACCATTTTTCAGCACAAGATAGGCTATATATGGGGGTCAGTTTTAATGGTGGAAGAAAACTTCGGAAAGAACCACTGACCCACAAGAAGTTACTGGCAAGCTTTCTCACATATCCACATTGGCCGAATCAGAGACTCAAACCTATGCAGACAGAGGCGAGTTGGCAGTGATCCATAATGGAAAGCGATTTAGACCACTCGGGGCACCTAGCTTGATCATAATACTTAGGTGTACAGAAGAAACAGTCCTGAAAGACCAACCCTTGTGGCAAAATGAATGATCTCTCAAGACAGGTGGTCATATTCACTAAATATGTGCATGCAGCTCCAGATCTCTCAAAAATAGCTGGTCACTCAAAACAGGTTTTACTGTACTAGAAATACCTTACAAGTCCAGATAAAATAATTAGCTATGAAAGATAAAATTTGGTTTCCCACATAGGTGAAAGTCTTGGAGTGATATCCCCATCATACAGAAAATGGTACCAAATCTTGTAAACATACAAGTTACTACTGGAGTGGAGTGCACACTCTCTTGGTAGAATGTAACTGTGGGCAGGATGGAAGGGTATATCCCTATTATGATTGGGTAAGATTTATAAAGAAACTTATTTTACTCAGAAACAGAGCTTATTTTTCAAATATGTTACCCAATCATACATGTCCTACTCTGTAAGGTTTCTGGCACGGCTTCTACACATATAATTTGGATGAAGCTTTGATTCCATATGTTAATATATGACTTTAGGAAAAAGGAAACTGTTTTCCAATTACAAATCCATCATAAGTCATCATGCTGTGTCCTTAAACTGCGATGTGACTCATTTAGGTAACCTTTTGCACTTCAGCGATTGGTCCCATGAGGTTTAACTGAGCCTTCTGGAATGAATGATTGATTGCATCCCATGGTTTGTATAATGTCAGCTGTGGAACAGCTTTGCTCAAATGCAATACTTCTGCAACTGCTCTAACTTCATGAGCCAAAACTTCTGAACCCTGGACAGCAGAGTATGTGGTCTTCTACATGTATTGGATTGATAGGCATGTTTTCCTGCCTGTTTTGTCCAGAAAAGAGGTGTCCTTTTTATCATGTTGATTGCTTCCCTGAAAATATCTCATTGACCTCTGAGGCTGTATGTGGAAGATTTATTTCTCTGGTGCATGGTTGTATATTTTATCCACCTCACAATTAAAGCACAAGTTAGAAAAGAATGGCTACAATATAAGCTTGGCTTTGTCATTGTCTTTTAAACAGGTGGAAGTGAAGAGCACTGCATCTCTTTCTGCCTGCTATAAATTTGCTGCTGCTGTCAAAGTTTTGGTCAGTATGTATAGGTTATGCAAGGCATGGGCAACGTACTCCATAGCATGAACTGGATAAGTGATTTTTAAAGCAACACCCTATCATGTTAAAAAACAGATAAGATTAGATCATGGGCCACATCTGGCTTGCTGGCCATATTTTGCCCACCCCTGAGTTATGCTGATCCATCGGAGTACTTGTGTTCTTGTATTGGGTAGGTATACAAAGGTATTCACTCCTTTAATGGTAGAATCAACCGTGGTGGTGACTGGTTGTGATCCAACAGAATCTGGTCAAACAGTGCCATTACATCTAACATGAAGCTATCCAGTTCATTATCATGGGATTGGTTATGGGAAACAACAGCTTCAAAAACTTTGTTTTCGAAAGAAAGGATCATAAAAAAGTCTAAATTTTGAGACAGTACACTTTTCAGAGAAGAGAAACTCCTCCAACTTCTTCCAAAGTCCTAAAATTTTCTAAAACATTCTTGAACATGGTTTGCAAAGGTATATCATTAAGAGTGAGCATGCTCCTCAGTAATTTAAGTCTTCATTTGATATGGCATCAATCCCGACATTAAGGGAGACCACTCTGTCAGACTGTAACCTATGAGGGCAGACAACTGATAGCTTTCATAGCTAAAACGTCTGCATGGAAGGGCTGGAATTGCAAGGAATTACAACTCAAGTATTATGATTGTTTAACATATCTGAAGAATAGAATAAACAACCTACTGTCATCAATGGCACATGAAAACATGATAATAATACAGGACACAATTTTACATGGACTGGAAAGCATAAACATACCACACCAATGGAGAAGTAATTATTGATAATATTGTATGGTATAGGATCCCCTTCCTCCGCCTCTCCCTCCTCAGGTTTGCTGAACTCAATCTGCCAGCGATCCATCATGATAACTTGTCCGTTGTAAACTTTGTGCAGAACCTTAGTCAATTTCTCACCCTCGTAGCCCCTCCCCCATCGCAGGCACCGTGCCAGATCATTGCCTGTACCCAGAGGCAATACAGCCACTGGTGGTCTTTCCTTGTAGTTCATCTTATCTGAAAGAAATATAATGATGTGTCAGAAAGCAAAATTTAAATCGATTGGTGGAAAAAAAACTGAAAGAATTTTCTTCAATTTTTAAAAATGAATGTACATTTAATATTTCCAGAATTTTCATCTGAAGTAGTTTACAGTACACTTTAAACAGTTTTACATGGTAAAAATTACATTTACTTTTGCCATGATATATGCATTTCAAAACAGATATACTTATGTAAAATGATAAAATTAGTAACTTTTCTGTTTCAATTGACAAATTTGTATAAACAAATATTTGCTAGAGTTTAAATTACCATTTACATCCTAGACCTCAAATTTGAAAATAAACATTCAAAATGTATTGCATAATTTATTCAGAGAAAAATATGTATTGCAGAAATGGCTGAGCTCTCCATCTCAGGAGGCACCGCTATTTCCAGGAATAGCAGAATTTCTGATTTTTTTATATTATACTGCTATGATATTTAAGCATTCAAACACCAAGCTATATGCACTCTAATATGAACAATTGAGGACCTTACATGAATGAAAAAAATGAGTATCTTACATGGATGGTAAAAACTGAGTATCTTACATGAATGGTAAAAACTGAGTATCTTACATGAATGGTAAAAACTGAGCATCTTACATGGATGGTAAATACTGAGCATCTTACATGAACGGTAAAAACTGAGCATCTTACATGAATGAAAAAACTGAGCATCTTACATGAATGAAAAAAATGAGTATGTTACATGAATGAAAAAAATGAGTATCTTACATGGATGGTAAAAACTGAGTATCTTACATGAATGGTAAAAACTGAGCATCTTACATGAATGGTAAAAACTGAGCATCTTACATGAATGGTAAAAACTGAGCATCTTACATGGATGGTAAATACTGAGCATCTTACATGAATGGTAAAAACTGAGCATCTTACATGAATGAAAAAATGAGCATCTTACATGAATGAAAAAAATGAGTATCTTACATGAATGGTAAAAACTGAGTATCTTACATGAATGGTAAACACTGAGCATCTTACATGAATGTAAAAACTGAGCATCTTACATGAATGGTAAAAACTGAGCATCTTCCATGAATGGTAAAAACTGAGCATCTTACATGAATGGTAAAAACTGAGCATCTTACATGAATGGTAAAAACTGAGTATCTTACATGAATGGTAAAAACTGAGCATCTTACATGAATGGTAAAAACTGAGCATCTTACATGAATGGTAAAAACTGAAGATCTTACACAAATGGTAAAAATTGATGATTTTAATATATGAATGGTAAAAAGTTTGGCTCTTACGTGAATGTTAAAAATAAGGATATTACTTGAATGAAAAATTGAGAAACAAATTGAGGATCTAATATGAATGGGGGAAAAAAAATTGAGGATCTAACATGACTGGAACAAAATTGAATGTTAAAAATGAGGCTATTACATGAATGCTAATGAATTGTATAAAATCAGCTGAAAAAGTTTATATCTTTTTCAAACTTCTATAAGCAAAAGATTAAAATTATTCAACAAATTTCTTGCCTTATGATACAAGTTTATTAAACAAAATACCACAGTAGTCACACAACATATAACACTTTTAAAAACTGACCCATGGCCTCCAGTAACCATCCTACAGTGCCATCCCCACCACACACCAGGATTCTAAAATTTGTCACATTACTGTAGAAATTCAGCCTGAAATATTAATAGCAGAACTTCAGCAATAAAATATTTATATATGAATAGCTGCTAATTTCAAAATGCTTACATGAAGATCCCTGCATACCTTTTGCCAAAATTTATTATATTTCTAAGATTTATGAATGACTTGTGCTTAGGTTGAGTTGTCATGGAGATGATGTTTGTATTTTTGGTTCTTCAATGATGATTAAGATTTGTGTGTGTGTCTGTGTTTTGGATTTGTTAACATAGCTTTAACAATTTTTCAATTATATCACTATGATGTCTACAGTGTGGTAGTTTATACTGATGTCTATGCACTGGCGCATCATATTACAGACATGCAGCATCATGTCTCACCCAGTTAAATTATTCAGGCCAACCATTCCTAACACTAACCTTTTAATGCTGAGTGCCAAGTGAGGCAGCTGTTAGTACCAATGTTATAAGTCTTTGGTATGACTCGGTCGGGGATCAAACCCATGACCTTCTGCATCAGAGGCAGATACTCTAACCACTAGGCCACCGGAGCGGTCTGATTAGGATGTAGTTATATGTTATATTTTGATGTACATAGGTACTTAAGGGTGGACAAATGTTCCCTGGGCTTACTCTTGGCACATCTGAAAAAAGGATTCATTATCTAGTGAATGAGCAATATTATAATTGCAATCAGTATGTGAAACTCTGACAAAAATACTATAGATGGTCCCAAAGCAATGCAACCAACAGGTGCTTCATGGGAGCTGTAGGATCTACCATTTAAGTGACAAAACATGAGAAAATAAAGATTTCAACTGTAATAAACATGCATTGTTTACTTGTCTCTGCTAACAGAAAAACGTTTTTGTTTTACTGAGCATTCTTATTGCATTTTAACAATATTTACCCCATTTGTGTGATATATCAACAGTGTAAAACAACATTAAAAATAAAAGAAACTTTGACGTAACTTGATGAGTGTCTAGGAACAAAAAAGATTTTATTTAATTTACATTGATTTTTGTTTACTACCTGTTATATTATGCTAATTAAAATCTGTGTAAACACTGGATTAGTTGTCCGAGATTGTGCCAGATGTATGTGTCCAGTGACCAATACATTGCTGTAGGGCATATTTTAATTCAAACACTAACTGTAATATTGATTTGAGCAGATTAATAATGGAGCAAGTAGCACTACAATCAAATTATATTTTGAATAAAATTTGAACTCTTTTTCTGGAATTTCGTTACATTCTATGATACTAACCTGTGGTGTATTAGGTCATAAAATATATACATTCTGATGTTTTCTTTAAACATTTAATGGTGTGAACAGATAGTCTTCCTCATGTAGACACTGAATACTATTTACAGACTGATAAAAAATGACCTCTCCATTGGAATATTGATATTAAGGCCTTGACCATGGAAGAGAAAAGTTATTATGATGTGTATGTTTCATACATGCATTAAACATCACAGAAAAATCCTGTAGAATGTGAAGGCAAGATACACTCCATAAGACTACATAATGTGAAGACATGATAAACTCCATAAGACTACATAATGTGAAGACATGATAAACTCCATAAGACTACATAATGTGAAGACATGATAAACTCCATAAGACTACATAATGTGAAGACATGATAAACTCCATAAGACTACATAATGTGAAGACATGATAAACTCCATAAGACTACATAATGTGAAGACATGAAAACTCCATAAGACTACATAATGTGAAGACATGATAAACTCCATAAGACTACATAATGTGAAGACATGATAAACTCCATACTAATACTTTCAAAGCAAGATACACTCATTACCACTAATCCCACTGAAGCTACTGTCAAGCTCTTCACATATTCATGTTGGCTTAGCTAAGACCTGAACCCATGAGGACAGAGGTGAGATGTGAGTGCTCTGCAAGGTCGAGTGCCTTAGGCTACTCAGCCTCCTGAGGAAGATAAACCCTTCCAAAAAATAAATATAAACATGAAGTACCTGATACATGTGACAAAATCAAGACGTCAAATCAGTAGAATTCTAAATTTTGATCAGCAGATTAGCATACCAAAATCATCTTATATTAGAGTTCATGAGCAATCTCTTCCACAAAATGACAATACACTTTTTTTGTTATTTTTTTTGGTTGTAATTTTAAGAACAAAAAATATTTATGTAAAAATACATGTATATGAAATTTCGGGAACCATGCCATGACTGCATTATATTCAAATTCGTGTTATAATAGAGCATTGTAATACATAAAGTGAAAGCAAGAGCCATTCCACACTAGAACATAGTGTGGAATATTTTATTTTTGTGGATGTATATTCTTGTGGTTTTGCCATAACTAATTTATTTAGCGGCAGTTCATTTATGTGTCTGAGTAAAATGTCCTAATTGCTCAAAAGAAGAATCTCTATTTGTCAGGTCTATAAATTCAAGGACTGAAGTAGCCATGAAATCAACTAAAACAGTGAATTCTCAGTATTCTGTGAATGGTTCAGGCATTCATGAATATTTAAATGAAAGGTCATTTACACATATAATTCTTGTTAAATAATACCTACCCTGGAGTTGGACCCCCTTTCATCAAATCAAACACTTGTCTTGGATTGAGTAAATATTGAAACTTTCTCATTATTCTGAAAAGAAAAGAAAAAAAAATTCCCATGTAAGTCTTGAGATAATAAAAATATTGATCTTAATTTACATATAAGGGATTTAATTACCCAGATTTATAAATACAGCTCTCCCTTGCTAGTATGCAAGGATCCATTACTGTAACAAACTAATAAACACATGTGCATGCATGTGAATGAAAAGCATGTGTTCGATGAGAGAAGGAAAAACACACTGAAAGCAAGATAATAATAACAACAGCATTTATGAACACAAAATGCCAATTTCCCCTCACTATAACTGAGCATTTATCTATAATCAAGATATGATCCCATGTTTGAAAAAGTATACTCTATGGAAATATTGTATAATTTAAAAAAAAAATCTATATATAACACGAGTTAAATAGTTACACATCAAAACAACTACTCCTTAATAATCTCATTCCAACTGTGATCAGTTAAAAGCCATTTTTACGGATCTGGCCATTCTTTAGACAACTTATCTAGTATATAACAGCTAACAATGGCCAACTGCAAAAGTGGCTAATAAGAGACAAAAAGAAGCTCTTGGCAACAAGTTTTGGTAATGCCAAACTTGAATGAAATAGTTTCATAAATATTTGAGGTCATGGATATGAGAAAGAATCCATTTATATGCTTATTGTAAAATTTTAGTGAAGGTCCTGGGTGTGATGTTTTATATAGAATCATGTTAAAATGAAAGAGTTTAATGAAGAACAGCTGTGCTGCCATTATCCTAGGGTATATAAAAGGGACCTAATTTCAGACAAATGATGCAAATAAGATCACAAGATTTATGTCCCTTGCTAAGACAATCAAATCTTTTCTGTTTCTGGTTCAAAGATATTTCATTACCTAGCCTAGAAGAAATATGCAAGTAAGCAGTTTTAAAAAAAACTATTGAAATTTTTTTTAAATGAATATAGTCAATTAAATCAACAATGATTAATTGCAGTTTCAAAATCTTCTTAAGAAAAAAATTAAACTTATTTGATGATGGAACTTTCTAATACTGACTTTTTACCTTTCCAGCTTAATTCTTAAATATTGGCATTTTACAAACTACAAAGAACTGATGTATTCAGTCCGATGAAAATCCAGTGGGAACAAGTAACATATACACTACAACTTGAACAGAAAGGTTAGTATGAGATACCACAAAATTTTACCGCTTGTGATGTGTTGCAGGGAAATACAAATTCTGATTACATCTTCATATTCATAATATGTGACAGAACAGATCAGACCTGGGATAGCTGTAATTTGAAGTTTTAATCATTTTCGCGTAATCAATGATTTTGAAATAATTACATGTATCAAATATACTTGCTTATACAATAGCAGGGGCCCCGAGTGGCCGAGTGGTCTAAAGCGCTTGCCGTTACGGATCACTGCCGTCTCACCTCTGTCTGCGTATGTTCGAGTCTAAGATTCGGCTAATGTAGTTATGTGAGAAAGCTTGCCAGTAGCTTCTCGTGGGTCGGTGGTTCTTTCCGGGGGTTTTCCCGGGTTCTTCCTGCACCAATAATACTGGCCGCCATGTATAGCCTATCGTGTGCTGAAAAATGGCATTAAACCCTAAAAAAACAAAAAATACAATAGCAAATCAGGGTGGGCAGTTTAAGGTTGGACTTGACTTACAAGAGTACAGCAAATGGTAATCAAAGAAATTTTTTAACGACAACATACTTAAAATTTTAAGTAATTTTACATTCGTTAAAAACTGAATGATACACAACTATGCTCATATATATATATATATATCTCTGTGGTATTACACCAGAAAATGAAATGCCAATAAAAAATGTAATTGATTACATTTTAAAAAGGAATTAGCTAAGGACTCCACTCAAAAGTGAGTAATTGCAACTGCAGTCAAATATAAAATTAACTGTAATTTCATTGATCCTTTAAAACAGCGGTTCTCAACCTTTCTAGTGCCGTGACCCTTTTAATGCAATTCCAAATGTTGTGGCGACCCAACCGTAAAATTATTTTCGTTCATAACTGTAAAAATGTATATTTCCGTAAGCGACCCCTGGCAAATCGTTGTTCGACCCTTGACGGGGTCGCGACCCACAGGTTGAGAAACGCTGCTTTAAAACTAACTAATCCCAATGCTTATATGGCTGTGTGCTTGCTATTCATTTGTATAAAGGGACATAACGTCTGGCATTACTATGTGCTAAATTTAAGAAAGACAAAAAGATGGTGAGAGTATGAATGAGACAGATAAAGAGACAGAGACAGAGAGAAGATAAAGAGAATTATCTTTATCTAGACTGATCCTCTAACTTACTTGCTGCCTTGTTTTCCACCACTTTTGGGATTCACAAACACTAGAAGAGGATGTGTGCCTGGAGTAGGAGTTATTTGAAATGAATTCTGACCCTAAAACAAACAAACGATATGTTAATTTATGCATAATATAATTTTTTAAGATCTTCTCAAATACACTGTTTTTTTAATCATTAAAGACACACTTATGCACTGATATTTTCAGTTACTTAAGTAAAATGGGAAAAATATAACAGGCACACTCAAAAAACGAATAGAGTAAATGGTAGAAAATAGAAATGGAATATTCTAAGAGTAATTCAGTAAAAGGTAGCATTTCTAAAAGGTACATTCTAAAATTAAATAAATGGGAGAAAATAAAAAAGGTACATTCTAAAATTAAATAAATGGGAGAAAATATAAAAGGTACATTCTAAAATTAAATAAATGGGAGAAAATATAAAAGGTACATTCTAAAATTAAATAAATGGGAGAAAATATAAAAGGTACATTCTAAAATTAAACAAATGGGAGAACATATTAACGGCACACTCTAAAAGTAAGTAAATAAATGGTAGCACATATAAAAGGCACATTCTACAAGTAATAAAGAAGAAGGAATCACATGCAAAAGGCACAGTCTAAAATTAAGTAGAACAGAGCACATGTAAAACACACATTCTGAGTAATTAAGTAAATGGGAGAAAATTAACAAGGCACACTCTACAAATAATAAAGTAAAAGGGCGTGCATATTAAAGGTACACTTAATAAGTAAAACAGCACATGTCAAAGGCACATTCTAAAGGTAAATAAGTATATGGGACCAAATATAAAAGGAATACTGTACAAGAAATAAAGTAAAAGGGAATACAAAAGCGTAATTATGTAAAAAGGAGCACATATGAAAGGCGAATTTTATAAATATATGTATGCATCATCAAATTACTTTCCTCAACCAGCTGTACACTAACAACCACCCAGAAACAGCAGATGAGAACTAAATTCTGTTTTTGTTTATAACA
This sequence comes from Unio pictorum, assembly GCA_030141615.1. NCBI lineage: Eukaryota > Metazoa > Mollusca > Bivalvia > Unionida > Unionidae > Unio > Unio pictorum. The sequence goes on from JARLTB010000312.1 coordinate 1,316,081, forward strand.
GAGGTTTAGTAAAACCCTTGTGACAGCAAATCTTTTGGGCACAATTAACAAGGTATTTTTAAATAATGGTTTTCAGCAAATATCAGAAACAGGTAAATGCAGTATTATTGAGAAAGTGCTCTCTAACCAGGGATTTACTCAATTCTAACTCATCATGATGCAAAAAAAGAAACAGAGAGCAATTTGTAAATATCCTTCAACCACTCCCATATAACACCTTTTACACCCTGGATGAATACAATAACATAATAATTTTTGCATGTGAAAATGCTGATATGATCATCCATTCATGAAAAGTAGCGATAACAAGATTTTTAAAGGATGTCATATTGACATAATTTTCACTTAGGACCAACCAGAAAGCATAAGAGGTCTTTTGGGGAAAACAACATGTTGATATAAATTTCTATTTGGAAGTACGTGTAGTAATAACAAGATTTCCAATAGGTCTTTAGTGGTGGCCATGCTGGATGACAGATTGGAACCATTTTCATTTTGGATCCGACAGACATCATTCACATTTTGCTGAAATCCACATGTTGATATGACTACTCACTGAGAAGTGATAACAAGATTGATTCTATGGTGATGATATTGTTTATGTCAGATTAAACCCAATTTCAATTCACTACCTTTTGGTGTCAAAATAACCATATATCAAGAAGCAGCAGTAACAACAACAGGATTTTAAGGATACACTACTCTGCTTGATATCTTGTGCACAATGGGGTCCAAAAACATTGACCGCACTATAAATGAGGATACAAGTTACCAAGGGACCTATATCAAAACTAACAAAAGTGTGGAAACCATTGGAAGAAGGTGAACATAAAAAGGTAGGGAGGTGGTAGGTTTTGTCCTTGAATACTCATTTTATAATTGTGTTGAAGTTAACTGTAAATAAATAACTCTTTATAATGGTGGTGTTTATTTTTCTTCATAAATTACCTTTAATTCCAGGATAAACAATATTGAAGAGATCATTAAAAACATTCTACATGGTTTCTGTACATTTAACATGTGCACTACTAAATGGATTGTGTATTATGCCAAAACACATTTCCTCCAGTTGTAGAAAAAACCCACAGCCAGCACTTAATTAGGTTCAGAAGTGTTTGTGGGTATCAATGCAATAGTTGATTCATTCTTTTCTTATTTTAATAGAAGAGAACAATCCAAGATTATAATGTTTGCACTGAAACATAAGTAAGAGAAAAACATAAATTTCACCTTTAATTCACATTTAATTGGTGTTTATTTCTTTGCCACACATTGGCATTTACCAGAATTTATCATTCATTGCTATTCTGCCAGCTATTAATACACCACTCCCTCGATAACTTGCGCACATCGGGGTCCAAAAACATAGACCACACTATAAGTGAGGTGCGAGTTATCGAGGTACCTATAATAACAAAAGGATTGATAAAAAGGCAAAAGGGTGGGTGGGTGGTAGATTTTTTTAGTTTTAAATACTCACTTTATAATCATGCTGTGATTAACTGTGAATAAATATCTCTTCATAATGATATAGTTTACTTTTTCCTCATAGAGTAACATTAATTTCAGGATAAAATACTGTATATTGAGGAGTTAATCAAAAACATTATTCCACGTGGTTTCCGTTCAATTAACATGTGTATTGCTTTAAACATTGTGTATTACGTCACTAATTTTTGTGCTGAATTGGATACATTCTTGTTTTGTTGTTTGATCCAAATTAGACGTATTTGTTTAATACAAAAGATTGACTCTCTTTTCGAAAAACAATGTTGATCGATCAATTCATATACAGTGTATATATTTGATTGCAATAGAAGTAAAATGAAAAATTTGAAACAATGTAAATTAGAACACGATAATACTGATGATATGCTGGACAAAAAACTAGACTATTTGAAAAAAATCTGTTAATTTTTTGTGTTACTCCCTGATTTCACTGCTGTCGAGCAAAATCGTCACTAGCTTGATTCGATGCACGAGACATAAGTGATAAAACAACACAGGACTCTTTGAATGGATTACTTTAGTGCAACAAACACTTTGCCAAGTTTGTTGATCAAAACAAAGCCAGCAGGTAATTAGGTTCTCACGGAAGTACTCAAGGGTTTCGATGTGATGGTTGATTGACACTTTTCATGTTTTCGTAGAAAAGAATATGTTGCCATTATAATGTTTACATTGAAACGGAATTAAAGGATTAGAATGTGGTTTTCACACAGCAAGATTTTTAATTGCTGTTTATTTAATTATTTGTTGCCACCTGTTAGCATTTACTGGATGTTTTCATTGATCGCTATTTCACCAAACTGTTTATTCACAGCGTATTGATGACGGTGTATCAACAAATAAACCCAAACATAATATGTGATATCTTATTTAGAATTAGCAAATTTCACAATATGGAATTGATCTTTATGGGCTATAATCACCATTTTTGATAATAAAACGGGAAATGTAAAAATGTTTAAATTATCAATTCTTATCGTAATTTTTTCACGTTCAGCATATTTTGAAAGATTTTTAAAATATATTTTTTCTTTGAGGAAAAATCGGGATCCTCGTCAGACACTGCATTATAAGCGGGTTTGCGAGTTATCTGGGCGTGAGTTATCGAGGGAGCAGTGTATTTAGTGTATTGAGAAATATTTTTAAATAAAATATACCTAAATTTTGATTTGTTCTTAAAACATGCAAATTTAACAATATTGATTATAACATTTTGGGCACTAACTACTATTTTCAATGGTAAATCAATATATTGAGGTTTCATTTACCAATTCTTATTGCATTTTCTTCCCATTCAACACATAGGGGATAATTTTTGAAAATATTTTCTTTGGAATACCCCAGGATCAATGCTAGGCACCTCATTATAAGGAGGTTCTAGAGTTATCAGGATGTTAATCATTAAGGGATTGGTATGTATGCTACTTAAGTCAGAATGCCAGCATTTTAAGTTATGAACAAGATGTTACAAAAACTTTGGTGAAAACCCAATCAATCTAACTTTCCATTTAGGTGCAGTAATAACAAGATTCATAAGATGGCATTTTGGCAGCCATGTTGGATGTTTGTTTGGCATCATTTTTATTTAGGTCAACCAGACATCATAACAATTCTTCTGGAGAAAACCCTATGTAGACATGACTTTCTGTCTGATAACTGCTACCTAAGGTAAAATTTGTAGCATATTCAATTAGGATCAATTAGACATCATAAAAACCCTTTAGATGACAACCCTATCAATATAACTGTAAATTTAGAAGTAGTGTTAATAAGATTTTCAAGATGGCTACTATGGTAGCCATACTGTACATCAATTCCACACCATTTTTATTCAGGGTCAACTAAACATCAAAGGGTCAATAACTCTTATAAAAAAATTGTATGAGTAGTGATTGACCGATATGCACATCTTCCCGTGAGGCTCATAATATGTGCAAAGTTTCTTGGTTATCCATCAACAAGACTACAGTGAATGGCACACTACATACCTGCACTGTTTAATAGTTCGCTATGCAGGCATGTCATGGGTGCAGTTTACAGTGGATTCCAGACCAATGGTTCTCAAAGCCCTGGATCCTTGTTAAGGGTATGCATACTTCAACTAAAGTTACAGTGTGAAAATCATTACTGTCTTAAGCATCGTACCATGACATTGACCACTGATCCTTAGAATCCAGAAGATACAGGTTTCTTTATTACCCTAAGTACAAGCTATCCACAAACTTTGGATAAGGTACATGTGCCATGATCTGAAATTTGCTTGCAGAATCCATTTTTTCCCCCATGTTCTTGCAGTCATCTTGACCTTTGATCTTTTGACTCCAAAGTCAACACACTATTTCGTTAAACCAAATGCAAATCATCCCCAAAGTTTGATTCAGCTTTGTGATGTATTACTAATTTTACTATTCAGAAATCATTTTTATAATTTAGTTGTAGTGATCTTCACCTCTGATCTTTTGATCTCATAATCAATAGACTTCTTCTCTTACCTTAGTTACAAGCTACCAACAAAATCTGATCTTTTGATTCCATAATTAATAGACTTCTTCTCTTACCTTAGCTACCAACAAAATCTGGTCCAAGTATGCAGTACAGAACTAATGCTATTTGTTCCAAAACCATTTTTCTCCTTTCAATTACAGCAACCCTAATCACTGACATTTTGACCCTGAAATCAACAAGCTTCTTACTTATTGAAGTGCCAGCTATCCATAATGTTTAAGTAACTGTAGATGGTGGAATACTGAAGTTATAGCATGGAAAGTATTTGGTAACAGGTCGACAGACATACCCTGTGCCTATTGCGTAGAATTAAGTTTTTAAGAATTTAGAAAGAACATAAAATATAGGTACAAAGTTAGCTACCACCCCATGGGTAAGGTACTATGAAACCCACTCCAAACTGTTGCCTAGGATCAAAGAAGAAAGAATGGTTGCGATACAAAGAGTCTGTACATATGTGTTTTTATATACAACGAAGCCTTTAAAAAGTATAATGATAATAACTTACACTCCCATCAAATGTTGTGGAATCTGCCCTTGTCAGACTTTTTTTATCTGACTGACCAGTCTTCCTCTCCTGAAAGAGACAAATACACAACCTCACATTATGTCCTTTTGACAGAACAAATTATGAAACATGTAGAACACATACAATTATCTGATAGTAGTGAGTGGCATATGAAATAAAGTGTAGAACACATACAATAATCTGATGGTAGTGAGTGGGATATGAAATAAAGTGTAGAACACATACAATTATCTGATGGTAGTAAGTGGCATATGAAATAAAGTGTAGAACAGATATAATTATTTGATGGTAGTGAGTGGCATATGAAATAAAGTGTAGAACACATAAAATAATCTGATGGTAGTAAGTGGCATATGAAATAAAGTGTAGAACACATACAATTATCTGATGGTAGTGAGTGGCATATGAAATAAAGTGTACAACACATACAACTATCTGATGGTAGTGAGTGGCATATGAAATAAAGTGTACAACACATACAATTATCTGATGGCAGTGAGTGGCATATGAAATAAAGTGTAGAACACATACAATTATCTGATGGTAGTGAGTGGCATATGAAATAAAGTGTAGAACACATACAATTATCTGATGGTACTGAGTGGCATATGAAATAAATTTGCAAGTTCATAAATATCATATGAAGCAAATAGATGTGTGCATAGAAAGCAAAACTCTGATAAAATCAAGCATCAATTACTTGAATAGCCACGTGTGTGTGTGTGTGTGTGTGTGTGTGTGTAATCCGAAAGTTATAATAACTTTTTCTTTTCACAAAAGTTTGCATGGTGAATATATATTTGTCAAATTTTATTAAAAAAACCATTCAAAAATGTATAATAAGTTGTGATGAACAAGAAAACATTTATATATTTGATTATTATATGTACTAAAAAAATATGTGCTGTTCTGTTTCAGACTTGCTGATGAGTCTAATATTAGTATGGTTCCCTAATTTAATGATTTCCCCTCAATTATTTTAAAAAATGATTTTTTCCCCCCCAAATGCTAGGCAATATAATTTCACTCAAAAAAATATTTTATTTCACTCTGATGTTGTTACAAATTAATTATTAATTGAAATCAAACTGACTAACATGCATCATGTCAAATTATGTAAGACCCAAAAATTGATGGGTATTTCTGATCAAGTTCAATTGTGAAGTTTTATTTGATTAGGTCCCCAAATATGTCTTAATTAAATTGGGCCCAGAACACTTGTTTGTTCAAAATGTTTAATGTATGGATGCAGTTAAACACAATATAGTTTTAAAAAAAACAACTATATAATTTCAAGAACAAGATTATTATTGAAGTTTGTTAGCAGTATTTATTTCTTTAAGTCCAGTAACCAATTTAGTAACATGGCATTAGATTTAATATTTCAGTAGGAGTGAATGTGACGAGTTGAGGCAACTTTGGTTTTTTGATTCTTTTGTCAGACCAGTCAGGAAAAAAACATCCACTTTTCTAATCTTCTGTAAAAACAAAAAAGTATTCTTTCCATCAAAAATAAGGTAAAATAAGAAATAAGTTCACATTATACACAACAAATTAGTAGGTCCAATTTAGCAAACCAAAGCAAATCCGTGGTAAAATTAGTTCTCTCTTAATCCTTCCTAATAAATATGTTTAGTATGGCCAGAGCATGGAGAGACTTTAAGATTTTATCTGTATAACAATTACCCCAACAAAGAATTTCCATCTAATATTGTTGTTTTAATTGCTTTCCTTCAGCACAAGGCAAGCTTTGGCTTGATGTCAACTTGGGATATAAATTACAAAACAGGAGGGCTATTTTTAAGTTTCAATGGATGGTGTGTGTATGGATGGTGTGTGTATGTATGAGTGTACATAATATCATTACAAAGTTTTTACCAGAAATGCATTATAATGATAGGTGCTATAAATAAGGGAGATAAGCCAAAAGCATAATAAATGACGCTTGGAATCTTTAACCATAAAGTGTGTCAATATTATACTTTTTTTTGAAGAACTTCGAGGCAAATAAACAAAAGTTCAAAGTAATGTGATCAAGGTGAAAATTTTGTCTTTGACCTTACCAGCACTGCTGGGCAAATGGAAGTGGGTGGAAGTATGAAATCCCTGAACTCTCCCAAGTCACATTCTGGCTTTACCTGAGACACGCATTTACTGTGAAGCTGAAATGAGATGTTAAATTATTCAGCTTTAAACAAAATTAAATTAATAGAGAAAGAATTGGAAATAAATTGGATATTAAACAAAAGTTTTCATCATGAAAAGGATCAAGACAAACTGCCAGCTTTACCTTCATAATTTTAATCTTTGTATTTCTAGCTAGTGAAAAAAATACAGCTGCACAGAACACAACTGCTGTAACTATAAACCAAAGACAACAATTCTGATTGGATAGTTTATGATGATACTGTCAAATCTTTTTTTCTTTATCATGTTGAGGAAAAGGAAGCTGAGTGCCTTTTTACAAGACTGCTGATCTGGCCTGGTCTGGTCTGTTACTGATCTACTGAACACAAGTTTATGAGATACGACTGCTGATCTGGCCTGGTGTGGTCTGTTAATGATCTACTTAACACAAGTTTATGAGACAAGACTGCTGATCTGGCCTGCTCTGGTCTGTTACTGATCTACTTAACACAAGTTTATGAGACAGGACTGCTGATCTGGCCTGGTCTGTTCTGTTACTGATCTACTTAACACAAGTTTATGATTGAACTATCATCTATCTGCAAGGCCTGATTGAACTATCATCTATCTCTAAGGCCTGACTGAACTATCATCTGCCTGTAAGGCCTGACTGAACTATCATCTGTCTATAGGGGCCTGACTGAACTATCATATATCTGTTGTTGTTGTTGTAGGGTTTAACACCATTTTTTAGCACTAGATAGGCTATACAGGGCGGCCAGAATTAATGGTGGAGGAAGAACCCAGGAAAATCAAGGAAAGAACCCTCGACCCACGAGAAACTATTGGCAAGCTTTCTCACATACCCACATTGGCTCAATCCGAGACTCAAACTCATGCAAACAGAGGTGAGATGGCAGTGATCTGTATCAGAAAGCACTTTAGTCCACTTGGGCCCCTATCATCTTGTTGTAAGGGCCTGATTGAACTATCATCTATTTGTAAGGGACTGACTGAACTATCATCTGTCTGTAAGGTCCTGACTGAACTATCATTTTTTCTGCAAGGGTCTGATTTAACTATCATGTCAGCAAGGGCCTGACCAAACTATCATCTATCTGATATAATCAATATCTGCAAGAGCCTGACAGAACTATCATCTGTCTGCAAGGGCCTGATCAAATTATCATCTATCCACAAGGGTCTGATTGAAATATCATTGATTTGCAAGGGCCTGACAGAACTATCATCTGTCTGCACAGGCCTGATCCAATTATCATCTATCTGCAAGGGTCTGATTGAACTATCATTGATCTGCAAGGGCCTGGCTGAACTATCATCTACAAGGACCTGATTGAATTAGCATTGGTCTGCAAGGGCATGATTGAACAATCATCTATTTACAAGGGCCTGGCTGAACTATCATGTCTGCAAGTGTCTAATTGAATTATCATCTGCATGGGCCTGACCAAACAATCATCAAGAACTATCATTTCACTGAACAATCATCTGTCTGCAAGGGCCTGTTTGAAGTATTATCTGTCTGCAAGAGCCTGATAGAACTATTATCTGTCTGCAAGGGCCTGTTTGAACTATAATCTGTCTGCAAGGGCCTGTTTGAACTATAATCTGTTTGCAAGGGCCTGATAGAACTATTATCTGTCTGCAAGGGCCTGTTTGAACTATTATCTGTCTGCAAGGGCCTGATAGAACTATTATCTGTCTGCAAGAGCCTGATAGAACTATTATCTGTCTGCAAGGGCCTGTTTGAACTATAATCTGTCTGCAAGGGCCTGTTTGAACTATGATCTGTTTGCAAGGGCCTGTTTGAACTATGATCTGTCTGCAAGGGCCTGTTTGAACTATGATCTGTTTGCAAGGTCCTGTTTGAACTATGATCTGTCTGCAAGGGCCTGATAGAACTATCATCTGTCTGCAAGGGCCTGATTAATCAATTATTTGTCTGCAAGGGCATGACTCCGCTTTCATCAAGGTGACAAATGAAAATGAGTCATGCAGATTCACAGCAACCTGCAATAATATTTTGACAACTATTTTAAAAGAACAATTTAAAACATGATATGGTCTTTGGGACAATCAAGTTAAACAAAGAGCATTGAGAAATTAAATGTTATGTTGAGCAATGCAATGATGTCAGAAATTTTGTTTCAATGAGACTAGTTGAAAAATCAAGCTAGATTAATTGAAAGATGTTTATTAATAATAATTTAATGATACATTATTAAAATTACCTGAAATTACCAACAAAATTTCATACAATAATTTTTCCACTCCAACACCTTAAACTGATTTCGATATGCCATTACAAATGTTTGCTGTACTAAACTTGCTGCACAATCTTATTTCATTTTATTACTGAGATGAGTATTCAAAAAAATCTACTTCTATGGTTTACATGCATGCCTTAAAATCATAAAAGATCTAACTTTTGAATTACTGCTTTTGATTGGCTGTGAGCAGAAGCTCAGTCCCAAACTCAAGCTGAAAAGATTATCATCCAAAGGCTAAGAACTTGTTTCTCAACTAAAAATCCAGGAAGAAAACTCATATCTAACTTAAGTTTGAATAAAATGAAATACATTCAAACTAGACTTACACTTTTAAAAATGTTGGTGAAATAATGACCAAAATTGTACTGGTCTATCTTATTTTACATGACAATATCTTACCGTCAAATGACACCATCTACAATGGAGTCCTGTGACACCATTATATGATTTTATAGACTTTCGGCACTTGCTGCATTTCCCTGTACAGTTACCTTCAACCCAATGGTGGTTCATCACCTGAGAAGATAAGAACACTGTGAGGTGCTGACTATAACATATACTTTGACAAAGGATGGGAATTTGGACCTCTAGCATACAAAATATGACCCTCCAAGTCATTAATGAATAACCTAAGTTCAATATTCCATTAGCCTTTCTCTCAAACACCTTGCCTGCCATAATGATCATACAAGAGATGGGGTATGAATATTGGTCATGTCTGTGTATATGTTTGTAGGGTCTGATGGGTTGCAATGAAAGTTGGTATGATTACTGGTGGAGATGCATGAAGAAGAAAAAACTGCATTGTAAACATTATCGGGCATAAAACAAATTCTGACTGAAGCAACCATGAATGCCTTTGAAATATTGACCTGTTACAGGGATAAAAAAAACGAAAAAAACCCACAAGAACACACACAGTGACAAGGCATGAAAGACAAAATAAATTTTTAAAAACCACACAATGTGGCAGGGAATGAAAGACAAGAAAATTAAAAAAAACACACACAGTGACAGGGCATGTAAGACAAAACATTATAAAAACACACACATATGAAAGAGAGGTAGGATGATAAGTTCATAAAAAACAATGACTAAAGCTAAAGCCATGAATTGCATGCAGTCTACTCATTCATTCCTTTTATATGTACAATACAAATCCAGCTTGCTGAGGGTAACAAAATGCAATATACAAGTATATGGAAAGTTTGTCATTGACTACGTATATTTATTCCTACTTCCAACTGCAATGATCATAAAAAAAACCTTCTCTGAAGGATAGAATGTTTATAGCATTAAAAAAAATCTGTGATCATGAGCTAACGATAAAAATATTTAACCAATATCAATAAAACACAAAAAATGCAGGTCATAGTGACCTTCTTTAATTGAGGGTCCAATACTAACAAATGCACACAAATACCATGTTTATATTTCTAACATAACAATACATAAATTCAACAAGACACTTAACCATAAAATATAGGTCAGAGACCTATTTTTGCAATGGGGTGTAGTAAAATCATGCTAATGATAAAAACATTGCCAGAGCCTATAAAAGGCGTGATATGTCATGATGAGTTTCTTGTGTTGTAAGCGTGTGGTACTAAAATATATGCATATTATCATCATTTACATGTATATAGAGTCAGACAGAAAGATTTTTGCAGTAAGCATGTGGTACTAAAATATATGCATCATCATTTACATGTATATAGAGTCAGACAGAAAGATTTTTGCAGTAAGCGTGTGGTACTAAAATATATGCATCATCATTTACATGTATATAGAGTCAGACAGAAAGATTTTTGCAGTAAGCGTGTGGTACTAAAATATATGCATATTATCATCATTTACATGTATATAGAGTCAGACAGAAAGATTTTTGCAGTAAGCGTGTGGTACTAAAATATATGCATATTATCATCATTTACATGATTATAGAGTCTGACAAAGATTTTTGCAGTAAGCGTGTGGTACTAAAATTGAATCATATTATCATCATTTTCATAATTATAGAGGTGTGGAGAGAGATTTTTGCAATAAGCGTGTGGTACAAAAATATATGCATACATGTATTATCATCATTTTCATGATTAAAGAGTCGGACACAAAGACTTTTGCAGTAAGCATGTAGTATTTGTCAAGCAGCAGCTCATCATCATGTATCATGATTCTAGGTAGGATAGTATGCACACAGCATGCAAGAAAACTTTGTGGTCATGAGCTAAATAAAAAACTTACCCTAAGTCAATAAACAATAGCATTTTTTCTCTCACTTTTTGGCATGGGCATGGAACTAATTGAGATGTATACAATGCTTTAGTATATTGATTTTATCAAAATCAGTGCTTGAGAAATAAACTTAAAACACGTGTGAAATATGGGTCAGAGATACCTACTTTTATGATATGTGTGTTCTGCTCATTAAAATGCATCACAAAGTTTCATGATTTTAGGTATAACATTCTATGTACAGAATCAAACAAACTGTGTTCACAAGCTATATGTAGAACCTTAGCATAAAACCATCAAAATATAAAATATAGGTCACAACAACCTTCTTTGCTGTAAGGGTATGGTACCAATAAAGATGCATACAACCATCAAGGGTATTGATTCTAAACAAAAACTTTAATCCAAGTCACTGAAGGGGTCACAGTCATTCCAGGTATACAAGTATTTATGCAAGGTGCAAACAAGAGTCCCTAGAAGGGAGTGTCACTCTACATGGCAAATCAAAATTTCCAGAAATTTAAGTTAAGACCATATCTTCCCTTCAACTATAGAGTGTTCAAGCTGAATTCTTCAGCAATAAGAAGATTTTAAAATTACTAGTATCTGTGGTGTTACATATACTGGCTGTAAGTTAGGAATTATTTTCATTTAGGACAAATTAAAGTATTTTGATGAAAATCCCATGTTATTATGGTCAAGGGAGAAGAGACAAGATTTTAAAATTACTAGTATCTGTGGTGTTACATATACTGGCTGTAAGTTAGGCATTATTTTCATTTAGGACAAATTAAAGTATTTTGATGAAAATCCCATGTTATTATGGTCAAGGGAGAAGAGACAAGATTTTAAAATTACTAGTATCTGTGGTGTTACATATACTGGCTGTAAGTTAGGCATTATTTTCATTTAGGACAAATTAAAGTATTCTGATGAAAATCCCATGTTATTATGGTCAAGGGAGAAGAGACAAGATTTTAAAATTACTAGTATCTGTGGTGTTACATATACTGGCTGTAAGTTAGGCATTATTTTCATTTAGGACAAATTAAAGTATTTTGATGAAAATCCCATGTTATTATGGTCAAGGGAGAAGAGACAAGATTTTAAAAAAAGTCAGTCATTTTCATTACAACCAACTAGGAATCATTAGACATCTTTTGGTGAAAACTCCATGTTGATATAGCCATCCATTTGAGGTGGAGAAGAGATAACAATACTTTCAATACATGACTCAAGAGAAGTACCAATAACATGATTTTCAAGATGTGGTGGCCATATTGGACATCAAACTGGCAACATTTTAATTTAAGACCAACTGGACATAATAAAACTTCTGGTGAAAACCCTACAATATATGGTGGCCAGTATAGAACCTGGGGAAAAACCCAAGAAGAACCACAACCAATGGCAAGCTGCTGGAAACCAATTCTGGCAACATCCAATGTCAATGGCTTTCTATTTAAGCCAAGTAGTGACAACAAACTTTTTAAGATGGCTACCATTTTGGATATCAAATCAGCACCATTTTTATTTAGAACCAGCTAGACATCATAAGAAGTCTTACAACACTAATTTCATTTATAACCAAGGGACTATCCATGTAGGAGGAGAAGTGATAACAAGATTTCAAAATGGCCATTGCAGAGACTATATTGGACTTCTGATCAGCACCAATTTTATTCAGGATCAACTTTACATCATAAGAATTCTTCTAGTGAAAACCCCATGTCAATATGTAAGTCCGTTCTGGAGCAATGATAACAAGATTTTTAAGATGACCACTGTGGCAGCCATACTAGTCATCTAAGCAGGACTGCGGGTTGAATGTGTATGCAAAATTTCATGTCAATCCTCCATGTAGTTTAGGTGGAGTGTGTTAACAAACTTATTTTAATGAACTTATGAATGCTAGATGACAGATGATAGATGCTGGACAACAGAACATAAGCTCTTCTCATCTATGACCAGTACAGGTAAAAACCAAAACAAAACTATTAACCAAGAAACAGTGTACATGTTATATATAAAGTTAGATTCCCTCCTATGATCAAACTCCAAACTGTCACCTTGAAGAAAGAATGGTTGAAATGTGGTGATCTGGTAAGTTTTTATATTCTTTTGGCGATGATGGAAGTAGTGCAATCTCTCTTGTCAACTTTGTGGAGGTGAACTATTTTTTTTTGGTTTCTTTTGTCAAGAACAGCTTGAGTAATGCCATGATGAACTAGTGTTGTTTAGTGATGAAGAAAGGACCCTGCCTGCCACAGCCTGTTCCGCTGGGTCTTAGGCAGAAACAAAATGAGGTAAATCCAACAATAATGAGCCTTACTGTTAAAAAAATAAGGATGTAAAATGCTGGCCATCCAACGAAAGCATAAGCTAAATTTTTTAAAATTGTGTATAATTTATTTGATGCTTTGTGATACTTGACCAAAAATCATATCTGGAACCAAGAGCAACCATGCTACTAAATAATAATCCTATAACTTAACAAGGAAACTCATGTGAAGTATGCATATCATGAATATAATGATGCATGCCAAATTTAGTTGAAACCCTATACAAAGATCTGTTGTTCAACCCAAGATTAAGGAAGACAGGCAATTAAGAGCCATAACTCGTGTAAAATACAGCATAGAAAATTGGAGATAAAACTAAGTAAGAGCCAAAACTACTCATGTAAAATACAGCATAGAATACTGGAGATAAAACTAAGTAAGAGCCATAACTCGTGTAAAATACAGCATAGAATACTGGAGATAAAACTAATTAAGAGCCATAACTCATGTAAAATACAGCATAGAAAACTGGAGATAAAACTAAGTAAGAGCCATAACTTGTGTAAAATACAGCATAGAATACTGGAGATAAAACTAAGGGCCATAACTCATGTAAAATACAGCATAGAATACTGGAAATAAAACTAAGTAAGAGCCATAACTTGTGTAAAATACAGCATAGAATACTGGAGATAAAACTATGTAAGAGCCATAACTCGTGTAAAATACAGCATAGAATACTGGAGATAAAACTAAGGGCCATAACTCATGTAAAATACAGCATAGAAAACTGGAGATAAAACTAAGGGCCATAACTCGTGTAAAATACAGCATAGAAAACTGGAGATAAAACTAAGGGCCATAACTCGTGTAAAATACAGCATAGAATACTGGAGATAAAACTAAGTAAATGTGTCCCCCATTTAAAGCCACATGCCAAGTTTACTTGCAATACAAAAAATATTGGGAATTTTTTTGAGGGGGAAACCAATGCTCTGAAAATAAAATCAATGTCCACAAATCCTGCTAATGAAAATGTTGAACATTGGATATTAAATTCAATCGCGGTATCAGCACCATAACAACTGCATACCAAATATGGTTGAAATCCATTCCATTCCTAGTAACTCATCTAAATCTAACAAAGATGGCTCAGGATCAAATTGATTGTGTGTGGGGAGGGATGGATCAAAAGAAGCTGCAATCGAAATACAACAATTACCGATCAAGTTATAATGTCAAAACCAAATTGTTGATTGATTGATGGACAAACAGATGGACAGACAATATGATTATTCATGGGACCTAAAGATAACAATGATACAGTAATACCTATCTACAGTTGCCACTCATGCGCAAAGGCCAAAGAGGTCTTGGACGAAAGGTGACCTCTGAAGGCAGGTTCAGCTCTCAAACTTGGTTCATGCCCAATGCATTTATTATGCACCAAATAGCATTATTATTATTTTGCATGTATTATTATTAGCAGCAGTAGTATGCCATGAAAGAAATTAATTAGTGTAGCTCTTTAGCAAAAACAAAAATAACACTAAAAAAAATAAAAAGTTCCAAACAAGATTACTGTGTCCTCACTCTAATCCCACATGTACATTACATCATCACTGATTCTCCTATCACTGTCACATGTGTTGAAGTTTGATCAATTTTTAGCAGTTTTTTTTTTATTCACATCCAAACTTTATCTACACATTGGGAAACACAGGACTGACTTCTTGTTAGGCCTGCTGTTGTAAAAAGGCAGGAAAACAGGTGTCTACACTTTAAACAATTGATGTATTAGGCATTTGCTCAAACTCTCTGAGATCAAAAGGTAGCTTTTACAAGAGACCTTTGATGATTTGGGAACGAAAAGAAGTTTCCTGTGGCTATCAATTCACACATTATACCTTGATCAAACAAAAGAAGTTTAATTTACATACTGGGAGTGGTCACTGCTGATTTGCTGCAATGACTATAGAAGGCAAGGTGAAACCATTACTTGGTAAAGAAAACATCACTGCTGACTGGAGAAGACAGGGTGAAACCACTGTTTGGTTAAGTAACATATGGTCGCTGGCCACGGATGGCAGGGTAAAACCACTGCTTGATTCAGAAAAATGTGGCCAATGACCATGGAAAACAGGTGACCACTGATTTGATATTTAAATAGAAGATCTGCTAGGGAGAAGGAATTACAATGACCTCTGTGACCAGATGACCTCTAAACTTAAGATAGGTTTGACTGTATGTACAGGTATAATATTTGTGGGACATAGGGTTGTCTCCCACCTGGCTATTAGCAACCATGTAAGCATTCTCATTGGGTGAGGATTGAAGAGTAAATGAATGGTGTTTGCATCTTATGTGTCCTTCTAGTTGTTATCATCCATATTTACCCGAGTAGATCTATGTTCCAAGTTTGTTATCTACATTTCAAGTATGATTACTACCTACATATCCAAATCTGATTAAAGTCTACATTCCAAGTTTGGGCACCCCGTCAAAAGAGCGCCCGACAAAAGAGCGGCGACATAAGAGCGCAGACAAAAAAGCGCCGACAAAGGAGCGCAGACAAAAGAGCGCAGACAAAAGAGCGGCGACATAAGAGCTCAGTCAATTAAAAAAACACATGTTGTACGCTAAACGAATATGAAATGGTTAACACTTGTTTTAATGAAACAATCGGCGGTACGATAAAACGACATTGCACTTATTTGTGTTTATCAGCTGAACCGAAGATTGCAGGCGATTGCTTCAACCTATGCTAATGATTCAATGATGGAATACCTACGAGGTATAGCTCACAACTTAGCAATATAAATGCAACTATAAAGAAACGTTTTATTAGTTTGAACTTCCTTTCATTTTGTGTAATTTCATTTCATTTTATATTTTCACTTTAGGCCTAACATTTAAAATCTTTGTATGTGTTATTAGATTTCGTTTTGAATAATTGGACTTCAGTTGATAGTCTATTATAGTTAAGATGCCCGCAAACGTTCAGTTGATTATACCAGTTTTTTAGTTAAAGAAACTGAACAATTAGTTTTTTAATGAAACAATAAAGAGTTAACATCAAACGAGGCGTCTGAGCGAGTTAATTTTCTTGTTCCTATTTATTAAATATTGTTGTTCGATCTTTAGTTTGCGCTCTTATGTCGGCGCTCTTTTGTCGGCAAATTAGTGCGCTCTTTTGTCTGCGCTCCTATGTCGGCGCTTTTTTGTCTGCGCTCCTATGTCGGCGCTCTTTTGTCGTGCGCTCTTTTGACGGGTCACCCCAAGTTTGATATCAACATTCCATGTTTGCTATCTATAGTCCAAGTTTCATTGCATTCTACATTAAAAGTTGCATTGCTATCTACATTCCAAGTTTGATTGCTATCTACATTCCAAGTTTCACCGCTATCTACATTCCAAGTTTCACTGCTATGAACATTCCAAGTTTCAATGCTATGAACATTCCAAGTTTCAATGCTAAGAACATTCCATGTTTGATATCTACATTCCAAGTTTGATTGCTATCTACATTCCAATTTTGATTACTATCTACATTCCAGGTTTCATTGCTATCAACATTCCAAGTTTCATTGCTATTAACATTTCAAATTTGATTGCTATCTACATTCCAAGTTTGATATCTACATTCCAAGTTTGATTGCTATCTACATTCCAAGTTTGATTACTATCTACATTCCAGGTTTCATTGCTGTCAACATTCCATGTTTCATTGCTATCAACATTCCAAGTTTGATATCAACATTCCTAGTTTCATTGCTATATACATTCCTAGTTTCATTGCTATCAAAATTCAGGGTTTATTTTCTATCAACATTCTAACTTTGACTATTATCTACATTCTAGGTTTGATTACTATCAACATACCAAATCTGATTACTATCAACATTCCATGTTTGATTACTATCAACATTCCAAATCTGATTACTATCTTACTATCAACATTCCAATTTTCTGATTACTGTCAACATCCTAGGTTTGACTACTATCAACATTCCAAATCTGATTACTATATATATTCCAAGTTTGATTACTATCTACATTCCATGTTTGATTACTATCTACATTCCATGTTTAATTACTACCTACATTCCATGTTTAATTACTATTAACATTCCAGATTTCATTATTACTTACATTCCACGTTTGATTACTAACTAAATTCCATGTTTTACTACTAACTACATTCCAAGTCTGATTACTATCAACATTCCAATTTTCTGATTACTATCAACATTCTAGGTTTGACTACTATCAACATTCCAAATCTGATTAAGTTTGATTACTATCTACATTCCATGTTTGACTACTATCTACATTTCATATTTGATTACTATCTACATTCCAGGTTTCATTTCTGTCAACATTCCATGTTTCATTGCTATCAACATTCCTAGTTTCATTGCTATATACATTCCTAGTTTCATTGCTATCAAAATTCAGGGTTTATTTTCTATCAACATACCAAATCTAATTACTATCAACATTCCATGTTTGATTACTATCAACATACCAAATCTGATTACTATCTACATTCCATGTTTGATTACTATCAACATTCCAAATCTGATTACTATCAACATTCCATGTTTGATTACTATCAACATTCTAGGTTTGACTACTATCAACATTCCAAATCTTATTACTATCAACATTCCATGTTTGATTACTATCAACATACAAAATCTGATTACTATCAACATTCCATGTTTGATTACTATCAACATACCAAATCTGATTACTATCTACATTCCATGTTTGATTACTATCAACATTCCAAATCTGATTACTATCAACATTCCATGTTTGATTACTATCAACATTCCAAATCTGCTTACTATCAACATTCCAAATCTGATTACTATCAACATTCCACTTTTCTGCTTACTATCAACATTCTAGGTTTGACTACAATCAACATTCCAAATCTGATTACTATCTACATTTCATGTTTAATTACTATCTACATTCCAAATATGATTACTATCTACATTCCATGTTTGATTACTATCTACATTTCATGTTTGATTACTATTAACATTCCAGATTTCATTATAACTAACTACATTCCATGTTTCATTACTAACTACATTCCATGTTTAGTTACTATCTACATTGCAAGTCTGATTACTATCTAAATTTCATGTTTGATTACTATCTACATTTCATGTTTGATTACTATTAACATTCCAGATTTCATTATAACTAACTACATTCCATGTTTCATTACTAACTACATTCCATGTTTAGTTACTATCTACATTGCAAGTCTGATTACTATCTAAATTTCATGTTTGATTACTATCTACATTTCATGTTTGATTACTATTAACATTCCAGATTTCATTATAACTAACTACATTCCATGTTTCATTACTAACTACATTCCATGTTTAGTTACTATCTACATTGCAAGTCTGATTACTATCTAAATTTCATGTTTGATTACTATCTACATTCCATGTTTGATTACTATTAACATTCCAGATTTCATTATAACTAACTACATTCCATGTTTCATTACTAACTACATTCCATGTTTAGTTACTATCTACATTGCAAGTCTGATTACTATCTAAATTTCATGTTTGATTACTATCTACATTTCATGTTTGATTACTATTAACATTCCAGATTTCATTATAACTAACTACATTCCATGTTTCATTACTAACTACATTCCATGTTTAGTTACTATCTACATTGCAAGTCTGATTACTATCTAAATTTCATGTTTGGTTACTATCTACATTTCATGTTTGATTACTATCTACATTGCAAGTTTGATTACTATCTACATTCCATGTTTGATTACTATCTACATTCCATGTTTAGTTACTATCTATATTTCATGTTTGATTACTAACTACATTCCAAGTTTGATTACTAAGTACATTCAGTGGTCACTCATTAAAACTGTGTTCAAAGGAGTAATAAATAAGGTAGAATGTTCTTTGTGAGCCAACCTTATATTAAGTTACATTATTTTGAGAATAGAATTCAAAGAGATACAATGGAAACTGTAACCATATCATCAACCAGATAATAATGAGATACTTTATTGTGAGGAACTGCAAAACTTGCATCAAGCACCAATAATAATAAAATATATTTTAAATAACTTAAAAAAAGAAGAAATGATCAATAAAATTAGTTTTTAGATCTATCCTAAATGAAAAAATAGTTATATTCAATTAGTACACTGCTAGAGATGAGGTATTATGTTATGGCAGAAAGCATTTATTCATATATATATATATGCAATCATAGCAATTCTATATAATGGGTCAAGCTTTACTATACATCTACTGCTTTTTATAAAAATGTAACACAATTTTTTAAAGTCAATCATATTTTTTAACTGGTGCCTTGACTTCTTTTCATGTAAAAAATAGTATTATCCATTTTAACACCAATTCCATAAACAAAATACTGTAGTAAAACTAACCCATTATGTTGTGGTTATAGAAAGAAATAGAAGCAGAAAAGAGTGGCATACATGATCCAGTTTGGGAAGGTCCAGGTTGAAACTTGCCCGACTTACATGCGAAGTTTTCTTGGATTTTACATAGGTTGTTATACAAGAGGCAGGTGCCCTCTGAACACAACGTTCATGAACTGTATATTTACAAACTGAAATGACAAAAAATTCAAATAAAAAAAAATTCAAATATTAACCAAAACACTGCTGAATCTTGTTTAACCATATGTA
The DNA here is from genome assembly GCA_030141615.1 of Unio pictorum. Lineage (NCBI taxonomy): Eukaryota > Metazoa > Mollusca > Bivalvia > Unionida > Unionidae > Unio > Unio pictorum. Next base: position 1,336,286 of record JARLTB010000312.1, read on the forward strand.
TGTATGTATGTATGTATGTATGTATGTATGTATGTATGTATGTATGTATGTATGTATTATTACAACAAAAATTAAACATTAAATTCATGACAGTATGTGTGCCTCATAACCAACAAATTTAACTTATAGTGTTGATCAGCTATTGATATTATGAACATTGTAGACAGATCTCAAGGAAAGTATAAACATACCATCACAACTAACCATATTCTTGAAGGTTACTTGGTGCAAGATCAGTTTTAAGGTTTTCATTCAACCCACATAGTCTGATTTATCAAGCAGAGAGCACGTCAACATGGTAGTCATGTGACACAACAAACTGTCAGAAGTTGTTTTCGGTATATAGAAAAACAGAAAACTTTGTGCTCTTTCATTTTTATATTTTTATTACAACCAGTATACAACTTTCATTTAATGTTTTTTTTTTAAATTTTCTCTACAACATTTGAAATAGTGGGTTGTTAGATTTGCGTACTCGTGCAACAAATAATGCAAATCAGAGTACCAGGTTACATTTTGTCAATTCCATAGTTTTATCTTGTTTTTCAGGTTTTAAAGAAATAATGATTTTAATACTAGCAATTTCTGAGAAAATAAGTAATTTTCATATCGTTTTCATGTATGTATCACTTTATTTAACATTTAAAGTTTGCTAGGCCAAATGGTAAGCAGCTATGCTTTGAACCACCTTGTTGGCCATTTTGTGATGATGGACTGCTTTTCATACTATGTAAGGAAAGATACAGATATCAAGCTGACCTTGAAGAGAAAAAAAAAGAAGAGTCTTCTAGATGAATATAATCCACTGAGCATTTGGATTGACTCAGCATACATGTTTATTGCAAGCACCCAAATGATCAATACTGCACCCTCCAAATATTCTGGTTAGAACTCAGTTTAACTCACTATCAGTTTTGTTACAACTAAATTACTTGATTGTTTCGGATGGCAAGTGGTGGCAGAAAAATCCTGACTTTTTCCCTGACTTTCATCAATATTTGTGAAATTCAAGGACTTTTCAAGGCTGAGAAAAACATTATCATTTCTCCTGACTTTTACCCCTATTTTCTGGTAGCATGGGAACCCTGTTAGAAACAAACTTGTTATTTATACCAATGTTTACAGACATATTCAACACTTCAATGTTTATAGAATACTTGTCACTTTAATGTTTATAGACATACTCAACACTTACACACTAATGTCTATAGATATACTCATTGATTACATTAATGTTTATAGACATACTCAACACTTACACAATAATGTCTATAGATATACTCATTGATTACATTAATGTTTATAGACATACTCAACACTTACACACTAATGTCTATAGATATACTCATTGATTACATTAATGTTTATAGACTCACTCAACACTTACACACTAATGTTTATATACTCATTGATTACATTAATGTTTATAGACACACTCAACACTTACACACTAATGTCTATAGATATACTCATTGATTACATTAATGTTTATAGACTCACTCAACACTTACACACTAATGTTTATATACTCATTGATTACATTAATGTTTATAGACATACTCAACACTTACACACTAATGTCTATAGATATACTCATTGATTACATTAATGTTTATAGACTCACTCAACACTTACACAATAATGTTTATAGATATACTCATTGATTACATTAATGTTTATAGACATACTCAACACTTACACAATAATGTCTATAGATATACTCATTGATTACATTAATGTTTATAGACATACTCAACACTTACACAATAATGTTTATAGATATACTCATTGATTACACTAATGTTTATAGACTCACTCAACACTTACACAATAATGTTTATATATATACTCATTGATTACACTAATGTTTACAGACACTCATCAATTACACTAATGTTTATAGACATACTCATTGATTACACTAATGTTTATAGACACTCTTCAATTACACTAATGTTTATAGATATACTCATCACTTACACCAATTGTTATGTATATTTGATATAAGTCATTTATATTTATTTTTATTGTTTGTTTGTCAGATTCAAATTTGACATTTTAAGTTTAAGATTTATTCATTGGGAGATGACCTGTACTTAAAAAAAAACACACCAGGTGTTGACCTCATTTCTGACCTGGCTTCAGAGTTGTAAACAAGCTTTTAAAATGATTGGTTGGTTCCAAGGACATTATGGAGCTTTATATACGCATCTTTCTATTTTTAGTTGGGTCATACAGTGTGTCCGTGTTTTTTTTAACATAAATTTGTTCTAAAAGATTCTAGAAGATCATGTGACCCCTTTCTTGTTTACGTAAAAACAGGTATATAAATTATGTTTTGAGAGCAAACTATTTAGTTGAACTTGGGCTGTTAGAATATTAAGTTGTGTCATTTTGAGTTATTTTAAATTACCTTGTATTGGAAATTATTTCAATTCGTTTGGATCAAGAGGAAATATTTTGTTATTTATCTGGAAAAGAATTGTGCTCATAGAATTTTTTTACCAAGAACTGACTTCATCAAGTGACATTGTCTTCCATCTTCGATACTTCGCTGGGATTCAAAATTGGAATTATTTAGACATTTTATTACCAGGACTTTTGCAATTTCTCAAGTGGATAATATTTTGAATTATTTTTGGATTAATTTTGGAATTGATTCTTAAAACCGTAAGTTTATTTTTCTTTTCTGGAAAATATTTGTGCTCAATAAATTGTTTATTAAGTTTTTACAAGCTTGTTATTTTCACTCTTTCTATGTTACTGTTTATTCGAGCCTAAGCATGTAACACAATGTTTATAGATATACTCTTTGATTACACTAATGTTAATAGATACACTCATTGATTACACTAATGTTAATAGATATACTCATTGATTACACTAATGTTAATAGATATACTCATTGATTACACTAATGTTAATAGATACACTCATCACTTACACTAATATTTATAGATATACTCATTGATTACACTAATGTTAATAGATATACTCATCACTTACACCACTGTATAGATATACTCATTGATTACACTAATGTTTATAGATATACTCATCACTTACACCACTGTATAGATATACTCATTGATTACACTAATGTTTATAGACAGTCCACAATTACACTAATGTTTATAGACATACTCAACACTTACACACTAATGTTAATAGATATACTCATTGATTACACTAATGTTTATAGATATACTCATCACTTACACCACTGTATAGATATACTCATCAATTCCACTAATGTTTATAGACAGTCAACAATTACACTAATGTTTATAGACACACTCAACACTTACACACTAATGTTTATATACTCATTGATTACATTAATGTTTATAGACACACTCAACACTTACACAATAATGTTTATAGATATACTCATTGATTACATTAATGTTTATAGACACACTCAACACTTACACAATAATGTTTATAGATATACTCATTGATTACATTAATGTTTATAGACAATCTCAACACTTACACAATAATGTTTATAGATATACTCATTGATAACACTAATGCTTATAGACACTCATCGATTACACTAATGTTTATAGACATACTCAACACTTACACACTAATGTTTATAGACATACTCAAGATTAAACTAATTGTAATAGACATACTCATCACTTACACTAATGTTTATTGACACTGATTGCTTACACTAATGTTTATTGACACTGATTGCTTACACTAATGTTTATTGATATACTCATTGATTACACTAATGTTTATAGACACTCATCAATTACACTAATGTTTATAGACATACTCAACACTTACACACTAATGTTTATAGATATACTCATTAATTACACTAATGTTTAAAGACACTCATCAATTACACTAATGTTTATAGACATACTCAACACTTACAAACTAATGTTTATAGATATACTCATTGATAACACTAATGCTTATAGACACTCATCGATTACACTAATGTTTATAGACATACTCAACACTTACACACTAATGTTTATAGACATACTCAAGATTAAACTAATTGTAATAGACATACTCATCACTTACACTAATGTTTATTGACACTGATTGCTTACACTAATGTTTACTGATACTGATTGCTTACACTAATGTTTTGTGACACTCAATGCTTACACTATATAGTAATTCAGATTTGTTTGGATTTAGGAAACATAGACCATAATACTTTGCATGTACAAGTAAATATTTACATGATAATTATATCGCAATACTTTAAAATACTCATTCAGACATCAGTTTAAGGACAATTACCAACAAAGTACCCTCTACCTTACCTTTCTGTGTAATAACTCTTCAGAGGCGTAGCTAGAGTGTTTGGCGCCCGGGGACAATATTCATTCCCCCCCACCCACCTCAACTCTGAAACCCATTATTTTCATCAATAAAATCACCATTACCCGTTACAACGTATTTCAAAGCCCATTTTAGCACCCCCACTAGCATGGCACCCGGGGACATATGTACCCCCCTGCCCCCCCCCCCTTAGCTACGCCTCTGTAACTCTTACTTGGGGATGGATAGACAATTACCAACAAGGTACCCTCTACCTTACCTTTCTGTGTAATAACTCTTACTTGGGGATTTATAGACAATTACCAACTAGGTGCTCTCTACTTTACCTTTCTGTGTAATAACTCTTACTTGGGGATTTATAGACAATTACCAACTAGGTGCTCTCTACTTTACCTTTCTGTGTAATAACTCTTACTTGGGGATGAATAGACAATTACCAACAAAGTACCCTCTACTTTACCATTCTGTGTAATAACTCTTACTTGGGGATGGATAGATAATTACCAACAAGGTACCCTCTACTTTACCATTCTGTGTAATAACTCTTACTTGGGGATTTATAGACAATTACCAACAAGGTACCCTCTACTTTACCATTCTGTGTAATAACTCTTACTTGGGGATTTATAGACAATTACCAACAAGGTACCCTCTACTTTACCATTCTGTGTAATGTTACTTGGGGATGGATAGACAACTATTGAAAAGGTATTTACTACCATATCATTCTGTGTAGTGGCTCTTACTTGGAGAAGGAGAGACAGTTACTGACAGGTACTTAATATCATACCTTTCTGTGTAATGCCTCTTTCTTGGTGACAGATATTCAACTACCATTAGCATACACAAGCCTATAATGTGTGTGGTGGTTCTGTACTGCTTGTTAATTAAAGAAAAATGTGTAAAAAGCTGAATGCTCATACCTTGCACCAGTAATAATCATTGAAGATGGATTTTATTAAATGTACACCACAGAAAGATAGATCTTACATGTACAAGAAAGACCCTGCTTCCCCAAACCAACCAACATGTTCAAACACAGGTTACAGTATGCTGGCCTATTGAAATGTTTCAGTCTCCATATATGTGTGCCATCATCTTTCACATTCTGCAAATAAACAATTAAAAAAAAAACAGTCATCTTTCAAATATAAATGATTTCAAAACCAAGGATAATGTTGGTGTTTGCCATTATTTAATCCAAGATAAGACCAGGAGGCAGCCCAATAAATTACTCAAAAAGTAAATGGAGGAGTTATCTGACTAAGATATGCTGGTAAACATTGTCCAAACTATTATACGAATGGAGCATAATCTTGTCATGGAATAAATACGGGAAGCTGTGTACTTTATAAAGCAGTGGCCATATGGTGTACACAGTATTTCTCTTATGCATGATTAATCCAAGGAAGGGGGGATACTATTGTAAATTTGTTAATGGGGGTGGGGACACAAACGTTTTATTAATAAAAGGAATAAATTGTTAACAAAATATTATAAAGGTGAGAGATGATCATATCAAGTGTTAGCATAGTGCCAAACACGTATTTCATTACCTCATTTCATTATTCTTTTTTCCTCTGACCTTTGGTGTATGATTGTGAATGTAGAAGTTATGCAATTTGTATGACATGTATATACATCTAACGGGTCACATAATTTTGTTTTTCCTGAATGTAGAAGTTATGCAATTTGTATGACATGCAGGGCCAGACCTGCTATAGAGGCCCAGAGGGCCCAGGCCCCCCCCCTTAAAAAAAAAACAAAAAAAAAACCCTATTAACTGCTTTTGATAAAAGATGCAAAGGGGGTTCTGAATTTTTTTTTATTTATTTATTTTTTTCAAATATTTTTTTAGTGTTTTTAAAACATTGCAGTTTTTAGTCACTTTTGTTAGATCCCTTTTTCAAGGTTCAGATAGCACCAGATTGCACCATTTTGCATTGTTGAAAAAAAAATTTACGGGGGGTGGGGGGGAGCATGACCCTGGACCCCCCTAGAAGGCTCGGTGCTTCGCGCCTTTGCTTAACCCAATAACAAATTTGGCCCCCCCAAACCCTGAAAAACTTAGGTCCGGCCCTGACATGTATATACATCTAATGGGTCACATAATTTTGTTTTTCCTGAATGTAGAAGTTATGCAATTTGTATGACATGTATATACATCTAATGGGTCACATAATTTTGTTTCTCCTGAATGTAGAAGAGTGAAACTACTGTAGTGCACCAGAATTTGAGAACATTAAAAAAAATATTCCAATGTGAATTTCTCAAAGAATTCAATTAAACCTGTAAATATGTAAACTATTTGCCTTGCTATCCAACTGAAAATTTCAAGGCTTATCAATCTGTATCATTACAATACATGAAAGTCTTAAATCTGTATTACAATGAGGAAAGACAGTTTATATCTGACAATATTTTAAACTAAAAAGTTTAAATCATACTATTCATATGTAATTAAATGTTTGTAAATCTAATGGTTAGCATCTGAATGGCATAATATTTTCATTAAGTACTGACATATTTGATATAAAGAGTATTTCTTAGAAGTGTTTGTAATAGATAATGGAATTTAGTATTTTAATACAAAACATGCTAAAATAAGCACTAATTATTGCATTCTTCATATAATGTGCATTGTTATACTCTCCTTAAGAGGGCATCAAGGGAGAATAGTCCTTGACTAATGAGTAACTCCCTCTATAAATAAAGCATTATTATTATTATTATTATTATTATTATTATTATTATTATTATTAAATACCACTGGATGGGAAACAATGCTTATTATGAAGAGGCAGCAATCTTAAGCTGTGATAAAACTGTACAAGTGAAGTTTAGCTAGAATCCATTTTCATTGAAAATTATATCAACATTCTGTGATAAAACTGTACAAGTGAAGTTTAGCTTGAATCCATTTTCATTGAAAATTATATCAACATTCTGTGATAAAACTGTACAAGTGAAGTTTAGCTAGAATCCATTTTCATTGAAAATTTTAAGAAAATGTCATATCAACATTCTGTGATAAAACTGTACAAGTGAAGTTTAGCTTGAATCCATTTTCATTGAAAATTATATCAACATTCTGTGATAAAACTGTACAAGTGAAGTTTAGCTAGAATCCATTTTCATTGAAAATTTTAAGAAAATGTCATATCAACATTCTGTGATAAAACTGTACAAGTGAAGTTTAGCTTGAATCCATTTTCATTGAAAATTTTAAGAAAATGTCATATCAACATTCTGTGATAAAACTGTACAAGTGAAGTTTAGCTTGAATCCATTTTCATTGAAAATTTTAAGAAAATGTCATATCAACATTCTGTGATAAAACTGTACAAGTGAAGTTTAGCTTGAATCCATTTTCATTGAAAATTTTAAGAAAATGTCATATCAACATTCTGTGATAAAACTGTACAAGTGAAGTTTAGCTAGAATCCATTTTCATTGAAAATTTTAAGAAAATGTCATATCAACATTCTGTGATAAAACTGTACAAGTGAAGTTTAGCTTGAATCCATTTTCATTGAAAATTTTAAGAAAATGTCATATCAACATTCTGTGATAAAACTGTATAAGTGAAGTTTAGCTAGAATCCATTTTCATTGAAAATTTTAAGAAAATGTCATATCAACATTCTGTGATAAAACTGTACAAGTAAAGTTTAGCTTGAATCCATTTTCATTGAAAATTTTAAGAAAATGTCATATCAACATTCTGTGATAAAACTGTACAAGTAAAGTTTAGCTTGAATCCATTTTCATTGAAAATTTTAAGAAAATGTCATATCAACATTCTGTAATTAAACTGTACAAGTGAAGTTTTAGTACAATCAAGTGATGTTAACCTAACAAATTATTCCCATCACAATCATCAAATAAACCAGAATGTTGGATAAGATTAAACAGAATTAGAAAACATCAGAGAAAAGTAATAATGGTTCAATTAAATGGAAGTTCAAATTATCAAGTCTTTATACATCAGAAATAATTAAGCAACATGACATTGGTTGAGATTTTTAAAAAGCTATGGATTAAAGAGAATCAAACTCAAATGTGTTATTTTGAATGACCTTCCACAATTGTTTATTCCCAACTGTCAAATCTTGTTGATGTGAAAGTGTGTTAATTAGAAGGTACATCAATTAACAATGCATATATGAAAGGCAAAAGAGAAGAAATATAGCAATGCTAAAAGCTCTGAAAGAAAATATGAAAATATGGGAAATCATGCTCTCTTGTTTATAAAAGGAGCAAAAATGCAGAAAGCTCTGAAAACCAGGCCCCACTGATATGGAACTTTTTCTGCACAAAATATGAACTCGTTCTCAAATTTCAAAACCTTCGATTTTCTATAATTACTCTTTGTATAAAGTTAAATTCATAAAATGTTGGCATCATCTTCTAGTCTGAATCACAGATGTTAAAAATATTAAATTAAAATAAAAAACGTAAACACATTTTTTTTCCAATAAATAAAAAATAAATAAAAAATGTTCCAGTGTTTTTAGGCAACACAAAAATCAGTATTTTTACTTATTTACACGCTACATACCAGTTTTAAAGTTTCTGTGAAACTACCAGATATCAGCACTATGTTGTAGCATGTTTTCGTAAAGTATTGTAGGCTAGCATCATAGATTCATTATTGATCGATATTTTTTGTTATCTAGAGTATGAGAGAGGACCGCCTGTATGGTCGATGATTAAAAAAATTGGAAGTACCAAAAATAAAAAATACAAAAAAAAAATAAAGTAAAAAAAAACACGTTTTTCTAGGTAAAATAAAAAACAAAAAAAAAAACGTTTTTATCATCTGTGGTCTGAATCCCAATACAGACAAACCTTCAATGATATAATGACATACAAAGCATGATCTCTTCCATCTAGTACTTTGACTACAATTTCAAATTTTGTGCTTAAACTGTTCTATGACAATAGAGCCTGAAATTTCTGTATTGCTAATGTTTGCCATGCACCTATGAACAACCATAGACCTGTATCTGCCAGCACATTATATAATGCAAGATATGAATCTATGCTATTTTTAGTCAGGTACTAATTATAAATTAGTTAGGCTTTACTCTACACAGAAAATAAAAGAGTAATCTTTAGAAGAATGCAATGACTCTAATTTTATAAAGACTATTTTGTCTCAAACCATCAATAGCTAAAAATAACACTTATTTTTTGCCCACAACATTTTGGTACAGAAACATGTTTTTTTTTTTTTATTATAAGGAGTGATGCTCTCTACTGGCTATTTTTTCCTGGAATCCAAAACAAGACTGCTTGTCTGTCCTTTAGTTATTTTTATTTAGGACCACTAGGTATCACAAGAACTTTCTCAGTGAAAACCCCATGTCTATAGAAGCACCTGATCAGGAGAAGATATTAAAATGTACTATACTATGGCCATGGCAATGTACTGTAGGTCAATGTACTGTAGGTCTGATAGAAACTATTCACATGTCAGCTTGGCTCAATTTTCATTTTGGCCAAATTTAAAAACATCATTACAAACTTTTCTTAAAACCTTATTTCAAAATAATCATCCATTTTGGTAAGATGTAACAAGATTTGTAAAACAGCCATTATGGCAGCCATATTGTAGGACTGGCACCATTTTCATTTAGGACTAACTAGGTAATAGAAGAAGTCTATTAGTTACAACAGCATGCTGATGCAACATCCATTTTGAAAAGTATAGATAATATTTTATCAAGAAAGAATAAATGATGTCCATACTGAGGCTTAGTTATTTATATTTACGAACCAACACAACACCATAAAAACTCTTTTGATGAAAACCCCATGTCAAAATGTCATTTAAGTGTAGTGAAAATAAGACATCAGTGTTGGCTCAACATCATTTTAATTTCAGAATCAACAAAGGTTAAAATAAGTCTTTCAGTGAGTAGATTTCAAGCTGGCAATGTGACAGCCTTGTTATATACCAGGTCAGTACCATTTTTATTAGGGGTAACTAGGCATCCTAAGAACTCTTTTGGTGAAAACATCAAATCAATATGACTTTCCATTCGGGAGGAGTACCGGTATGTGTGTGTGAGTGATTTAGATTTTTTAAAATAACTTTAACAACTTTAGTCATATTACTACGATGTCTGCTGTGTGGCAGTTTGTAGTGATGTCTAGCACTGGGGTATCATGCTGCAGACATGTAGCATCATGTCCCACCTAGTCACATTATCTCGATACTAGGCTGATCAGTTGTAACACTTCTAATGCTAAGCACCAAACGAGGCAGCTGCTAGTACCATTTTTATAAATCTTTGGTATGACTCAACTGGGATTCAAACTAGCAACCTCCGACACCAAATTCAAAAGCTCTAACCACTTAGGCTGCAAAAGCAATCAGAAGAAGTAGTAATAACATGATTTTCATGATAGCCACTGTGGCGACTAAACTGATGTCCAAGCTGCACTATTTTGATGTAGAACCAACTAGACCTTGGGATGAATGTATGTGTAAGGTTTCAAGGCAATCCTCCAAGTAGCATTAGATGAGTAGCGATAGCAAACTTGTGTGGACATGCAATGGATGATATAATCCACGGATTATGGAGAATAGACCATTCCATTTGCTCTTCTGGTTAATGATAAGTACAGCTAAAAACGTATTTATTATACTAAAAATGCACTGTACTGAAACAGACCAAATTTTAAAGTATAATATACCACTACGACTAGGGTATAGTATAGTATACTATACAAATTAGGGTATAGTATACTAAAACAATTATGATAAAGTATAACATTATAATTAGGGTATAGTATACCATTACAATTGGGGTATATTATACCATTACAATTGGGGTATATTATACCATTACAATCGGGGTATATTATACCATTACAATTAGGGTATATTATACCGTTACAATTAGGGTATAGTAAACCATCACAATTAGTTTTGGACCAATAGATACAATTATTGTTATTTATGTCGCTGTTAATTAGATTATATTTTTCCTAAGATAAGCCTAAATGTAATTTTTTAAAAAATATTTTTGGAAATAATGGAGAATGACTTATTCTTGGGCATGGCTTTATCTGATAAATATTTGCCAAATTTGTGAAAAAGTGGTGTTGGTCTTATCATCAAATATGGGCTTGATATTGGAAATTATTGTGTATATATATATATATATATATATATATATATATATATATATATATATATATATATATATATATATATATATATATATATATATATATATATTTATATAGTTGTTGAAAGAATCCAATTATATTGAATGCAGATAGCAGCAGGTATAGTTATAAATTGATCACACCCATATAACCAAGTTCTTAGTGCTGAAATTGTATTTAGCACAATGCTACAGACATATTAAACTTAAAAAAACAGAAAGGGAGGATACTCCTGATTGTTATATTGAAACATTCTTATTAAAGAGTGATACAAAATAAGCTTGGAAGCATCTGTAATAGTATTAGTACATTTTTATGATAGTAGAACAAATTGAATTGTAAATAAAAAATACCGAAATATGGACAAACAATCCAATTTACTGATATTACAAATTTAGATATTTATCCCAATGTTTGGTCTCACAGTAAAAATATATTAATGATGGAAACTTAAATTACAATCAAAATTAACAAATAACTGCATGTTCAGATTTCACTGTCCAATATTAGATGTTAATATGCCAAGGGAGAACAATGCTTGCGACAACAATAAAAACTAAACCTTAACAAAAGAGTTGTTTCCCTTTCCATTGTAATGAAAGCCTCCACACAAATAGCATCCCATCTCTTTAATTAATGCAGAAGTTAGTTTTGACACAAATAGCATCCCATCTCTTTAATTAATGCAGAAGTTAGTTTTGACACAAATAGCATCCCATCTCTTTAATTAATGCTGAAGTTAGTTTTGACACAAATAACATCCCATCTCTTTAATTAATGCAGAAGTTAGTTTTGACACAAATAACATCCCATCTCTTTAATTAATGCAGAAGTTAGTTTTGACAGAAATAACATCCCATCTCTTTAATTAATGCAGAAGTTAGTTTTGACACAAATAGCATCCCATCTCTTTAATTAATGCAGAAGTTAGTTTTGTGTAGAATTTTCATCTCTTGTGGGATGTGATGATTTTTAAAATCATATCGCTGTTGAGCAACATTTTAAAGCAATGCTTATAATTTTTTCAAGTCATTCAAGTCATTTTTAAAACTTAAACACAATGAACTGAAAATAAAGAGCAATAAACAATTGGTACAAATAATTTCCTTATGACCAATCAGAAATAAATTCTCATTTTAGAGACATTTACAAATAGAAAATTAAAAGAAGTGAGAAAGATCAAATTTAATGGCAAAACATTCTGGAACAAATGTCATTAACATTAGAGTTACAAATAAATGGCAACCCCGAATGTGAAGTATGAGAAAAATTGAGACATGTTAGTAACCAGAAAGCCTGTTAGCATATATTAGTAATACATGTATGATATACTGCATGTTTCCAGATGTAACAACCAGTTTTGTTTGTGTTGATCTGCAGACAACACTGACCTGGACACCTTGATCAACTTTTGGATTATGTAAAAGTATAACCATTCTAACCCACCCCCTCCTTCTCATGTTGATGTCAGTTTCCTGTTAATTTTTCAGAGTTCTCTCATTAACATATACTCTTGCTTAAGCTATAATCAATGCTTTTAGATCAAGTTGTGCACAAGTTTTCGAGGGAAAGGTTTGCTTATAATTTCAGCAAATAAGATAGGCCCTGATGTATAAGCACAAGTGCATATCAGAGTCTATGTTTTCTTGATTCTGTGTCATATGCAGGTAGCACAATGGCATATCATGGTCTATGATGTCTTGCATTTTTGTCACATGCAGGTTTTATGGTATGAAGCTGTTTCATCTCCATACACAAGAAAGTGGGTTATCTCTCTTGTATAACAGATACATCAAAAGCCTGCATGTGACATAGTAGGTATGCATTGTATGGTGTTATTTTTCCAAGACCACCATTACACCAGCATTCTGAGCATTCTTGCAGAAGTTGAGCAAGACACTTGTATGTTATAGTACTGTGTCAACAGAATGATTTCTTATCAATAATGTTTATACACTGTGTTAAAGTACTCACTTCAAAACTGGTATTTATTTCAAAAGATAATTTTTGTTTTCAAAACTGAAATTGATTAGAGAATACTTCAAAGATTTTAAAGTGCAACATATATATATATATATATATATATATATATATATATATATATATATATATATATATATATATATATATATATATATATATATATATATATATATATGCATGCAAGCTTTGTCTCTTTATCCATAAGTATGGTTTGTCCGACATTTGTAATGGAACAAGTTTATACTGGACTGACTGTATTCACTTCTATGGAAATCTTTTAGGAATAAAAATTATATTAAATTATGAGGAAAAAATAAAATATTGTAAAAAATAAAACTTATCAGAAGTAAGACTGCTTTTGGCTGAAAAAATAATATCTGGACTAACATCACGTTTCACAAAAATAAACATAAAAGTTTTCCCTCAAATCTCAGTGCCAATAAAATCCAGTTTTCCCCTCCTACTGAGTTTAATAAAATATATTTCACATTTCAGAGAGCTCTATTTTCAACCCGTTTTAAAACTATGACCTCTAAAAAAAATCATTTTCTTTTCACAAGCAACATAAAGAAGATAATTTTTAAAAATTCATTTCCATTTGGAAATTTAAAGAAACCAAGATCTATATAAAAATCATTTCTTTGTTTATTCTCAATGGAAAAAAATCGTGTAGTTTTTGCTTTCCACAATTACACTGAGAATTACCAGTAATCACAATTTCCTGATTTAATGCTATTTTAGAATTTTTAACAAATAATTTTCCAAACTTAATTATTTTTTTATTCTTGAAATGATTTTAAATTTCTGTAAAATGAGATCAATTTGCACACATAGCAAAAATATTTTCCTACTAAACAAAATAACTGGCACACTGTGTGCTAATGTGCTGCCCTAACAGAAAAACTGTTGACTCAGATATAGTCAAAATGGACTATCACATCATGGTCTATGCTGCACTTACCATATATGCTCATATATATGTCAGATCTTGGTACAAATTAAACATGCCCAGATTTGATTGCCAGCAGATGTTTTATGACACTGCGACAAACGCAGGTAATATATTGTCAAGGCAACTAGAAGAAGGTACTATGCCAAAGGACTCACCTTGATAGTCAATTCTAGGACAGTAGATTAAATTGCCTTGCCCAAGGACTCACCTTGGTAGTCAATTCCAGGCAAGTAGATCAAACTGCCTTGCCCAAGGACTCACCTTGGTAGTCAATTCTTGGACAGTAGATTAAATTGCCTTGTCCAAGGACTCACCTTGGTGGTCAATTCTAGGCAAGTAGATTAAATTGTCTTGCCCAAGGACTCACCTTGGTAGTCAATTCTAGGACAGTAGAATAAATTGCCTTACCCAGGACACACCATGGTAGTCAATTCTGGTAGATTGAATTGCCTTGCCCAAGGACACACCATGACAGTCAATCCTGGGCTTATCCAATGGGCCAGTAGCTTCCTGTGGGTTGTTGATTCTTGGTGGTTTAACTACATTCTTCCTCCACCAAATACACTGGCTGCATTGTATAACCAATTATGTGCAGAAAAATGGCATTAAAAAACCCATAACAACAACAACAACCATAATGGTATGATTTGAATGTGCACCAAAGCTTTTGACCATGAGTCTATCACATACTCTAACAAATTTGCCACCATCCAAGGAAATAATTACTTTATTCTGAAATGAGATTTTCCTTTCTGATGTGTGCAAAATGATCACACATGCATACATGTGCATGCACACACACACACACACACACACACACACACACACACACACACACACTATTTTCTTCAAATAAAAAATTATTCCCTGATGTAAGAAACTCAACTTCTAACATAACGTTATACATATTTATTTGTTTTCAATGGTTGCTACAGACATAATGCTTTGAATGAGTTTTGTATTTGACATTTTTAATACATGTAAAATTCAATTTATTTACAAAAAATGGATTATTGAGGCACTTTATTGGAAACCCTTGAATACATGCTATTTGTCTAATCAATAGCTTTAGCAAGTAGGTAAGATTTCTGTGTCTGGTAGGTAAAAAAATCCAGAACTCTTTAATATTTGTACTTTTTTAAAAATAAAGCAAGGAAGGTTTTTGGAAGTAGTTTTTACATGAAATAGTGGTATGCCAATCACAGGGTACTAGTGTTGTAAAATCACTTCTGATCAGCCTGAAGTAATACAAACTTAAATCTCGGCATATAATGGTCTTTGTTAATTAATATAAATTCTTTGAGAACATTTTGAAGCAGGTCCAAATGAATAGTTCACATAAAACTTTAATGGATGGACAATGGTCAAGATTTCTCTTATTTATAGCATACCATATACAGTATCATATAATACTGGTTAGAAACATAGAATGATGCTTTGCACCCAAAATCCTCTGAAACTGATCTGTCTACACTTTTATCAATGTCAGTCTTAAAGTTAAATATAGACTTGCCACATTTAATTAGTCAATTTGAAATTTGTAATTTCAACCAGTCATATCACTGGGTTCTTGGCTAACTAACAAATTAGTTTACTCTTTAATTCTGCTGGTGAAATCCATTATTCTAACATAATTTTCTGTGTTTGCATACTTCTTATCCAATTGTCCAAAAATATTGACCTGAAATCATTTGCCAGTGCTGTATGTAATTGCATATAAGCCCAACTGCAATTCACTGGCAGATTAGTGTCTGTGTTGTATGTTCTACTGATTACACCCCAATAAAAACTGCACAGATCTGTCAGCACATTATGCAATAGCAGTTCTAGTTCTATGCAGTTCTAAGCCATCTTATTAGTATATATGGTAACTGGACGAACCTGGAAACATACAGCATATACATATGTTAATGTATCTACAATGGGAACATTAGCAGACATCATACCTGTAGTTTGTAGCATCAATTTTAAAGTGGAGGCAGTGAACATTTAATAAAAGAAGTCAGCATGTTATTGGGGGGGGGGGGGAATATATGGGATCGCATGATAATGTCATCCAAGCAGCAACGTTTATTTAAACTGCCTTTTTGTTTTCCAATTATGATATCTCCTATATTTCAATTACTTTCCTTTTAATTTCCAGTCATCTTGAATGCCATAGCATCATGCACCTGCAGATTGGGGGCAATGTTGTTTATTCTACTGATTACTCCTAACAAACTGCACAGATACAGATCTGCCAGCACATTATGTGATGGCAGATTCGGGTCTATGCAGTTTTCAGTTGGCCTCATCCTAAAACTGAGTAAATATGGTACTCAAAAGGATTCAATGTTGCTGACATTTATTTCTCATGATGTCCATTACACATCATGACTTCAAATAATCATACAATGGGAACATGCTCAGGCTTTCAACCAATGACCAGAGAAAAACCACAGAAAATATATGGTAACCTACAATTCATATGTTGACCAACTGACCAAATATCTAGGACAATTAAAACATTCATTAAAATGACTAATCAACTGAGAGGATTTATTCTAAGGTGAAATGGTCTCAAGTTTCTTTTTTTCTTCATATGAAAATTGCCAAAAAAGATAATTTTTGATAAACTTTTATATTAAATGGATGGAATTTGTTTAATATATACTCAACACATCTTGGCACCATCATAATCAGTCTTTATCTATTACATATTTATGGATCAATTACAACCAAATCTGTAAAAAGGTAGGCGTGGATGGGGGTGGGGGAGCAAGAACACAGCCAAACATGGAACTAAGAGCTTTAATGATCAAATAACATGGTTCTGAAGGCTTGGAGGACTCTTGACTCCATATGAATACCTTATAAAGAATTATGAATGTATGATGTGGCCTCACACAAAATTGGGTAAAATTTAATGATGTACACAATATTTGGTTAAGATATAATGGGGTAGACTTACAAGGGGTATGCTAACTTGGGGTACACTTTAATGAGGATTACAATTATGGGTACGTTGTTGTAATGACATATGCTTCCTTAGCTCCTCTGACCAGTGATTTTATCTTGATTTATGGATACAACTAGATAACATAGCGAATATACACAACTGTTACGTGTCTAGTCTGCAAAATGTTCCTTAGTGGAGATACATTTGTATGAGTATGTAAATCAGAGATTAGTATGATATTAGTAGAGACAGAAAAAGAAAAGTTGGGACAATGTACAACCTTGTGCAGTTTAAAAACTTGGAATTACCTCCTGAAAGCAAAAATTACCATGCATAATTGAAACAAATATGTACATAAGTAAAGCAATGAATACTGTAGATGATACAACAACAATTACGTTAGCAAAATTAAATAAATACATGCATTTGACCAAAACCATGCTTTAGAGTCTTACTAATTAAAACACTGTACACCAAGAAACATTTGCCAGTGGTCATTATGTTGTGTAAATCTAAAAGTAGTACAAATTTTTAAATATTAACTTCAGGCAAATGAACAACAGTACTAGAGCAATATATTTTAGTTATTTCTCCTGTCTCATGAACCATGCATGTATGAATGTTACAGTAAAACATTATTTTAATGGCCAGTGCCCTTGTATGGCAATGTGGAACGATTGCCCCTTAAAATTAGACAGTGATCCCTTTCAAGAGTGCTCTTAAAACTCACCTTTTCGACTCTAAGAACAAATTTATAGTAAATATTTTCAACATTGTTTATGTTTTCTAATTTCATGGTGTTTGATTTTGGTTTTTTTGTAATCACATTATAGATGATGTAATGCTCAAAGAGCATCTAAAGATTAGGCGCTATACAAAGTCCTCATTATCATTATTATAATGTCAGTTGCTGGATAGATGCTCATTTCAACAGTGCTTGGTAATCTAAAATAGGAGTGTCAGTTTGGGTATTATCATACAATCTTTTAACACACACGTCAACGTTCACAGGTGAAAAATGTTTGGTATACCTACTAGGACCAGGTGTTAAACTCATAACTTTTGTTACATTCTAATTAATTTAATTATACCTCAGAAAATGGGGGTGGGGTACTTTTAATGATTTTCATTATCACTGATTCTTCAAAGGACACAAGGGAACCTAGGAACACTCTTTCTAATCTATTTCAGCATACTGTTCCTCTTTCATGCAAAGTAAGTGTGTATACGCTTTTGGGGCAATGAACGGTGTCTACGTTATGACCTGGAAAGTCTCCAGTGGGCATGAGAGACACATGAGCCAAATCTAACTGAATAAAAATATATTACATCTTCATGTCAGGAAAGTGTAAATGTGGTTACAAGGTGGCAGATTTCAATGACTGCCAAAGTTACGACTTTGTGGAGGTGAAGCCTTAAAGGGGATAAGCACAGACCAAGGAACCTATTTTGACTCAATTCATTTCCACTATAATGTCAAATATGCATATCCTGAATATATACTTTAAAAGTAAGGCTATTAACAGTTTTTAAGGTATGACCTCAGGGCCAGTCGCCAGGGGGGCATGGAGAGACTCAGGTGCCAATGTTTTGTTTCATCAATGACTTCATCTTTTCATGCTTAGAAAGTATACATGTGGTTAAAGGACAGATACCTCAATTGTTTCTAAGTATTGACCATGGCACTGGGGCCCAGGGAATACAAGAATATACACCAAAACACGACCCTGGTGGGTAAACATAAGCTGTCTACTAATGCAAAATTCCAAAGATTACTGTTTGCAACACAACAAATGTGCTCTGGATTCTATCAAAATTGGTGGAAACTGGAAGATGACATTTGACCACTCTCAGCAACCCTTTCCTGCCTTGCCCCCATAGTGGGATGAAATTTAGTCTGAGTTTTGAAATAAACAATCCCCACTCCCTAAACATCAGGTTATCATGTTTCATCAAATTACTAATGGTATTTTCAGAGTTAAAATATCAACAGAGTTTCAAGATGCACTGATCAATAACCTAAAGGAGATATAAATACTACATAATCATCTCTTCTGATCAACTAAGACTGACTTTTGATTGGCCTGATATCTATGATAAAATTATGTATTTCAAATAGAACTGACCTGTCTACTGACCTGTCTAATACGTCTGACTGACCTAGCTTGATTTACAGTGTACAGGAAATGACAAATATACTGCACCATTCATACTGACTTGCACACAGCTGTACAAAAAGTGTTCCAACATTGTCAATTTTTTTTAAACCAAATTTTTATTCTGAAATACATTTTCTAAAATTATATGCAGATATTTTACCTTCAGCTGTGTTTGCTTGTATGACTGGTAAATATAACACTAGATGGGAATATAGGTCTGTATACAGTGGGACTCTATATGGGAAAACACGACAATAGATATAATGTCTGTATACAATATTATTGGTTAATACCAGAATAGATACAAAGATGGGTATGCATATAATATTATAGAAAAAAGTGTCACCATTCTGTTGATTTAATATAAAATGTAGTCAGTGAGTTAAAACAAATATGCCACAATCTGTTGCGTGGCAATGTTTTAAATCTTGCTGCAGAATAAAATATTTATGGAATCAAATTATTACACTATAATTAAAATGAATGAGATGCAATATGCTGACACAAGCAGCAATAATTAGGCACGAATAACTCGTGTCTCTTAATTAAGTTCAGATAAGAATTTGTACAACACAGGGAAGGGTGACACTGAACCAAAAATTATGCAAAGGAGTCTTTAAAAAATACCTGCTAGAACATGATGAAATGAAAAATGTATGAATACGAACACTTGTCATGAAAATGAATGTTGGATACTATATATGGACATCCATATGAATATCATTTATTATTTAAACACATTTGCAAACAGTGCTGTGGGTAGGGTGGGGGAAAAGAATTTCTTTTATTTGTATAATCTTTTCATATATTACACATATTATTTACACCACACTCTTTATAAATATAATTATACATTATGAAATGGTTTTCTTAGATATATATAGAAAATACTGATGACCAGAGGTTTAATCCCAGTAAAAAATATGCATTATGCCAATTTTTACTTATATACCACTGGGATAATTACAGGCATTGTATGGTAATTATAAAAATTCTCATTTTTGTTTCCATGGCATGTCATCTACATTCAATTCAGGTCATAGTACTCAGTGTATGCATTTTAGATTTTTAATGTAGCTTTTTAAAAAATTCAGTCATATTACTATAATATCTGCAGTGTGGCAGTTTATAGTGATGTCTAGATAGATAGTGATGCCGCAGATATGTAGCATCATGTCTCACCCAGTCACATTATCCTGACACCAGGCTAACCAGTCCTATCATTAACCTCTTGATGCTGAGTGCCTGATGTGGCAGCTGCTGGTATGGACAAGGTTCAAACCTGCAACCTCCAAAGTGGTCCCATAATATTCAGTGTAATTTAATTACTACAAGTTGTACTCAACTGTACCTAAGTTATGTAATCAGTATGACTCAATTACAACAAGTCATACTCAAATGTACCTAAGTCATGTATTCAGTGTAATTTAATTACTACAAGTCATACTCAACTGTACCTAAGTCATGTATTCAGTGTGATTCAATTACTACGATTTGCACTCAACTGTACCTAAGTCATGTATTCAGTGTGATTCAATTACTACAAGTCATACTCAACTGTACCTAAGTCATGTATTCCATGTGACTCAATTACTACAATTTTCACACAACTGTACCTAAGTCATGTATTCAGTGTGACTCAATTACTACAAGTCATACTCAACTGTACCTAAGTCATGTATTCAGTGTGACTCAATTACTACAATTTGCACTCAACTGTACCTAAGTCATGTATTCAGTGTGACTCAATTACTACAAGTCATACTCAACTGTACCTAAGTCATGTATTCAGTGTGATTCAGTTACAAGTCATACTCAACTGTACCTAAGTCATGTATTCAGTGTGATTCAATTACAACAAGTCATGTATTCAGTGCACTTAATTCAAACATAGTTCATCTCTTTTGATAGATTGCTTCTGACTGTATACAGTACAGCTCTATTTCACTGTCTTATAATTTCCTCCAGGGATTTTGCAAATGGGAAACATGGACTAGCACTAGTAGTGTTATACAAATGATATAATCCGATTTGCTTTGGCAGTTTTGTCACCTTAACATTGTCATCAACATTGTACCAGATATACTAATTTAAAAGTCAGGTCAAACTGCAAGCAACAAAGATCACAATCTGCCATAGCATAATATGCCAGAAGATCATGGTTTATGCTACTTATACCTCCTAACAAACTGCATAGACCCAGATCTGCCAGCACATTATGTGACAACAGATCTGCAACAACGGATCTGGGTGTATGCATTTTGCAACTGGACTTGTCTTATAAGTGAGTATATATTGTACTATTAAAAAAAAAATTCTTGGCCACTTAAATTAATGCAACATTTTATCATGTGTTTATTAAGTAACTCATGAAACATTAACACATCTGAATACCTAGTTAACATGAAAACCATGACTGTTTCCATTCTGGACCTTGATCTCACTTAATGCTGACTCGTTAACTACCTGTATTTATTGTAATAAATAGATTTTTTTCCATATTACTGTACTTTTCTTTTCCAATTAATAAACTCATTCATCAAACAACAAATTCTCTATTTGTATCAATTTAGTCTCTGTTGCTGTTAATTCAACCACACACACAAAAGAAGAAATCTTCCTTGCCATAAGTGTGACATGAACCTTGAAATTCAGTTACACTTGCAACCACCAAAATTTTTTCACTAGTAACTGCACAAGACTTAATACTAGTGAGCAATGACTTTACACTGGTGACCACAAATATTTACACAAGCAAGTACCAAAAAGTTTACACTAGCAACCACCAAAGACTTTACATAAGCAATCACCAAAGACTTTACACCATAAGCAATCACCAAAGACTTTACACAACAAGCAATCACCAAAGACTTTACACAAGCGATCACCAATGACTTTACATAAGCAACCATCAAAGACTTTACAAAAGCAATCACCAAAGACTTTAAACAAGTGATCACCAATGACTTTACACAAATAACCACCAAAGTTTTTTTTACAAGTGATCAATAAGATCACCAAATATTTTATACAAGTGATCACCAAAGAATTTACACTAGTGATCAAAAAAGACTTTACACAAGTGATCACCAAAGAATTTACACTAGTGATCAAAAAAGACTTTACACAGTGATCACCAAAGAATTTACACTAGAGATCAAAAAAGACTTTACACAAGTGATCACCAAAGAATTTACACTAGTGATCAAAAAAGACTTTACACAAGTGATCACCAAAGAATTTACACTAGTGATCAAAAAAGACTTTACACAGTGATCACCAAAGAATTTACACTAGAGATCAAAAAAGACTTTACACAAGTGATCACCAAAGAATTTACACTAGTGATCAAAAAAGACTTTACACAAGTGATCACCAAAGAATTTACACTAGCGATCACCAAAGACTTTACACAAATGATCACCCAAAAATTTACACTAGTGATCAAAAAAGATTTTACACAAGTGATCACCAAAGAATTTACACTAGTGATCAAAAAAGACTTTACACAAGTGATCACCAAATAATTTACACTAGTGATCAAAAAAGACTTTACACAAGTGATCACCAAAGAATTTACACTAGCGATCACCAAAAAATTTACACTTTGGTGGTCACCACCAAAGACTTTTTTTTTTCTAAGCCGACTACTCCAAACATTCATTGCCATCTTACCATTTTTATTGCCTTCAGGAACTTTGGCCATTTCTAGCACCAACACAGATGGGGATGGGGATCCGTTTTTTTTTTTAATGAAGACAAAGCATTTTTGAAGGGATGCATAGAGTCAAGATTTGGGTGACATCAGACCAAAAAATTGCCAGAAACCTCTGATCTGTACCCAATATGCAACATAATCTTTTTGCATAAATTATTTAAAATTTCTCTTAAAAGTTTAATTTAAACTTTGTATGAGAGCAACAGCATAAAACATGTGTTTGCAAAAGGAAGGTTCACATCTCAAAAAACAAACAACAATTATATTTAATTAAACGAAGAAATTTATTGTAGAATTATTAGCGATGTTAGACCATTTTATACATGAACAAAGAAGCAGTCATGTTTTTCTTCCTCCCTTATCCAACTTTCAAAAAAAGCACACAAACCATGATTGCTACATTTAGCAAGGTCATGGCTGACACTAACCAACAAACCAAATGCATGGGCAGATAATACGAGTCTGTGCAATACTTTTGGACAAATGATAAAAAAAATATATTTGAGTATAGAAAGATAGATTAGCATCACAGAGTTCTATTATGACCTTTGTTCCAAAAATCAAAACATTCCATCAGAATTATCAATTTTAATGATTTGTTATTAGCACAAAAAAAAGAAATATCTTTGTGAACTGCTGCTCTATGACAAATTTGGTTTAAATCTCACCAGCTGTTTGGAGCAGCTAAAAATAGCAATTGTTATCAAATTTGTTTATTTCAATTCTGTGGTTCTGGCGTAGTCATTTAAAAATTGGTATTTCTATTTTGTAAAATGGTAGAAATACCTAAAGGTGGAATCTTTCATTTTTGAAAGTGTCATTATGCCAAGCTGCTTTGTGTTAAATTTTGTCAACATTTTTTCTGCAGCATTTGAGAAAAATCTGAAATTGTTTTCAAATATATTTCAGTGGTTTGGTAAAAGTCATTTAAAAGCCTTCTTTTTTTTTTTAGTAACAATGATCATATTTGATGGCAAATTGGCATAATCTGTATAACTTTGAAATGTGTATCTGCCTGGAAGCTTTATGCCAAATATGGCCAAGTTCTTTTCTGTGGTCTTGCAGGAAGTTTCTTTTAAAGGATTTTCTATTTTAGTAACATTAGTTGTATTTGAAGGCAGATTGGCATTAATTAATTAGGTCTTTATGCCAGGATGCTTCCTGTCAGATTTGATTAAATTCTGTTCTGCAGTTTGGAAGTCATTTAAAGGACTTTCTCATTTTTGTAACAGGATCCATATCTGATGGGTTGTACAAATATAGAAGGTTTCATGCACAGATGGCATGTGCAGAAGCTTGTCCTGCAGTTTTTCAGAAGCTGAAAATAACTGTTGATGGATGTATGACACAGTGGCCAGTGAGCTTACCATGATCTCACATGGCTGTACAGCCAGGTTAGGGATGATATCAGATGATTAAAAAAAAATATTTTAGTATAGATGTGGGCAGGAATGCATTACATGCGTCTTTGACAAATGATGCTACCCATAAATCAATAGCCAGCCATATATGGTGAGCCTGGTTACCATGGAAATTGCTTCATCTAGGACATTTCCCACATATCTATTAATCCATCAGCCATAATTTACAAAGCATCACAAAAAACTGATTTGTATCTCCATTATTTTTTGAAAACTGTTCCCATAATATGAATAATGTTTTATGTTTATTTGTATATTTACAGCTAATTCTCAGATAAATCACATTGTTGGAAATTAATTCTCTGATCAATCACATTTTGGGAAATTATTTTTAATTCTCAATTCAATCACATTTTTTGGAAATTAATTTTAATTCTCTGATCAATCACATTTTTAGAAATTAATTTATCTATCAAAAGCAAAATATGTCAAATATCCAAATAAGAAAAAAAATAGACATATAACTATTCAATCATGTAAAAAGCAATGCTTGACTTTTATCTCTGCCACTTGGTTTCAATTTCCAATATTCCAAAACATACAAGAGAATTTGTTATAATTTGTCAATTACTGCATATTTTTAACTAAAATCAATATGACATTAAAAAAAAAAAGAGTATTATGACCGGCACATTATACACCCACCCCCACATATTTAATAGTCCTCTATGTATGCATTGGTAAGGTTTGTTTGATTCTCTGTCAATTCTTTTTTCAGACTGACCTTGAACTTGTGATTGACCTTGTGTGAAAGTCATCCACATAGTATAGCCAAAGAACATGAACAGTAGTAAATCACAGTTTTTTTCTGAATCGCAATCACCTTGACCTTTGATATTATAGCTGTTGTGCTAATGTTAAATTTAGCCCTCCACAAACTTTGGTAACAATATTATGTCTAGCATAAAGGTAATTATTCAAAAAACATTATTCTTCTTTTAGTCACAGTGGTCTTGACTTTGACCATGCACAAAGTCTGGTTAAAACTACGGTTAGAATGAGAAGGAAAAAAATGGTCATGGATGAATGTCATCATGACAATATCCTGTGCCTTTTGGCTGGTCTACAATGAAAGGGCAAGAAAAAATATTGCTTTTTTGAATTTTGATAAAATCAGTGAATTTTTGTGACACAAAGTTTACCAAATGTATTATTAACTATATGCAGACTTTCTTCCACAAAATTGGTATTTTTCTTTTCACAAACATATGCATATCCAAATTTTGTGTTTTACGCTCAACCAAGCAAGTCAAGAGCCGCCACCTAATTACACTGAATTTGCTTCTGTCTGCTTTAGGCTGTGATTCCCTAATGATCTTTACAAAAGCAAGCCCCACTAACTACTGATGACATCTCTGTACTTTTGTAAGATAATGTGGTAAAAGCTGACAAATGAACTAATAACAACAGTAGGAACTGAATTAGAAGTGATAAGCTCAAAATTATCTTGATGTGTTATTTTAAAGTCTACAAAAGATGATGTATTCAAGTTACAAAACATGATAACCATGTTGACCTGACAACACTCACCTGGCATACATTGCAGGGTTGTTTGAAAGAAGTAGTTCAAAACAGATCTTGCTCCTGGTTGTTGAGAAAGTCGCATCACTGCTAACCAATTTTTATACTGCATATATTAAGAAGCATTCATAACAATTCTGATCAAAATAGGCACAGCCATTCTGATATTGAAAGTAGGTTTTCAATATTGTTGCTATCAAAACCCCACAATTGCTAAGGGAGCCAGAAAATAAATTTAAAATGTCCTAAAACATTTCTACCTAGTTTGAATTACACTGGCTCAACCTTAAAGAGATTAAGTTGACAGGTTTTGCACCTAGCTGATTAAAAGCAGGACTGTTACTGGATTTTTAATATATCTGTTATTAAAAAAATTAAGTGATATCGCAACAATGTCTGCAATGTGGCAGCATATAGCAATGTCTAGCTCTGGGGCATCATGCTGTAGACATTGAGCATGATGTCCCACCCAGTCACATTATCCTGACACCAGGCCAACCAGTCATAACATTAACCTATTTAAGCTGAGCGCCAAGCAAAGCAGCTGTTAGTACTATTTTTAAAAGTCTTTCGTATGACTTGGCCAGGGGTCAAACCCACAACCTCCCAAATCTGAGGCAGATACTCTAACAACTATGACCAATGGAACGATCGGAATTATAGAAGTTACTGTATTAGTGCAGGCCACAAAAATGTGACTTGTGGGCCTGTATTGAAACCATTCTGTTCTAGGTTATTGTATACATGCTATCTGATATTTCAGGTGTCTGAATTGTTTTGGTATATGGCCGACAAGCTTGCAAGTCACTTATGCCAAATACTCCACTGGCATACGGGTAACAAAATGCCGATTATGTACTCTAATTTATAATTAGCAACATTTACACGCTCTCTTTCATGATAACAATATCTTCCAATATTATTATAAGCATGAAATGGAAATATGACCCAGTTATTCGTTACTCAACTTAATTAAGAATATAATCTTGATGCACATGAATATATCAGGGACTTTGAATGGCATCATGATGCTAACCATTCTATGGCAACATGTCATAGGGTGCAACCTTAAGGATGATCCTGATGCTGGCATATATGGAAAATATTATTCAGTGACCTTCTATGTTAAGTCTGTGGCAAATAACATTCCTGCCTTCAACTAAAGTGAAAACATGTGTTACCAGACCCCTTGACAGAAAGAACACCAGCTTATCATGGATATGTCAGCCTCTTCTTATTTTCAATTACAGAGGAGAAAAAGACGGAGGAATCCCTCAATTCAAATGTGGTTTGGAAGATGTGTAAAATGTGAGAAAAGCACCACCCGAAAAAGGATGTAGCAATCCGAGCGATGAATCTGTTTAAAGACAATGCAATGTCAGATATCTGCAAAATCCTCAAAAGGAGGCAAACACAAGTGTCATTGGATAGGTTCCTTGTTAAAGTTGCAAAAAAGAAATGATTCCAGTGAGTCAACAGATAGCAGTAATTCCATCAGTGACAATGAAAGTCAGCCTACACAATAAACATCCTCCTCTGCCTCCTCTCCTCTCTTGTCTCCCTCACACCAGCCACAATTAAATTGAAATAATAAAATATAAAAAGGTATTTTGTATTAATTTTGGGGGGGTTGTGGAACGAATCATCTGAGATTCCATTATTTCTTATAGGGAGTGCTTTCGATTACAAACATGTTTCTGGAACGAATTATGGTCGCAATCCAAGGTTTTTCAGTATATGCCATTTGCATGCATTACAATACTGTGCCTGTAATAGTTCCCATCACATGTTCATCATATGTGACAACTGTCTATTATTATTATTATAAAAAGTGAAACAGATCAAAACATTTTAAGTATAAGAAATAGTAGACTAAATAAATTTGTAATTACTTTATAAATAATGCCATTCAGCCTCAACTAATATTCAATTAAAATTAAACATTATATCATGACAAAGTAAGTTGATTTAACTCTTTATTTCTAACACAATTCCTATCAGCAAGTGCTTACTGCCTGCCTACTAAGCCTGATAAACAGCCTGCCTTCTAGCAGCTGTTTGTAAGTTGAACCCCTTGATCATCATAATGGCTGCACGAGTGAGAACTTCATGAGTTAGTGCACATGCTGTCTACATTTTCTATATCAATCTTGTTCCATGCAAACTATGCAATTTAATGAAAAATAAAACTGAAACACTTAACAATGTTTTGTGCCACTCATTTGTACCAACAATAATCCACAGAAATCAATGTTTATATTCACATATTCATAATAATAAAAATATACCTTAAGATATCTGTGTTTATAATGTATATTAGACTACTTTTCCCACCACTATTTTGCACAACTGAAAATCTCTTCAGGAAAAAAACTGTTTAAAAATATCAACCTTGCATTTTCAATTAAATTAAATGTTGGCCGTGAATCTGCTGTAAAGTTGTCCACGTGTACCGGCCACGTGTTCTGACCAGACAAGATCATCATGTGTATTTCATCCTCCGATTCAGATAAATCTGAAATATCAGGTCTCACATTCAGATAAATCTGAAATATCAGGTCTTACATTCAGATAAATCTGAAATATCTCAAAATATAACTAATACTAATGCCCGATTTTTTGTCTTGAATCCGATCATTAAAGACCATGTCATTTGCAATGTCATCACTTTAAAATCCATCAAAACTTTCATTGGAATTGTCATTGAAATATATGAATGTTGCCATTTTGTTTCACTTTGATAATTGCTTTCATTTTCAGTGGAAATTACCTCTTATATGCTGTAAGACTACTAACAGAACACTTTTATCATTTTATGTAAGGACTATTTTCATTGGCTAAATATTGTTAAAAAAGACAATGTTTGCAATTTCATCCAATATAAAGCTTTAATATGAAACATTTATAAGCTTCCCTGCAGTTTCCCATCCCTTGGCCGGAAATGTACACGAGTCAACAGGGACAGAGAGAATATTAATAGCAGCCTGTGTATGCATCTCTGGGGATATAAGGCTATTTTTAATGTCACATATATGTGTCAGCAGAAGGTAAAGAGTTATAAACCTTGGCCAAGATCACGCAATGGTATCTGATATGATGATGGGATTCAAAAACCAACACTGTTTTGTATAGGTGCCCAATGCTTATACATTGATCTACCATGGCTCTGTTTAGAAATGAGTCTTAAATCCTTGGCATATCATTCTGAATTATTCTTTCAGTCTAGACTTAGGATTCACTGACCTAACAATGTTTTACTGTAACACAGCTAATTCAAAGGTTGATTATTAGCAATAAACAAAATGCATTATATGTATTACAAATGCAAACACAAAACCTACATAAATTCATTTGCCTGCAACTAAATCCAAATTAAATCAGTCAATTTATCTGATCCCATACAATTATGCTTCAAATCTGAGGATTAAAAAAAATCATTGACTATGTATCGATTATGAAATACAGCAGAATCAGCTTTGAAAGACCACCTCTTCTGCCAAAATCTGAAGGTCTCTCAAGACAGGTAGTCTCTCATAACAGGTAATAACACAATATAATCAATAAATCTGTGCATTGAGAAGATGGTCTCTAATGACAGGTGGTCTCACATAGCAGTGATCTTTCAAGACAGGTTTTACTGGATCTATTAATTGTTCTGGCATCCCAAATCTGGAAATGTTTCTGTATCTACAATTTACAAGTGGGAACAGGAGTTAAAAGAAGACAACAACAATTATAATACAACAATTATAATACAACAATTATAATAATACCATAATAACACTTTGAATATTCATTGGTCTGTGTCATTATTTTATCCTTTTGATGTGCTTCTTAAAGATTAGAAAATAGTAACAGTCTGCTTTGTTTGTTTGTTTGATTAGGATTTTTAACGTAGCTTTAAAAAATTTTCAGTCATATCGCTACGATGTCTGCAGTGAGGCAGTTTATAGTGATGTCTACCACTGGGGCATCATGCCGCAGACATGTAGCATGATGTCCCACCCAGTCACATTATCCTGACACCAGGCCGACCAGTCCTAACACTAACCTCTTAATGCTGAACGTCAAGCGAGGCAGCTGTTAGTACCATTTTTGTAAGTCTTTGGTATGACTCAGCCGGGGATCGAACCCATGACCTCCCGCTTCTGCGGCGGACGCTCTAACCACTAGGCCACCGAAGCGGTATAACAGTCTGCTATTTCAAAAAGTATGTCATCTGGAATTAAGATTGATCCAGTATTGATCCAGAATCCTGATCCTGAAACTTCTTATCATTTATATGTACTCTACTAATTGCAACAACACCAATATTTGCACAATGCAGCATACAAAGCAAACAACAAAACATAAGTACATGTATCAATAATTACTTATTGGGTCAAAATCAAGTGACCATTACTTACAGTGTATATTTCAAGTGATCTTTACTAAGTATCTAAACCGAGTGACCATTACTTACAGTGTCTAAACCAAGTGACCATTACTTACAGTGTCTAAACCAAGTGACCATTACTTACAGTATCTAAACCAAGTGACCATTACTTACCGTATCTAAACCAAGTGACCATTACTTACAGTGTCTAAACCAAGTGACCATTACTTACAGTGTCTAAACCAAGTGACCATTACTTACAGTATCTAAACCAAGTGACCATTACTTACAGTATCTAAACCAAGTGACCATTACTTACAGTATCTAAACCAAGTGACCATTACTTACAGTGTCTAAACCAAGTGACCATTACTTACAGTGTCTAAACCAAGTGACCATTACTTACAGTATCTAAACCAAGTGACCATTACTTACAGTGTCTAAACCAAGTGACCATTACTTACAGTGTCTAAACCAAGTGACCATTACTTACAGTATCTAAACCAAGTGACCATTACTTACAGTGTCTAAACCAAGTGACCATTACTTACAGTGTCTAAACCAAGTGACCATTACTTACAGTGTCTAAACCGAGTGACCATTACTTACAGTATCTAAACCAAGTGACCATTACTTACAGTGTCTAAACCAAGTGACCATTACTTACAGTGTCTAAACCAAGTGACCATTACTTACAGTATCTAAACCAAGTGACCATTACTTACAGTGTCTAAACCAAGTGACCATTACTTACAGTATCTAAACCAAGTGACCATTACTTACAGTGTCTAAACCGAGTGACCATTACTTACAGTGTCTAAACCAAGTGACCATTACTTACAGTGTCTAAACCGAGTGACCATTACTTACAGTGTCTAAACCAAGTGACCATTACTTACAGTATCTAAACCAAGTGACCATTACTTACAGTGTCTAAACCAAGTGACCATTACTTACAGTGTCTAAACCAAGTGACCATTACTTACAGTGTCTAAACCAAGTGACCATTACTTACAGTGTCTAAACCAAGTGACCATTACTTAGTGTCTAAACCAAGTGACCATTACTTACAGTGTCTAAACCAAGCAGAACCAGAAGAGGGATAGTAGTCATTCCTCCACGCTTCCACTCCTCTAATGAGATTGTCCCATCTGAATCATAGTCTATTTCCAGCATCATGTCCTCCAGAATCTGAAATAAATTAGTAAAAACAAAAGTATTTGTGCTGCAATTCCTGGAAAATAATTAATTCCTGGAATCTTTTTGGTAGATTCAATTTCTAATACAATTCCTATCAATGCAGCTCAAGTACATAGTTTTGAAGTTCTAGTATATTTAAGTAAAAAAAAAAGTCATTATGCTTTCTTGAGCAACTGTTTCCAATGCTGTTGACTGCAATGTGTTATGAAAAAAAAAACATTTCAGGTTTTTATAGTTTTTCTGTCTTCATCCATGTCTGACGTCAAGAGAGCATCGTTTGTCCCATGTTGAAAGCTTAACTGCCAGAATACTTTGTATTAAAGTTAGTTAAATTCTGCCCTGGGATAAGATGTGAAAAAATTTTGTGTCTACTTTAGTCACATCAGCCATACTGAATGCATAACAAAATCATTTGTATAAATCATAATGTTATTCAAGCTAGAACATTTTCTATCCAATTTTGTGAACTTAGATGAAAATTATTACATTGGTGTATGTGTGTGGAGGGGGATTTTGTAACACCAATGATATGTGATGGCAGCATGGTATATACTTTTAAACTGTTCATGCAGGAATGTTTGCTATAAAAATGTGGTCTCATGACTAGTTTTTAAAAGTAGTCAAGCACAAGATTCTTCATTTTTAGTAAATGACAGTCATTTGAAGGTGAATTAGCATTATTGTTTAAATTTTGAATGCCCTTAATACCAGAATGCTCAGTTTAAAAAAAATCCAAATTCTACTTAAGTTTTTTTAATACATTTAAATTTTCTTTTATTAGTTGTTGTTGTAGAGTTTAATGCCATTTTTTAGTACACGATAGGCTATACATAGCAACCAGTATTAATGGTGGAGGAAGAACCCCTGGAAAGAACCAACAACCGATGACATGCAACTGGCAAGCTTTCTCACATACCCACATTGGCTGAATCTGAGACTCGAACCCATGTAGACAGAGGTGAGATGGCAGTGATCTGTAACAATGAGCACTTTAGACCACCTGGCTACTCAGACCCCCCCTTTATTAGTAACATTGGCCACATTTGACAGTGGATTAGCATCATGTATATAAATTTCAATGGTATTCATGCCAAAATTCTTTGTCAGATTTGGTCAAATTCTATTTAGTAGTTTTAGTAAACAAGTCATTTAAAGTGTTTTTATTTTTATTTTTAGTAGCAGTACTACTTTTGGAAAAGTAATTTCTTTTTTTATTTATAGTAACAGTAGCCATATTCGATGGCAGTCTGACTACATTTTTTAAAATTTAAAAGGCATTTATGATGGGATCATCCGCGCCAAGTTTGGCTGAAATCTGTCTTGACGGTTTTGAGAAGAAGTTGAAAATAGTAACATTTTTTTAATGCTGGATGACACACAACATATAAATTAATACATGATGAGCTAGTAGTTCTAAATATAGTCAATATATTGTACATATTAAAGACAAGATCCATGAATTATTAATCTAGCTATATCAATCTGACAGGACTGGACTCCCAAAAGAGTAATTCTCCAAGTTTGGTTTTCCTAAATGAGTGAAACATCTAGTTAATTGGTGTGCACATACTTTACAATTTGCGAAAGTCTTTATAAGAAAGACTACATCCTTAACAGAACTCATTACTTACAGGTTTCAACTCGGACACATCCCATCCAAGGTACTCCGCTACTGACATCATCTGTTGCACAATACACTCCAACTCCTGTGGAATGAAAGACAGTGTGAGAAGGAAATAAATACCTCATTTACGAATACCGTAGTTATTCTAATAAAAGTTCCCCTTCTAATATATGTCCTCCTTAATACGTTATCGAGGCTTAAAGGTCCATCCATTACGGTATGTCCGACTAATTCAAACAGTACATGAGTAATCCATCAACTGTTAGAAAAATCAAACAACTTGATTTATGAACGTTTTCATTCAAATAGTGATATACATGTACATGTATGTTGTAGAAAAAAATCAACACAGACACCAATAACACTACACATGCAAAATAAATTTGAAACAGTTCCACTTCAAAAACATCACAGATATCAACCTCACATAACTGGTATGTTGCTGGCTTGTTGCTGGGATCCAAGTTTATTTATTGACTGCTTTTTGTAGGATTTTGATGACAGTGTACTAATACTATAGTATTCTAATAAGCAACCCCCCTTTGGAAATTGCACCACCCCCAATGCATCAATCAGAATAACCATGGTAGACATAACTGATGGAGAAATAGAGTCAAATTACACTTTAGTTTCTATTCTGGTCTGAGGACATTTATTGATGTTGAATAAATCATAAACCTATTTTTTACCTTTTGTGATAAAGGAGTAACAATTTTTTTACTCATCCAGGAGGTACTGGTTCATTTTTAAGATATGTCTTCAAATGAAGTTTAGTACTTATCCAACATCTGTATTAATCTCAGCAAAATTTATGTACCTTTTTACTGATTTTATATAAAACAACTAAATCCACCATCTTTGCCCAAAGTTTTTAGATATCATTAATTTTTTTTTCTATACAAGGAAAGCAGTGATCTGTGAATATACTTCAATTCTTAATACCATTAAAAAAAATTTGGAAAACCATTTTGAATCAATCCCATGTAAGCTGTATTGTGACTCGTTTGGATGGTCAGACCCTCATAGTCACAACACCATGTTATATCCCATATTAATTGTAAAATGTCTTATAAAAAGAGTATGTTGATACGCCATATTAATTATAAAATGTCTTATAAAAAGAGTATGTTAAATTTATTGGTCCATTTATCATGCATCTTAAATGTAAAATGTCTTATAAAAAGAGTATGTTGAATTTATTGATCCATTTATCATGCATCTTAATTGTAAAATGTCTTATAAAAAGAGTATGTTGAATTTATTGGTCCATTAACCTAGCATTTATTGAGATTCAGTCCCCAAAAAAATACTTGGTTTAGTAAAACTGACAGAACATTTACCTTTACATACACTTCAGTTAACATTTACCATTACATACACTTTACTTAATATTTACCTTTACATACACTTCACTTAATATTTACCTTTACATACACTTCACTTAATATTTACCTTTACATACACTTTACTTAACACTTACCTTTACATACACTTCACTTAATATTTACCTTTACATACACTTCACTTAATATTTACCTTTACATACACTTTACTTAACTCTTACCTTTACATACACTTCACTTAATATTTACCTTTACATACACTTCACTTAATATTTACCTTTACATACACTTTACTTAATACTTACCTTTACATACACTTCACTTAACATTTACCTTTACATACGCTTTACTTAACACTTACCTTACATACACTTTACTTAACACTTACCTTTAATACATAATTCACTTAACATTTACCATATTTTCCGACCTATAAGTTGATGCGGAATATAAGTCGAATTCACCAATTCGACTTATTTTCCATCCTTCGTCCATATTTAAGTCGATCGGAGTATAAGACGAGGCCAGGTCAATATCTTGGCTTCGTATTTTACACTAGTAATGGTATCAATGTATAATATTCCAGATTACTGGCAATTGTGAAATTGCATTATCGATGCTAACATGCTTGTGATTTTACTTCTGAATACATCACTGCTATATTCTGTTATCAAATGACACAGCTGAATAAACAGTCCATCCATGCTTGCTTTATTATAATTGAAAGCACATCCATGTTGTAGTTCATTTTATTACCTGTAGTTACGAATGTAACTTATATAAACTTTCAATGACACAATCCATATATGTCAATTCGGAGTACAAGACAAAGCCCCGACTTTCAAGTAAAAAAGTATTGACATATAGGCCGGAAAATATGATACTTTAATATATAATTCACTTAACATTTACCTTTACATACACTTCACTTAACATTACCTTTACATACACTTCACTTAACAGTTACCATTACATGCACTTACACAACATTTGCCTTTACATACACTTCACTTATTACCTTTACATACACTTCACTTAACATTTACCTTTACATACACTTCACTTATTACCTTTACATACACTTCACTTAACACATACCTTTACATACACTTCACTTAATATTTACCTTTACATACACTTCACTTATTACCTTTACATACACTTCACTTAACATTTACCTTTACATACACTTTACTTAACACATACCTTTACATATACTTCACTTATGACCTTTACATACACTTCACTTAACACATGTTTACATACACTTCACTTAACATTTACCTTTACATACAATTTACTTAACACTTACCTTTACATACACTTCACTTAATATTTCCCTTTAAATACACTTCACTTAACATTTACCTTTACATACACTTCACTTAACACATACCTTTACATATACTTCACTTATGACCTTTACATACACTTCACTTAACACATATCTTTACATACACTTCACTTAACACATATCTTTACATACACTGTACTTAATATTTACCTTTACATACACTTCACTTAACATTTACCTTTACATACACTTCACCTATTACCTTTACATACACTTCACTTTATATTTACCTTCTAAATATTCTTAACATTTACTGTACACATAATTCACTAAACATTTAACTTGATATTTGCTTGCTTTAATATTTACTTTTACACACAAACACCATTCCAAATATTTTAATTTGTTTCTAATTTGTTATATTAATGTACTGCTTCTCCATTTAGGTAAATTGTGTCCTAAGTATGTCAGTGAAAAATCTTCTTTAACCATTCAAGTGAAATAGGGAGACAGTCAAACTTGATTTATGTTCACCCTGCTGAATTCAAACAAATTCTTTCACATGTTCAGTGATAGAAATGCCCTGATGGAACATATACATCACACAAAGAAACCCTCTGATGCATACATCTTAAGCATGCAGAAACCCTTTGATGGTACATCAATAGCACACACAAAAACCTCTGATGGTACATAAACATCACACAAAGAAACCTTTTAACAGTATATAAATATTATACGCAAAAACCCATTGATGGTACATCTACAGTACTCACAGAAATCCTCTGATGGTACATATGCATCACACAAAGAAACCCCTGATGGTAAAATCTACAACACACTGACAAACCCTCTGATGGTACAAAAACATCAAAGAAACCTTCAAACAGTAGATAAATAGCATACACAAAAACCCTCTGATGGTACATCTATAGCACGGTATCCCGTTGTTAGCGCGCAGTCAAAAGCACGCCGACAAATTTATGCCGACAAAAGCGCGCATCGACAATTGCACGCAAGACAAAAGTGCACCATCAATATGTCAAATAAAACAGATTCATATGAATAAATAATTCATACAATAGAAAATAATCAGGTATTTAAATAAGGTTTACTATTATTAAAATGAGTTACAGTTTATTGTGTCTATCACAATCATGTTTATAGCATCTCCACAATGCACTGCCATCGGCATTTAATTGGTCTTTTCAATATCGATATCCATCAGTTATTATATGCTATTTTCCCTTCTGTGATTTAGTCTTTTCCATGGTTAGATAAGATTTTCAAATGTTCACAAAATAAATTTGGTATTTATAGTTGTCTAGGTTTATACCGCGTAAATGCACATCTTGATGTCTGCTCACTGAAAACAGTGATTCAAACTATTAGTTTATTTCTACTTAATATCAAGAGTGTACATACTTTGATGTCTGCTCAAACTGATTCAAACTTTTAGTTTGTTTCTACTAAAAATAAAGATTCTACACT
Source organism: Unio pictorum (assembly GCA_030141615.1). Classification (NCBI taxonomy): domain Eukaryota; kingdom Metazoa; phylum Mollusca; class Bivalvia; order Unionida; family Unionidae; genus Unio; species Unio pictorum. The sequence continues at coordinate 1,373,803 of JARLTB010000312.1, forward strand.
CTTTGATGTGTGTTCACTAGAAAATGGCATATGGAGTTTATGCTGCTTGCTTTTGACGGCGCACATTTGACGGGCATATTTTGCTGTGAGCTTTTGTCGGCACACTTCTGACCTGCGTGCTAACGATGGGGTGCCCTATAGCACACAGAAAACCTCTGATGGTCAAATTTGCATCACACAAAAAATCCATCTAATGGTACATAAACAACAAACAAAGAAACCCTTTAACAGTACATAAATATACATGTATACAGAAACCCACTGATGATACATCTACAGCACTCACAGACACCCTCTGATGGTACATATACATCACACAAAGAAACCTTCTCATGGTACATAGCCATCAGAGAAAGAAATCTTCTCATGGTACATAGCCATCAGAGAAAGAAATCTTCTCATGATACATATACATCACACAAAGAAACCTTCTCATGGTACATAGCCATCAGAGAAAGAAATCTTCTCATGGTACATAGCCATCAGAGAAAGAAATCTTCTCATGATACATATACATCACACAAAGAAATCTTCTCATGGTACATAGCCATCAGAGAAAGAAATCTTCTCATGATACATATACATCACACAAAGAAACCTTCTCATGGTACATAGCCATCAGAGAAAGAAATCTTCTCATGATACATATACATCACACAAAGAAACCTTCTCATGGTACATAGCCATCAGAGAAAGAAATCTTCTCATGGTACATAGCCATCAGAGAAAGAAATCTTCTCATGATACATAGCCATCAGAGAAAGAAATCTTCTCATGGTACACAGCCATCAGAGAAAGAAATCTTCTCATGGTACATAAACAACTGAGAAAGACTATGGTACATTGGCATCACACACAAAAACTGTCTGATGGACTTTTACAGCATACACAGAAACCCTCTGATGGTACATTTAATATAAAGTACCTCATTATCAAGCAGACTCTATCATAAGGTTGATATTATTATGGATCAAGCTGTATCATTATCATTTTTTTCAAAAATATCTCTACATAAGGCAACCTCCCTTATAAGACAATCTCCTTTAATGGTTCCCATGAAAAGTTATAATGAGGAAGCATATATCTTTAATACTGTATTTATCTGTTTACAATGCACACCCAACTGAGAATAGAACAGAGCAAGATCGGTCATCACATAATAATCCAGCAGATCTGGTTTGCAATTTTCACTGGAAATCACATATGGTACACACAACATGGATACAGGATCTTCAATCACAAAATACACCTGCAGATCTGAGTTTGTAATATTTGCCAGAAAGCACAGACTCGACAAATAATGAAGATTTATATCTCAAATCCCATAATACACCAGCAGATCTGAGTCTGCGATTTTCACTGGAAATCACAGATGTGATAAACAGTGAAGATCCAGATTTACCATCACGTAATACACCAGCAGACCAGTCTGTGCTATTCAATTTAAATCAATGATGGGACAACACACCAGCAGACCAGTCTGTGCTATTCAATTTAAATCAATGATGGGACAATAAAGCAATCATAAAGTGGAGTCATTTAGAACAACACGATTCTCTCTAACAGGCCGACAATCTACTGGATAAAAAGTATTTCCAAACATTAAAGCTAAGACCATTTCTTGTTTTTAACCAATGAGTGTTAAAACCATCTTTGATATTCTTTATTCTTTCGAACTAGATGTTGCTATGGACATACTGGATTTCAGATTGTCAATAGAACCATCCTAAGATATGTTCTGGTGGAAATCCAGTTTGATATGATGTTTGTTTTAGTGAAGTCATGACAACATTTACATGGTGGGCATCACAGAGGCCATATCAGAATGGCATCAATTCCATTAAGTACCAATTAGAAATAAAAAAATAAGTCTTTTGGTGAAAAGCACAATGTCAATTTGACCAGCCTACTTGAAGAAGTAGTGACAACAAAAGTTTCAAAGGTAGTACATGTAGCTGTCATATCTGAAATCAAATCAGCACTATTTGCATTTACAACCAAGTAAACAATACAAGAAATCTTTCAGTAAAATCCATGCTGATATAACTATTTGTTGAGGATAAATAGAGATAAAACAAGAGTTCCAAGATGACCACTGAAATCACTATATTAAACATAAAATCTGTACCATTTTCATTCATGATCATGTATACATCATAAGAAGTCTTCTGGTAAAAACACATGCCAATATGACTTTCTGTTCTGGAGAAAGAACAATAGCAAGATTTTCTGGATAAGCACTGTAATAGCCATACTGGAGAGAAAATAATAACAGTTTGATTTTGGACCAACTAGATATGACAAGAAGGCTTTTAGTGAAAACCCCATGTTGATATGAACATCCATTCAGGAGAAGTAGTGATAAGATTTTCAAGATGTCTGCTGTGATGGTCATATTGACTGTCTGAGTCGCACCATATTTATTTTAAGACTAACTAGACCATGCCGATGAATGTGTGTGTAATGTTTCATGGCATTCCTACAAGTAGGTTAGGAGGAGTAATATCAACAAACTTGTGCTAATGGAGAGAAAGACATTAAACCATAATGTAAGCTCTTCTGGCTATGACGAATAAAGCTAACAAAAAAGGACACATAACTTTACCTGGGTTTTTTTTGTTGTTGAGAAATTCAAACACACCTTTCTCAAGACACTGACATTGTGGATTAATTCATTTCTACAATAAATATTCATTTTTCCAGCATTATATAACTGAGTGAATTGTAACAGAATCCGACTTCAGCTCAGTTTTCTACAATTTTCCTTTGTTTTAAAATAACCACTGTTCAGCATACTATTTTAGGGAACAAGGAAATTGAAACAAACCATGCTATATAGCCTTACATAACCCTGACTGTATAGCATGCTAACAAATAGTGAATATTTAAGGAAGAAATTGATAAATCTATTACCAGAGTGCATGTGATCATTATCAGCCTACTGTGTCACATGCTTTCCTTGATAGAGATTTTAATTTCTCATGCTTGCATAATCATTCTCCTCTAAAAATTAATTTTGGACACTTAAGTCAGCATAATCTTCCAATGTAAACTACTTGGGAAACAAATGCAATGGTGTTTTTGTTCAAGATTTATTTTTTGTTCTATACATTTTCTACCACTGATCACTCCATGCTCTAAATGAGAAGTGAAGCTAATCAAAATTAGTAAGGCATTTCTGTCAGCCAATGAAACTGATTGTATCAAGTTTTCTTAGTTTTCTTGGCAATAAGCACATTCTACTTTGTATGGAATCGCATCACAATTATTATTTCCAGTTCAGACCCACAAATGTAGTTTTAGTCTATTTTTAGAACATTTTTTCCTCTCTCATTTTGGTGGTGATAGAAGAGTTATATTGATGCATTTCTGTTAGGGATTTAAAGGTAATTGTATATTCTTGAGAATATGAGCTCAGAGAGTGGTTGTTTGTGTGTATTTTGGCGACAGTGCACATTGAGTAATAAGGCCTTGGTGATGATCCGGAAGTGAAATCTGTGTTCTGTTTATATGCTGTTCTGTTTACAGTGCAGCCACTCAAAAAAAATGATGTATGTCTGTTTTCTGTGGTGCACTTGATTCAGTCTAATCAATTATACTGATCTATAACCTTTACTTTTTAATGTCTTTTTTGATAAAACATACGGACAGCCTTTTATGTTCTGAACTCAGTAAAACCTCTCTTCCTTTCATACTGAGTCCATTTAAAAATTGCCTGGGCTAAAGTACCATGTGTACTCGCTTATAAGTCACATCAAACTGTAAATAACAATGATCCTGATATGCCATAACATAATGTGCCTGCAGATCAGGGTCTACGTTGTTTGTCCTACTGATTACTCCTAACAATCTGCACTGCACATTATGCAGTAGATCTGGGTCTGTGCAGTTTGCAGTTGGAATCAACTTATATGTGAGTATATATGGTGAAACGTCCTTACCTACTCATTCTTGGGCTTAGTATAAACAGCAATGTATCATAAGAATGAATCTATGTGCAATGAGACCATTTAAAAGCACTCAAGTTCAATATTGCTTGACATTTTATATCCACTGATTGTACAGTACTTTTCCCAATCTTCTTCTTGTTTTTCTCAGATTGTCACAAAAAGAAGCTTTGTCCTTGTTTTACACCCAGTTCCTGATGTAAGTGTGAGTCTATAATGCATAAAACTAATGAAAAAAATTATGTTTGCAGTGGAGATATCTTGTTTAAAAACCCTTCTAAAATCTGGCACTTAGTTAACCACATAATGAGACACAAGGTCTGTATATTAACCCAGGAAATTTAAGTTTCCTATCTAGCCCTTGATTGTCAGACTGATATCCATGTGTATAGTGGGACTCTACAGTAATCTAAGCAACATTTTAAGTGTAGAAATTGTTCCTTTCAAGGAGTTATCACACATCTTTTTGAGTCAGACCTGTGAGAAGTTAAGAGCCAGAGAATATCAACCTTGCGATATTTTTGGGTAGGTGTATAGTGTAACACTTGCCCCAAGTCAGCACTATTTCAAGACTGCAACTTTATTGATTCTTTATCAAGCCAAAGTGAAGGCGTTTGCATATATTTATTTATGTAATTACTTTTCACAAGCAAAGTTTTCTAACTTACATTTGTATGTGCCTCTGCTGATTGGTAAGTTTTACAACACACTATAATCATCCATTGACAGATCTTAAATATTCATAACAGCAGCTGATTGATCAAATTTTAATTGCAGTCTAGACTATAATCTCTTCTTTGACATTTACCCTTGAGTAGTTTTCTCCCTTGGGTAGTTCTCTACAAAATGGTCTGAATCACACTGATTGCTAAGTACCAAAGTTGGTTGAAATTGCTCCCTACCTCAATCATAACTATCATGGATGAGATCTTACAATGTAGCACTGCAACTGACCAGGCAAAATTAAAAAATTGTGATATTCTCAGTCTCTCACAGGTCGAAATTACATCCTGTCGTAGCTTGATGAAAAGTAAAATTTATCACTAATAATGAAATTAATATAATATGTATAATTATAAATGACTTTATTAAAGAAATCACATTTTAATAACTGAGTAAATCTTGCAGTGGAAATGATTACTATTCTGATGAAAAAAACAGCTGGACATGAAACTTGCAAATCACTCCAGGAACAAGTCATACGGAATTGTTTCCTGAGCCCTGCTATGTGCATCAGAACTTGTTGCTAAGTTACAGATCCATTCTGATAAAATGCTGAACAGTTACATAAATAAACTTTCAGAAATTAGCAATGACATTAAAACCCTCAACAACGAAAAAGACTGGATCCAGTCTTCAAACCATTACACATATGGCAAATTTGGAAGCTGAAGCCCCCAGTTAAAAAATCAGTGCAAGCCTGCATCATTTTGTGTAATTCACAATGCATCATTGAGAGCAGAATTCATAAAATCTGCAAAAGATCAACATATGTGTACAATGTTTTTAAAATTCTGATCCAACCCATAAGAGCAATGCATCAATATAGCACAGAAGTGAAAAGCCTTAAACACATCTGCAGATTTCTTTCCTTCTTTTGAAATCTTGAGAAACCTGACAAGATGGTATTAGAAATTCACGTTCTTTACTGACAATTAAAATATTAATGATGGATGAATAATACCTAATGGACCCTACATTTGTATTTTCCATCCCTTATAGACTCTAAGTGGATCCCCTCAAAACTTTGTGCAATAACTTGGAGTTGACAATGAACTGATGGGTGTGTATGAGTACTCACACTTGAGTCAAGGAGCCCATTGCCATCTGTGTCGTACAAGCGGAACATAACTGAAAGTGAAAGGTGCAGCAAATTAAATGATACAGTGAACAGTGATTTGTAAAATTAAATGTACTTAGGTGTGATATTAATGGGTGAGATCCAGATAAACTTCCCTCATAAAAAAGCTCTTCAGCATAATATGATTAATTTTATAAGGTGGGCATGACCAATGATCTCATTTTATTATTTAATAGTACTATTATGCATAAAGCAACTCAATATAAGGTGACAATACCTGTAAAGCAGTCCAATGCTATGGTTTTCATAATGAGGGAGTTTTGAACATACAAAAGCTTTGCAAACTGAACAAGTGGGATCAAATTGATCATGAGATTTATAGTATTTTTCATGTGCTTCTGCACTTACATCCGTTGGCAACCTTAGGACACATCCCATGATGCAGCTGAGAAGGGCTTGGACAATTTTTAGAAAGTGCAGTTTATTTAGCAAGATAAAAATTTGTATTTTAAAGGTTTTACCTTTTCCTTGCCCTTATTTTTTGCATGCATTTTTAGGGACTAAATTTCACCATGCAGTATATAGTCATAACTGTGCTGAGATATCGTTACAACCTATAAACTGTACTTATGCATGTACATAATGATTGTACCAAGATGTAATTAGAACCTATCAACTGTACTTATGTATGTACATAATAACTGTACTGTACTTGCATACCATATACAACTACTGATCAATGTTATTTCAACATCATTCAGTAAACATATATCTATATAATATATGTGATTTAATAGTAGCTACTCACATATGGAGGAATGGACAGGTGGTTTTATTCATTGATAGGTGGACAGATAAAGGATAGCAGAATGTTCTTCTGCCAAGGCAGGGGTATAAACAATATTATTTTAGACAAGCTTTCTATCATATGGTTAAATAGTTATTGTAATTGTGTGTTTAATAATTTTGTGGATGTTAGTAGTAGCTTAAATGTCCTAAATTTATTGTGTGACAAATGACATGCCGTGGAAAAAAAGGTATGCATACCATATAAATTGTACAAAATTTTAATCATGTAATTTAATACTTATAGCCAAGTGAAGTAAAAAGCACTTTATAAAACATAAAATGTTTGCTAATCTTTGCCTATCTGGAACTCTAAAACTATGTTCTTTGAGTGGAGTTTTGTCAGAAAATGAAATAATCAAACTGAGATCAATATGGATCAATTAAAAATTACCACATAAATAATTAGAGATAAGCAAAAAAGACCTAAAAAGTAGTGCTGTACCGTTAACTTTTTTCCTTCTTTTCTTTTATTAACTGAATTCAATGAACCCCAACTTCTACAACAATAATTTGTAGTAGTGCAGATCAAAGGTAAATACATTGGAATTCATCCTCATTTTGTATGGAATTAAGTATCTACAGAACAAGTCAGTGAGATACAAACACCCTTCCATCCCATACCTTGTAAACCCATGCTCTGAAACATGTCAAACCAAATCATTACCTTGGTAAATGAAGCCTCAAATGTATGTCACAATGACCTGCTTTTGAGAGGAGAATATTATAATAATCATGACAATTCTGCACAAGGAGTAATGGTAACTCAGTTGATAGGGTGTGTAATTGTTAAAGTCAGTTAGCTCCCTTTTTCCTCATCATGATATGGTCAATAATGTGTTAAAAGTGTCGTTAAAATAAAGTACACCCATCTGCACAATGATGCATGTCTGTAACCAACACTGACCTAATACAAACTGACTAGATTATACTGAATTGTAAAATGTAAATCATTGTGACCTATCTTTCAGCAAGTGGGTATTGACCACTTTGTATTAAAGAAGTATATTAGTTTGATTCACATAACTGCTCTATCGAAAATTGCAACTTTATGCCGAAGGCCTACCCAAGGACAAAGTTTTAGAAATATGCTACAATAAAAAAAAAAAGAATTTTTTTTAGAATCAAACTTTTCTTTCAAAATATAAAAACCTACATTCAAGTTTGTCCTCAGCCCTTCCTGCTTCTAGCAATGAGAGGTAACACACAAGCTCTTTCAGGTATATCCGCCCCGTCTTAAGATCTAAACTATTGGAACGATTCAGGTTATATGATTTAATTTCCACATTGTGGCCGCTCTTCAAAAGAGAAGGATTTGATTGACGGATCCAAGGGTCACTGGACTCCACAGCAGGTTTCCCTGAAAGAAAGAATGAATAAATGAATAAATGAATCAATTAAGCAATCAATCTATCTTTTATCCTAAAGAGAAATTTAATTCCAGGAAGACTAACTTTTATAATTTTTTGGGATAGATCTTTTTTCTAATTGATGTTTATAAAAGTAAATTAATGTTTTCCAATTAAATTCATTTGTTTGAAAATCAAGAACTTTTCAAAGACTATTGAGCCTTTCCAAACACTTTTTGAATATTTTTGGAGCCCATCTCATATTCAATCACTTTTCCAAGTAACCACTGAAATTCAGATATGTTAGAAGTGTGCAAACCCCGATGTAGTGAAGTGCCTTGAACACAAACATGCCCAAGCATTCAATTTGATCTATCTGGTCTGGGCAGGATTCAAATCCATACCCTTCTGGTCCCATGCCAACCCTTAAAGTGCCATAACAGTGTATCCATACTTATTCAGTTTATTTCTTGGTTAATGACAATGTATAATCAAAGTACGAATGTAAAAAATCAGATTGAAAATTTTTAAGTAATAACTGCATGGGAGCCAATCTAATATGATAATAACCGAACGCAACTACCGACCACTTCCGGTATTTAGTGAAAACAAAGCGTGACGCCACATTATGAACACTTGTAAACAATGGCAGAGTCGGAATCGTCACATTATGAAAAAGTCTTCAGAAACTCAACACCAAAGTTGCGATTTTGAAGGAAGAGAATTGTTACTGTCCTGCGGGTCTTAGCCATTCGAAGATGGTGATTTAATAAGCTCAGAATATTACAGCTCTGAATGACTAAATTTGTGAGTATTGAGTAATGCATGAATGAATTTGTCACTGAATGAAAACCAATGAGAACTGCTGATGTAAAGACACTCAAAACAATCCAGGAAAGAATGAAGCTACTGGGCAAGTGGGGGTGGGTATGGTGCAGGGTTGGATAGATGGAGTGGAGTAGGGTTCCTTGAAAGAAATTAAATAAGTCAATCTGGTGTTGACTCCTTCTAATTACATCCTGAACAAATTATCAAATCCCTTCATTAATTCATCTCATTAATGTAAAATATTTCACTTGAGGGAAAAAAGATAATGTTGCTTTGAGAAACTAAACCTTCCTCAATCCAGTTTGCATTGATTTTTCATCAAAAATAATCTGTCTGTGAATCTCTTGGATTTGTTATCTTTTGCTTTGCAATTCCAGTCACAGAACCAAGAGTGAAAAATATGATAAACTTTTTTTTCTCTCCATGAGCTCATAATATTATGTCATGGTTCTACAGAAATGTTATATCTATAGTTAAAACATTGTAAACAAGTTCAAAGGTGATTGAGGAAGATAAAATTACTGCCAAAAGTGTACATATTAATAAGGAAGTCACTTACATTTTAAAAAATTGGAACATAACAACAAAAACCACCACTTTTTGTAAAGGGAGTTCAAGTGTAGCAGATAGTTGTGGTAGCTCAGTTGGTTAAGCATCAAACTTGTTTCCTGAGGGTGACTGGTTCAATACCTGCCCAGGTCAATGCCTATTGTGTGCACTCAGTAAAAGAACTTAGTTTCTGTTTGTTTGGTCTAATAGCACCAATAATGTGTTAAAAGTGACATTTAAACAAAAATATGCAAACATATTGATTAAAATTACAAAAAAATCTTTTTAACATGTTCAATTTATACAAAACAATTTGATTTTAAGCTTTTAGAGCCATCTTGTAAGTGTACTGCTCCTGCCTTAAGCGAAATTCATGTTTGATGATGGTGTATTCCATTAATATAAATTATGCTCTTGGAACTTTTAGAGGTCAGATCTGTGCCATCTTTACTGAAGTTCATCTAGATATGGTCAGAAGTCTTTGAGTGTAAACCCCTGCTGACCATCTGTTCAGGAGTAATAGGGATTCAAGATGACCACTGTGTATATTGAATATCTCAATGGAATCATTAGGACCAACTAGACATCATAAGAAGTTGTTTAGTAAAAGGATGTTGGGATATCCTCCCTCCATTAATGTGCCATAGTGATAATACCATCCAGAAGGCCACTATTGTGGCCACATTTGACATCAAACATACCTAATACAGAGGTCTTTTGGTGAAAACCCCTTGGCAGTTTTACTCAGAGGATTAACAATAACAACATTTTCAAGATGGCCATATTATACATTAAGTGTCAGCATCATTTTCATCTAGCAACAACTAAAAATAAAAAAGAAAAACAATCCTCTGGTTGTTGTTGTAACGTTTAACACCATTTTCAGCACATGATAGGATATATAAAGTGGCCAGTATAAACGATGGAGGAAGAACCAGGGAAAACCTGGAGAAAAAAAAACATGCCCACAAGAAGCTCCTAGCAAGCTTTCTCATGTATCCACATTGGTCGAGCCAGAGACTCGAACAGACACAGACAGAAGTGAAATGGCAGTGATCTGTAATGATGAGTGCTTTAGACAACTTGGCCACTCTAGGCCATGTGGTGAAAACTCCATGGCAATAATACCTTTCATTCAAGAGAAGTAGCGATAATGATATTTTCAAGATGACCACTGGGGTGGTCATACTAAACACATGATTGGCCCCATTTTCATTTTGGACCAAATAGTCTAAATTCATATGAAGTTTTTCAGTAAAAACCACATATTGATATCATGGTATGACCATCTGTTTAGGAGGAGTAGTGATTAAAAGATTTTCAAGATGACTACTGTAAATAATTGAATTTTCTCTAATGTTCTGGATGAGGATTCATAGTATGAAGAACATGCAGATTTATAAACAAAATTACGGTCAATACATTAAATTTTCCATTTGCAAATTGGTAACTGCAGCATAGCATTGTAGCATAGTACAACATAATTTGTTCAAGATTGTAAGAGTTGTCATTTTTAAGTTTATGACGAAGGGAAATCCAATTGTTTTGTGAAAGGTTACGCTGTATGAATATGAAACCAAGAATGAGAAATTACACATGGAAGGATAATCAAGACTGTTGACTCTGCAAGTAAATTGTTTGCATAAAGCCTTGAATGCAAAGCCAGCAAACATGCCCTTAATATGGGTCAGCAAACTTGACACTTTTGCAGCATGAGGAAGTGGCTCTGTCATTGTTCTGTCTTTATGAGGTCTGACTCATGGTCTAAGTGATGTCAGAAACCATGACAACATAGTTGCTATCTATCATTCTTGTCCAATTATACCAGTGTGTGCGGATCAATTAACATTAAGACCAGGGCTTCTTTGCATGCAGATTTCTACATTTACAGTTTTAGTATTTCAAAGAGATCTTGAGAGACAGTCGACTCCAAGAAGTGGCAATATGATCTCAGTAAAGTCTAGCGTCCCTAATTTCTAGAATGTAGGGTATTATTGTGTCCCAAATTTCTAGAATGTAGTTTATTCTAGTGTCCCTAATTTCTAGAATGTAGGGTATTATTGTGTCCCAAATTTCTAGAATGTAGTTTATTCTAGTGTCCCTAATTTCTAGAATGTATGGTATTATTGTGTCCCAAATTTCTAGGATGTAAGTTATTCTAATGTCCCAAATTTCTGGAATATAGGGTATTCTAGTGTCCCAAATTCTAGAATGTAGGGTATTCTTGTGTCCCAATCTTCAATAATCTGAACAAGCTTTATAAGGTATTCTAGAGTCCCAATCTTTTAAAATGAAGTTAGCTTGATAGGGCAGTCCCAGTCTTCCAAACTGGGATGAAACTACAGATTAAACTTTAAAGGTCATTCAAGTTTCCAAATTATCTAAAATCAGATGAAACTTTATCGGTCATTCAAGTGCCCAAATCATCTAAAAAAAGATGACTCTTTGTAGGTCATTCAAGTGTCCAAATCATATAAAATCTGATGAAAATTTATAGGCCACTCAAATGTTCAAATTATCTAAAATCAGATGAAACTTTATAGGTCATTCAAGTGTCCAAATTTTCTAAATTCAAATGAAACATTATCTGTCAGTCTTGTGTCCAAATTATCTAAAACCAGATTACTCTTTGTAGATCAGTCATGTGTCCAAAACATCTCAAAATCAGATGAAACTTTCTAGGTCATTCAAGTGTCCAAATTTATCTAAAATCAGATGAAACTTTAAAATTTCTTCTAGTGTCGAAATCATTTAAAATCAGATGAAACTTTGTTGGTCAGTCTTGTGTCCAAATTATCTAAAATCAGATGACTCTGTTAGTCATTCAAGTGTCCAAATCATCTCAAATCCGATGAAACTTTACAGATCTTTTATAGATCTTTTATCATCTTTATGAAACTTTATAGATCATTTAAGTTTCCAGATCTTGTAAAATGGGATGTTGACTTATAAGACATTTCAGTGTCCAAATCATCTCAAATCCGATGAAACTTTACAGATCTTTTATAGATCTTTTATCTTCTTTATGAAACTTTATAGATCATTTAAGTTTCCAGATCTTGTAAAATGTGATGTTGACTTATAAGACATTTCAGTGTCCAAATCATCTAAAATGTGATGAAGCTGTCGGAAATTCATGTCTTTCAATATTTTAGAAAAGGATGTTGCCTCACAGCAATCTGTGTAAAAAAAAACCTACTAAAATGATGCATATAAACATATAGGCAAATTAAACCCATAGGACCTAAAACACAATATACTAAGATTTCAAGATCTCTGATACACATAACAGTAAATAAAGAATCTTATTTTATTGAATTTGCATACCATATATTTTCGCTTATAAGACTACCGTAGTCCAATTGCAAACTGCACAGACCCAAATCTGTGATCGAATAATGCGCCAGAAAAAATCTACATCTGTACAGTTTGTGAGGAGCAATACGTAGAAGAATAAAAACAAAATAGACCCTAATCTACAGGCACATTATACCATGGTAGATCAGTGTCTTTCTTGTTTGCAGTTTGACTTGACTTATAAGCAAGTACAGATGGTAAGCACCTGTATTTGGGGCCAGGAGTTGAACTGGTATCATCTCCGCTTATGTAATTGTTGTTGTTGTAGAGTTTAACGCCATTTTTCAGCACACGATAGACTGACTATACATGGCAGCCAGTATTATTAGTGAAAGAAGAACAAGGGGAAAAACCCCGGAAAGAACCACTGACCCACGTGAAGCCACTGGCAAGCTTTCTCACATAACTACATTAGCCGAATCTTAAGACTCGAACTCACGCAGAAGTGAGATGGCAGTGATCCGTAACAGAAAGCGCTTTAGACCACTTGGCCACTCTAGGCCCCCTTTAATGTAATTGTAATCTGAGTAATGAGATAATTCATCAGTGCTAATGATAAAAATTAAACACCCCCCCCCATTATTCTTATCCACTGAATTCACTACCAGATTCATGATTTTATTACAGCTTAACTACATGTATTATTAAATCTACTAATACTATCATTATTTGTATTATTACTACTATTACTATTAATACTACTATCACTATTACAACCTCAACCGCACCTGTGGCCTACTAGTCAAGATGACCGCATCGGATACAGGAGATCAATGGATTGAATTTTGGCCAGCTCATACCAAAGACAAATAACAATAATAATAACAATGGTATTAACAGCTACCTAGACATAAGGTTTCTCGTCATTACGAGGTTAGTGTTAGGACTGGTTGGCCTGGTGTCAGGATAATGTGACTGGGTGTGATATCATGCACGTCTGCAGCTGAGTGGGAGAGTGGTCTAAAGCGCTCACCATTGTGGATCACTGACATCTCACTTCTGTCTGCGTGGGTTCAAGTCTCGGGTTCTGCCAATGTTGGTATGTGAGAAAGCTTGCCAGTAGCTTCTCGTGGTTCAGTGGTTCTTTCTGGGACTTTCCCGTGTTCTTCCTCCACCATTAATACTGATCATCTTATATAGCATATCTTGTATTGATTAATGGTGTTAAACTCTACAAGAATAACAACAGCATGTCTGTAGCATGATGCCTCAGTGCTATACATCGTTATAAACTACCACACTGGAGACATTGAAGTGATATGATTGAAAAATTGTTAAAGATGTGTTCAAAATCCAAATACCGCACACAAGCTACTACTACTACTACTACTACTACTATCATTATTAATAATACTACAACTACTATTGCTATCACTATTACTATTAATACTAATATTACTACATGTATTACAACTATTGCTATCAATAGGAATACTGCTATTAATACTACAACTTCTAATTCTACTATTGCTGTTAATATATATATATATATATATATATATATATATATATATATAATACCAACGCTACTATTAGTGTTGGAGTTTATGCAACAACAAATCATGGTTTATGCTTATCATACATGCAAACTGATTTTAGTGTAGAAAAAACTCCTAACATCTGGCCACTTGTTCATCTCTCCCACACTGCCAGCTTCCCTAGATATCAGTACAATGTCAGTAAGTGAGTAATAAAACAAAATTGTTTCCATCTATAAATAGTTGTCCAATACTACAAAGGCCTTCCTGTCCAAGATAAAGTCAATTGCTGCAATAAAGCTGATAGCCTGTTTTGGCTTCATGCTGGTAGTCCCACAAGCAACATACTGTCTGCTACAAACAGATCATCATGGCTGAAAAGTGTTCTTTTTACCACCTTGTTTTGTCCAAAACCTCATTTATCCCTGAAAGCTGTATGTGTATGTATGATCCCCAAAGTGTTTGTTGCTGGCTTAAGAGCACCTTTAACAAATTGTTGGCTATATCAACACAAGTAAATGAGAGCGAAATGCCTTTCCCTGGGACATGATGAGGCTCCCAATAAAGATATCTGGTTGGGTATCTAGCCTGCATCCACTGGATTAGGCAACTGATGCTCAACCATCCAAGCTACTATGGCTCCTCTATCATACTCATTCATCCAAACGACCAATTATCATAAATCAGAAGGTTTCACTATCATTACATTTTTTGCAAACATACTGAATTCACAGCCATATATACTCGCTTATAAGATGAGTCTAATGGCAAAATGAACAGACCTAAATTTTCTGCAGCATAATGCGCTGACAAATCTTGATCTGTGCAGTTTGTTAGAAGTAATAATTAGAACAAACAAAATAGACCCTGATCTGCAGGTGAATTATGTTACAGCAGATCAGGAACATTGTTGTTTGCAATTTGACTTGTAACTGAGCAAGTACAGTATATTAGTAGTATAAACTTTCTATGAGAAATCGATTCTTATAATTAGATATTTAGTCCATGCATCAATTTAGAAAAACAGATTTTATCTAATAAACATACCTCAACAAAATTTACAAAATGTGCTTATTACATGCACTGCAATTTCACATATTCATAGCATACAATTAAATTCATGTGGACAGCCATGAATTTTAAAATTCAATATACATGTGTATAATGGTTTATACTTGTCATCTGTGAAGAAGATAGAATTTGTTCCCCAATGCATGAATTCAAGTACAAATGAAAAGTGTCCTAGTTTTTGCAGAACAATGAAATCTGATACCCATGAAAAATAAAGGAATTGACATTAGTCTTAATGTCACCCAAAGTGTCTGCATTAATGCATGTAGAATCATTACATGTGCTAGTGTAGAACAGAAAAAGTTCCATTGGAATTTTCAATACTGCCACCTAGTGGTAAAGGATTATCTTCCCCATATTCCAGGTGATGAATCACTGATTACAAACAAATTGGCAACCCATAGGCATAGATACAGCATAGGAAAAGAATAAAGTATACATTACAATTTGTCCATATTTAGAGGGTATAATGTTTGCTTTACACAGACAAGTTTGGTGTCAATTTGAAAATGAGATCAAAATGCAAGCAGATTAGCTAACTGCTAAAACTAAAGAAACATTAACAGAAAATTGTGAAGAGATAAAATTAAATCCAAGTAGCTGTGCAACAATCAAATGATATTTCGACATCCTGTGCTCTATGAGTCAGGCGAAACCAAATTTTGTGTCCAGATTTTAGACTTTATGGCCTCAGATCTATGGCAGACCGGTCTGAAGCGCACACAGACAGGTGAACCGGTGCAAAAAGTAGGATATGGTGGACATTTTGAATCAAGAGTTTTCATCTTTTCCATTAAAAAATTATGGGTCAGTTAAGCACACTAAAAAAAATACTCCAACTTTTCACCTTTTGCTTATGCGCCAGCAAATTAATCAATGGAAAACCCTTTTTTAGCACAACTAGGCTTTGGTCTAATGGAATATTGCTTGGAAGCTGATGTATTAGGATGTATTCAGAAATAGTCCCCAAAATGTGTTTCCTACTCGCATTTCATGCGAAAACAGCAAAACCCTCCAGTGGTTAATGTGTTAAATATTCTTTAATATGTATAAAAGATTTGACCCCCTCTTTCACACATCCTCTGCCTGTCTCACTGGATGATAAAATGTTAGTAATAAAACAAATTTGTTATCGCAATAAAACAGGTTCAATACCATGAAGCTACACTGTCCAAGATAAAGCAATAAATCTGATGGGATGTTTTGGCTTAATGGAGGTGGATCAAAATGTCTGAAATAAGTCAACAACAGACTTGTGGTATTGCATTATTCTTTTGTATGTTTACCATAAATGAATGTCCAGTACAGTAACAAATACAACTGCCTGAAAGAAAGGGGTGCAATTTGGCAAACTGTTACAAAAGAGAGCATATCAGCATATGAAAGACTATCCAGTGTTAAGGTGATGGGAATTTGATACCCTACCCAGAGACACTACAGCAGCCATGGTCTGTATAAGATTCAAAGCTACATCCCAGTGGTTGCATGTGTGTGACTTACCTATAAATTGGTCACCACAAGCAGCGTGTCAATCTTCCTTCTTTGTAAATAAGATTATCATCTTAAACTCATCTTTATATTTTGGTTGATACTGCCCCATCACTCCACTCTTTCATCCAGTTTAAGCAATATTTTTATCACAACAACAAGCTACAACTGGTATATTGAATCATAACCAAATAATGTAAAACATAATCATCACACTTTGTCAACTCAAGCAGTATTTAATTTTTGCAATATATGGCACCAAACAGGTAATTTAAAAATGTAACTTCACCTCATTTTAATGAACATAATTCATCTGATTGTACTGCCTAAAAAGGAATGGTTCAACTGGGGCATCATATTTCTGGCAGTTACAGTGGCTTCAACATCCAAATTTTGTGTTAAAGAATGCAAGATTGCAAGATCAGTAGAGTGAAGGTACATCAACATGTGGTCTGAAATGAAATTCTGGGTTTGGAAAATGTTTGTGATTAATATTATTATTATTATTATTATTATTATTATTATTATTATTATTATTATTATTATTATCCCATTTGTATATCAGGCATTTGGCTATCTAATGCTCTCACACACTGCCAGCTGTGATGAAAGATAAAATGTTAGCAATAAAATTAATTTCTAATCATCTGTAAATTTAGGTTTAGTACAACAAAGACTATACTGTCACTAAAAAGCAGCCATAAATATGATATCAAAGGGCCTTCTGGTCTGGATGATAGTGGATCACAATGTTTTATTTATTTCAGCCAAAGAATCTTGGTTTGTATATTGTATTATTGGGACCAGTGCATGAAAACTTACATACCCACATTGGCCAAACCTGAGACTTAAACCAACACTGATGGAGGTGAGATGGTGGTGAGCTCTTTAGACCACTCAGCGTTCTCTGTATACATACGAGTCCACATTTCATGATTGATAAGAAAAATGGCAAAGTTTTCTGCTTGTAGAACGCCCATATAGAACTCGTGCCATCTTATGTCAGAACTGAATTGTATATTAATACAGACTGAGGCTTTTGTAAGTACATGATTCACCATATCTTTGTAATGGTCAATTGCAAAACACATCTAAGAATTAGACCTTTTGATATTGTTCATGTTTTTAAATAGAAATAATAAAACTAGACAATGCAAATAATGGATGCAGATGACAGTGTTTCTGAAAATGGACTATGCTAGAAGTCAAAAAAGGACAAAATACTGTCTGGTTGTAACAATAACAGCTAACAGCTTCTGGTTGGTACTTGTTTATTAAAAATCAGTGTTGTTGTTGTTGTATGGTTTAATGCCAGTTTTCAGCACATGATAGGCTATATATGGTGGCCAGCATTAATGGTGGAGGAAGAACTCGGAAAATTCCCTGGAAAGAACCACCGACCCACAAGAAGCTACTGGCAAGCTTTCTCACATACCCACACTGACCAAATCTGAGACTAAAACTAACGCAGGCAAAGGTGAGATGGCAGTGACAGCGCTTTAGACCACTTGGGGCCCCATCATTTTAAATCAGTAGCACCATACAAAACACATGAAGACAAGCAAACACTGAAGGCACTGTTTGAGTCACCTTGCTATCAATCAAGTTGCAGCTTTCTGAATTCTGAACGTCAGCTGTGTCATTTGGCATATGCTGCTGTTACATGCATAAACGAAGCCTAATGTACTATGACAAGGTTTAATTAGACTGGTTAAAAAATGTATACACTATGTTAATTAGCAAGGCCATCAGCTATGCTATGACTCCTGGTGAGTACCTGTCATATCTCCATCAAATATAGTTCTCTGGATATTTTATTTGAATCAAACTGTGTTGCTGATTGTCCAAAATCATCTATCATCAATTAAAAGCAGGTAATTGTGGTTGTGTGATTGGCACACTTGCTGCAAATCACCATGGGACTTGGAATTAAGCACTTCTATAGGTGTAAAGCCATGTTTTCCAAGGAATCTAATAGCATCTATGCAGGTTTGACGATAAACAATTAGAAATGGATGCTAATGATAAAGTATCAAGGGAGACTCACACCTCATTGATGTAAAAATATAATTCAAAGAGTGGAAAGGGAAAGGGGCCCCGAGTGGCCGAGTGGTCTTAAGCGCTGTCCGTTATGGATCACTGCCATCTCACCTCTGTCTGCGTGTGTTCGAGTCTCGGATTCGGCCAATGTGGGTATGTGAGAAAGCTTGCCGATGCCTGACCAAATTTCTCAGTAAAATGAGTACAGCAATTAAGACATATGCTGAGAATCAGTCACAAATCGATAATCTTTTTCTTACAATTAAATACTCTACTTGAACAGGAACAAGCTGCTACGGATTGGTGATCATCTTTTTGTTCAAATTAAATTTTTCTTTAAAATAAATTTTTGTTTCAAATTATCCTTTTGGTTGATTTAGTTCTTCTGCATCCACTTTTCGTGACATTCTCCTCCATTTCTTTTGGGACTGCCTCTGAATATTTGATGGGAATCAAAATGGCTTCAAGTTACAGAATAATATCAATTTCTAAATATTCCAACCTTCCAAATTCACATCACTTCTTGCCCATGACAAATTAATTCTGACATGGGAAATCAAATTTTCCAGATGCAGGAAACTATGGGGAATAATAATCTCTGCTGCTACAACCTGTAACAGGCTTGAACTGAATTAACAAAAATATGAATAGGCAAGTAAACCCTTATATTCGACATCTTATGACTGTAATAAACTAGTAATATTGTTATCATCATCATGATGATTTTTGTTGTTATTGTTGATGATTAAAGTTAAACACTTCTAGAAAGAGTATTTTATAAGCAGGTGGTATTGTTTAAAAAATAAATATGTTTACCTGGGATCTGCAAACCTGGCCTTTATATATACATGGTCCTTCAGCAGATTATTATTATTATTATTATTATTATTATTATTATTATTATTATGTTGATGCTCATTGTTATTGTTATTATATTGTTGCTGTTGTTGTATTGGTGTTGTTTATTACAGCTGATTAATATTATCAGTATTGTTTTTGTTGCATTATTGATGTTGTTGATTATTATTATTATTATTATTATTATTGTTATTGTTTCATTATTGTTGTTGCTGCTGATTGTTTTTAAAATATTGTTGCTGTTGTTGCATTATTGTTGTTTTGTTACAGGTGATTGTTTTTATTATCAGTATTGTTGTTGCATTATTATTGTTGTTGTTATTATTATTATTATTATTATTATCATTATTATTATTGCATTATTATTGTTGCTGATGATTGTTATTATTGTTACAATAATATTATTGTTGCTGTTGTTACATTATTATTGTTGTTACAGCTGATTGTTATTAGTATCATTATTGTTGTTGCATTATTGTTGTTCCTGATTATTATTATTATTATTATTATTATTATTATTATTATTCTACTGTTTGTATAATATCTATCCTACTGTAACTCCTGCCCCCTCACCAGCCTCCCTAGGTTTAATAAAGCCTGATAACAAAACCAGTTTGTTATCATTTCTATATAAATAGGAGTTAAATACTAAAAATGGGTTCACTGTCAGAGATAAAGTCCTAAGCAGCAATAAATTTGATGAGGCCCAACTATCATAATGTTGGCCAGAATTGTCAGCAGCCATTGCCAGGCATCACAATATGCCTTGAAAGATAAAAAATGGCTACAAACGGGGGGGGGGGGGGGGGGGGGGGGATTGTATATTCATTGTTGTAGTTCATGTTGGCTGTCTTTGATGACTAGCATCACTACTTGGACAAAATTCCAAATTGTCAATCAAATCTGGATGCCCTTTCAGCCTCAGTTCCTTGGCTATAGTGGCAGAATGTATTGATGTGCACACTACTGTGTACCAGAAAAACATGCCCTTCATTATTCACAAATTTCCCAAGATAGAAGTCCTAGCCCATGTTCTAAAACTTTTTTTCCCCATTAAAAAAATAGCAAGACTACCATTGCTGGTCGGGGATCAAAAATATGTATAAAGTGTTAAATAAAGGCAGCATTTGGGGACAACTAGTGAATGATCATGAAAAAGGTAGTTTCTTTCTTTCTTTCTTTGTATAGTGCACCAATGCATACAACCCACTTGGCATGCTGAATGGGATATTATCAGTTAAATATGATAAAATTGTGTCCAGTGGCTTTAGTAAAGAGTGTTTAGAAATTCTTCTAATTCAATGAATGGCCCTGGAACTAAAACATTTCTATCAAACTTGCTGAAATTCTGTTGCAAAGAATTTGATAAAAAGTCATTAAAGGTTTATCTACTTTATGCCATAAATGCTGGCAAATTAATAATAATAATAATAATAATAATAATAATAATAATAATAATAATAATAATAATAATAATAATAAATAATAATAATAATAGTAGTATTAATAATAATAATAATAATTATTATTATTATTATTAATATTAATACTATTAATACTATTAATACTATTATTATTATTATTATTATTATTATTATTATTATTATTAATTCACCCTGTGAACACTATCATGTAACCACACACCTATAGCAACCTAAGGCCAACTTATACCGCATGTATATACCATTATGCCAGCCAAATCCATCAGAGATAAGCTGACTCTTCTGTTTATGCCATGTTGTTGTTGTCAATCACTAATCAAAGCTGGTGGGGATATGAGGCTACAATTGTGGCACAAAAAGAGCATATTGGCTTCTGATAGACTTTGATATTGAGATAGTTAACATCAAGACTTCAATTCATTTTACAGCTTGTCGGTACACAAATTCAGTCTCAGTTTTCTTCTGATAGAGGGACATATTTTAAGAATAAAAACCTGCATATACCTGTGCAGCAAAATCTCAGTGGTTTTTAAACAGCACCAACCTATGCTAAATACCTAAATGCTGATTCAGTAATGGCAAGATAACCAATTTCTAGCAGTTGAATGACTATTCATCTTTAGTAATAAATATTTACTTGAACGCTTGGTGAAAACAGAGAACCTCAGTAAACATTTCTCAAAACTGAAATATAGCCTGGTTAAGGATTTCAGCTTAGAGAGGTTTCACTGTACACTTACATTTATTAATGTGTATTTACATCCACACAACAATGTTATGGGTGGAATGCAAACCATGAAGTATATATACATCACAGTGACCTAATTTCACTGATAATCAAAGTACCGGTTCTTCAAGTTACACAATGTGGCTCTATGAGCAAAAGCATCTGACAAAATGAGCCAAATGCAAAGGTTAGTATACATTACAGGATGATGCAAAGGTTAGTATACATTACCGGATGATGCAAAGGTTAGTATACATTACCGGATGATGCAAAGGTTAGTATACATTACCGGATGATGCAAAGGTTAGTATACATTACCAGATGATGCAAAGGCTAGTATACATTACCGGATGATGCAAAGGTTAGTATACATTACCGGATGATGCAAAGGCTAGTATACATTACCGGATGATGCAAAGGTTAGTATACATTACCGGATGATGCAAAGGTTAGTATACATTACCGGATGATGCAAAGGTTAGTATACATTACCGGATGATGCAAAGGTTAGTATACATTACTGGCTGATGCAAAGGCTAGTATACATTACCGGATGATGCAAAGGTTAGTATACATTACCGGATGATGCAAAGGTTAGTATACATTACCGGATGATGCAAAGGTTAGTATACATTACCGGATGATGCAAAGGTTAGTATACATTACCGGATGATGCAAAGGCTAGTATACATTACCGGATGATGGACAGTCAGACTTGTAGTTTTCACAACTTCAGTAATCTGATGACTAGCAAAGTCCCAGTTGCTGTCAGAGTTTATTTTCGCCATAATAATTAAT
Source organism: Unio pictorum (assembly GCA_030141615.1). Lineage (NCBI taxonomy): Eukaryota > Metazoa > Mollusca > Bivalvia > Unionida > Unionidae > Unio > Unio pictorum. Next base: position 1,396,382 of record JARLTB010000312.1, read on the forward strand.
TTTTCTAAAGTCTAATTGAACAGTGTTTAAGAACTCGAAGAGCTAATTGCTTAAATATCATGGCTAGAACAACTATAATTAGACTTTTAAAAAAAAAGCTTTATGAATCTTTGCTGGTTTTATTAGGTTTATAAGGTAATGGTTAATGTCAAAAACTGTAAATCAGTCTTATGTACTTGTCAAACAGCCACTTAAGTACCATGATCATAAAAATCCCTTTAACCCTTCAATGGATTAGCAACCAAAATCCCTGTAATGTTTAACCATTCCATCGTCAATGGATTAGCAATCAAGAACAAGGTTGCTTAATGATCTTGTGTGAAAACCTTGCAAAATGCTGATAATGAGAGATCCCCACCGCTTTCACTGTGGCAGGATGTGTACTGTTATAAATCCTTTGTCTCATAAGTCACACTAGGTAATGACTGGGTGGAACAAGGTTTTTGTATTTTTCTTTTGTTAAGTTATTTGCTTTTCTGGATGATGATCTGTTAACTCTGTTATCTTTATTTTACAGCTAATTTCTGGACAATTGGACACATATATTGTGAACTTGAAATTCATATTTTCAAGCAGCCTTGGTAGTCTTCAAGTAGCTTTGGTGGTTTTCAAATAGCCTTACATGCAATGCATGCATGCATCCAAGTGTGCATGCATGCATCCATCTGTCTGTCCCCCCCCCACAGAATTCACTACTCTTTGCAGGGTACATGTATCATGCGCTACAACCATGACTATAAAGACTCAAAGCACAAAATTTCAAAAACCAAATTATCATTATCTGAAAAACCATGGAAATAAATGAATTCACAGTGTATAACATTGAATTTGTGGTTTATACCTTATTTGAGTTTATAGTTTTTTTTCAGCTAAAGAAAAAAAAACATCAAATCCAAACTGTTCAAACAAGTGTCCCTCATAAGGACAGATGCTCTAATACTGTGTGAAAAAATGTTTCCAGGAATCAATAATAACAATAATAATAATAATAATAATAATAATAATAATAATAATAATAATAATAATAATAATATAAATAATAATAATAATAATAATAATAATAATAATAATAATAATAATAATAATAATAATAATAATATCATTTTGTTGCATGGACCTAATCCTCTTTAGGTGCTTAGTCTTGTTTTCAGAAAGACAATGCTATTTTTAAATTTTTTGAGAATAAAGAAAACAGGGAAAATGCATTCCTTGTGGGTTTTTCCCCTTAATTTTAATAAATTGTTACGATGTATAAAATAATACTGAAGAATAGGCTGCCCTTTTAGGCAAATGGAAATTGAGAAAAGGAAAATGTATTTATACAGACATATGCTCTGATTCGGAGTCTGCAAAATGCTTTGAGTATTGATGGTTTGCATTTTTTAGGTCAAATCTGAGCCTATTTCATATGTTAACAACTTAACAACATAAGAAGTCTCATATGTATTCAGAAGATGTGAAAATAAAATTTTCAAGATGGCCACCTTGGTAGCCACGTTGGCTGTCGGATTGGCACCATCTTCATGTAGGACCAAACAAATATCATAAATTGACACTCAATGAAAGCCTTGATAACAGTCATAACGAGATTGGTGCCATTTTCAAGATGGACATCATGGCAGTCATGGTGGCATCCTTTTCATGTACAACCAACAAGACTTCACAATAGTCTTTTAAATAAAATACCAATAAGATCTGACTATCTGTTGAGAAGAGTAGCAATAACAAGATTTTCAAGATGGTCACCATGCCAGTAATAATTTATGTCTGAGGGGTACCTCTTTTATTCAGGACCAACAAGGCCTTGGAATGAGCGTGTCCTAAGTTTCATGGCAATCTTCCAAGTAGTTTATATTTTTGAGAAGCAGGGACAACAAACCTGTGTTAATGAATGATGCAGAACAGATGAAGGACAGGCTACTTTATCAGCTGTAATCGTCTTTGAGAAACTGTGTTAAAATGTTTAAACAGAAATCCTAACTGCTATAAAGTCTTGAAAAGTGTTAAATATGCATAATAAATTTCATTTATAATAACAACTTATACTTTCATCCAAACATCAAATTTAGTCTTGGTTTTTTTAGCTATCTTATAAGAAGCTGTATTATAATGATGGACAGAGAAAACAACGTTTTCCTCTCTGAATTGGGAGTGGGAGGCAAGTCCTCTCCAGTGCCTATTTTTTGTTGAGGAAAAAATATATATATATTGTCTACATAACAGATACAAAAAAAGGAGACTATACCAATCAAGCACACACTAAAGCTCAAAGATTCAACATGCTTAAGGTCTGTGTTAATTAGTTTATGACTGTTAATTCCTGCTTCCTGGTAACAGAAATACTATGGGGACATTACAGAGCATTCTTATTCTCTCCTTGGAATAATACAACCATACATGTTATCTTCAAACTATTTGGTTTCTTCCACATAAATAAATGTCTGTGCCAGCCTAAGTGGATTTCAAATTATATTCCAAATCTCCTACAATGTACCATTTTTCAACTGTTAAACACATGCCAGATAGCAAACAATGTAAAATCAGACCTGCATTCTCATAATGCACCAGAATGTCAGATCTTAAACTATTTGTTTTTTTTTTGTTTTTATTGCAGCAGACCCTTATGTTGCAGCTTTATGCATGTGGAGATCTGGATTTACACTTCACGCCATGGATTTTGCACTATACATAACGATGGCATGGTGTATGCACCATGATAAGACCAGCCTCTGATTCCTCTAAACTTTCTGAGCAAACAACTCCATGACAAAGTCCAAAAAATTTCAAAATGTGTATCTTTAACTGGAATAAAGCTAAAATTAGAAAACTTTTATGTATTTATTAGTGTGGCAAATTTCCATTTACAGATAAACCCTATGTTTCATTGTTTAGTTTGGTTTTGTATGGTTTAAAATCATTTTTCAGCATATATATGCAATACATGGCAGCCAGTATATTTGATGGAGAAAAAACCCAGAGAACCACTGACCCACGGAAACCTATTTCAAGTTTTGTTGCATTCTGATGTTGGTCAAAGTGAAGTGAGATATATGAGTGAACTGTAAAGGCAAGAGCCTTTGACCACTTTGCCCTTTCACCCCACCCCACCCATGGGGCCACCTAAAGTATCATTTCTGATTTGGGAAGATTTCCGACAGCTGGAGATTCTAGTTCAGTAAATCAGCAGAATACAGGATCTGGCCTGTAAATCATCAAATTCAAAAACTGAATCTGAGAGTTCCCACTATCAGCCAATCATAATTACCTCATAGAAGCACTGTTGTTTCTGATTGGTCCAAACAAAATTCTAGGTTCAAACTCAAGCATGATAGGGATTCCCAGGCCTGGAGACCTGGCTAATAAGCTTTGCAAAATGTAAGTGGAGGGCTTCCTTGTGTGGCTGATTATTTTCAGTTGCAAAGCAATCAGATGTCTACAACTATTACTTTTCTATACAGTGCTTTGATGGCAAAAGAATCAATAAGTTCTTAACCATAAATACACAGTACATGCCTACAGGCTAAGACAATGTCACAGTTCAAGCAAGACACTGACAATATAAGATGTCCATCCAAATAATGGCAGGAAAGCAATTTAAAAAACTGCATAGGTTTGCAGCCGTGTGGTAAAAATGCAAAAGTGGCCAACTCATACATCAATACATCCAGACATTCCACATAATTTTAGGTAAAATTACAAAAATCTCAAAGTTTGAGTGCAATTTCTTACAGAACAAGAGGCCCAAGACAGCATATTATTCATGTTGCTTACAAATTTAACAACTGACCATTTCAGTAACACATTAACCCCTGGAGGTTTTTTCTGTTTTCGTATTAAATGCAAGTAGGAAACACATTTTGGGTACTATTTCTGAATACATCCTAATACATAAAGTAATGCCGAGTTGTGTTAAAAACATTGTTTTCCATTGGTTATTTTGCTTGCGCATGAGCAGAAGGTGAAAAGTTGGAAGGTTTTTCTTAGTGTTTTTTTTTTGCTTAATGGATAACACTCTTTATTCAAAATGTCCACCTTATCCTACTTTTTGCACAGGTTCAACTGTCTGTGTGCACTTCAGACCAGTTTGCCTTTGATCTGAAGCCATAAAGTCTAAAATCTGGACACAAAATTGGATTCCGAACATGGCCGAATTTTGAGTGCCAAAAAATGGGTCATAAAAATTAGGCTTTTCCCTCATTATTTTGTAGTGAAACTAAAGTGTCCAGATTATTTGGTATCATTGCAGAGCTAAATCTGTCTACCTTTCTATTATACCACCCACTTTAATGTATCATGCATGACCTCGACGCTACAGACCTGGGCAGTAAACACGGCACTAGGGCCTAATGTGTTAAGCAGGCTTATGTAGCATTGTAAGACCAAAACCATATGTAAGCTATCTTCTAAACATTATATCATAGTGATTTTGCCTAATCTACAAACAAACTCTACCAATCAGATGAAATATCATCTCATTACTATTCATGTATCTTGTTCATTATTTAACTTTGCCAAGGCCTTTATGATTTTTATCTTGGATTCCAAGTTCGGTCAAAATCAGACACAGAAATATGACTTCTGGAACTCAGTCAATAACACTGATAATTAAACAACCATCATACAAACAACGTACCATGCTAACATGTGAAAATTTAAAACAGGTTACCCGCAGATATTATTGGGTTCCAGAATAGTCATGCCCAGTCATGACCATGGTAGGGATATAATAAGCTCAGAGATACAAATAGTACAGTTGTGTATATACTATATCTGTCAAGATGCAATTGCTCATAAGATGCTCTCCACAATGTGTGAAGCATGAATACAATTCTTCAATGTGGAGATAGTTCTAAAGGTACTAAGATGGAAAGGAATCGCATCACAATTACCAGTAGTATTTCCATTTCAGTACCCGCAAATGTAGTTCTAGTCTACTTTTAGAACATTTTTTTCCTCTCTCATTTTGGTGGTGATAGAAGAGTTATATTGCTGCCTTTGGTAGGGATTTAAAGGTAATTGTTTATTTTTGAGAATATGAGCTCTGAGAGTGGTTGTCTGTGTGTAATTCAGCAAAAGTGCACAATGAGTAATAAGGCCTTGGTGATGATCCTGAAGTGAAATGTGTTCTGTTTATATGCTACTCTGTTTACAGTGAAGCGTCTCAAAAAAAAGTGCCAGTTAATCTTTGACAATAACTACACCTTGTAGTCATCTTTGAAGGTATTTTAGATAACCATATGATTTGTATTTATTGTCACACAGTGGAAAGGTCAGTACTGATGAATAAATGTAGAGAACATATGGTAAAATTAATTGTTGTGTATGTCCATATACATTTCTATTGTCAGTGTGAGCATGATGGTTGCATGAATACAGAGTTATCCCTATCTAAAAGAACTCCCTGAACTTGTATCTGACACCTGGATTATATTTACAGCAGAGAAATGTATGTTGATTAAGAAGCCTGAGAAAAACCAGAAAGTTTTGTCAATAATTTTATTCTACTCAGTTACAAAGAGTCAAAACTTAATGAATCAAAACCTAGTGCTGTGAATGTTATGAGACTATAAGACCAGACTTCATTCTATTTTTGGAAAGAACCTTTAAAACAGTGTAATGCTATAATTATTGCATTCATGAGCGAAATGTTGTTAATAAAGACGTTCCAATTAGACAATCCCTCCAGGAAAAAGTAGCATTTCTATTTTCAATGCAATGGTGATCAATTGAAATAAATTAGCAATCCATCACAAAATTGTTTTGATACCTGAAACTAATACAAGACAAATATTCACACCTACACTGCAATTCCTGAGAATAATTATAAAATTCTTTGAATTAGAAACAACTGTAACAATCTGTTTTGTATGATATATTTATATCTACTATATTCCTTTTACATTAACAACATTAATCTGACATTTCAAAACATCTTTATTACAAACCTAATTTGACATTTCAAAACTTCTTCATTATAAACCTTATTTGACATTTAAAAACCTCTTTATTACAAGCCCTATCTAACATTTCAAAACCTCTTCATATACAAAACTGGAAGGTATAATTTTGACCTATGTTTGCTTATCAGTAAAAATTAGTTGCCTGACTACTATAACTTCCAAAGCACATGGATATATATCTAAAATTTTTGGAGCAAAGAGACAGTTGTAAGTGAAAGTTTTGTGTGCAAAAAAACTGTACAAAACCTCTGATGAACAATACCATTTATCATGGTGAATTTAATTTAACTGATTTTCATTCCCATCAAAGAAACAATTCAATTATCCACAAACTCAAAATAAACAATTGTCTTTATCATGGTGAATTTAATTTTGTAGATATTCATTAAAACCCACCCAAATCACAATTAAATTATCCACAAATTATGTTCAATATCCCTGCAACATATGACACTCAGAAAAGAGAACCTGTGGATTTGGTTTCTAGTATGTTTAGGAAACAGCAACACTTTCACAGTCTTGGGAATAATTATTTAGAAGTTGCCAAGGCAACAAGAGTAAAATACCTTGCCCAAGAATATGTCATATTAGCCAATCTGGACATATTTGAATTGAACTTACACCATTCTAGTCCAGCAGGAAATTCTTTAACCACTCAGTTACCATGCCATGTCCTTCAATATGGCCACTATTGTGAATTCACTTTTTTTCTTCTGGTTTTCCAAAAAAACTCAGTTTTGGAGGATAAAGAGGTTCCATTGTTTCAGGAGAAAAACCACTATGTTTAACTCTCTAGTTTAGAGCAACCATGAAATAAATAAAATAAACAGTAAATTCAAAGTATATTGCAACTGATATTGAATTAAGCAAAGTTCACTAAATAAGTCATAAGAATTCCAAGGGCAAACTGACGTTACCATATTTGTCTAATTATACGCCCATTCTTGATGAGCGGCCTAGTCCAACTATTAAAATACTGAATAATGATATCTTTATCTGAGTCTACGTCCAATTGTTACATATGTATTGTTGGTTGGCCCCATAGTCTTATCATAAAAAAATTAATGTAAATAACGAACCCACAATCAAAACTTACTCATAGTCCAAAATGTTCCTGAAAATCAATTAGTTTTAATTATTTGAAGGAGAGCAAGGTTTCAAAGATTTCAATCTATTTTTGCAGGATTGTCAGTACAAGGTCATTACATACAGAGCTAAAGGAGTAACAAAATAAAAAGATTTTCAAGATGGCTGACATGGCACCATAATGCATGTCAAAGTTTTCATTCATGACTAACTAGACATCATAAGAAGTCTTGTAGTATAAACCCTTTGTAGATATAAACTTCAGTGGGGGCTTGAGTTGCCAAGTGGTCTAATGAACTTGCCTTTAAAGATCAGAGACATCTCACCTGGGTTCAAGGTAAGGTTTGCCAGTAGTATCTCAATTCTCAGTGGTATTTCCCAGTTTACTTAGGTTCTTCCAACACCAAAATATACTGGCCTCCATGTATAGACAAACAAAAAGCTGAAACGTGGTGTTAAAACCCATGAAACACAAGCGAAACCGAACATCTGGAGGAGTATCAAAACCCAGATTATTTTAAGATGTCTACCAAGGAGAATGTACTGGATATCATCCAAAAATATTTATGAGTAGCAATAAAAAGATTTCTAAGATGACCACCATGGCAGCCACATACGGTGTCTGAGATGCACCATTTTCATTTAGGACATTGTAAGTTTTTTAATGGCAAATCCATGTCAATATGACCAGCTGTTAAGCAGTAGTAAGATTTTCAAATGGTTGCCATGGCCACTATATCCACACCAACTCAGCCAGGAGATTTTCAAGATGGCTGCAATGGTGGCCATATTAGAAATATAAGGGACATAATTTTAACTGAGGATAAACTAAACCGTGCTTGTGAATTTATGGAAATCCTCCCTAGTGTCCACATTCATTGCAAATGTTCATTACAATTTTGGTTCACGAATAGTGAAAATAAACTTGAGTTAACAGACAAATGATGGACAAACAGCCATCATATAAGCTCTTCTAGTCCCTGACAAGTAGAACTAACAAAAACAAAAAAGTACAATAGACGTACCTTCTCCACTTTGTTCTACTGTGAAAGCATTTCACAAGAGGCTATATTTTGGTCCTGGAATGTGTCCTATGATGACGTTATTGCTGAGGTTTTGGAATTTTTAAAAGATTTAAAGTTATATCAAACATTGGATTTTTTTTATCTTAAGGATTTTGCCATTTAATGGTTACATCTTTTTTCTAGTGTGCAATTTTTTTAAGATGCCTTAACTGACATACTGTGTATATATTTACTGAATAGTTGAGTCAAACTGCAAAAGACAAAGATCCTTATCTGCCATAGCATCATGCCCTGCAGATTAGGATCTATGCTGTTTGTTCTACTGATTATTCCCAGCAAACTGCACAGACCCAGATCTGCTTGTGCATTATGGAGTAGTTTGCAGTTGGACATATAAGTTAGTATATATGGTATATGAAAAACAAGGACTATTTTAAAGTACCATTCAACTTAATAGTCATTAATTCTTTTTACAGATGTATCTGTTTTTACACTTTTAATTCAGCAATTACCATCTTGTTCATTTCTTTATTTTTGTCAACAATTGATAGTCAAATTGTGTGATACAGGCAGTTTGCACTGACAAACTGAATAAGTTGCTCTGTCACGTTTTATCAGCTTTGAAGTACATTAAAACTCTATCAAGATAAAAAAAATCCTATAACATCACCTAAATAGCAACATGGGTTTGTATTAAATCGGGATTAGACAATAATAACTCTGCTCCAAATATATTAAAAAAATACCGTATTTTTAAAAAATGTCAAAACAACTCCGTATTAAATGAATACCTTTGTTAGAAGGTTGAATAAACTATTTGCTTTAAGTAGAAGCTTACAATTAGTCTTAAAAAAGACAAATACAGCAACTAAGAAAAAAAACTATGTAAATAAATAGGCTATTCCTGATGTAGATCAAAACTTCATGGCAAATAGCTATAAATAAAGCAATGAAGTGGAATTAATTTTCCCAATATATCCTCTGCCAAGATAATAAACTCCTATTTCAGTGGATTTGGATGATATTTATAAATTTTTCCTTTCATATCATGCCGTAGCTATTTCTCTGTGTTTGACGTTTTTAACCTGCAGTGATAATAACAGATTATCATTTCTGTCTATGACAGCAACATGTTGCCATGGTAACAAATTCATTCAATATTACTTCATTCAGGAACTGTTCTGAACACATGAATGTGCTTGACATGGAAATGTACCTTGTCCATCCACAATACTCCATAACATGATTAAAGCTTTGAAGGACATCTTCCTTTATGAAGCCACCTGTTGTAGAGGACACTTTATGGAAACACACACACATGCATGCATACAAACATAAGATGTATATGGGTTTTTATATGAATATATCAATATTTCTTTCTTAAAATCCTGAGTCAATAAATTATGAGAAACATACATGTATGTGTCAAAATGTTAATTTTTCACAAAATGCTACAATATGAAGGATCCTGGTCAAAATAAAAAAGAAAATTGAGTTCACCAAAACATATCTAAAATGCAACTTGTTTGACAGCCAGAATCTTTTCTTTCCACAACTTGTTTGTTTGTTTGTTTGATTAGGATTTTTAACGTAGCTTTAACAATTTTTCAGTCATATCGCTACGATGTCTGCAGTGAGGCAGTTTATAGTGATGTCTAGCACTGAGACATCATGCCGCAGACATGTAGCATGATGTCTCACCCAGTCACATTATCCTGACACCAGGCCGACCAGTCCTAACACTAACCTCTTAATGCTGAGCGTCAAGCGAGGCAGCTGTTAGTACCATTTTTGTAAATCTTTGGTATGACTCGGCCGGGGATCGAACCGACAACCTCCCGCTTCCAGGGCGGACGCTCTAACCACTAGGCCACCGGAGCGGTTCTTTCCACAACTGGTTTGAACCTTCTAACAAAGGTTCAAATGGTAAAACTCTACTTAGTGGACACCTTTAAAAAGGGGATACCCATTAGTAAAAGGCAGCACATAAGGATACCCTTTTCTTTGTATTTTTCTCACCTAGCTGTCCACGACAAAATTCAAGGTCCTTTTAATGTTCTTTATAGACCAGTTCAATGTTTATAGTTTCTTAAGGTTAACAAAATTCAAGTTTCACCAATAATATATTCAATAAACACTTCCTTCAACCTTTGTTTTCACTGAACAATTACACTTAAATCATACCAATTACATGTATTTGATTTAAACCCTCAAATAATTTTTCAGCCCAAGTGCAGCACATTCTCAGTCTTCTGTGACCTCTGAAAATTAAAAACAACCAAAACCACGAACCAATTGTTTTGGACAACAGAGAATTCCCGACAGCTGTTAGTGAACACTGCCTCGGGGCATACTGTTTCTTGGGATAACATTAGAAAACTAAGTAGAAAAAATACTATCCTACAGAGAAAAATAAGGGACGCAATCAAAATCATGGAGGGAGGGGGAGGCTGTGTTGAACCATGATTCCGGATTGGAACTTCCGCCTTTGTAAAAACAGGATTATACAATCAACATTTATTTGATCATGTGACTCCTGTCCAGACATCATTTCTCTGATGAAGGCCTTGTGACAAGGTCGAAAGCTAAGGAGTATTTATTTAGTTGCAACAGAAAGGTACTTATTCCTATTCATTAACAATAAATGGCTACAGCAGATAACATTCATTCTAGAGCATGTAATAAATATATATACGAAATGTATGCATGTGATTAACTTTAGGAATGTCTGGAATTTACAAAGACTGGAATAAAATGTATGTACCAAAACAAAATTTAAAATAACAATGTCAAAATTGAATATGACCAGGTTCTTTTAGTACATCTTGATACAAAATCCGACTTGGAATAAGGGGGACATATGTCAGGCTGGAAATAAGGGGACATAAGTCAGGCAGGAAATAAGGGGGACATAAGTCAGATTTATCTCATACTATATATAAGCCCTTTGGACTTGTCAATACATCATGCATACCTTGAAGAAGGTTACTGCTGGCCAATATACTTTCAATATATTACATATATTATTTACAATAAAAATGGTCCTTAAGTCTATCGTAAAAACTGGTAAAATGGCAGATGAAGGGTCATGAAATCTATGGTAAAATTGCAATCAAGCATGTAAAATGGCAGATGAAGGGTCATTAAGTCTAAGGTAAAATATCAATCAATCTGGCAAAATGGCAGATGAAGGGCCATGAAATCTATGGTAAAATTGCAATCAAGCATGTAAAATGGCAGATGAGGGGTCATGAAATCTATGGTAAAAGTGCAATCAATCTGGCAAAATGGCAGATGAAGGGCCATGAAGTCTATGGTAAATTGCAATCAAGCTTATAAAATGCCAAATGAAGGGCCACAAAGTCTAAGGTAAAACTGCAATCAAGCTGGTAAAATCGTGCATGATCTGTAATAAAATCACTGTACAAAATATACTTGCTTATAAGTAGAGTCCATCTGCAGACCCATATCTGTCTTCACATAATGCACTGGCACATCAAGGTCAACAATGTCTGCAGCTGAACCTACCTTGTAAGGGAGTATATACAGTAGTTGAAAAAAACCTGAAGGTTGATTATGCTACACAGGGAAAATAATCCTTTCATATTAGTATAAAAGAATGGTCATTCAAGGTTGTCAACATGATTACTAACTTAAATGATTTTTTAGACAAATCTTAGCAAAGTTCCAACTACAAGGTAGTTTCACCTTCCAGACAATAAATATAAAGTTATATATTTAGTCATCTGTTGTACTAGGAAACTTCATTGTCCAAATACTAAATAACATTATTAGACTGGAGTTGAGATCTATCAACTAATGTTGTCTTCAAGACATCCTTGTCATAAAGTTAAAGAAAGAGATGGTGTCACAATGACACTATGGAATTACATGGATAAATGACAAACAGAGAGCTAGTGCAAACTGTTGTTCTCAATATGCGTAATGCCATTTTTATGCAATCAATAGGCCATACATGGCAGTCAATATAATTGGTGGAGAAAAAAAAAAAGCCAGGTGTAATGTCCGACCCATGGGAAACCACTGGTGAGCTTTCTCAAATTTTGACTATGGCCGAGCCTGAGATTCAAACCCATGTGATCATTTGGCCATCCAAGACCCTGCTACTGAAAAGCCTTTTAAAGATTCTTTGTATTAAAGAAAGATGAACCAAAATAGGATTAGTTTCCTGGCTAGAGAAACAATTTTAAAACATAGTAAATAACAAATATATAAAGAAAGTATGTCCTTGCATACCATAACCTCTGTATATCACCATATATGCCTACTTATACATTTTGTGCAATTGCAAATAACATTGGCACTAACCTGCCTTCGCTTAGGGCGCCAGCCAATCAGGTCTAGGTTATTTTTTCTTCTCCTGATTATTTCTAACAAACTGCATAGACCAAGTTATAATGAAATTGCAGATCTGCGGTTTGAATTTGGACTAAATTTAAACTCGAGTCATTAATGGTACATGTGATTCTAGTAAAGTAGAAATTCAACTACAGCAGAAATGACATTATCAAGTTCTGTCTTTTGTTCAGCTGGTTATTGTCGAAAATGTTAATCTACATCAGACAGGATATCAAAAGGTCCAGGCATTCAGTTGTAACTATATCAAGGTGACAATTGTCTGGAAGGTCTAAGAAGAAAATAAATTTGGCAGAGCTGGTTTGAAGAAATCTTTTACCCAATCTGCCACAAGAATGCAGCAGATATTCTTTTCCATGGATATAATAGAAAAGTCATGCAGCAGGTCCAATATCAATAACTATATATTATAAAATCTGAATGCAGTTCAAACAGGCTTCCCATTTCCAGACAGTCTCAAAGGAAATACTATTCAGTCTGAGCCCATGCATCCTTTCTTTTGTCCAACAGGGGGCCAATATTCAGTTTTCTAAGGAATATTGAATTGTGAAAAAAAATTCTTTTACAATAAATGATTTTTTTCATTAAATAATATAATTAATACAACAGGTTTTTTTGAAGCTGTAAATCAGATTAAGAATTTTTTGTGAGCCTGTACTGTTTTTTTTTAAAATAAACCAGCCCCCACCGCAAAAAATTAAAGTCTGTCCCAAAACTTTACTAGTGGCCTTATGTTTATTGTTATCTATCATTTTTTTAATTGTACAATAAAACCAGTTTTTGGGGACACCTTCACAATGAAGATGCTTCATATTAAAATGACAACACTACAAACCCCCTTTATCTACAAGACTTCTGGGTATCTTAGATACTGAGTGTCCAGATATTATCAAACTTTGAAAATAACACAACCTTTGAAAGATATCAGAAATTCATTAAAGGATCAAACAAAGCTAAACCTGTCATTTTTAATTTATAGGAGATATACAAGAAAAGATCAATTAATTTTTTTTAAAAAATTTTAGCCACTGATACAGAAAACAAACATAGTCATACATCATGAAGACAAAAAAAAAATGGGTACAGCATTTTCTCATTTAACTTTCAGTATCCTGATTCTGCTTAATTGATAATACATTTGTGGGTATTTAGAGTTACAGAATACATACAGATAATTTCAAAACTCAAAAAGTTTAAGAGAAAAGGAAGATGATAGTTTTGTCTGCAAGTCATATGGACAATGTTCTTTTGCATACCCGGGCCCAGAAACGTGGAATGAATTGCTCATTGCAATTAGACAAAGACACAGTGATTCCTTTCAAGAGTGCTCTTAAAACTCACCTTTTTTGACTGCAAAAACAAACGTCAAGACCTAAAAATGTTTCCTACCGTAAATATTTTCAGCATTTTTTTTCTTTCTCCAATTTCATGGTGTTTGTTTTTTTTGTTTTTTTTATTCATATCATTATAGAAGTTGTAAAGCACTTAGAGCTTCTAAAGATTAGGTGCTATACAAAGTCATTATTATTATTATTATTATTATTATTTCTAATGCAGTATTAAAGAATCTGGTCCGTGAATTTGTTTCCATCATTACTATTTTTGGGCAAGTCAGATCATATAAAATGTATTTATATTTTCTTGTAAGCTTTTTATATACAACATAACAGTGTCCTGGGTTCGGTAATAACATTCACTTTTTTTTAAAGATTTGTCGACTTGAAGTAAAAATCATGTAATCATTTAAGATTTGACAACTTCAGGTAAAAATCATGTATTTTTCTAAGATTTGATCATGAGGTAAAAATCATGTATTTTTCTAAGATTTGATCATGAGGTAAAAATCATGTATTTTTCTAAGATTTGATCATGAGGTAAAAATCATGTATTTTTCTAAGATTTGATCATGAGGTAAAAATCATATATTTTTCTAAGATTTGATCATGAGGTAAATATCATGTAATCTTTTTTAAGACTGGACAACTTGAGGTAAAATCATGTAATCATTATTTAAGGTCTGACAACTTGAGGTAAAAATCATGTAATTATATTTAAGATATGATGATGAGGTAAAAATCATGTAATTATATTTAAGATATGATGATGAGGTAAAAATCATGTAATTATATTTAAGATATGATGATGAGGTAAAAATCATGTAATTATATTTAAGATATGATGATGAGGTAAAAATCATGTAATTATATTTAAAGATTTGATGATGAGGTAAAAATCATGTAATTATATTTAAGATATGATGATGAGGTAAAAATCATGTAATTATATTTAAAGATATGATGATGAGGTAAAAATCATGTAATTATATTTAAAGATTTGATGATGAGGTAAAAATCATGTAATTATATTTAAGATATGATGATGAGGTAAAAATCATGTAATCATTTTTTAATGAATGAGCAACATATAAATTATCTGAAAGAGGAACACACTTTGATTTTTCTGATGACGCATAAATTAGTTTTTGTTGCTAAACTGCTGGTACCGTCAAACAATTCTTTCCCAGCATGAGGCAATAATCCAAAATTGCATATAAAAATTCCCACTAATTTGAAGTTTGTATCAGCATGAAAATAAAGTACAGTAGACCCTCTCTTAAAAGATCACCCATTCTGTCAAAACATAATGGTCTCTCAAGACAATAAATTTGTGTATTGCTGATCAGATCTTTCAAAACAGGTGGTCTCTCAAGAAATGTTTTTCTGTATTAAAAAAAGATACTGTTGTACAAGTGCATGATCAATTATCATTACCTAAGAAAATCAAAAGCATGACTGGTTTGGCAAAAAAAGAATTATCTTAAGTATTAAAAAATATATTTAAAAGCAAGATTTGGTTGACACAGTTCGTGATATAAAAGCATGCCTTATACCAATCCAGTGTTTACAAAAAAATACCCTGAATGATTAAAATTATTCTTGTACAAGATGTACTGTGGTATCCGGTACTTGTTTATAATTAAATCCAACTGCAAATAACAGAGACCCCAATATGTCATCACATAATGTGGCAGCAGATCAGGGTCTGTGTTGTTTCTTCCTCTGATCACACCTAACAAACTACATAGACCAGATCTGCCAACATATTATGCAATGGAAGTTAAGGATCTGCACATTATGCAGACTGACATTACATTAATATTCTGTAAACTTTAAAGGGATTTCACATTGCTAATTTTTTTAATACAAATTCTGTCCAATTAGGGTAGTTCAACCACAAAATGATTTGCAATAAATTTATTATTGGCACCTTATCAGTTAAGTGAGATATAAACCAATTAAGGGCATCCTTGCTTCAATGATAAATTTTCAGCTCAGGCAAAAATTTCCAATCCAGAAGATCAAATGTTTGCAAAAATCAAACCGCTATAGTGCCAATGATTTATCCTCGGTTGAATGTTGTCAGCCATTTTATGAATCACTGATATATGAGCAATTATCCATAGATGAACAAGCTGCCATCCCCCCTCAAGCAGTTCCACATGAATGATAAGGCTGGCCCCTAGTCTTAGTGTAGATGAAATAATGTATTTGTTATACATGGCTAGGAGTGTAACAGAGACATATGTCTACCTATAGAATGATCATTAATGATCACAGAGCTGTAATACATCCTAAATATTGATATCAGAGATGTACCACATTAATGATTTGGTGTAGGTGTGTGTGTATTTTGGAATTTTTTATGTAGCTTTAAAAATCTTTATTTAGTCCTATCACTAGGACATCTGCAGTGTGGCAGTTTATTGTGATGTCTAGCACTTGGGCATCATGCCACAGGCACATAGCATGATGTCCCACCCAGTCACATTATCCTGACACCAAGGAGACCAGTCCTAACACTAATTTCTTAACACATTAACACCCTAGATGTTTTTGCTGTTTTCGCGTGAAATGCACGTAGGAAACACATTTTGGGGGCTATTTCCGAATACATCCTAATACATCGACTTCCAAGCAATATTTCATTAGACCAATGCAAAGTTGTGCTAAAAAAAAATGTTTCTCATTAGTTAGTTTTCTGACGCATGAGCAGAAAGTGAAAAGTTGGAGTTCTTTTTTTTTTTTGCTTAACGTACCCATAAATTTTCATATGGAGAAGACTCTTTACTCAAAATGTCCACCTTATCCTGCTGAACACAGATATCTGAGTGGACAAAAAAATGTGTACCAAACTGCAAAAGAGTCTAACTCAACAATCACTGACTTTAAATTAATAGTACCTGAAATGAAAATATTTACTGCAGTACTATTTAAAATCCACGGACTCAAGAGCCTATGATCATTACCAGCTTCGCCTTCATCTTACTGAAATTTGAAATCCTCTGATCAGATAACAATTTCCCTCTGGAATTTATTTTCTGAGTCAACATTTTATCAGCTTGTTACTTAGGAAATAAATGCAGCATTGTTTTACTAATGATTTCTTCTTCTCTTTACATTTTCTATCAAAAATGTCAGCAAGACATTTCTGCCAGGCAATGAAATTGATCTTTTTTGCTTCTTAGCAATGAACATCCTCTATTCTGTTAGCTCAAGATACGCTTAATTGGATCAATCTAATCAACCTAACTCCAATGTCATCTATCTTAAGTTTACTCAGTCTTTTTATAGGCACCATGGTTGAAACTTTCTAGCATTAAAAGGTCAAACGTAAAAGATACCCTTCCTTGTTAAAAAGTTTTGATCTAAAGTGGTAAAAGGAACCAATCAAATAATAATAATAATGAGGACTTTTTATAGCACCTAATCTTTAGAAGCTCGAAGCGCTTTACAACATCTATAATGACATGACTACAGAAAACAAAACACCATGAAATTTGAAAACAAAAAATGCTGAAAATATTTAAGGTACGAAACATTATTAGGTCTTTAAGATTGTTCTTGCAGTCGAAAAAGGTGAGTTTTAAGAGCACTCTTGAAAGGGATCACTGTGTCTTTGTGTCTAATTTCAATGGGAAATTTATTCCACGTTGTTGGGCCCTGGTATGCAAAAGAACATTGTCCATATGACTTCATTTTCAAAGTGGGAATAATGAGTCTACGATTGTCAGAACAGAAAAGAAACATAAATATCTTGCTGGTGTGTACACATCATGGGTGAGGCTAGATAGGTATGTCAGACTGGAGTTCATATATATATGAATTTGTGAATATGTCCGGAATAACGAGTATTCCGGGTAATTGAATCATGCACATTTTTATTTTACAAATGCAGTCATTTTTATAAGTCGTATTTTACAGTGTTACAGTTGCTAATGATTGACATCCCCATTTTATTCAGAAATGAAGCCCTATACTGTCCACATCTTACATCTGTCAACTATATTTGTACAGCCATCTATAAACTGTGATTGTTACATACAATTGGTAAAGAATTGACATATTTAATTTATTTACCTTATGTTATGTCAAAAAGTGTGGATAATTTGATCCCAGTGTGTTTATTTAATTATTAACACCCCTGTCAGCAAAGCAACTAGCTAAAACACACATTGTTTATACAATCACTGGTTACAATATGGTCAAGCAACTTAGTTATTAATAGTGGCCACAGATTCTCGAGGGCTTCACTATTGTGTTTTATGTACATGTATTATTCTACTGACTGTATTTTCATATATTATTTTTCGAATCTTATTTTTGGACAGATTATTTCCGGATTATCGAGACAAGTTTTAATGTAATTTTACGCTTTGGTCCTCGATTTTGATTTCCGGATCCAGAAAACGAATTTCTTGATAAACGGAGCTTTAAGGAATTCTGTTCCCATTGAATTATGTCTGAATAGTGAGATTTCTGGATAAACGTAGTCTGGATTACAACTCTCAAGTGATAACAAGATATTCAAATCATCAAATCATAGATCTAGATCAAAATAGAAGCACATAATATATCTTGATGATACAAGCCTACGTGCTATGTTTGATCAAGACTGTATTAGCTATCCAGTCTTCAGAGTGGTAACAAGCTCAGCCAATCAAATGCAAGATCACCTAATTAATATCTGTCAATCCTATATATTGGTGAACCTATGTGATGTAATGGTTACATAAATTTATATTAAACACTGCATCAAAATCAGATGTAAAATATGACTCCCAGTCACATCAAACTCAGCCAATCAATTTACTACCTCATTAATATGTGCAGATCTTGCTCATTAAATCTCATCCAAGATCCTGAATTTGTACTGTATGCATTCGCTTAAAAAGTCAAATTGCAAAGTACATAGATCCTGATTTACTGTAGCATAATGCATCTGTAGATTAGAGTCTATTTGTTCTACTGATCACTCCTGACAAACTGCATAGATACAGATCTGCCAGTGCATTATGGGATGCCAGATCTGTCGGAGCAGTGTGACTCATCTTATAAGTGGTAAGTTTATATTCCAAGTTTCAACCAACTTATCAGAGCAGTAACAAGCTCAGCAAATCAAAACCATGACAACCTCGTTATTATTTGAGGCTCTCACTTATTATCAAACCCATCTAAGACATGATTTATATCTATATATCAAATTCTATATAACAACTTCACTGTCTTGAATGATATAATCAGAAATATGGTTTTTAAATGTGGTAACAAGGTCATCCAATCAGATCAACTAATTAAGATGCATGTATGTTGCTCATTATTGAATTTGTTTGACTGATGATGCACAATAGATGACACATAACAGATGATATATGATATATGACACATGATACACAACAGATGATACATGACAGACGACAAATGTACAACATATGGCACGTGACATGATGCACAACAGATGACACATGATGCACAATAGATGAAACATGACAGATTATACATGACAGATAATGGATATATTGTTACATCTATTGGATTTAAATTATTTATTATTTTAATTGTTAAGTCCAAATTTGTCATTTAGGGTTTAATATTCATTAATTAGGAGATTTTTCTGGAAAATTCAGGCTGACCTAGACTCTAGCTGTAAACAGGTTGACCTTGGCTTGTTGACCTAATTCCTGACCCTGCTTTAGACATTGTCAACAAGCTTCTAAAACTATTGGTTAATTTCAAGGACAACTTTTTATTTTTAGTTCTTGGGGGTAGGAAATATTTAGTTCTTTCCTTGAGTACGTGATTTAGTGAAGGTAGTTTCTTTCTTTGACTTTCCAGAAAATCATGTGATCCCTTGTTTACATTAGAAAACGGGTATTTTAATCATTGTACTGGAAGAGAGATTCAGTAGAATCTGGGCTTTTATAAAATTAATAGTTGTGTTTTTACGTTTGAGTGTTAATTTTAATTACCTTGTTCTGGACATTGTGTCAATTCATTGAAGCAAGAAGATTTATTTATTTATTTGGAGGAAAAGAACCTGTGTTTCATAATTTGGATGATTATAAAACAAGAACTGCATC
The DNA here is from genome assembly GCA_030141615.1 of Unio pictorum. Lineage (NCBI taxonomy): Eukaryota > Metazoa > Mollusca > Bivalvia > Unionida > Unionidae > Unio > Unio pictorum. The sequence continues at coordinate 1,416,247 of JARLTB010000312.1, forward strand.
ACGTGACATTGCCAGCCATTTTGGATTACATCATCAAGATTCAAACCTGAAACTATTAGAACATTTATTTATCAGGACTCTTATAATTCCATTAGTGGATTATTTTTGTGAATTCTATATTGGATTAATGTTGGATTTGATTCTCTAAAACCGTAAGTTTATTTAATTTATGAAAATAATTGTACTTAATAAATTCTTTGTTCAAGTTATACAAGCTTGTTAGTTTTCACTCTTTCTGTGTTGCTGCTTATTCGAGCCTAAGCACATAACAATATGACATGCTGCACAGATGACACATGACCAATGGTGTACAACAGATGACACATGACATAATGCACAACAGACGACACATGATGCACAACAGACAAAACATGACAGATTATACATGACAGATAATGGATATATGACATGCTGCACAACAGATGACACATGACCAATGGTGTACAACAGATGATACATGACATGATGTCTCGTACATGTAAAGTTTTCTGGGGCCAAATCAGGGAAAACACTGTTCACAATCAAGGATATTGGATCCTAAAATCAGGGAGATTAGCACAATGACCATTTTTGTCATCAATGTAAACAAGAAAGTGCTCATCATACCAAAACTAAGGAATTTAACTACAGTGAATAACAGTAACTCAACTTTATTAATTTTCCTATGTTATTGTCTTAGTCTCACAAAAAATCATTTAAAAACCTTCTAAAGAATTAATGTCTATGCTTTAGAAATGTGCGACACACTAGTACCTCAAACACTCAAACAAACTTATATTTTTTTCTGCATGTGCTTTCTTCTGGTCTTGTAGAGAAGCTATATTTTTCAGCAATACACACATTATCTGAGGTCTTATTTCAGTATGGTCAAACTGTGCACATTTTAATGATGACTGGTTTTCCACATGTTTCCATGGCAATCCATGGAATCTGAATCTTCCTGAACATGCACAAACAGCATTCAGGATCTGTGCAGGGTTTGGACATGAAACTTAGCTATCATCTTTGCTGCAACATCCTCATTACACTCGAAGTAGCTGTATTGGAGAAACATGAATCGCTGTCATTTGCATCACTTTTGCCACATTATATGACAATTTCTCATTTGAAATGTACTGCATACTTTTCATAATCATTTTGTCCCCCACTTGAAATGTTCACATGTTGCAAGTTGTGCAGTACACAATGCTAACTCCCCTCCCACTTTATTCTGCATACTAAAATCTGATGATCCAAGCAAAGTTAAACTTGGAAAACTTTTTTATTTCAGCTGCATAATTTCCTATGAATCTGTTTCTGTAAATTTCAACATGGTACCAAAACTATTATATTTCCAAATAGATCATAACTGTTTTATTCTTGTCAGATTGCCTGCCATCTGTTATACAAGATACATTATTGCCTGCCATCTGTTATACAAGATACATTATCAATATTGAAATACTGATGAGTAAAACAACTTGTGAATGTACAATAAATTAATCAGCACATACTATCAGCTGTGACTGGACTGGTTGTTAGGTAAATGACCACTTGAATGATGGATTACGATAGTTGAAAAAGTCAAATGAATGTTGCTTAAGCTGGAAATAGCTATGCTTGGAAGATTTATTTCTATTTCCATACGTTTTTGTCAGTAAATCAATAAATCGAAAGACGAGATAGAAAATCAAATGACTACCAGACAATCCGAGAGACTTGGTATCAATGATGTTAGCTAAAAAATGAATTTTAAAAATAACTAAGATTTTTTTTCTTCTGACCAACCAACCCAATTACAGTTTGGGCATAACTGGCAACACATACCGGTATCTTTCTTTAGGCCTAAGGTTGACTTCAAGGAATACTTTGTCAAACTCATTTAGATCAACTGTACAGGCTTGTTTTGATATTTAGTAAAGGCATCAACTGATATTGGCCATATCTAACAGCAAAGTTTAGCTGTATGGACACAATGTGGATAATCCACCAGTCTTCTTGCTAATGAAACTCACTGGTTGTTGAATGACAATGCTATTTTCCCAGAACAATATACTCCTTATAAAATTGGTTTGGTGCTCTCTTATTTGAGAGACGGTGGCATTCAATACAGAACAGGAAAGGTTAATGCAATAAAAATATCAATTTTCTTGATTACTTGTAGGAAGTGGAGGTGAATAAATTTGTTTTCAAGAACAGTTCATTCAATTTTAACATTTGTGCATCAGCAGAATTGATGAGTGGACATTGGTCAATGGCACTAGAATAGCAATTGATAGATTAGATGAGGTTGTCTGGTATATTGAAAAAGTATGATCCAATTATGGGAGTACTTCCCAATCAAACGCTGAAACAAGTATAGTGGTTATAAGTCTGATGGATTGAGAGCAAGGCGAATAAAGAGTTAAAAGAGCTATTCTCTGATACAAAAATGAAGATGTGTATTAACATGTTGACTATTTTCTTGAACATGAAGATGTGTATTAACCTGTTGTCTTTTTTCTTGAACATGAAGATGTGTATTAACCTGTTGTCTTTTTTCTTGAACATGAAGATGTGTATTAACCTGTTGTCTTTTTTCTTGAACATGAAGATGTGTATTAATCTGTCTTTTTTCTTGAACATGAAGATGTGTATTAACCTGCTGACTTTTTCTTGAACATGAAGATGTGTATTAACTTGTTGTCTTTTTTCTTGAACATGAAGATGTGTATTGACTTGTCTTTTTTTCTAAAACATGATGATGTGTATTGACTTCTTGTCTTTTTTATAAAACATGAAGATGTGTATTAACTTCTTGTCTTTTTTCTGGAACATGAAGATGTGATTTTATAACTGTTAGATCCTAGGTTCAACTAATAGTAAAGGTTAATTTCAGGTTCAACTAATAGTAAAGGTTAATTTCAGGTTCTACTAATAGTAAAAGTTAATTTCAGGTTCTACTAATAGTAAAAGTTAATTTCAGGTTCTACTAATAGTAAAGGTTAATTTCAGGTTCTACTAATAGTAAAAGTTAATTTCAGGTTCTACTAATAGTAAAGGTTAATTTCAGGTTCTACAAATTGTAAAGGTTAATTTCAGGTTTTACTAATAGTAAAGGTTAATTTCAGGTTCTACTAATAGTAAAGGTTAATTTCAGGTTCTTCTAATACCTCACTGCTCCTTTGTTTTAGTGCATATTGATAACGTGCAGTAAACATCTTACAATGTAGGAGAAGGTGTGGATGCCACTTTTGTCATTTAAAATACCAAAATAATGGCACCACTCTGGTGGCCTTGTGGTCAGAGTGTCTGCCTCAGATATTGGAGGTCATGGGTTCAAACCTGGCCAAATCATACCAAAGACTTACAAAAATGGTACTAACAGCTGAGTTGCTAGGCACACAGCGTAAGAGGTTAGCATTAAGACTAGTCGGCCTGGTGTCAGGATAATGTAACTGGGTGGGACATCATGCTACATGTCTAAAGCAACGTTCCCTCTAAGCTGTGCATGTGCAGCTGCTCAGGCATCCCTGCACAGCAGAAATGTCAATCCAACGTTACATTTTGCTCAATCCAACGTTAAATTTTGCTCATCTCCGTAATGCTTGCACAATGCAGCAAGCACTGCACACACATCTACCATTCGCTTAGAGGGAACGTTGGTGTGGAGCATGATGCCCCAATGCAGGACATCACAATAAACTGCCACACTACAGACATCATAGTGATATGAATTAAAAAATGTTAAAGCAATGTTAAAAATCCAAATCTCACACACACACCAAAAAAATGGGTCCCTTTTTACTGAATACAAATAAAATTAAAATTGGAAAGTGAAACCTTTATTTAGTGGATTGTTTTATAAAAAAAAAAAAATCTTGTTATTTTCCACCACAAGATGTCTATACATGGCAGCCAGTATGAATGGTGGAGGAAGAATCTGGGAAAACCCCAGAAAGAACCACCGACCCATGACAAGCTACTGGTAAGCTTTTTCACATACCCACATAGGCCAAACACAAGACTCGTACCCATGCAGACAGGTAAGATGGCAGTGATCTGAAATGGTGAGTGCTTTAGGCCACTCAGAGCCACAACAGTAGTTAATGTCAAAACATTTAAAATCAACATCATGAAATTGATGTCTATTATTTTGTTAAATTTTCCTTCTAAAAAAGAAATTCTCTGATCAATGCAAATAACAATATTTGATGCAATATCAATCCATGAAAATAATGATAATGCCTACTAGTGTCAATACTTTAAGAAATAAATACTAATTAAATAAGTCATGTCAAATGAAATTGGTGTCTCAGTTTAGCTTCTAATTCGGTTGCAGCATAATCATCATAAATGTGATATGCCCTCTTGTTTTAAAACAAAAAGTGTTAATTGACCATCAAAGCAATGCCAGGCAGTGTTTCCATGAGAACCAATTTAGTGCTGTGTTTTGATCTATTACTTGTGGAAGTGTTTGTTGCATCGTTACAATCAATTAAGAGTAGACCTGCTTTGTATTACAATGAAAATTACATTTTTTGTATTAAATCAAGTAAAGGGGACGACTAAAATCAAGAAGGCATGCAAACCCATCCTGCCTAAGAGCTAGCCATGACTGTCATGTGTCAAGTCAACTCCTTTCAACTAATCAATAAAACAATGTATTCAACATTATTATGTAAGTAAAATCATTAATTAGTTTTTTATCCTTATTAATAGTAAATATGATCAAGGATAGTAAGGGAACTAAGAGAAAAGCTTACTCATGCATGAAAAACTTGTATAGATAGGATTCATTATGGAGAAGCAAGATCCAAAAGTTCAAAATGAGCATAGAATTTTTAAATCAGTGCTCAAAGGTTTGCTTAAAGATGAATAAAATTATTATGATTACTTTTAATGAAATAAGAGTCTAAATATTTTATCAACAGAAGAATAGAAAATGGAGGTTTTACACTGTTGTTTCTCAAAATAGTGTGGGACATTTTTTGAACATTTTTATTCTGAATCACTAGAATATATCCACATTCTAATGCAAAGGGCAATGGTGTCATACATAATGGTACACAAGTGATGTGTTATTAAACCTGCCAGTGATGTTTTAAAGCTCTTGTTAATCCAGAAAAAAAGGTAATTTATAAAGAAAAGCTCATTAGGAGAAAAAATAACCCATTTACTGACATTTATTCCTAATTCAATTATAAAATGAGTCTTCAACCTTCCACACCCCTACCACTTCCTCTTACTGTGGATGCCCATCCATTTCTGAAGATTTTTGAGCACCCTGTGCCCTCACTTATGCTGCAGTCCAAATTCTTGGAACCCATTGTGCACAAATTATTGAAGGTGAGGTGTTCAGCAAATTCATCTGAGGCTTCACTCATAGTAAATACTGTCAATTCATCGGAGTCTTCACAAATACTGTCAATTCATCTAAGGCTTCACTAATAGTAAATGCTGTCAATTCATTTGAGGCTTCACTAACACTGTCAATTCATCTGAGGCTTCACTAATAGTAAATACTGTCAATTCATCTGAGGCTTCATAAATACTGTCAATTCATCCAAGGCTTCACTGATAGTAAATGCTGTCAATTCATTTGAGGCTTCACTAACACTGTCAATTCATCTGAGGCTTCACTAATAGTAAATGCTGTCCATTCATTTGAGGCTTCACTAATAGTAAATACTGTCAATTCATTTGAGGCTTCACTAACACGGTCAATTCATCTGAGGCTTCACTAATAGTAAATACTGCCAATTCATCTGAGGCTTCACTAACACTGTTAATTCATTTGAGACTTCACTAATAGTAAATACTGTCAATTCATCTGAGGCTTCACTAATAGTAAATACTGTCAATTCATCTGAGTCTTCACAAATACTGTCAATTCATTTGAGGCTTCACTAATAGTAAATACTGTCAATTCATGTGAGGCTTCACTAACACTGTCAATTCATTTGAGGCTTCACTAATAGTAAATACTGTCAATTCATCTGAGGCTTCATTTAATTTCCTGGCTTTAAATTTTCAGTTTTGCAAAACAAATGTTAATTTTTTATCACCACTCCTTGAATGTGTGGAGTTTCCTATGATGCAAGGAGTTGGTTGGCTTTAAACAGCACTTTCCATACAATGAGGAAATAGGAATTCCTAATGTATACAATGAGGAAATAGGAATTCCTAATGTATACAATGAGGAAATAGGAATTCCTAATGTATACAATGAGGAAATAGGAATTCCTAATGTATACAATGAGGAAATAGGAATTCCTAATGTATACAATGAGGAAATAGGAATTCCAAATGTATGCAATGAGGAAATAGGAATTCCTAATGTATATAATGAGGAAATAGGAATTCCTAATGTATACAATGAGGAAATAGGAATTCCTAATGTCTTCTCAGACTGATACACCATTCAATGTGTCATTAATTTATTGCTTGCAAGCCACCAAAATATACACAATATGAAACACTCAATGGCCTGATTGTGAAGCATGAATTCTGTACATTTTTATTCACTGGGTATCAATATTCCGTATTTAATAGTCAGTGAAGCTTTATTATAAGTAGATATTATTTAAATAATGACTTAAATTTTGTTCCTATGAGATATCTCTGCCAAAAAAGCAAAGAGATGCCAACCACATAATAAATAAAATTAATAAAAGAAATATAAAGGAAAGAGATCTCAGCAGAATATTGATTCCAGAATTATATTGACAATTAAAAAACTTATTCAAAATATAACAACTATATTTAAAGGATCTGCCATGAAGTGAAAATGTCAATGTGACCAATATTTCATGATCCATAGAGTTTGCTTATATAATAGCACATTTTAAAATGGGCAAAAACTGCAGCTGAAATAAAACACTCCCATTGAAAATTCCACAGTCACAAGAATCTGAGACTTTTCCCAAGCGATAAGAGCAACCACATACATGTGGGATTTACATGTTTTGTTAAATGCTAAACGATAGATAAAATAATGGTTTATAGAATAATATGTGCCTGAATGTAGAATATACTAGATATGTAAAGATATATGCATATGATGTAACATAAGTAAAAGATATTTACATAAGATTGTCATTGGAGAACATTTTGGCCAATCAAAGAGCATACTGTATTTATTTCGGCATTCTGAGGGTATTCTTGGTTAAATCAAATTTAAAAATATACTTCTCTGCCCTATCTTAGAATTTTGGGATGAGGGTCATGAATCCATGGAGGAAAAAAAAACATGTTTTGGAAGACTGCTGTAGGCAAATGTTGAACAGGAAGAGACTGCTGTTAAGGGGACAATTGATGAAGATGTGATGAAGATGCTGGAACCACAGTGGAAGATGTTTCACTAGCATTAATGTGTCAGATGGTTTTCAACAAACTGCAAATAATTAAGCTCAAAAAGATAAGTGCAGCATTTGCCAACAGCTGATCAAGATCAGATCTGACTTGAAATTGCTTAATGACTACTCACCAGCTATGAAAAGAGTGTCCAAAGATGTTTGAACAAAACTGTCAAAGGTGATGAAACATGGACTTACATTTTTAACCAAACCCATGAGAAAATACTAAGTCTTGAAAACAATCAGAAACCACAAACAGCTCAATACAGTCAGACCATCATGAGAGTTATACATGCATTATTTTGAATGTAAAGACCCTCTCATCTCGCCAACTCTGCAGGACCAGGCTAGTGACATTGCATATATTATGTCTCTCAAGTTTTGCCCAAAGATGTGAAACGTTACTGAAACAAACATCAGCACACAGGTACCCAAGATATTCATCTGCTCTATGACCAAAAAATTGGAGCACAAATCGGCCCCCGTTACAGACTTCATGAGGAAGCACAGTATCCAACTCTGCCACAACCTCCACACTGCCACAACCTCTACACAGCCCTGTTTTGGCTCCGAGCGAATTTTGGTTGAATCCTTCATTCAAAGATTCTCTGATGGACAGATAATTAAAAAATTTATAGGCTTTCCAGTGTATGAGTAATATACTAAAGCACGAATAAAAATGACATTTAATAATTAATATTTTTTGACTGGAAAATATGTAGAGGTGTATAGTGAGTATTTTATAATATGCACCGATGTATTTTTCACCAATAAAGAACTTTTTCGGTCAGTACTCTTACACCAGAACTTTTAAATATCCTTTGTATACCTTCTCATGAATTTTGATCAAATTACAAATATAGACGACCCCACCCAGATCTGCCCTCACATAACACCCTGGCAAATCAGGGACAATGCATAATGTTGGGACTAATTAGTAGAACAAACAACACACTCTTATCTACCACTGCATAATGTGAAGGCTGATGAGGTCTGTTGTTATTTGCAGTTGAACCAGGCTTATATGTAAGTATCTATGGCAAAAGAATAGCGGGCCTTGGATATCATATAGTTGAAGAATCCATTGTCCAGAGCGGGCCTTGGATATCATAAAGTTGAATCCACATAGTCCAGATAAGCTACTACATGATATACCGTGTTCTATGATTTTTTTCAAAATATTACATAAATAAAATTAAGGAGTCATGAGTCATATCAAAGATAATTGCTGTTGTTGTTGTTGTTGTAGGGTTTAACGCCATTTTTCAGCACACGATAGGCTATACATGGCAGCCAGTATCAACGTTCCCTCTAAGCTGTGAGCGTGCACGCGCGCACAGCTGCTCAGGCATCCCCGTGCAGATGAATTGTCAATTTTTGCTCAATCCAACATTAAATTTTGCTCATCTCCGTAATGCTTGCACAGTGCAGCGAGCACTGCGCACACATCTACCATTCGCTTAGAGAGAACGTTGGCCAGTATGTATGGTGGAGGAAGAACTATGATCAAGAAGCAAAGGCCCTAGAAGGCTTAAGATTGTTCACATGGAATATATCTGTTTAGAAGCTGGAAAAGAAACCTGGGTCAGTACGAAGCTTTCTGTTGAAATTTCTTGATTACATGTCATCCAAACAATTTTAGATACATATCTAGACATTTTGGCCAAAGTTGGTCAAAATCTGCTTAAATAGTCATTTTAAGATTTGTAAATGTTTTTCTATTTAAATAATATCATATTTAAATAATGTCATATATAAATAATGGCAACCACATTTGATGACTGAGTTGCAACATTTGTATAAATCTGAAAAATTTCAAGCTTGGATGACATCTGCCCAACATGGTCAAAGTCTTTTGAGCAGTTATTTCGAGAAGTTCTTAAAGGTACATCTATTTTTAGTAACAGTGACCACAAATGAAGGCAGATCAGAATTAAATGTATAATCGTACAAAAATGTACGTGAGGATGCTTTCTATCAAATTTGTTAAATTCTGGGATGCGATTTTTAGCAATGGCAGAATTCACGATAGAAGGACACTGTTTAGAAAAAAAACTAAAAATCATATATGCAAAAGTAATTTCTGTAAATTCTGGCTGAATTCTGTTGAGCAATTACAAGAATTCGCTAAAGGTTTTTCTAGTTTTAGTCATTGACCATATATGACAGCAGATCACATGATTTGAACAAACTTGAAACTCCTTCATCCCAAGATTCTTTCTGTTGAATTTGGTTCAAACTGGTACAGTTGTTTATTTGAAGAAGTCGAAAATAGAAAATGTTGATGAACAACACAAGAAGTATGATGGACAACAGGAACACAACAAAAGCCAACGGGAAGTTAAGGCTAGGTGAGCTATAAATAGCAATAAAAACAACTCTAGAAATCTAGGTGGAATGACCCTGCAAGCTCCTCCATGAGTCAGTGGGCCCACAGGATGGAAAACACTGACCTAGAGGACCGACTACTATGCTGTACATAAGGATCATACAGACCAAAAAAGAATGCTTATTACTGTGATGGAATTCTGTATGAAATGATGCAATAACTTCTGTCAAAAGTTTTATATAGGTTACTGGAATTTCTTTTCAACACGATTTATAGGTAATCTTAAGTAGGGTTTATGGTCTTGAGTACTGTAAATGTTAGTACATCAAATAAGCCACACGACTTTATGATTATCAATTCATTTATTAGCCATTGATACCTTAAATATTTCACAAGGAAAATATCACATTCTGACACAACAGCACACTGGGTAGATGTGATGCAGTAAATCATCAAGTAAAAAAAGGACACCTGTATATCAAACTGCCAATTCGTTTCTAAAGGTTTATTGCTCAAAATCGTTGTATTTAATGACTCAAATCTAACAAGTGTATTAATTTTGTATGAACTGTATTAAATTCATTGACTAATTTCATTGTTTATATTTCCCTACAGCATTGGTTCCTAACCCTGGTGTTGCAACCCAAGTTAGGGTCACAAGGATGTTCTGGATGATCATGAAGGGTTCCAAGACTTGGGGGGGTGGGTGGCAAAAACGTAACAGGGTTATGAGGCTCAGAACAAAATATTTAAAGGTCGAGGCCCAAACATTAATAAATAAACACTTTAAAAACTTATACAAGATCATCCATTTACCGCAAGGAAAAATCAAACATACCGTTATGAGCACTATGCATACTATGGTCCGACTTTTTGGATGAGGACCTGGAGTGGTTTGAAGCATCTGGTGTGGCCTCCCCTGCTGTTTGAGCTTTTTCAATCGCTGGATTGGTTGTTACTGCAACTGATGGATGTGTTGATGCAGTGGCTGAACCTGAAAATAATTCAAAACATGTATAAATATTATTCATCACTTAATTCATTTGTGTAGAAAGTCAATGATGCTAAATTAATTATAATGGACTCATTTATTCTTATATTTGGCAAGAATAATAATTGAAAAAGGATTTGAAAAATACAATTTCATTAAAATTACTTTAATTATAATGTAACGATGGTAATTGAAACATCTCTCAAATTTAGAGAACTTTCTTACTAATCTGATGCCAATTTTATACAGCCTTTATCTCTATTTGATTTAGTGTGACAAACATTAATATTTCACTAATTTTGAAACAAAACTTTACTAACATGTCCTTGAATATTAAATGAACTAACACTACACCTAGCATTACAGTGCATTAAAGAGCTCTTGTGGCCAGTGGACATTCATGGTCAAACCATTACAGTTTAGAAGGAATTTTTGCTTATAAGTCCAAATTCTGATAAACACAGACTGTTAAGTCACTGAAAATTGCACAGCATGTCTAGATCCATTAGAAGTAATCAGTAGAAGGAAGGACCCTGATTTGTCAATCCATCATGGCCTGTTGTTTGCAGTTGAACTAAACTTATAAGCAAGTATATTACAGTATGTTAACTGAAGGTTTGTCTCTACTACAAACTCAGCTTGAATGTTTTCAACATTCATACTTAAATATTTTTTGTGACTAAATCCGAATGAACGTCGGAAATAATGTATTTTGTTATCCCAAATGACCTCCAACTTTATCCAAATGACCTCTTGCCTTATGTAAAGGAATGTAACTTGTATCTGTCCTAGAAGTGCAGACTGGTGTTTGGTACAGTGTTTTCAGTTTTATTATTAAACAACATTGGTGAAACAGTCACAAAAAGCACAATTTATTGTTTATATTAAAAATTCATCAGTCATAAAGCTAACTTAAGCTTAGTTCAAATCATAACTAACCATAATTTGAAGTATAACTCTATGGGACAATTACTGAAGATATACTTTCAATTCTTATTTCCTCCACAGCTTGTATGTGTTGTGTTGTGATGCGATTTTTTTAAAATGTAGCTTTAAAAAAATTCAGTCATATCACTACAATGTCTGCTGTCTGAGAGATTATACTGATGTCTAGCACTGGACATCATGCCACAGACATGTAGCATAATGTCCACCCCAATCCCATTATCCTGACACCAGGCTGACCAGTCCTAACAATAACCTCTTAATGCTGAGCGCCAAGTGAGGGAGCTGTTAGTATTGTTTTTATAAGTCTTTGGTATGACTTAGCCAGGGATCAAACCGACGACCTCCAACGTTCTCTCTAAGCTGCACACGTGTGTGCATGCGCAGCTGCTCAGACATCCTTGTGCAGCTGAACTGTCAATCCAACATTAAAGTTTGCATGTCTCCGTAATGCTTGCATAATGCAGCGAGCACATCTACCATTCACTTAGTAGGAACGTTGACGACCTCCTGCATGTGAGGCAGACACTTTAACCACAAGGCCACCGGATCGGTCAAAGCTTGTATATCTTTGGCATAAAAGTTGCAAATAATTCAGGAACCAAAGATATCAACAATGATGGCTAAATTCCTGTCTCATTCTGCAGTGAGAAAAATATTGACTGTATTTGGTCATATTGCACTCACAACCGCAAACAGCATAGTCCCAGATTGTGCTGTTACACCACGCGTTCAAGAGAGTCATCTATGTTTAACCAAAGTACCACCTACATCTTCAAGTGCACAATACTTTTTCCATGATTTGACTCTTTTTAATAAAAGATCTGATTATGAATGCTGGTCTTTGTTTTCTTTTATCCTACTCTTAAAATCCTCAAAAATCTTATCCATAATCAGTCTGGAATCAGAATCCATTGGAGTCCATAGCATTACCATGTTATATTGAATTGCGCTATCACAAATGGTTCTATAATGAGACAGAACTATATAAATCAATCTCACCTATATAGCAGTCATCTTTTATGACTCCTAGTAACAGCTTAATAGCAAGGGAGTATTACTCTATTGCCTGATATTCATAAATACCATATTTTCCGGCCTATAAGTCGATACTTTTTTACTTGATAGACAGGGCTTCATCTTATACTCCGAATAGACTTATATATGGATTGTGTCATTGAAAGTTTATATAAGTGACATTCGTAACTACAGGTAATAAAATGAACTACAGCATGAATGTGCTTTCAATTATAATAAAACAACCAAGGACTGTTTATTCAGCCATATCAATTGATAACAGAATATAGCTGTGATTTGTTCAGAAGTAAAATCACAAGCATGTTAGCATCGGTAATCCAATTTCATGATTGCCAGTAATATGGAATATCATACAACGATACCATTACTAGTGTAAAATACGAAGCCAAGATATTGACCTGGGCTCGTCTTATACTTCGAATCGACTTATATATGGACGTAGGATGGAAAATAAGTTGAATTGGTGAATTCGACTTATACTCCGCATCGTATTATAGGCTGGAAAATACGGTACAACAAAAATTAATTCATTTAATGTCTGAAATCAAAAAATCTCTCTGTATCAATGGCTCTTTGTCTTTAATATAATAGTCTCTGGATATATGTCTTCTTAATAAAAAGTAATTTTATTATGATTTTCTTTAATACAGATTTATCTGCTTTATAAAAAGATCTCAACAGATGATAAATGTGGCTTTTTTTGTAAGTCTTACATACAATAAAAAATTCAATGACAAAAAAATATCACACAGAAATGAAGCATTTGGTGAAACAAATTAAAACTAAGCAATATAACTGGTTACTTTTACTGCCCTAAAATTTAATGAATTTCATCAAAAATGGATGATTACATTTTTATATGTTTATTCTCAAAATTTAACAGAACAAGTGATCTTAATTAGAATGAACACATACATGTTACATTTTTTTTTTCTTCACCAATTAATTTTTCACTCCTAAAATTATGCAAAAATTAACAACATGAAACATACCTGACATATGCTATACCTTTGCAAGTAAGTCTGAATACACCACTAAAGACCTGAATCTTGGTTAACAAAACGTTATGAAACACCTAAAACTTTACACCAATGGTTATAGATAGCCTTGTTTGTTATTTTCTGCTGTATATATTTTTTTTCTTCAGCACATGACAAGCTATACATGGTGGCCAGTAATAATGCTGGAGGAAGAACCAGGAAAACCACCTGGAAAGAACCACAAACCCACGGGAAGCTACTGACAAGCTTTCTCACATACCCACATCGGCCGAACCTGAGACTCGAACTGTATATCTATTTTCATTATCTGAATTTTAGGTGAGAGGAAAAAATTCAAAGGTGAGATTTAACTTCTTTTCAACAGTATAAGTGAGCTCTCAGATTATTTAAAATATGCCATGCACAACAAACCATGCATTTGGGCAGAAACACTTATAACAAAACTTGGGAAAGGGCAACTACTACTACTGTGATTGCTAACACAGGAAATGACACTAACATAAAAAGGCACTAAAAATGGAAAAAAGGCCTCAAAACATGTATGTGTGCATGCAATATTCATTCTTATCTTAATAAAAACACCCTTTGCATTTTTCTAAAGTTCAACTCTTCTCAGTGAAAACAAAACAAGGTGAAATGATTTAATGCAATCCAAATGAAACCATATATCAAAGGACTGAGAACACTGAAAAACCAAACATCTAGTGAAGCAAACAATATCGGTTGACAAGTTCCAATAATTTGTGGAAGGCATGAAAAAACAACCTTTTCACACATGAAGTGAAAATAATACATGCAGAATTAGGTTTTAACTGTTGCAGACCAACATCAGGACAATAAAACATCAATTATTTTTTAAATATCAGACTGGTTCCTTCCATTTTCTTATACAGACAAGATGGAACAATCATCTGAGCTACTGAAGCTATAAGTCTCTAACCAGAGAAAAAAATATAAAATTTCTGTCGAAGAATAAAAATGTATAACTATCAGCAATATAAACTAGCCAAATTCTATCACCAGGGGAAAAAATATACAAATTATTTTGACTTTTCACTTATCTGGATGAAGAGAATGTCTCCAGCTCTAAAATTGTTCTTTGTACCATTCATCTGGACAATTATTTATTTGGATGTAATCAATTTCAAACAAATGACACTTGACTGCACCCCAAAAAGTTCCAAACGGTATTTTTGTTTCGATTCTGTCCATCAACTGGGGCAAAAGGCTAAGCACAGAACTGTTAAATAGCATAAAACAAGTGGCTACACAAACGGACTACAGCATAAATAAAAAGCTACCCAAACTACTACAAATGCCAATGACAAGTGGGAAGCTACCTGCCCGACTTCGTCTACCCGTATCACTGCCGCCACCACTGCTGTCATGGCGAATGTGGCCTTTTTCACCACTTAAATGTAATTTGTCAGTTAATACATGGATTTTATCAGCTAAACCGTGGTACCCACTATGGATTTCAGTGGATTGCTGGGTAATAGGTGCACAAACAGTCTGAGAGGCAATGGCAGCCACGTCTTTAAGGTTGTACTCTTTACCCATATTGTTTGTCTTTGGAGGAGCAGACTTTTTGATAAAGGATAAGAACAGATGCTTGCATAGCTCTTCTGGAATCTCTGCCTCCATGTATGTGTCCATGAAAAGCTTGAAGCCATGATAGTCAATCGGCTGAAAATAGAATACAAGACACATCAGTTAGTCAGCAAGCTGCACAAATACAGAATATTCCAAATCAAGACAATAATTCTCTTGAATAAGCATGTCTCCCTTATTTAATAATCCATAAGCCCAAACCTGTCATACTAAAAGTAGGTCACTGTGTATTCATATATAGATATCTTCTTAAAAAGAATGTACTTACCAAGGTCAGTGAATGTACATGCAACACTGTTAAATAAATCAATGTAATTTAGAAAATAGAAAATGTACATAATTACTGACCTATGATAAGTCAAGTTAATGTGACCAACTTATGCTAATCCAGATGAATTTATACATCAAGTTTTATGACTATACAGGAAAAAAGCTAAATGCCGAAATTTAGGCTTAAAACTTTGGGGAAAGCAACAAAAACCTAATCCGAGAAATAAAATGATGTCTCACTTCCATCCATACAAATATATAGCCTTACTCCCCCTTCTTCACAGCTGGGTTATCAAAAAAAATCCTTGCAAAACTTTAATACAAAACATCAACAGTAATGATACTGATGCTGCTTATGCTGTCACTGCCAGAAAGTTTACATTATGTCTCACTGTGCCCACCCAGGTGAGACAAAATGTAATACCTTTGACTAGCTGATGGTCAACAGGTAAGACAAAATGCTGCAATAAGCATACTAGCCAATAGCACAGTAGCCACCAAGTCTGTAAAAATAACCAGGACAGTTCTGGAATTTCTTCTAAGCACAGATACATCAGAACTCTGACTGTCTGCCTAAGGTCTCAATGTGGATTCCCCATAAATATTGTTTTAATTTTCTAGTTAAAAGCTAATAAATATGCAAATCAATTGAATCAATTATCCATATGTCCCATTTTCCCACAAGCAAGGTAACTAATTACCTTGATATGTGCCTGAAACTATATATTTAAATGCCAGAAAGATTTCCACCTGTAAATATCTAAAATTTAAATGTCATTTTGAGTATGTTAAATCAAATCAATATTTACATGCAAAATTTTCAACATTTATATATATGCATATACATAAACATGTATATACATGCACACAGAGAGAAATTTTAAATAAACTCAGAAGAACCAATTATTTTTTTAACCAGATACTCCTGGGACTAAAAATAATGTCCAGTTTGCACTAGGCATGAAAGACAACCCATTCTGCTAAAACATAATAGTCTTTCATGACAGGTGGTGCTTCATAACAGGTCAAATCACTATATAATTAATAAATCTATACTTGAAGAACATGGTCATTCAAGACAAGTGGTCTCTCATAGCATTGGGCTCTCATGACAGGTTTATCTGTATGTAAAGAGAGTGCATTCTGGTGCATATTCAGTCTATGAAGCCATGTTATCAAAAAGATATTAATAATTTGCAATTTTATATTTATGATTATTATGAGGTCGGCACTGCATACAATTAAAAAAAAAAACATGCAAAAAATTAAACCAGATGCACATACAGTGTATACATCAATTGTATGACGTGTTCTGAAAAAATACATGTATCCCTACTGTACAGCAAATAAAACAAATAATAAATTGGTACAATGTCAATTGTTCTTGTACTGTTTTTTATTCAGAATGTCATTATAGAATTCCAAAGAATGGATTTTCTATTGCTGAAAGCTACCGACTTATCACAGTAACACTGCCTTTAAGAGACAATTTTACTTCCTGCTGCATGGCTGATAGTTTAGACACAATTTTTACTTAATATGCAAATACAACGAAAAAAACAACCCAAACTTATTAAATAATTTTGAATAGTTTTTAATGGCTTTAAACAACTTCTTATGATTTCTGTAGCAATTGAATTTAATAGTATCTCTGATAATGCTTTTTTGAGTTCATAAAGGAATAATAAGCCTCAAGATTGTTTAGAACACACCTGTATTATTACACCTGTATTAAATGACTTGATTTGCATAGTTGTTTACACACACAAAAAAAAGAATTTGTAAGAAAAAAAATACATTCCACACCAAAAAGATCAGTTTAAAGTGAAATCTGGTCTGATCCAGTTTCCATGAGATTGTTTTCATTGGAGAGCACTTCTGAAATTATCTGGAAAAATTGTGCAATGAAAAGAAAAACCCTTAAATAAAAATGTCCTATTTGTTGAATTACCTCCTCTACAGAGAGTGTGTGTGTGTGTGTGTGTGTGTGTGTGTGTGTGTAAAAAGAAACAAATAAAAACTAAAAATACTTAAAACATTTCACAAGGTCTATGTATTTTTTTCAAACAAAATGGGAGATAATTCCTTAATAGAAACGTACCCCAAAATGGGAGATAATTCCTTAATAGAAACGTACCCCAAAATGGGAGATAATTCCTTAATAGAAACGTACCCCAAAATGGGAGATAATTCCTTAATAGAAACGTACCCTTTATGCTGACTAACAGTGGCAGACTAACATCACTGAAATGAGTAAATGGGGAAAAATAATAAGCACTTTGAGACAGGGGTAAGCGAGGGTGTAGGGTGGGGTTAGGTGGCAGGGAAGAACATTAGATAATATCCAGGTTCTCACTTCTTCCGGGTTGTACTTTGAAAGTGCTCCATGCCCGCTGAACTCATTAAGAACATCTTTCAACTTCTTGTTGGAGTCTGAAAAATACAAAAAAGCATAATAGAACTATAATCACCATAATTTTCACCCTAATGGCTTTAATGTCATTCATGGGCAAAACAAAAATTGGCATTACAAGTGAAGTCACCTTTATCACTGGTAATGATCCAAAATAGATGTCATAATTGTGCACGCACACGCAAATCAAATTGGTATGAAATGTTTAATTGGTTCTCATTACAAATGAACTACAATTAGGTATGGGGCCAAGTGGTTTTCGGTACTCACCTGTACAGATCAGTTTGGTCAGTTTGAATCTCAGCTGTCCAAAGTTGGTATGTAAGAAAGCTTGCAAAGTCATAACTTTTTTAAAATGCAGAAATGCCTAAAATAAAAACTGATTAATGACCTTCACCTTAATATAAATCATGATAAATGCAATGCTACTGAACAAAGTTCACACCTGTACTGCAAAAAGCTTCTATGTTATAAAGCAGAAACAAAATATATACTGATATACAAAGTTTCATCACTTAATCTAATATGGCTTTTAATTTCAACAGCAAAAGGGAAAGTGTGATGAAATTGTACAATTTATAACTGTGAAATAATTTAATTTAATTTAATTTGGTATGTGATACTTTCTTATAATGATAATAAAAAAATTCTACTCAGGGCCCCTCTTAAATGAAAGTACATGTATACATGCATATGACAATACAGAATACTGCTTGAGTATTAGTAACTGGTTTTCAAATGCACTCAAAAGAGATACCAAATTTAAGACAAGTAAGCACTGACTATTGATTCTTATTATATTTATTTCATACTACTACTTGTACATGGGATCCTAATCCCTGAAGACAATATAGAACAAAATTATCAAGAAATGCTGCTTTTATAAATTAACATCGGAAAAGTATTCCTAATGGATCAACTGTTTTCCAAATTGATGGTCCCAGAGCCATTCCAGATCAGCAAAGAAACCCAAACTACCCATCCCTGATCTGGCATGATCACCCTTAGAATGCAGACCATTCACCAGATATTTAAGTCATAAACGTTTATTTGGTGTCAGAAGTTGTTCCTGTTTTACGCCAGCTTAAACATTAAGCAGAGCTCTAGATAAATATATCTTTGCATCTTATGCACTGTGACTAAAACAAAAGTTTTAATGCATTCAAATTAACCATTGAGTTTAGTCTAAAGTTGTCAGCGTATTGCCTTAAGCACAGACGATGCTGTATTGTCATGCATATCATCAATATAAACTTTGCTATTTAGTTAAAGTACACAAGTTTTGTGTACATTTGAAACAATAGTATTTGATAACTGAGAGCACTCAGTCATGATGACAAAGTGTTTACATGCCAGGAAGAGTCTACTGGATGGTAATCACGGGGGTGTTTTGTATTTTACATGAAACTGGAAATAATATGGTTCCTTCCCCCAATGAATCGACATATTGAAAATTCCATAAAATTAATATTTTCCCTTAAAACACAAAATTTATACCAAGTAACGTTTTTTTTGTGGATGTGTCCTTGTTCCAATGACCTTTGTTTTTCAACTTTGATGCAAAAGTTCCCTACATGTTGGGCACATATAAAGTACCTAGGAAAATGTAGATACGATCATTATGGTTGATTTTAGACTGAATCAAGCTCATCCAAAGCTTACGGAATGGTGTGCACTCATTGCTAAAGGAAAGATTAATCTCATTGGCTGACTTTCATTAGCTTGGGAACCAATCGATGCACATGGTTGATGATCACTGATAGAAAATGTAATGGAGAGAAGATGAAATCATCACAAGCAAAATTGCTGCATATTTCAAAAGTTGCATGTTGAGAGCAAAAATAAATTCAAGATGGTTTTTATGGTTGTTCAAGCTAGACTAATTCAAATCCCTGTATGGAATATTTCTGATATGGGAGACTGATAATGATCATAGGTACTTGGATCATGCAATTATTGATTTCTGCAAATCATATTCAGTTCTTCAGCATTATATATTCTGAATCAGCTGTTGCTGAGTCAGACCATGTGATAGTCTGGGACAGTTTTTTGTCCAATGAGTTAACTGTATCATGAAAAGTGGACACCATAATTTTTATCTAATAAGAAAATTGCAGAAAACCATACAGTAGTCAACTCTCCAGTGATTTAGTTGAAGCAAAAGAAGGAAAAAATTAATATTTAATGCATAAATTAATAATCCATTACCTGATTGTTCTGATATCTTATTTATTCTTGACAAAACAAGAAATAGGTAAGAATATTTGTGATCTCTTGGAGTTTTTTTTTCTTCTTCTCCTTAATAGCTGGATTTTGACTGTCAGAGGTCAACGGGTTCAATATTTTCCATTTTCTGAATGAAGACTGAACTAAATTAAATTAGCTCCGACCACTGCTCTTTAATGAGCTCTACATACCAGTAATCAAATCTCTGCCATAGTACTGTTGTCATATATAGCTTTGGGAAAAAAATGATATACCAAACTGATTTCACCCATATAAGTAATGGAATAGTCCATGTTCTTCTATCAGTATGGTCTTTGCACAGGTAGTATTGTTTTAGGACTGGTCAATCAGAGAATATGGAGATAGCAGGTACTGCATGCAAACTGATTTTAAAAAAAGACTTTTAATTTCTGGCATTTATCAATGGCGATACAAAAAAGACCCCCAAGTTGGCCTGATATTACACATGTGACTTTTATAACTTGTCAGATGAATGTTTCATATAACAGGTTTATGTAGTACTCTAAGAACACGTGCCAATCTAAATAATCTCCCAACCTTGATATAATGTTGTTTTTACCTACTCAACAATAATTTCATTACAAAAAATATTTTTTTAAAAATGTTTTTCAAAAAATCCAAAGATAAAGGCATAAATAATATGCACTCATAATAAAATCATCCATGATCCAGATGGAAAATGAGCCCACAAGGGTAACTGAAAAATCAAGCACTCTTATTGATCACATTTATACCAACCTACCAGACAATGTGGCTTGTGTTAATGTACCAAATGTTGGTCTTAGTGACCACTATCCTACTTTTTTGACAAGAAAGGTTAAATGCCAGAGAGATAAGAAAAACACACACAAAACGATCACTTACAGATCGTTCAAACATTTTAGTGAAGAACAGTTTCTTGATGACCTATATAAAGTTCCATGGAATATGATCCAAAATTTGGATGATATAGATGAAGCTCTGAGAGTGTGGACTGACTTATTTATGGATGTAGTCTCTAAGCATGCACCACTGAAAGTACATCGAGTAAAGAATGAAATCCAACCTAATTGGCTTACTACTGAAATACTAGATGCTATGAAAACACGAGACCAATTCAAGGCTAGGGGAAACCATGCAAAATATAAAGTATGGAGAAATAAAATAACAAGTATGATTAAAATAGCTAAAAAGTTGTATTATCAGTCATTGCTTGAAAACAAAAAGAGCAACACAATCTCCATTTGGAAAGTCTTCAATGAACTCACTGGAAGAACACACAACAATCAGACAAGTAAAATTAACTCACTTCTGGTAAATGACACCATAGTCACTGATAAAACTGACATTGCAAATGTTTTCAATGATTTTTTTCACCAGTATCTCCACAAAGTTAAAAGAACCAGTGATAGAAAACAACTTTAGTGAACTGAAAAAGTTCTGCAGCAGCAAAGTCTCTAAGGAAGTATGTTTCTCTATACCACCAGTATCAAAAAACTTTGTTGTTAAAAAATGTCTCAGTGAACTTGATACCAAGAAAGCTACAGGACTTGATCAGATTGGTCCAAGACTCATTAAATCTTCTGCCTCTGCTATTTTACATAGCATAACATTCATAATCAATTTAAGTATTGCAACCTCATCTGTCCCCAAAATATGGAAAACTGCAAAAGTAACTCCTATTTACAAATCTGGATCTAAGAATGATGCTGATAACTACCGACCAATCTCAATACTACCAACCTTGTCAAAATTGATTGAAAAACATGCCCATGACTCATTCATGTCATATTTAACCAAACACTTGCTGTTAGACCCTAATCAATCAGGCTTTAGACAGAAACATTCATGTGAGACTGCCTTGATCTCCCTAACTGATAAATGGCTTCAAGCACTTGACCAAGGTAAAATAATAGGATCTGTATTTGTAGATTTCAGGAAAGCGTTTGACATGGTGGATCATGAAATCCTTTTGAAGAAACAAAATCTACCAATGCGATGAAAAAACAGTTAGATGGTTTACTTCATACTTAAGTGAGAGAACACAACATGTTTATATAAATAACGTTCTGTCTGAACCTGAAACAATTAGATATGGAGTGCCACAAGGCTCAATTCTAGGTCCATTACTATTTATTTTATTTATTAACGACCTACCACTTTTACTAAGAGACTCGATATCATCTACAGATCTCTATGCAGATGACACAACATTATCAGACATCCAAAACACAAAGCATGAACTCGAAATCTCTTTACAGAATGCATTAAACAAGCTGGAAAACTGGTGCACATGCAATGGCATGGTAGTAAATACTGGTAAAACTAAAATATTACTTATCTCAACAAGGAAAAAAAGGAAAAATCTTGATAACAATGAACTATGTCTAACATGGAAGGATAAAAATTTGCAAATGGTCTGTCACGACAGACTACTTGGTGTTTTGGTAGATAATAATCTATCATGGACTGATCATATCAAACATATCAGTAAAAAGGTCAATTCAAGTTTATGGCTTCTCAGTAGGATAAGACATTTTCTCCCTGAAAGGCACAGAAAATTTTTTTATAACAGTTACATACAACCGTATTTTGACTACTGTAATACAGTATGGGGTAATTCAAATGATAAAAACATATCAAAGTTGGAAAAAATTCAGAAAAGAGCATTAAGGCTAATATCAAACCAGAAAGAAAGCAAGGAAAATTTAGCTGGTAAGTTAAAAATATTACCTATTAAAGACCGAATATGTTTAAGAAAAGCCAAATTAATGTACAGGATATCCAATAATAGTGCTCCTGAATATTTACAATCCCTATTCCAGTATAGGCTACCTGGTAATACACCCAACCTGCGATCAATATCTACAAAACAGTATAAAATTCCCAAACCAAATAAGGAATTATTTAAGAAAAGTTTCCAATACTCTGGAACTTTGCTCTGGAATAGTATTCCAGTTGAGATTAGAAATGCCCACTCTATTTCCATCTTCCAAACCCAATATATCCAGTGGCTTCTGAGATGCTGTTGAATTAAATAAATTCCTTGTATGAGGGCCTCAAGGTAGATTAGTTCTTAGCTAATTGTGTTACCCTCTTTAAATAAAGTCATTATTATTATTATTATTATTATTTATCTTGATGAGATATTTTTAAAGTTTTAGAAAAACTGGATGAGAAATCCACAAAGCTCAGCCAAGAAGATGCAAGATCATCTCAGCTTATTTACCAAAATGCTGGATCAAAATCTCATTATCAAATCATGCAAAATTGTAATGATTTTAATTTTAATTTTAAACTCCAGTAGAAAAGCTGAATGAATCTGAATCCAAGTTGTTATAAATCTGAGCTCATCAAAATCAAACGTAAGATCATCTCAGTAATATTTATGGCTCTCACTCATAATCAAACTGACATGCATAATCTTGGTAATATATGCCTGTCTTTGTCTGAAAAAAAATCTGTTTAAAAATAGTTTCTGGAGTGACTAAAACAACACTCCACTCAAAAACAAGATCACCAATCCCAATATTCATGTTAATATTGATGTTAATATTCATAACAATATTTTTGTCATTAATTTAATAGTCATGTTAATAATCATGTCAATATTCATGTTAATATTCATATTATTATTCATGTCAATATTTTTGTCATTAATTTAATATTCATGTTAATAATCATGTCAATAGTCATATTAATATTCATGTCAATATTTTGTCACTATTCATGTCAATATTTTTGTCAATATTCATGTCAATATTCATGGTTCCTGTTCAAAATAAAAGTCATATAACATCTTAATATTAGCTTCTTTACCAAATCTGTATAGAAGTACTGTTTATAGTATTAAAAAGCTCTTAAATGCAGATGCATGGACACCTTCATTATTATACATGAATATTGCTAATAATAACAATTCAATAATCTACCTTGATGATACAAGTCTATCTCTCAAGTTGGATCACAAATCTAATTAGAAACATAATCATTAACTGGATTAGTAGCATATTTCTTTCATAATTTTCAAGCTTTAGTTAGGTTTGTCAAAAATTTAAATTTATTTTTCAAGGTGCATTATTACATTATTGTTAAAGGATATATAAATAATACTGTATGTAAACACATATTAACGCTTACTGTTACTCCATATAATTAAAAAATGATCATTGATATCTTTCCAATTAATATTAAACATCCTACATCCTACATTAGAATAATGTAGTCACCTAACAAAGATAATTTTAATCTTATTTACGAAATCTGAATTATATTTAAGAGTGTATTTTTGCAGTCTTGTAGCTTATCATCAAGTTGTTTTTCAAGCGCTCCAAGTTTAGCAATTTTGCCCTTTCCTTTTCACTTTTCCTCGAATTATGCTGATGTCGTGATAAAGGAAATTTTCCTATGGATCTTTGCTTTCAATGCATAGTCTTTAGCAGCTGCTGTCATTGCCTTAATGTCTTTTCTTCTTCACTCATCCCCATAAGCAAAATAAAGTACAGATATTTGTCTTTTTAACTGGCAATTATTTAAAAACAGCATACGGATATTTTAAACTATTTCTTATTAGATATATTAATATTTCTCTCAGCTTAGCTATATTCAAGATTTCTATATTTATCGTGTTCATTGCAATTATCATCTGTCCTATTTCCACTCAATCCCAAAATAGAACCAAATTAAACTAATTTTGTAATTAAGACTTTATACAGCTTCTATTTTAAAACTTGAATCTCTGTGTTAAAAAATAATACCTCTTTCATCAAAATGATTTCATGCTGAAGGCTTCTTGTTTTGTTTGTAATCAGCGCCATTACAATAACTTGTTTTTTTCCAGCTGCATGTAACTGTGGAGCACTCTCACCCATGCACACAAATTAATATATTTTTGGCATAATATACTTTTTGCAAAGCTCTCCAAGAAAGATTACATAATCCAAACTTTATATTTTTCTTCATCTAGGAATCGGCTGCCAATCGTGTCAAAAGGGGACGCTCACCAGTTACATGTATTACATGCATCTGACAGAGTGACATATATAAGGTGAAGTTGTTTGCATTTAAAACATGCACAGTGAAGAGAATGTTGACATACCACTATGTTGATTTGATGTAACGTGGCTGAAATTTCTTTGGCTATTGTATTTTTGGAAATTGTAAATGATCTAAGCACACTGCTAACTAAAATGACTGCTCCCGTGTGCTAAAACAAAAATCATCCATTTTTGGAAATTGTAAATGATCTAAGCACACTGCTAACTAAAATGACTGCTCCCTTGTGCTAAAACAAAAATCAGCCTGAAATTGTCTAAAGTACACTTTCCTTAGCAGCTATTAAAATAGGGAAATAATTTTTGCCAGACTAGACAATATCAGCTTCTGAAAGTGCAATGAATGAATTATCAAATATACTAAATGAGAAGAAAAAAAATATGTCTACTCTTTTATTACAATTTACCCCTAAAGTTCAGGACGTGAAAATGACCAAGTGGAGCTAGCAAACTGTATACTCTATAACCCACATTATATTAATCAATCATCCACAAAAATAAGGGGAAATAAACATTCTTTGAACAATACCTAAGATATACAAGTTTTTTTTTTAAATAGCCAGTATAACCTGAGTGAGAAAACCTATACAAATTATTTTTCTTAAAAAGTCTAACCCTATGCAAAATTTTAAACTGTAGAGCACCACCAAATGAATGATTCAAATTTAAAAAACTGCTACATTTGGGAATGACTGGGGCCCTGAGTGGCAGAGTGGTTACCATTCCGGGATCACTGCTATCTCACCTCTATGTGGGTTTGAGTCTCAGGCTAGGCTAAGGTGAGCATGTAAGAAAGCCTGTCAATAGCTTCTTCCCGGGGTGTTCTAGGGTTCTTCCTCCACCAGTTCTAATGACCAACATCTATAGCCTCTCTTGTGCTGCAAAATGGTGTTAAACCTAACAACAACATCTGGGCTTTGTACAATGGAAAGTTCAAAATGTATGACTGCACAGTAGCCAGTTGTGGAAAAATATCCATTCGAGCACAAACTTTGTAGGAAATCTTTTTTTTGGGGGGGGGGGGGGGGGCAGGTGCTTTTTTATTTAATTCTGTAAAACGAAAACTATTTATTAATTCCTTTTGGTTTCAAGAAAATCATAACTTTTTAAGGTTTCCAGATAATATTTTGAATTTTCACGGTGTTGTCAAGGTCTTAAAGGGACAATTCATTTGTCAAGGCTTTTCAAGGTCCCTTGTGGACACTGTATTAAATTATTTACAAACTCTGCAAATGACATGCTGGATCAATTAATTAAGATTAATCAATTTCGATCATAACTGTCATCATCCAAGCTTTTCAGGATTTCAGCATATTCACCAAAACCTGATCAACCTGATCATTTGAAATACAGTCTACAGAGTGGAAACAAGTTCAGCCAATCAGATGCAAAGATTACCTCATTAATATTTATGGTTCTTATTTATAAGCAGATATTTGAGAAATCTTGTAATAAAGCTATTTACCAAGTTTTATCAAAATCTCATAACAAATAATATGGCCTTTGGAGTAGAAATAGGCTCAGTCAATTAGATGCTATTCATGTAATTCCCATAGTGATTCACATGTACACTACACAGCTAACCTGTTATAGTAACCAATATGCAATGTATACCATACTGACTTGCTTATGAATCCAGTCCAACTGCAAAGACTCACATCAGCAGTTGGATAATGTGCCAGCAGATCTAGTTCTTTGCCGTGTGTTTGGAGTAATCAGTAGAATAAACACGGACCATAATCATTATGATACAGCACATCTAGATCTTTGTTGTTTGCGATTTCATTTGAGTTATAAGCAAGTTAGCATGGTAGTCAGTCATCAATCTGTTT
This sequence comes from Unio pictorum, assembly GCA_030141615.1. NCBI lineage: Eukaryota > Metazoa > Mollusca > Bivalvia > Unionida > Unionidae > Unio > Unio pictorum. The sequence goes on from JARLTB010000312.1 coordinate 1,443,273, forward strand.
GTTTGTTTTTATGGTTTAACACCATTTTTCAGCACAAGACAGACTATACATGGCGGCCACTATTAATGGTGGAGAAAGAACCAGGAAAACCACGGAAAGAACCACGACCCACGAGACACTACTTGCAAGCTTTCTCACATACCCACACTGGCCGAATCCGAAATTCAAACCCACACTGACAGAGGAGAGATGGTAGCGATCCGTAATGGACAGCGCTTTTGACCACTCGGCCACTCGAGGCCCCTCATCAATCTGTAGTGTTCCAATACATTTTCTTATTGCCCCTTCCAATAGCACTGGTCACACCAGGAAGAATATAGCATGTGGTCCTGTGCGACTCCTATAGCATACAATTTAGGTTAGTTACCTTTCATGGTTGTAGGAGTATGGTAATTATAGTGTGTCACTCAATTCTTGACTTTTAAAATTCTAATATAAATGATTTTAACACAAAATATCAAGTCAATGAAGCATGAAATATATGTGACAGACACTTCTTCCCACATTAATGGAGTACTTACCAAATTCTGTCTGCTCACCATATTTCATGATTCTAGGAATGGTATGTTGCTAAGAGCTACCGGTAAATGCATAACTTAACCCAAGGTAGCAAAATATGAAATATAGGTTATAATGAGATTCTTCTGTTGTAAGTGTGCCGTAACAGTGACCCATATTATCAACATCCCAATTCTAGCATGAGAAATTACCAAACACAGAACACAAGAAAACATGAAGAATAAAATACTGGTCATACTGACCCACTACTGAAATGAGGACAGTGCTTGCCAAGATGCATCCAATCACAAAGTTTCATGATTATAGATAAGATACTATTTAAACAGTATAAAATATAAATACATGATCTTGATCTAAGTGACCAGGTTCTTCATTCATAGATTTATTGCTTGTACAGTGTTATTTCTTGTCATGGGGATGAACCTGTCTTAACACAACCCCTGGAGGTTTTTGTTGCTTATACATGAAATGCGAGTAGGAAACACATTTTGAGGACTATTTCCGATAACATCATAATATACCAACTTCCAAGCAATTTTCCATTAGCCTAATGCCAAATTATGATAAAAACATTGTTTTTCATTGGTTATTTTGCTCACACATGAGCAGAAATGAAAAAGTTTTTTTTTTTTTTATAACAGACCAATCATTTTCATACAGAGACCACTATTTATTAAAAATGCCCACTTTATCATACTTTTGCATAGGTTATCCTGTCTGTATGCAGTTCAGACTAGTCTGTCTTAGATCTGAGGCAAAAAAGTCTAAAAACTGGACACAAAATCAGACTCCGACCATGGGCGAATTTTGGGTGAAAAAAATCTGGGTGCAACAAATTAGGTTTATTCATCTGTATTTTGTAGCACAACTAAAGTGTCCAGATTATCTGGTATCATTGATGAGCTATGGTAGTCTAACTTTCTATAATACCATCCACTTTAGTGTATCATACATGACCTTGATGCTACAGAACTTGACAGTAGGCTACTACCTCCTGCCCCGTAAATGCAACGCCAGTGGTTAATGTTTGTTTGTTTGTTTGTTTGTCTGTTTGTCTGATTAGGATTTTTAACATAGCTTTAAAAAAAAATATCATATCGCTACGATGGCTGCAGTGAGGCAGTTTATAGTGATGTCTAACACTGGGGCATAATATGGAAACATGTAGCATGATGTCCCATGCAGTCACATTATCCTGACACCAGGCCAACCAGTCTTAACACTAACCTCTTAATGCTGAGCACCAAGCGAGGCAGCTGTTAGTACTATTTTTGTAAGTCTTTGGTATGACTCGGCCGGGGATTTAACCCATGACTGCCTGCTTCTGCGGTGGACACTCTAACCACTATGCCACTGGAGCGGTAAGGGGTTATTGTGTTGAGGGATCATTATATGGATCATTATATATGGCAAAATGGCTGAACCTTCAAGGTATGTTCTACTGACTCTAGCATGAACATAATATTTAACTAAAGGTCACTGAAATGTGTAAAATGGGTGACAGTGACAGTTTTGTGATAAACATGAAGTCATCAAGATGCATCTTCTCCAAACATTTCATGATACTAGGTACAACAGTATGTATACAGGATGCTAAAATGGAGTCATGACCTAAATGCACAAAATTAGGTCAAGTCAGTAATATGTCACAGTGGCCTCCTTTTTTTAATATGGTTTAACACCATTTTACAGCACAAGATAGACTATACATGGCAGCCAGTATTAATGGATGAGGAAGAACCTGGAAAACCCCGGAAAGAACCACTGACCCACGCGAAGCTACTGGCAAGCTTTCTCACATACCCATATTGTCCGAATCTGAGACTCAAACCCACACAGAGTTGAGATGGCAGTGATCTGTAATGGACAGCGATTTAGACCACTTGGCCACTCGGGCATCTAGTCTGGTCATTCTGATATGACCAAAGGGAATGTAGTGTGAGAAAATGATGACAATGAGAACCCATTGAAACAAAGCATTAAAAATAAACTTAAAATACATTTCACCAAAGTTAGTGAAGCATGAAATATGGACAAAAGTGACCACCTTTCACGATGAAGGTATAGTAATCGTCAAGGTGGATTACCGTACCAAGTTTTATAATTCAGTGTGAAATGGTATGTTCGAAGGGTTCTAAATCTAGAATATCTAACTAATGCACAACGTTATACCCCTTAGACACCTTCTCAAAGGGTGGGTGCTGTGAAACCCACAGTAAACTATTGCCTGGATTCTTGAAGAAAAAAAGGTAGGGATTCAGTGAGGCAGTGCATAGTATATATATATATATATATATATACACACATACACACACAGTCCAAATCCAAATGTATTGACCAGGGGTCAGCAACCTATTTTACAAAGTGTGCTACCTTACTCTGGATTAATTACAAATGCAACCAGCAAGAGAGTGGCACTGTTAAAATCAAGATTTATGGCTGCCCTTCCTGTGCCACACAAAACGTACTGACTTGCCACCTTGTGGCATGCATGCCAAAGGTTGCTAACCTGGTATAGACCCAGTTCTGCATAATGTACTGGTAGATCTGGGTCTGTGCATTTTGCTAGGAGTAATCAATAGAACAACTTAGACCCTGATCTGCAGTGCATTATGCTATGTCAGATCAGGATCATTGTTGCTTGCAGTTTGACTTGTGAGTGAGTGAAGATGGTAGGTATCTCCTTTACATGTGCAGACATTGATATATGTAGTAGAATGAATGTTTGAGGGTCACAGCCTATCGTGTGCTAAAAATGGCGTTAAACCCTACAACAATAACATCTACTATTTTTACATTTGCTGGTGTAGAATGAATGCACTGGCATATTTGAGTTTAGGCACTTCTGTATGGAATAACTGAATGAAGAACATCGACCCTGATTTCCTGCTGAATTTGTGATGGCAGATCTAAGTATATTAATTATATCTGGAAATATAATGCATACATAAATTATGTAAATGAAGTGTGTTGAAAATTGGATTAACTTGTGTTGACTTTGTATGCAGAAAACAAGAATACAATTTTCTTGTCAACTGACCTTGACCTCTGATGTATCAACTGTAGATGCAACATGGAGCTGGCTTTTTTCAAGCATAATGTATAAAGTACTTTTAATCAGATACAAATTAGGACCAAGGAAACTTAAAGAAAATGATCTTGTAACATGGAAGCGTTAGTTACAATTTTAGCTCTTTAGTGACTTTAACCTTTGCCCTCTAACAATAAGAAGGAAGGTGCCTCCCACAAAGTGCCAACTGCAGGTACCTAAGAAGTTTGATGAAAACTGGATTCAGGAAATTTGATTTACTGAGTAGAAACCAAAGAAAGACTGATCATATACCTGTAAAACATGTATCAATGCACTTCCCTGTTTTGACCCCTGCACTTATGTCTGAACTTTTTGGGTGTGGTACCATAGAATAAGAACTCCACCCAAAGCAAATGTCAGTCGAGTTGGTGTATTCTCTTTACATTCCAAGTAATTGCATTTATTTATGGCTACAGGGTCGAGGTAACAACAGTTTTTATTTTCAACAAAACTTAAATTCAAGTCTTTTAAATTTTTACAGGCCAAAACCTACACTGAGAATATAAATCTATTTTGATATCAAATATCAAGGACCAAATCCATTACATTTCCCTTAAAAATAGATCTCACTTTGAATGAAACATAAAATTGGTTATACAAAGAATAGGGAAAACAATTCAATTCTAAATTTGGTTAGGCTTGGATTTTACAGGTGTATGAACTGGGTGTAACCCAAATACATGTACAGTCTAATTGATTAAATTTTGACAAATTTATTACGTTTTAAGTTCCAGAGTTTGATATTAAATTGCATCACTGCTTTGTATAAAGATATCCACTAATGCAAATTAACTCCCTTTGCCATCTTATGGGCCAATTCACTATATTCAGATCAAGTGTAATTTTCAACAAACCAAAGTAATTTCTATTTTTAAATAAAAAGCTAATTTTCTGAACATAGGAGTGATTTAATGAAGCAATAAAAGTTGGGTTTGAGTTTATTTTTTGCTTTCCAATTTGTTTGATCCTTTAAACTGGATGTAATGTGAACTGAACTTCAATCCTTTGGGGTTGGCCAACACCCAAACGACACGACTGATTCCTAAAAGATGATAAGATCTTATGTTTTTTAAATTCTTTTTAAAGACAACCTATTTTCCATACTGCATGTAATATAAATAGAAGTTCAATCAACTTTGCGATTTTACAACATCGATGACAACCAGGTAAATATCAAAGATGACAAAACTAAAATTTCCATTAATATCATTTCCAATGATACATTTACACTATAACTGAAGAAATGATTTTGAAACTTTTGGAATCCAAGCCTCAATTCTTTTCTTATTATGTTTACTGGTTTTTTTTCCCCTACCAATCCCACCCATGACTGTTATTTATCTGTTCATTAATAATGCTTCCTCGCTAGTATAGGGGGGCACTTCTATCCCTATTATACATCACAAAAAGGATAACTGTCTTTATACAATAGATCGTGTGGAGTCAAATTGGCTCCGAAAGGGTACATGATCACATTTTAACATGGGATCAGCTTGAGTCAGCTACTGTTGTGGGTCTTTGAGCAAGGCATTTGACCCCAACTGCCTTTGCACTAAATAACCTTCTTGTGTTGCTGCGTGTGAATCACCCAAACAAAATACAGTGATTAGCTTTGCAGTTAAGTTTTGTTGCAATGGCCACATCAATGTGACACACATCTTGAATTGTACAGTTGATCACTATTCTTTCTGTGTTGTAAACGAAATCACCATGCCATGCATTCCTGACAAGAGGGGTGGGGGCATGCATTCCAGATAAAACATAGGTGATAAAAATTAAAGTGGCACAAGTTATCAGCTGGAGGAAGGTATTACTATTATCTACTTGAAAGTCTGGGCATTTACACTATACTTTTACTGGATTATCAATCAACACTGTACAGTACCTTGCACAGTGTGTATCTGGATTATCAACATGTACAATTACCTAGTATAGTGAGTATATGACTTTCAGCTGCTATAAATGCAAACCACATGGGATGTATTAATGGCTACAGCTTCCAAGGGAGGTGTACCACAATGATTATAAAGAAAATATCAAAGTTCATAAAATCTCTCAGCCAATATGTCTTCTATCAATACATTCAAGCAAAAGCTATAGCAATCGTTTTTAATAATACAACGGGCTTGTTAGACAGACATTAAAAAAATTCTTCATGTCTGGAGAACTGGAAAATGCTTTTTGTAAAACAACTAACAAATAATTCAATCATCTTCACCTGGAAAAATTAAATCCCCTTCTACTTACAGCATAAATTTCCCACAAATCTAAAGATCTAACAAAAGCATAAATTTCCCACAAATCTAAAGATCTAACAAAAACAATTGAGCCTTGTTGATTCACTGTTTAATATGCCAGACATGAGACCAAAAAGAGAGCAGGTTTTAAAGCTTGGTTGGACCATAGGTGGCTGACACAAGCTTTACACTGAAAACAACAACAACAACAACAACAACATAATAATAATAATAATAATAATAATAATAATAATAATAATAATGATGATGATGATGGTGATGATGATGATGATGATGATCATGATGATGATGATGATGATTTTTTATAGCGCTGAATCTTTAGAAACTCTAAGCACTTTACATCAATGATATGACTACAGAAAAACAAAAAACAAAACCCCTGAAATTGGAAAACAAAAAATGCTGAAAATATTTAAGGTGCAAAACATTATTAGGTCTTTAAGTTTGTTCTTGCAATCTTTCAAATCACACACCTCGTTCTTAATCTGTGGCTCCTTTTTCAATCCATGAAGGCACTGAACAATAATCTATATTTTATATTCAATAAATCATTAGCTTTCTGATCGAGATCAAACAAGTTACAGACCCATGAAGATACTAATGACAGCAAAACAGACATTTGGTGCCACCACCACTATCCCGGTCATTAAAATATCTGCTGATAAAAAAAACTCTTTAAAATTTTTGCAAATCATGACCAAACATCAAGATTTTCTGATGAAAGAAAAACCTGCTTTGTTTCATTTTAACTCCCTTGTCTGATTCTTGTGCACCTTTTCCACTCCGATTTTAGCACCATTAGAAATCAACACCTTGTGCAAGTGCCCTTGATTGCAAACATTTTGCCTGGTTTGACGAAGTGATGGCAATTTATGGATTATTAAATACTTAGTGATATGTGACTCAGAAACATTCCTTCATCAGTTTGATTACTGAGGTAGATACAAAGGTAAGTTTCTACTTACCATTCAGTCAAATCAACTTTTAGAATCCACTTATTTGTATGTAATGCCATGAATACAGAATTCACTATACCTCCTAACTGAAAACTGTAATGTCATGAATACAGAATTCACTATACCTCCTAACTGAAAACTGTAATGCCATGAATACAGAATTCATTATACCTCTTAACTGAAAACTGTAATGCCATGAATACAGAATTCATTATACCTCTTAACTGAAAACTAATGCCATGAATACAGAATTCACTATGCCTCTTAACTGAAAACTGTCTTGGCAGCACAAGCATGTCAACAGCAAAAGCCGATTCACTCCAAATTTACTACTTAAATATTTCAGCAATTAAATACATAAAATTCAGTGGACTCCATTTTTACCTTAATTTTCAGCAATCAAATCTGTATATACTGCAAAAACTTTTATTAATGCAGTACCTTCTAAACCAATCATATGAAAATGTTTTAGAATGTTCAACATTCGTCAGATTTTTTATTTTATAAACTACATGAATTTATTCATCAAATGTATGAGAATATGGTCAACAGGAAACTACTTGAAGCTTAGTATTATATCTATTTTTACTTTTTAATACTTTCTTATCCACAAAATTAAATACACAATTTATACAATCTAAATCCATCTGACTGGCCACCCCACCCCATTCGAATCCAATGATATTGTTGCAATATCGTAATTTTTAGCTAGCATTTTATTTATTCACCCTACCTCATCAAGTTTTAAATCATTCTCCCTATACTATACTTCTATTTAGTGTAAATCATGACTAATGCATTATGCCAAGAGATAGCTGTACAGTCAAAATATTCAAGCATGGAATTAACATCCCTTCGCCATGTGTTCCTACAGTGTGTTTGACCAACCAAATTTAATCAAAAGCACATGGTCAGCTGGTAAAAGAATGTAATCTGTGTGCCTGCACCTCAGCAACATGACTGCATCAGGCAATGATTCCTTGGACCATGGTAATTTGTTTGTTTGTTTGTTTGATTAGGATTTTTTACGTAGCTTTAACAATTTTTCAGTCATATCGCTACGATGGCTGCAGTGAGGCAGTTTATAGTGATGTCTAGCACTGAGACATCATGCCGCAGACATGTAGCATGATGTCTCACCCAGTCACATTATCCCAACACCAGGCCGACCAGTCCTAACACTAACCTCTTAATGCTGAGCGTCAAGCGAGGCAGCTGTTAGTACCATTTTTGTAAGTCTTTGGTATGACTTGGCCGGGGATCGAACCGACAACCTCCCGCTTCCAGGGCGGACGCTCTAACCACTAGGCCACCGGAGCAGTTTGACCATGGTAACTTTGGTTCTAAAGGCCATAATGCATTATATCTTTCAATGTGATTTAGACTGAATTACAACAGTAAATTTTCTTGTTGGTGTTTATGCAACAAAACACAAGCATATCATCTTGCAAAACATTGAATCCTGCACATACATCTCGGCTTATTTCATAAGGAAACTCACTAATTTAAGTTCACTCAGAGGTTTGGGGCCATCCATAAATGATGTCACATGATTTTGGCCGATTTTGACCCCCCTCCCTCCCCCTCATCACAAGTCGTCACAAAAAGTCAGACACTCCTCAAATATGACATCACAAAGCTCTGCTCTCCCCCCCCCCCCCGAAAAGCCGTATTTCCTATTTGAAAATTAACATGTTTCAAATCACTTCATTGTAGTATGTATTTTGTGTGGCGTTCACTCTGATATTGTAGGAGAAAATATGTATGTAGCTAAAACTGCAGATGTTCAGAATATTGTATTCAAATTCTCCTATAATTATCAAATAAAGTAATTATAACTAATAAAATACTTTGAAACTTTGTAGTAGAACACAGAATGCTAGAGGTTTGCCACAGGCACTTTTTTTGGAGTTTTTTTGTATCAGCATATGATGCTTGTTTAGCCCAAAACATCAGAAGTAGGGCATAACCGATTAGCATTTTTCTACCGATTTTCGATTCCGGATTTTGGGCATGAAATTTTTCCGATTCCGGATACGATTCAATTATTCGGAAATGCTAAATCCGTATTTTTTTTTTCTAAAAAATTTCATCTTCCGTTTCCGGGTTTCTGGTATCTGGTTTTGCCGTGTCTAGCATGTTACTTAGTACTTTACCATATCCGGCTTCATTTCCGGTTTTAACCCGTCCGTTCAAATAGATTGTCTCACAGCGTGGTTGTGTTGACCATATTGAACTTTTCTGACTTCTTACCGGGGTTTTTCCGGTTTCTTCCTCCACCACTAATACTGGCCGCCATGTATAGCCTATATATTGTGCTGAAAAATGGCGTTAAACCATAAAAAACAAACAAAAACTTAACTTTTTTAACGCACTATCGAATGACACGCAGTGTTAGACACGGTGCTATAGAAATTCAACTTTATTATTTTTATTATCCGAATCGGTCGTTCCTGCCTTGTCCGACTCCGATTAATCGGAAGTTCATACTATCCGGTGGAATCCGATTTCCGGATCAAAAGTCGGTTATGCCCTAATCAGAAGTGATCCTTTTTTTTTGTGGCGTCAATAGGTTTTAATTCTTGCAACCAGTGATCAACTTTAACTTGCAAATCTGCATCATTTTTCATTCCATTCCACTTTTGAACCACTTCTTCTTGGCAAATCTTTCTGCTCTTTGCAGGATATGCCAGCATTTACGCCTCAAAAAGACACTAAAACATTTTACTTTTATCCATCATAGTGGTCAATTCTTAACCCCCCAAAAATTAAGATTATTATTGGTGTAATATAAACTTTAATTTGTTCTGTTTGTAATATAAACTTTACATATATATATATATATATATATATATATATATATATATATATATATATATATATATATATATATATATATATATATATAAACTTTAATTATTCTATTTCTTAAATGTAAGATCTTTTATAATAGAAATCTGAAAAATATCAACCTTTATAAATTTTTTATTTTTCCATCAAACCTATAAATTATTTACTTTTCTATAAAACTTTTTAAATTTAATTTCATAGCACAAAAAAGTTTAAAATTGAAAAAGTTTGGCAAGAAAAAGATCATTTCAACCTCGCTTTGTCGACACCAGCAGACTGGAAATGGAAAAATGCTATTTGGAAAAAGCTACTATTGGGGCTAGTAGGGGTGTTGGTAGTTCGAAAACGAGTCCATCTTAATTTGAGCTCATGCCCGACACACAAGAAGCTACATGTACTTAAAAACGTCATTAAATAAATTGTAAGCAATCAGAAAATGAAGTGGAACTTTTATTAAGGTTGCGCATTTTGATGTGACGTCACATTTCTTAAACACCCCCCTCTCTTTCATCACACATCGTCACAAATGTGTGACCCCCCTCTCCCCAATAGGTGCATGATGTCATTTATGGACGGCCCCTTTACAAAAATTGATATTCTAGTCAACTAATTTCATCAATAAAACATGAAAAATCCTTTATTTCAATCCTAACTTAAAGTGAAAGGCTATTTTTTTTAAAGAATCATGATGGCTTTTTCATGAATTCAAAATGTGCAAGTTTTGAAGATTTAAAAAAAATAAGTTTGAAAGAATGCAATTGTTCAAAAATGATCTTTATGTAGGCATCAAAAATGCACTAAATGGTGTGGGGCCCCGAGTGACCTAGTGGTCTAAAGTGCTTTCCGTTACAGATCACTGCCATCTCACCTCTATCTGCGTGTGTTCGAGTCTAAGATTCGGCTCATGTAGTTATGTGAGAAAACTTGCCAGCAGCTTCTCATGGGTCAGTGGTTCTTTCCGGGGGTTTCCCTGGTTCTTCCTCCACCAATAATACTGGCCGCTATGTATAGCCTATCGTGTGCCGAAAAATGGCGTTAAACCCAACAACAACAACAACAGCACTAAACAGTGCACAAAACCAGTCTAGATTAACTGTCATGTACTATACCAGAAAAAAATGTCTATGATTTTGTCTTAAAATGTCAACAAAAAAACCTTATGATCCGGGTCTATGCAATTTCATGCATGTATATGTAATCAGTAGAACAAACAACATCGACCTTCATCTGCCACTGCATTGTGGAAATGCAGATCAGGGTCTATGTTATTTGTTGTTGGACTTATAAGCAAGTATGTATGGTAACCTTTCATAGCAAGTATATATGGTAGATTTTAACCAAGTATGGTTTGTTGTTTTGTTGGGGGGGGGGAGAGCATATGATTATATACACCCACATATCTTTACACCTGCACAGGTAAGATTATAGATTCAGTGCTTATTGTTGGTCTCACTGAACTTTGAAAAGCATGGGCAAAAACAAGCCATCAATGCACAGCTTTCTTTGTAAACACAATACACCACATACAAACCATCAATGCATGATGTTCTTTGAATCGTATGATCAAGACCAGGAAAAAAAGACACCATTTTAAACTTGTTGAATTTATACTCCCACACTAATAAGAATATAAGAATTACATTTTCATTTGCCACATCTTCCACATTAACGTTTTAAGTGACAGAATTAGAAGAACAAAAAATTCTCCATATTGCTTGATTCATGGCATATACACAATCATATTTCATATGATTGAGTAAGCATTCTTTCTAAAGCCATTTTTTTTAAACATTGTACATGATACACCAACAACACCATCTTAACTGTTGCAAGCAATAACAAATCTTGATTCCGTTGTAAACGTCATTCCTTATACAGACAGCATTATGTCACTATATAACCATTAATGGAAGCCATTAAAGTGGACCATATTATCAGTGAGGTTACTTCAAACAGGTATTTTACCACATATACTCGCTTATTAGATGAGTCTAACTGCTATCTGCACAGACCCAGATCTGCTGTCACATAATGTGCCAGTATATCTGAGTCAGTGCAGTTTGTTAGGAGTAAACAATAGGACAAATTGCACAGACCCTGATCTGTAGGTGCATTATACTACAGTAGAACATTATGTTTGCATCTTCACATGACGTATTGTATATATACTAGCCAATAATGAATTAGGATCCCTCACACCATAACTGCCATATTGTGAGGAAGTGCTGTTCTATAAACCGCTCTGGTGGCCTAGTGGTTAGAGCATCTGCCACGGAAGCAGGAGGTCGTGGGTTCAAGCTTCGGAATACATTAGAGAAGATGTAAATGCAGAAAGGTGACTTGACTTGGAGTCACATGAAATTGAGAGTATCTGGGTGGAAATTTCTCAAAATAATGCAAAACCATTCCTAATTGGTTTCATTTATAGGCCTCCTTCCTCCAAAGCAATCTGGAATTTTTTGAAACAAATGAAAAATGTTCTTGCACAAAAGAAAGAAACATATATACTTGGTGATATAAATAAGGACCTTCTCAACACTCAAATAAGGGACAACTGGATGGAATTTATTGAATCATTAGGCCTAGTCCAGATGGTAAATGAGCCCACAAGGGTAACAGAAAAATCAAGCACTCTTATTGATCACATTTATACCAACCTACCAGACAATGTGGCTTGTGTTGATGTACCAAATGTTGGTCTTAGTGACCACTAGTCTACTCTTTTGACAAGAAAGGTTAAATGCAAGAGAAATAAGAAAAACACACACAAAATGATCACTTACAGATTGTTCAAACATTTTAGTGAAGAACAGTTTCTTGATGACCTATATAAAGTTCCATGGAATATGATCCAAAATTTGGATGACATAGATGAAGCTCTGAGAGTGTGGACTGACTTATTTATGGATGTAGTCTCTAAGCATGCACCACTGAAAGTACATAGAGTAAAGAATGAAATCCAACCTAATTGGCTTACTACTGAAATACTAGATGCTATGAAAACACGACACCAATTCAAGGCTAGGGGAAACCATGCAAAATATAAAGTATGGAGAAATAAAATAACAAGTATGATTAAAAAAGCTAAAAGTCATATTATCAGTCATTGCTTGAAAACAAAAGAGCAACACAAACTCCATTTGGAAAGTCTTCAATGAACTCACTGGAAGAACACACAACAATCAGACAAGTAAATTTCACTCACTTCTGGTAAATGACACCATAGTCACTGATGAATCTGACATTGCAAATGTTTTCAATGATTTTTTCACCAACATTACCACAAAGTTAAAAGAACCAGTGATTGAAAACAACTTTAGTGAACTGAAAAAGTTCTGCAGCAGCAAAATCTCTAAGGAAGTACGTTTCTCTATCCCACCAGTATCAAAAAACTTTGTTAAAAAATGTCTCAGTGAACTTGATACCAAGAAAACTACAGGACTTGATCATATTGGTCCAAGACTCATTAAATCTTCTCCCTCTGCTATTTTAGATAGCATAACATTCATAATCAATTTAAGTATTGCAACCTCATCTGTCCCCAAAATATGGAAAACTGCAAAAGTAACTCCTATTCACAAATCTGGATCTAAGAATGATGCTGATAACTACCGGTACCAACTAATCTCAATACTACCAAACTTGTCAAAATTTATTGAAAAACATGTCCATGACTCGTTAATGTCATATTTAACCAAACACTTGCTGTTAGACCCTAATCAATCAGGCTTTAGACAGAAACATTCATGTGAGACTGCCTTGATCTCCCTAACTGATAAATGGCTTCAAGCATTTGACCAAGGTAAAATAATAGGATCTGTATTTGTAGATTTCAGGAATGCGTTTGACATGGTGGATCATGAAATCCTTTTAAAGAAACTGAAAATCTACCAATGTGATGAAAAAACAGTTAGATGGTTTACTTCATACTTAAGTGAGAGAACACAACATGTTTATATAAATAACGTTCTGTCTGAACCTGAAACAATTAGATATGGAGTACCACAAGGCTCAATTCTAGGTCCATTACTATTTATTTTATTTATTAACGACCTACCACTTTTACTAAGAGACTTGATAGCATCTACATATCTCTATGCTGATGACACAACATTGTCAGACATCCAAAACACGAAGCATGAACTCTAAATTTCTTTACAGAATGCATTAAACAAGCTGGAAAACTGGTGCACATGCAATGGCATGGTAGTAAATACTGGTAAAACTAAAATATTACTTATCTCAACAAGGAAAAAAAGAAAAAATCTTGATAGCAATGAACTATGTCTAACATGGAAGGATAAAAATTTGCAAATGGTCTGTCATGACAGACTACTTGGTGTTTTGGTAGATAATAACCTATCATGGACTGATCATATCAAACATGTCAGTAAAAAGGTCAATTCAAGTTTATGGCTTCTCAGTAGGATAAGACATTTTCTCCCAGAAAGGCACAGAAAACTATTTTATAACAGTTACTTACAACTTATTTAGACTACCGTACTGTAATACAGTATGGGGTAATTCAAATGATAGAAACATCAAAATTGGAAAATCTTCAGAAAAGAGCATTTAGGCTAATATCAAACCAAAAAGAAAGCAAGGAAAATTTAGCTGGTAAGTTAAAAATATTGCCTATTAAAGACCGAATCTGTTTAAGAAAAGCCAAATTAATGTACAGGATATCCAATAATAGTGCTCCTGAATATTTACAATCCCTATTCCAGTATAGGCTACCTGGTAATATACCCCACCTGCAATCAATGTCTACAAAACAGTATAAAATTCCCAAACCAAAAAAGGAATCATTCAAAAAAAGTTTCCAATACTCTGGAACTTTGCTCTGGAATAGTGTTCCAGTTGAGATTAGAAATGCCCACTCTATTTCCATCTTCCAAACCCAATATATCCAGTGGCTTCTGAGATGCTGCTGAAATAAAATTCCTTATATGAGGGCTTCAAGGTAGATTAGTTCTTATCTAATTGTGTTACCCTCTTTAAATAAAGTCATTATTATTATTACTTGTAGCTTCATACATAACTAATGTGTCAAATGTCAGGTTTTGTTCAGCTTCATTCAATTAGTTAAAAGCTCAATCACAAACAACCTCTCCCCCACCCCACCCTCACTATTTTCACATGCACATCTACGCTTGTATCCAGGCAATTTACACCAATAGATCAGTCAATCAGTAACTCCTGACCTGTGAGATGCAAGACAGCTAATCACAAATGCACACTTTTCAACAACTTGTAGCCTGACATATTTGGTCTATGCAACTGGACAAGCAAGTTAATCAGTATCTCTTGATCACCACCATTTTTTAGCAACAATAAACCAGCAGATCTGGTGAAACAGTAACTGGCAACATACCAGCAGAGCTGGTAAAACATGTACTGGCATTATAAATGACGATCTCATAAAACAGTAACCAGCAACATCCCAGCAGATCTGGTAAACCAGTAACTGGCAACATACCAAAAGATATGTAAAACAATTACCAGCAACATACCAGAAGATATGTAAAACAGTTAGTTACCAGCAACATTCCAGTAAATTTGTAAAACAGTTACCAGCAGCATACCAGAAGATTTTTAAAACAGTTACCAGCAACATTCCACAAGATTTGTAAAATAGTTACCAGCAACATTCCAGAAGATTTGTAAAACAGTTACCAGCAACATTCCACAAGATTTGTAAAATAGTTACCAGCAACATTCCACAAGATTTGTAAAACAGTTACCAGCAGCATACAAGAAGATTTGTAAAACTGCTACCAGCAGCATACCAGAAGATTTGTAAAACAGTTACCAGCAACATTCCACAAGATTTGTAGAATAGTTACCAGCAACATTCCAGAAGATTTATAAAACAATTACCAGCAACATTCCACAAGATTTGTAAAACAGTTACCAGCAATATACCAGAAGATATGTAAAACAGTTACCAGCAACATCCCAGAAGATTTATAAAACAGTTACCAGCAACATTCCAGAAGATATGTAAAAGAGACATCTGCAACAGTAAAGCCACTATAATAACATCAAATGCTTAGCACAAGAATGATTCTAATATAGTGTTTGCAATCATGTCCATTTATAGCTAAATATGTAATTCTCAGTGTCACCACTGCAAAAGGAGACATGACGTTAAAATGTTCTCATAACTGAACAGTGTACTGAAGATTTTAGTGCTGCAAATTTTCATGTTTGTCAAATCAGAAGCCATGTTAAATATGCAGCTGTCTTAGGATATCAAGTTTTTATAAAATTATAACTGATGGCTTTGTCTGAAAAAACCATGACCGTCAGATGGGTTACAAAAATAGAGGACACATAAATAGGGTTTATTTTAAAACTAGAAATTCAAAGGTAAAAATTTCCCCTCCAACTGCAAAACAGATGTGAACCTTATATACTGTAGGTGGGATTTAAAAATTGAATGCATGTTTTTCAACATTTCAGTTGATTTATCAATATGATTTATGTCTAAATGTGTGTACATATTACAACTGCACATCCTAGAATAAACTCTGCATGTACTTAAAAATATCCAAAACTTTTGTTTCTAAAGGCTGTGCATTTTGATAATAATGCAATGTTAATTTTCAAAAGTTGACAGTTTGATGAAAACTTGGCTAAGTATGCACTGAAATGAAATCAAACACCTGAATGTTCTAGTCTAGATGAGCAGATGTTATCACACTCTCCAGGAGTACAAAAGATTTTGCTTAGAATTTTATGTTTACAGGCCAGACTATTATTTGTGTTAATGACAAGCTCAAATTTCACTTGACTACTTATTGTCACCACTGGCATCATTGTGATATGATCCCACCTCTTACATAGAGTTTTTACATATAAATCAATCCTGAATCTCAGATTTTTACCAATGTTATTATTTAAAATATCTAGACACTAAAAACCAATTATTTTTAATCCCATTCCAGATAATTCATGTACTAATGAAAATAGCGATAATCCTGAATATTTTGTTCAAAATTATAAGATCTTTCTTATCAGTGTAACTCCACCTAAGACCACTCATTAAACTATGGAAATGGAAACATGAGAAAATACTGCACCAGAAGGAAGAAATAAAACAAACCAAGAAACTGGTGCGAAGATGGATGAAGATCAAATCGGCAAAAAAGGTTCTATCCCAATTGTACATTTCCTGAACATAGCCCTGGTAATCAAGAAACAATTTAACAACACACATTTATAATGGAAAACCATCAATGTGTCCCTGACAGAACTCAAAATTTGCTAAGATCTCAATTATTACATGCCATGCTCACAGAGAAGTCATCAACGATGAGGTGAAAGACCATTTCTGTAACGCGCTGAACTCGGGTTTTTATGTTGTTGTTGTTCTTCATGGCTGTAATCATGTTGCCTGGGATGGAGTGCTAGGAAAGCATGGAGTGGGTCACTGTAACAGCAATGCTCTCCTTTTACTCCAGACTTGCACCAAGCATGAACTGCTGATCACCAATACAGTCTTCCACCTCCTGACCCATAATCAGACATCTTGGATGCATCCACGCTCTAAGCACTGGTACTTCATCGACTATGTCACTGTCAGGAAGAGGGACAGGCAGGATGTGTGTGTGACAAAGTCCTTGTGCAGCGCTGACTTCTGGACAGACTACCACCTCATCATCACCAAGCACAACATCCGCATTCAACCCAAATGACGCCCACAGGGAAAGAAGGCTCCTTGTGAACATCACCATGCTGAAATGCATCAGTATCAAACAGTCGCTCATGGATGCCCTGGAAAAACATCTGAAATTTACCTCTCTAGACAATCAGAATGTGGAGACTGATTGGGTGGCATTCAGAGAGTTGGTCTACAGCACAGTTTTGAAAATTTTAGGTCCCTCAACCAGAAAGCATCAAGACTGGTTTAATGAGAAATACGAGATCAAACGGTTGCTGGATGAGAAATATTGTCTCCTTCAAACTTACCTCAACATCCCCAAGTCCACCTCTAGGAAAGATGCATACAACAACATATGCAGAACTGTAGAGCAGAAGCTCTGCCAGATGTGAGACACATGGCTGAGCAACAAAGCTGACGAGATCCAGTGCTACACAGACCAGCACGACAAGAAAAACTTCTACAATGCCCTGAAAGAAGTATATGGACCTACATCCTCTGGATCATCCCCACTTCTCAGCACAGACTAGAACACACTAATTACTGACAAAAAGAGGATTCTTCTACAATGGGCTGAACACATTGACAGCGTCCTGAATTGCCATTTATCTATCAATGATGAAGCCATTAGTCATCTCACCCAATTCACTAATTACCCATCAACAAAGCACTGGATGACCCTCCAACCTTGCTGGAGACACAGAAAGTGATGTGTCTGCTCTCCAGTGGCAAAGCACCTGGTGCAGACTCTATCCCAACTGAAGTCTACAAGAAGGGGGCACAGCCCTGATAGAAAGGCTCTACCAACTGTTTTTACTGATGTGAAAGCAAGAGAAAATCCCCCAGGAATTCAAAGATGCTCCATAATCTACCTATATAAGCGCAAAGGGAACCACCAGGCCTGTGACAACATCAGGGTATATCCTTACTCACCTGAATCCTACTGAACCGCCTCACTACACACCTTGACCAGGGACTACTGCAAGAAAGCCAGTGTGGATTCCGAAAAGAAAGTGGGACCATCAACATGGTGTTTGATGTGAGGTAGCTCCAACAGAAATGTCAAGAGCAAAACATCGACCTTTCCTGCATCTATATTGACTTGACAAAAGCCTTTGATACTGTCAGCAGAGAAGGCTTGTAGACTTTTTTTTATTATTAGGACATTTAACGTAGCTTTAACAATTTTTCAGTCATATCACTCTGATGTCTGCAGTGAGGCAGTTTATAGTAATATCTAGCACTGGGGCATCATGCCGCAGACATGTAGGACAATATCCCACCCAGTCACATTATCCTGACACCAGGCCAACCAGTCCTAACACTAATTTCTCCATGCTGAGCGCCATGTGAGGCAGCTGTTAGTATCATTTATTGAAGTCTTTGGTATGACTTGGCCTGGGATCGAACCCACAACCTCCCGCTCCCGTGGCAGGCTTGTGGAAGGTAATGGCCATGTATGGTTGTCCAAGAAAATCCATAGTGCAGCATTTCCACAATGACATGCAGGCAAGAATCCAGGACAATGGAGAGACATCTGAGCCATTCCCATTCACCAATGGCGTCAAACAGGGTTGTATTCTAAAACCAACAATGAACAGTCATATGTTCTCCTCCATGCGGACTAATGCTTTCAGACAGAGTGGTTGGAGTCTGCATCAGGTAGTGTACAGATGTAAAACTATTCAATCCCAGGAGGCTTCATGTGAAAAGCAAGGTCATGACAGACACCATCAGGGATTTCTTATTTCCTGATGACTGCGCCCTCAATGCTGACTCTAAAGCCGACCTGCAATGCAGCGTTGCCAAGTTCTCCAGCTCCTGCACATGCTTTGGTCTAATCATCATTACCAAGAAGCCAGCCCATGGAAGGCCCTATGTTTAGCCCAACATCACTGTCAATAGCCAAAAACTCTACATAGTGAACTGCTTCACCTGACTTAACTTCACACTGTCCAAGATCATAACTCTTAATGACGAGGTAAACTTTCGGACTGCCAGAGCCAGAGCAACTTTCAGCAGATTAGAAGAGGCATCAGCTTCCAGACCAAGCTAAAAGTCTACAGGGCAGTTGTGCTTCTCACACTACTTTACGCATGCAAAACGTGATATACCAATACCATGCCAGGAAGCTAAACCACTTTCACACCACAAGTCTCAGGAAAATCCTCAACATCAAGTGGCAGGACAAGGTTCCAGACACTGAGGTACTCCCCCAAGTATAGCTCCCCAGCATTCACACCTTATTGATGCAGTGCCAGCTATGCAAGGCGGTACATGTACACATGCCAGACCACACGCTGCCTAAGAGACTCTTCTATGGTAAGCTACAGCAATTACAGCAATCCCACAAAGGTCTGAAGAAACACTTCAAAGACAATCTGAAAGCTACATTGAAAGCATTCAACAATCAAAGACAATCTGAAAGCTACATTGAAAGCATTCAACATAAACAGCAAGCAATAGTCATTTGGCATTCCTTTGTGCACAAAGACTCAAAGTTGTACAAATCTTGCAGGACGGTCGCTGCAGAGCTGAAGAGGCAAGCCAGTAAAGCATGTACAATCAACCCTCCTGGAGATGTCCCACTCATCTCCTGTCCGTAATGCAAATGAACATTCCATGTAAGGATTGGTCTCATCAACCACCTATGCACACACAGAACAGAGCCAACCCCTCTGATGAATAGAGAGGTCCTCGTCGAATCAACTGATGAACAACACACATATTGTAGGTTTTAATACCATTTTTTCAGCACAAGATAGGCTGTACAACACAGCCAGTATAATTAGTGGAGAAAAATCCAGGAAGACCCACTGACCCACAAGAAGCTACTGGCAAGCTTTCTCACATACCCATCTTAGCCAATCACACCCATGCAGACACAGGTGAGATTGCGGTGATCTGTAATGATAATCACTTTAGACCACATGGCCACTCGGACCCCTAAACTCAGCTTTTAAAGTAACATTAAGACTATTTATTGTGCATGATTTAACGCATGAAAGAATGAAATGAAAAGTTACAGAAACTTCAAAAACGGAAGTATTCCAAAAACTATAAATGCCCAAAGAAACAAGTAGAATAGTAGAATCATTAAAGTTACCATAAAAGGGTGACAGTGGGATTTTTTTTTATGCAGCATACCATTGTATATACCGCAATTATATTAGGGACCAACAATTCAATCGACTGGGATAGGATGTCTGACACTCTTTTTTGTTTAATTTCTGTAATTAGTTGGAGAAAATATCTTGCTTCGATTTAAAGCAACACCACACTATATTATATCCGTGATACTATTTGGAATAAAGATTAATTATCTTGAGATAAAGGAACAAAAAACAAGTCAGTTGAAAAGAAACTTCCAATATCTAACCGGGGAACCCAATGTCTTTGTAGCCCTCATTTTTGTCAGGAGGAAGCCTTAACCCTTTGAACCCTAATCTCCCCCATATTTCAGCACAATAACCCGAGCCTCCCCGGCAATTTTTGACAATTTTATAAAAAGTAAAATTTTGCAAAAAAATAATATTATGCCTTAGAATGATAATCCACTATGATATAACAGCAAATATCAAATTGTCTCTTTTCAAACATGCTTATAAATGCTTTTCATTACTATGACTATGTAACAAACTGTCTCAAAATTTTGTTCATGTTGTACGATTCATGCAAGATCTTTATTTCACTGACCATCTAGCGAATAACATAACACAGGCCGGTATACCGGCCTGTCGGTTATGATGGTAGATAGCTAGGCCAGTATACCGGCCTGTCGGGTTATGATGGTAGATGGCTAGGCCGGTATACCAGCCTTTCGGGTATATACACTGTTACAACCAGCCAGTAAGTCGGCCTGTCGGGTTCAAAGGGTTAAAACTGGGGATAATAGTGTGCTGGGATAAGAGGAGGGAATCTGACAACAGTGATAGGTAAGCATTACATCATCAAAATTAGTTTATCCCACCTCCACACACACACACACACACACACACACACACAAATTAACAACAACGATACACAATATATTGCTATTAACTAGCTGAATTTGTCAATTCAGTGGGAAGGAGAATGGAAAGAATAATCACTTTCATTTTATAAATGTACACTGATATGCCTTTGCTTTGGTGAGCCAACAAGTAAAAGGAAAAGTTTGTGTTACATTTCCAAAATGCAGCTTTCATCACGTTCTTGAGAGACAAATGAGTTTGATAGGCTGATGAAGCAGCAATGGCCTGAACTCATGGGGTTCTAATCTTTTCAGGAAAGAACAGTCCCTCTTACTAGAGACTGATAAGCTCACTTGAGTGTTATGGTAATCCACCTTGAAAATCATTGAAAAGCCCTAACTCAGCATACAAGTCCTGTCCATCAACAACTGTGACTAGGGATCTCAATCTGGTGCAGAGCTTAAAACATATGGCCACAAAAGAAGAGAAACCAACTTGCAATTCTCACTGACACTCCATTACCACTGCACTCAGGGAGACACTGTGCTCAGGGAGGGACAGCTAAGATTAACACATTTCCTTTTGTACCAATGCACTTGGCATGTTAGTCCTAAACAATCACCTCGCTTGAAGGGTGGGAAGGCTTCAACTAACAGATAATCCCATTCCAAGTTGAAGGCTTCCACTACCCATACCCTGGCTAATCATTACTGGGGAAATTAAATGGGAGTTTGTTTTATCTTCTCACAAATAGGTCAGTTGTGTGTGTGTGTGTGTGTGTGTGTGTGTGTGTGTATCTCTCTCTCTCTCTCTCTCTCTCTCTCTCTCTCTCTCTGAACAAGGAATTTGATATGGACTAGTGCAGAGATTATTTTTTGGAGAACTGTCTTGCCCCTCCTAGAGAGATTATAATCCCTTCCATAGTTCCACAGCAAAGAAGGTTCCAAATACACAGAATGAAGGAACATGTGTGCCTTCTTTTCATTTGAGGTATGTTACCACTGACATGTTGCTGGAGGAGACCATCATGCTTTTTGTTCATGTACCCCTGTAGGTCTGATAGTACTGCCATCATTTCCAGCTGTTGATGTTGATGGCAAATTCTATTCTGGACCACAAACCCTTAAGAATTAACCCTCCTCCTGACTCCAGATGAGCACCCCATGGAATCTCAAGTGCGGTTCAGGAGCATGCGTGGGAATTCCAGCTCACATTCATCCACCTAATCAGATTATGGTGGAAATCTAGACCTACAGAAATCTCAATACCAAAGGAAAAACTGGAGAGGGCACAAGTGTAATTTACCTATCGAACTACAAATATTTAGGTCCCCAGAAGAGAAAAAAAATAGACAAGTCAACAAGATGTTTATGGCTTCTCAGTACCTCCGATTGGGTCAAGATCTTGCCTACCCTGTCGCATGGAATACAAGGAAAACAATTCCTTTGTTCACAAGGAAATTAACACCCACACAGTTGAAATCATGGAATGAAGTAGCTTTCAATTTTCTCTACACTGTGTTAAATCCAGCTTCTTTGCTTAGAACCAAAAGTATAACATATCTAGTCTCAGGGTCTCTATCCAGCAATTGTGATCAACAAATCATCAAAATATTGATAAATGATATCCACTGACTTTAAAGTGGAGAGAAATTTTACTCACATTAGACGTGGAAAAAAATTGAGTGCAGTGACTAGGGCAAACAGAGCAGCCCAAAATTGGTACTTTCTGTTAAGAGGTTTGATAGAGATGTTAAGGTTGATGGAGACCACTCAATTGTAAGGTTTTAAGGCAAATTTCTTGAAACCCCAAAAGGGGAAAGGTTTCTGACAAGTTATTAAGCTTTCCAGACAATCCCATACATTCACTTGTCTTTTTCTTCAATTGACACAATCTGTTGATTTTGAAAGTGGAGTTCTTTTTGCGGCTTTGGCAAAGATTTCTTTAGCCTTCCTTTTGTCACCACTGACTTATTTTGCTCAATATGCAATCATTTCTTTTCCTTCTTAATGAGAGCTTTTTTCCTTTCAGCTGGTGCTTGTATTGGTGACATGCAGTGCTCATATTCTGACAGAGGGCTACATCTGTTTTCTCATGCAAGAAATCTTTCTTCTTATAGTAATCAATTGCACTTTTCCCAGATGCCTTCTGAGCTTCAATTTTTTTCATATGCAGCTTCATTTGTAGGTGCTATTCCAAACACTTCCAACTGCAATAACCATAATACAGATCTTTCTTGCAGAGGTCACAAAATGTCAGTCCTCTAGCAGTCAGTTTTCCTATAAAATGACCAACTAAATTTCCATTAAATATTGCTTTAGCCATTCCCATTTCTATACATTTTTTAAACCTTTATTAAATTTTTCATGTCATACTCTTTCTTGCTGAATTCCCCAGCTATGATGCAAAAGCAAGTTTTCTTGAAATTATCTTACACAGATGTAATGATGGCTGCAAATTTTTTTTAAAAGAGGGTTAGTGCAAAAGGGTCAAGATAGTGATATCAGAACTTTCCAGAAACTCACTCTATGAGAGGATCAATTCTAGTCATACAGGGAAGGCATTAAGCTAAAAAAAACAGCAACAGATTATTTTATAACGGACATTAAATAAGCAACTTCCTTGTTATGAAACAGGTGAGTCAATAACATTAGCACTGACATCTCTCAATGGAAGCAATGACAAACATTAGAATAAATGGTTTGCCCCAGCTCTTTTAACAATGACTGTTATGGACCCAAATTGTTATGAATGTGAGGGTATAGTTGGGATAATGAAGCTGGCATGTGGTGAAAGTCCAAAGCAAAAGAAGAGGAAGTCCATCAGTGGACCTGAAAATCATTTCTTTCCGTGCAAATAAATAATTTTTGATAAGAATAAACTTACTGACTAGTATCACTATCTTTTGGTTTCAGTTTAGCTTTGAATCATGGTATCTCATACTTTTTCTTTTTGCTTTGTTACATTTTTGCCAACATGGGCTTTTTTGAATTAACTATAAGACAAATATTCATCTTCACAATAAACAGTCTAAGAAACCTGATGGCTCAGGCAAGCTATTGTGGATGCACGGAATGCACAAACATGGAACATTGGAGGTCCAAGAATATTATTTCCGGGTTCAGGATACATTGAAAGTGTTTACTTTTCTTTCATCTATTTTTTTTTTCTCAACCTCACAAACCCATATATACATTTTATTAAGTTTTGCCACTCGCAAAAAAAAAATCCTAATGACCCTCTCTTTCTCTCTGGAATGTCCTTGTGACCTCAATTTGGGTCACATCCCAGGGTTGGAAATCACTGATATTATCATAGTAAGAACAACAAAATGATGTACAACAAAGCAGAACCAGGAAATTACCATGTTGTGCAACAAGATGATGATGATGATGATGATGAAAGAATACAAACGAGATCTATAGAATGAACTATTCATACTCTGTATTGTCTAAATTATCATATGTACACAGTATGATAAATTACATAATAAGCAGATAGACTTGTCTTGCTTTTGGAAAATATAAATGAAAATAATTCATTCAGTGGGTTCATGCGATCATTATCATCTGGCAAGCCTTCCATACGAAATTTTTCAATTCTTCATTACTGATGACTATTCCATTCTATAACATTTATTATTGATCATTAGAGTCAGCATTTTGTCTTCCCAGTACTCTACTTAGGAAAGAAATATGGCAATGTTCTCCGTCAGGATTTCACCTATTCTTCTTTATATTTTTGTCAATGTTCATGGAGCATGTGCTAACGATTGGGGTCAAAGCTAATAAACCTGATCATCTTAAGCTTCTCTGGCAATAATTGCCCTCTATTCTGTAAGCTTGGGAGGCACTCTATTCAGTAACCATGGAAGACACTCTATTCAGTAAGCATGTAATGAACTCAATACAGTAAGCATGGGATGCATTCTATTTAATAAGGATAAGAGGCACTCTATTCAGTAAGCATGGTATCACTATTCAGTAAACATAGAGGTCATTCTATTTAGTAAACATGGAAGGGATTCTATTTAGTAAGCATGGAAGGCATTCTATTTAGTAAGCATGGAAGGCAATCTATTCAGTAAGCATGAAAGGCATTCTATTCAGTAAGCATGGAAGGCATTCTATTTAAGCATGAAAGGCACTCTATTCAGTAAGCATGGAAGGCACTATATTCAGTAAGCATGGAAGGCACTCCATTCAGTAAGCATGGAAGGCACTCTATAAAATAAGCATGGAAGGTACTCTATTCAGTAAGCATGGAAGGTACTCTATTCAGTAAGCATGGAATTTACTCTATTCAATAAGTATGTAAGGCACTCTATTCAGTAAGCATGGAAGGCATTCTATAAAGTAAGCATGGAAGGTACTCTATTCAGTAAGCATGGAAGGCACTCTATTCAGTAAGCATGGAAGGTACTCTATTCAGTAAGCATGGAAGGTACTCTATTCAGTAAGCATGTAAGGCACTCTATTCAGTAAGCATGGAAGGTACTCTATTCAGTAAGCATGGAAGGTACTCTATTAAGTAAGCATGGAAGGCACTCTATAAAGTAAGCATGGAAGGTACTCTATTCAGTAAGCATGGAAGGCACTCTATAAAGTAAGCATGGAAGGTATTCTATTCAGTAAGCGTGGAAGGTACTCTATTCAGTAAGCATGGAAGGTACTCTATTCAGTAAGAATGTAAGGCACTCTATTCAGTAAGCATGGTAGGTACTCTATTCAGTAAGCACGGAAGGTACTCTATTCAGTAAGCATGGAAGGTACTCTATTCAGTAAGCATGGAATTTACTCTATTCAGTAAGTATGTAAGGCACTCTATAAAGTAAACATGGAAGGCACTCTATAAAGTAAGCATGGAAGGCACTCTATTCAGTAAACATGGAACACAATATATTTAGTAAACATTAAAGGCCTTATATTCAGTAAGCATGGGAGGCACTCCATTCAGTAGGCATGGAAGGCACTCTATTTAGTAAGCATGGGATGGGCTCTATTCAGTAAGCATGGAAGGCGCTCTATTCAGTAAACATGGGATGCAATATATTCAGTAAGCATAGGATGAATTCAATACAGTAAGCATGGGATGCAATATATAGTAAGCATGGGATGTAATCTATTTAGTAAGCATGGGATGTAGACAATTCAGCTTTAAAATCAACCATAACTCTCTTTTATCTTTATTTGATTTAATGCACACAAATGACAATCTAAAGGAACTTTCCTGCACCCAAGATGAAAAAGTTAGTACATCAAAACAACCACTATTTCATAGCTTGATGTCACGATTTATCCCGACCCACTTGTACATGTATAAAAGGTAATTCTGACCAACGTGTTTGAAGTGTAAAATTGGCCAAGGTAAAGCTAATCCCCTTACGTAAGATGGTCTTAGTTGGGTCGAGAGAGCAGAAACGCGGAAAGGGGGGTTAAAAATGTCACGTAGATATGAAGATTATGACCACATCAAAGATAGCGTGGCCGACGAGTAGGTGGACGTTAGTTACAGTTTCTCCAAGACAGACAAGGTAGATTTGAATTGACCGTTCGACGATTGGACAGGGTCCAAGCGCCACCCAATCAGAATGCGATATGGGTGGGCCCTTGTTTTAAACCAAGAATAATATCTTATGTCGATAGAAATTAAATTAGTTCGTTCTAATCCTCTGGAAGGATTTTCACTAAGGACAGGAACAGGAACTCCGTTTGCCAGCCGTGAAATGGCGCGTAAATCTTAAATTCTGGGAATCTAAGAGATATACAGCTTCAAGGTCAGTGAATTAGTGTTTGATCTCTGTTTTATACGACTGCAATTTTAACTGAAGGATTGTTGTATATATATATTTTTATATTTATATTTATATTACTAGAATCATAGTACGAATAATTAATTATGATGTCAATACGTTGCCTCTTATTTCGTGATGTTGCTATGCTACATCTTATTTTGTGATGTAATATGTTGCTTCTTATTTCGTTAGTTAATATGTTTGCATATTATTTCTTTAGTTAATATGTTTGCATATTATTTCGCTAGTTAATATGTTTGCATCTTTGAAAAGATGAGTTGATATTTGTAAAGAATTAGATTGCTTACTAGCCGCCGTAAGAATTCATATTATGATTCACTGTGTGGTTATATTATGGTAGAGTAGCACATTTATTCATGTAATTATAGATTTCGCCATTGTTAAATTGACTGGTTGCAGTGTGTAAAATTAGTATATGAATATTTGGATATTTGGGCACCCTTGTGGAAAAAAAAATACAGACAGACATCTAATTGTAGTAATATTATAATACGGTGATATTTGATACATTTTTATTTATTTTTATATATATATATATACACACACATATGTGTGTAGATACTGATATGACGCAGTGTATGGATGTCTGCAAAATTATTTTCTGATACCGTTTTATTGCGCCATTGTGTAAATTGCGAGAAGCGTGTGTGGTAATTTCGATGTGTGCGCATGCGTGACCAAAACAGTTACCGCCATAGCTTATGGTTAACTATTGATTTAGTGTGAGGTAAGATTTTATGACCCCTATATTAACGCCTTGTGGTTTTCACAGGAAGCTTTGGGTGACAGACTTGAGAAGTTTTGTCATAGTCTTGGATTGAGAGACGGAAGGAAGGAGAAGTAGAAGGAGCTACGAGGAGAGAAGGAAATTATAAGTTGGAGAAGATAGACAGGAGGAACGTGGAACGGAAGTGGAGAAGACAGGAGGGACAAAGAGTCAAAGGAGGAAAGGAAAGGAGGAGAAAGACGGAAGGAAGAGTGTAACAGGGAAAATTAGATGAGTAGATCACAAGGACAGGGGAAATTATACTCACACTAAGGAATCATGTGATGAACTAGGCTGTCACTTGGTCAAGGGAGAGACGAGTGATTGTTAATTATCGTATAAAGTTCTCATTTTATTAAATTGTTATTAATTGAATTTTATCTTCGTGTTTATTTATAAGGTAACCGTCGGCATTGCTGACTGGGGGCTCACAGCTATAAATCTATTATCAATAATTTAACATTTTTTTTTATTACGGGTCAGGGGAACTTCCTCAAAATTCATTTAAATATTTCGGAAGAACCCCACCCCTAGACTACGGACCGCCACACTTGATTTTCATGTTTCTAACAGCTCACTTACACTGTGATGAGTTTTGCTTTGTTTACCCAGGAATTCATTTCTGATTTACATATTTTCTATTGTAAAATCTAACTGAACCTAGAAGCTTCGGATTTAAGAATGTTTCCTTGCATTGTATCAAGTTATGTACATGAATTCACCCCACCCCCCAATCTAAAAAATGTAAAAATTCATTCAGTCAGGTTGGCTTTTTATACTTTTTTACACAATCTAGTTGTTTCATGAATCAAGATCCTTACATGGCAGATTATAGCATAAGGATATGTCATTAGCACGATGACAGACTGCAGCATGACCGATATAGCATGATGACAGATTATAGCATGATGCATTATCCTAGCAATGTGCAGATCATAGCATGATAGATCATAGTATGAGGTCAGATCCTAGCATGACAGATTATAGCATGACAGATTATAGCATGACAGAAGCTTTTAGTGAGATGCAAGATTATAGCATGGCAGATCAAAGTATAATGACAGATTGCAGCATGATAGATAATAGTCACAATAAACTAATCAAAATCTGGACTATCAATAAATATTATGATTTAACAAATATTTATTTAATTGTAAAATAAAATGTCTCGCCAAAACTTCAGCAGGTTGTGCACAAAACCACAATTTTATTTTCAAGCCTAACCCTTGTCTTCTTTAAATCTCTCCTATCTTCAGAAAACTGCCCTCTCTTTTCAACACCTAAATTTCTTTCCTGTTCAAAAGGGCTTTCTAGGGGTCCTTGGAGAAAAATAATAGGATTGTCCCAAGAAAGATACTGAAAACTCCTGCAAACATCCAAAATTTAGCAATTTTTCTCTTACAAATGTACACTCTGATTAATCTAAGTTTTTTGCAGCAAGCAATGGACCAAAACAACATTCTCAACCAGCCAAGAAAATTCTCTAGAGATAATATTCAGATAATCTGTATTTTTCTTGAGGGGGGGGGGGGGGAGATCAAAAATACCTATGCAAAGCAAGATCACCCTGGAAACCAGCAGTAACTGCTGCTTTTCTCTGGGATTTAACCCATGGACATAGTCCACACAACTGTGAATAGACTTGACCAATATGTGTTATTACATAATGCTGAGGCAGTTACTATGAACAAATAAACAATATTCTTGTGAAAATTTTTTCATCCCAAAAAGCAAAAGACTTTGTTCATGAGGTGGGAGAGTGTTCTTTGTTTTTTTAACCAAAATTTCCCAAACTGGCTGCGCAAAACAACTGAAGTGTCTTCTCATAAATACAAATTCCCATGCCAATAGGAGCTAAGTTTGACATTTGGAGTAAACTGATTTGACTGACTGATGTGGAGGCAAAGAGTATTAAGTGCCTTGCAATGCCAATAGAGATGATCCATGACAACTAATGAAGATTCATCTGGACCGGATTTGAACCCAATGGCATGTCTAAGCTAAACTACGCCACCATCTGAAGGCAGAATGGTACTTAAATATAACATCTATTAAGAGGCGTAAAATCATACAGTTTTGTCAGTGTAGCAAAGCTTAATTAATCTAGATATAATAGGTGAAAGATAATAACGTAACGAATAAATGACTAAAATAGAAACCTCACACATTCATGAAAAAATTACTTTTTCACAAAGATCGGGTTATGGTATTGCTGTTTCAAATTAATCACTCTAAATGAGTACAAATACCAATTATAATACAGTAAATGCATTAGTCTACTAAATACCAATTATAATCCAGTAAATGCAGTAGTCTACTAAATACCATTTATAATACAGTAAATGCATTAGTCTACTAGATACCAATTATAATCCAGTAAATGCAGTAGTCTACTAAATACCAATTATAATACAGTAAATGCAGTAGTCTACTAAATACCAATTATAATCCAGTAAATGCATTAGTCTACTAAATACCAATTATAATCCAGTAAATGCAGTAGTCTACTAAATACCAATTATAATACAGTAAATGCAGTAGTCTACTAAATACCAATTATAATCCAGTAAATGCAGTAGTCTACTAAATACCAATTATAATCCAGTAAATGCAGTAGTCTACTAAATACCAATTATAATACAGTAAATGCATTAGTCTACTAAATACCAATTATAATACAGTAAATGCATTAGTCTACTAAATGATTAATGAAACCAGCCTGTAAAAAGAAAAAAAAAGAGAGATATTATTATTATATACTTACATGAAGTATATTCCTGCAGTTGATGAAACTCTGCTGGACTTAGCTTCTGCCATTGAAGAGAAGACATCTTGTCTTATTAAATCAAATAACTCTTTAGTAGGATGTAACCGTGGAAATGAAGGGTATGTCAACACTTGGCACTTGTTGAATCAATTGTTTGCAATATAAATCACTACATCCATCATGATGATGGGGTTTGAAGAAAAATATAGCTACTGTAATTAAAAATCCTTAATAACCATTAGCCCTGCAATTTGTAACAAATTTGCCACAGTACAATATTGTCCTCTGCTTTTAAATTCCTCTCCACTCATTTTAATGCTGGATCAGAGAAAAGATCTGTGACTGATCTCCTATAATTGCCCCTAACAGACCACAGCAGTGAGTTGAATGCCAACTATTTTTGTACTTTTCTTCCCTAGATCAATATCACCACTGAATATTCACTACAACCTCCTCCAGCATGTCAACACTAATTTTTCAACAATGATGACTCTAAATGGGGAAAACAATCACAGGGAAGTGTTTCTGACATGATACTGGGTCAATGATGCAATGATGTCCCCTTATGTTGCACCAAAGAATTCAACTTGTTCAATAACTTTGTGTTTGTGATGACCAAAAATATTTGGTATTAAAGGGAACAAAATATTTTAATCATGTTTTTGCTGACAGGTGGTAACATAATCAACTGAGTACCTGTACAATATCTAATCTTTATGAATAGTATATGCAAATGTTAATGCATTTGAATTTAATGATTTGCAGATGTAAACCCTGTGACACTTGATTTTAAGAATGTCTTCCTATGACGAATCCTCGTAGAAATCCACTGCATCTACTAAACTTCCAGTCAAGAAATATCTGCAATTAGAAGAAAATCTTGGTGAATTTCTGATCACAAGTAAAAGATGTAACAAATAAACAGTTCTGAAAGAGAAAAAAATTCTGTATAAAAAAAAAATGTAAAAGAACAAAAAGTTTTGTAAATGAAAAAAGTTTTGTAGCAGAAAAAGTGTTACAGAAACAAGTTTTGTAATGTACCCCAATAAATATGTGAGTAGAGGGATTTACCAGTCAAAAGTCATTTATTCACCCCACACCCTTGAGGAAACTGCACATGTACATAAAACAAAACAGACCCTGATTTGCTGTGCCAGCAGATATAGATCTATGTTGTTTGCAAATGGACCCAATTCATAAATGAGTGTACATGGTAACAGTATTCACTCAAATACAATGTAAAACTGACCCCTTCAGTGACCTAATGGTTAGAGCATCCACCTGGATGGGGGAGGTCATGGGTTCAAACCCCAGTCAAGTCATGACAAAGACTTGTATAATGGTACTATCAGCTGCCTTGCTAGGTGCTCAGAATTATTAGGTTAGTGTTAGGACTGGTCATCCTGGTGTCAGGATAATGACTGGATGGGACATCATGCTACATGTCTGTGGTATGAATTACACCAGTGCTAGACATCCCTTTAATTTGACACAGTGCAGACTGCGTAGCGATATGACTGGAAAATTGTTAAAGCTACTTTCAAAATCTAAATCACACACACACACAATGTAAAACTAATACTTCAACACATCAAGCTTACCAAGAAAAAATAAACTGTATGACCTCATTTTTTTCTTACCAGCAAAACATGTGCAACATAACCTGTAAATAGCATTTAGTAACATTATCCAACAGAATGAGATACATAAAGTGTGCAGTTATACATGTGTACAGGTCAAATAAAAACAGCAAACTGCATAAACCCATATATGGTGTCACACAATGCATTCGCAGATCTGGCTCTATGCAGTTTGTCAGGAAAATTAATCATTAGAACAAGCAACACAGATGCAATATGCAATGGCATAACAGGGTCTATGTTGTTTTCGCTTACAATTTCTGAAACTTTTTGGCAAATAACATGTTGTTAACTGCAGACTGATCAATGCATCTTACTTTGTATATTTGATGAAAAGCCCATGACCATATTTTACCAAGACTGTCTGTGATAATGAGTCCAACTGATGCTTCTGTTAAATTACAAGGCTAGTCTTCACATAGAAGAAATAATACAAATGAATATTTTCAATTTAGTTTGAATGTGCAATACTGTCTATCTCTATGTAAGCATAATATATGTTTATGTGCCAGTCTATATTATCTACGGTAATCACTGGCTTTTTCTTGATGTTAACATTTTTAATATTGCCGGGAGGTTGCTGTAATGAGATGTCTTAATAGGACTTGAGGTACTAATTCAACTCCCATAGTAAAACAGAGAAATACCATATTAAAACATTTATTAATTTCTAAATTCTAAATGCTCAGGATCAAACCAGTATTTCTAAGTATGACATATCCTTGATGCAAGCTTCTGTGTGGAAAAAGTTCCACAGCATTTGTTGGATCTATTTGCATTTGAAACATGTTTTAAATTCTGTACTTAATGAATATGGTGTTCATTTCAATAATTATTTTTGCAAAGTCAAGTCTGTCAATAAATGTGTCTATTATTTTCAGTTACAAATAGGAAAAGTTCTCAAATGACTCATTTTATAACATCTTACATTTCATTATCAACCAATCGCAGCCCTCCAAAACAATATATGCTCTATTTTGTTTCATCCATTTCAAGACTGGTTCTCAATTTTTTTATATAATTACTTCATACATGTAATGAATCTTTTAAAGTCATACCTCACTGACTTTGTCATAATACTGTAGTCTGTACATTAAGCTGAATGTGTGAACCTAACAACAATATTATTTCATTGCTTTTTATTCACCTTTGTTGACTAAAAATGGTGGTGTAAGAAACAAGACAAGCAGCTACTTCACATCAATGTCCATTAGCAATGGAATAGTATTCTGATGTCAGCTCACATAAGTTAAAAAAATTACGTATCTGAAATTTATATTTTATTTTATATACCTTTCAGAGAATTTTAACATCCTTGCTTTTTATATGTACTAAATGTTTACATTTATCTGAAAAGGTTATCTTTCTAAATAAAAATCTGTAATTATTCCGTTTACAGTTTCAGAGCTTTACTTTTTCTTGGTACTACAATACAGCTGTTATTGAGCTGATGTTAAATTTAATGATAATGCAGTATAAAACCTATCTTGAGAGGCCACTACAGTGAGACACTACTTGTTTTCAGAGACCAGAATCCCCATGCAGATTTATTGATTATATAGTGTTATGACCTGTTATGAGAGACCGCCTGTCTTGAAAGACCATCTACCTATTTTGCTTGACCATTATTTTTTAGTAGATGGGATGGTCTTTCAAGACAGGTTCTACTGTACATATATACATACATACATACATGATGAGAGACCACCTATCTTGTGAGACCATTATTTTTTAGCAGATGGGATGGTCTTTCAAGACAGGTTCTATTGTACATATATACATACATACATGTTTGCACACTGTTAATTAATTCATTGGCTATCAAATTCAGCATTCTTTTGAAAAATTACATTTTCAATGGTAATTAAATTCAACAGTTAAGAAAGGGTCCCACCAAATGTTAAAGAAAGTTAGTTCTTCAAGTTCTTGAATTCATGGTTAACAGAAAACATGAAAGCCAACAAAAAAAAATGTATTTTGTAGACACTTAAAATTGCTAAACAAGAAGCAGTAAAATTCACAGCATTAACATAAGAAATTATGGGGAGATAATCAATTTCTCATGAAGAAAACTATATTATGCTTGTTCAGAAGATTCCATTATTGATAGTAATCTACAGACTACTGTAATGATAAACGTGAGCATATACTGTTAGCTTTGTTGTTGTTGTTGTTGTTGTTGTAGGGTTTAACACTATTTTTCAACACAAGATAGGCTATATATGGCATCCAGTATTAATGGTGGTGGAAGAACAAGGGCAAATCCCGGAAAGAACCACCAACCCACGAGAAGCTACTGGCAAGCTTTCTCACATACCCACATTGGCCGAATGTGATACTCAAATGAAATGGCAGTGATCCACAATAGAGAGCGCTTTAGACCGCTCGGTCACTCCTGTTAGCTTTAATGGTATTTTTAAGACATTACTTTTTATTTGTACAGCATGTCAATGAAATGGGAACGAAGCACACTCTCCAAGGAAACACTTAGGTGGCTGGTTTTGCTACATTTTGCACCCATGACTCTTAGGTCACTAGTTTCATGATCTACATTATAGCTCAGTTTTTTTTTTAAATCCACAAACAGTTTTGATGCTGTTGTTATTACTTTAAGTTTAATACCATATTTTAGATATAATAGACTTTACACTGCAGGATGCATATTGGTGGAGGCATAACAGGGTAAAACCCAGGTAAGAACCTTAAATCTACAGGAAGCTACTGGCATGCTTGCTCACATACCCATATTAACCAGCCCAAGATTTGAACCCACCTGGACAGAAGTAAGAATGCAGTGATGAGTAAAGGTTAGCACTTTGCACCACTTGCCCAACCCCCATTAAGTTCTATATATTACATGAAGGTTATCTCATTTCCCATGCATTTGGATCACTTACACAAAACTAATTCATACAGAAAAAAGACATTTACAAGCTATACTTCTGCACAAAACTCTTAGTTTTCAGTGAAGCAATACCCAAAAAGATTTTTAGCCAACCACAAGATCAAAAAGCTGATTATCATGCATTTAGAGTTTACATGTACAATCTTCCAACAGTACATGCAAAATATTTCATCAATTATTTTGGAAATTTTGTATAGCAATTACTACTAGATAGATTGGTAGTCATTATGAGCAGAAAAGTATGTACATTTATTTTATTTTATCCTGAATGATCAGTTTGATGCAATTTTGTTATGAAAAGGTAATACCTAAATCTAGGGAAACAAATCCAAACTGATGAATAACCATTTTTTCTTTGGTCTGCATCATACCTTGTCTAGTCCGATATCTTTAATATATCTAAAAGTCTGCACTTATGCACTATGCCCTGTCTAGTCCAGTGTCTTTATATTTCAAAGTCTGCACTCGTGCACTATGCCCTGTCTAGTCCAGTCTCTTTATTATATTTCAAAGTCTGCACTCATGCACTATGCCCTGTCTAACTGATTTCTTCATCATATTTGAAAGTCTGCACTTATACAGATATATAATGATCAGCTTTTAAAATAATTGCATGCCTGCTGGTCCAGCACCAATTATTTCCTGGTTAGGTTGACCAATCAAAGGAATGAGAATACTGATAAGTTGGATAGGGTCAGGTAATACCACAATCAGTTCAGTTGGTTAAGCATCCAACTTATAATTCAAGAGTTGCAGTATGATACTCATCGAGGTTTTCCTGGATCAGCTATCTTGGCCTAGCAAAGTACTGAAAATGCCATTGAGAAAACAACAAGTGGCCAAGTAAATAAATATATGATATTATAAAAAAGCAAGTGTGACTGACCACTAAATGTTCTGGCAGACCAGGAACTTAAAAAAGTTTTTGTTCTTTTCAAGCAAGATAAATCTGTGCAATAGTGAACACTGATAAGTCACAAACAAGTGTATTCAGACATCCATCCATCCATGACCATTATCAAATGCTAATACAGACATCTACATGTATGGCATACATTATAAACTTAAGCTTAAAATGTAATAACTTTCTGTATGCCTTGAAGGGGGCAAATAAAACACCAAATGCATAAAGGGAATGAGAAATCGCTCTTCCAGAAAATCTATGAACCATTATGGTTTTACCCACCATTTCCAAACTTACATGTAACATCAGAAATTTCTCCTACATCAATTATCAATCAGCTGTTCAATCAGACCGCTTATGTCATATTGTGAGGGTGACATCAAGAGATCAATCTTCCAACTTGCCACCATGTACACTAAAACTGATATGTATCCTGATTATGCAAATATTCCACTAATTAGTACAATACAGCAACACAAATCGATCACAGATGCAAAACCATCTTAAACATACCAGTACATGGTCTCAAAATAATGAAATCATATTAACTGTATGCATATTGATGTGTCTATGTGTATATGATTATAGAAGTCTTTGTGACAAGAGAAAAACAAAGCAATTAATGTCTATTTATTCACAATTCACTACACAGATTTGTTACTATTTCATTACAATGAAAGTAAAGAATCAGCAATTTGTCTCTGGTCCAGGTAATTAAAAGTTTGCAACAAATCTTCACAATATTTTATCTGAGACTTAAAAAATTGAGAAGAAAAAGAAAAAAAACAATATCAAATTATACAGTCTGAAATTATTAAAATTATATTTAGTCCAGCGAGTGGAAAATATGTTATTAATCTTTATTGTAATTAATCTGAGGTGTTCAATGTAAAGTTTATCAACAGGAAATGCAAGTCCTGATTCATTTTCTTATTTATGCAAATGATCATCTATTCAACAATAAATTCACACACAAATATCTGTTTGTAGATGAAGCAACTTTGTATATGTCTAGTTCTGATGCCAAGTTACCCATTCAAGTTCACAGTTGGGTCGAACAAAATATGATGGTAATAAATAAT
Source organism: Unio pictorum (assembly GCA_030141615.1). NCBI lineage: Eukaryota > Metazoa > Mollusca > Bivalvia > Unionida > Unionidae > Unio > Unio pictorum. Next base: position 1,480,445 of record JARLTB010000312.1, read on the forward strand.
GATAAAAGGAAATGAATGATAATTGAAACAAAATAACAAAATCAATTATGGAATGGAAGACTAATTCTTACAATAAATAATCACTAGTATGAAAATATCAAAGAAAATAATCTAAAAACAATGCCTAGCAAAGAATAAAGAAATATTTATCTAAAAAAATTCTATATCGTAATGCATATGTTTTCTAAATATGGTAATTGTACTACTGTATTAGAAAACTGACAAATGTCAGCTTGATAGGATATATAGACTTCCGAAAAGGTCTGTATGTGTCATTTTAGATTCACATATTGAGTATTCATCAAAGCCATCCAAAACAAAACTATAATTTCTTACAACATATAAATGGACTGATTTTTACAAAGCAATTATTGTACACAAATGCCTGCATGAAGTGACACCAGCGTACATGTACCTGCAGGATTCATTAAGGCATTTTACAACACTTTATTACATCGCTATGATGTCTACAGTGTGGCAGTTAATAGTGATGTCTAGCACTGGGGAATCATACCGCAGACATGTAGCATGATGTCCCACCCAGTTACATTATCCTGACACCTGGCCAACCAGTCATAACACTAACCTCTTAATGCTGAGCACCAAGCGAGGCAGCTGTTAGTACCATTTTAATAAGGATTTGGTATGATTCAGCAGGGAATCGAACCCACAACTTCTCGCATCCAAGGCGGATGCTCTAACAATTAGGCCACCAGAGCGGTGCCACCCTGTAATAATAATAATAATATTATTATTATTATTACACACAACACATGCAGCTACTAACAGTCAACAGTCCTACCTATGAAACTTTTCACAAGTCTACATATTTACTTAATCTATCATCAGTAAATAAAAGATAAATTCAACATTTTCCTGTTATTTTTATCTCTCTTGAAGCTGTCATGTATCATCAGCTTCTTAATAGTTGGGAGCATTTCATCACATTTTTTAATATTTCCAGCAATCTGTCATCTTTGGCTTTTACTGCTCCAACCAGATAGATGTAAAGGGGCACTCTAAGCTACTTTGCCCCAAATACATCCTCTATGTTTTTTTCTAGTTGCCACTAGCCATTGTCCAGATATCTAAAATACCCACTTAAAACTGAAAGTAAGCTCTATCAAAATCCAATATATTTATGTTTTGTTCAATACAAAATGTGTTTATCAGTATAATTTAATTTCATTATTTCTAAAAGGATGAAGGGGCCCCAAGTAGCCGAGTGGTCTAAAGCGCTGTCCGTTACGGACCACTGCCATCTCACCTCTGTCTGCGTGTGTTCGAGTCTAAGATTCAGCTAATGTAGTTATGTGAGAAAGCTTGCCAGTAGCTTCTCGTGGGTCGGTGGTTCTTTCCGGGCGTTGTCCGGGTTCTTCCTCCACCATTAATACTGGCCGCCATGTATAGCCTATATTGTGCTGAAAAATGGCATTAAACCATGAAAAACAAAAAAACTAAAAGGATGACATTGAAAATTTTGGATCTTAAAATATATTCTTTGGTTGCAAAATACCTTTAATGGTATTCTCTTTGAAAAAGCGCCCCTTTACTTCAAAATGTTTCACTATTATAAAAAGGTCAATCTTGCACACTCCTCTGTAATTTTAGTTTTGTATAACCTGACATTTCCTAAAATATTCTTCATACTTACATAAATGATATCAATAATAATTCACGATTGTTTTGTTGCCCAAAAAACTGTCATGTTTTCCATGTTAGCTCGTGGGAAGAGAAATTTAACAGTTAATACACTTTAGCTCTGGCAAAGAAACCATTCTACCTGTATTAAAAAATACCATTACCTTTTATGAACTACCTACCACCAAGGTAATGAATGGGTTTATGCAAACAAATTAGTATTAATCATGAAATGAAACTTAAAAGAATTTCAGTAAATGTCAATCCAATGTTACAATCTGGTGACATTTTAAAGTCTATAACTGGCTTCCTTTTAATGAGAACAGAATGTCATATAACTGATGTTATTTCATTAGTATGGTCTTCATAGTTCAATGTCTAACTGGTTTGTAAAGGTCTGTATAATTCAACATCTTAATGGTTTGTAAAGGTTTTGTAATTTAACAGCTAAATTGAGTAAAATCCTTATTAGGAAAGAAATCATGTATTTTCTACTACACTGGTTTCAAAATAAAAGTAGGAAAGTCTATTGGGGGGGGGTCTTTTTTATTTTAGCATCATATATATTTATGTTTTTTTCTTTAACACATGTACATGGGTTGCAATGAGAAAAAGGGATGGTGAATTGACCAAAACACTTTTTTGGGAACTCAGAGACAGCAATAGTCAAGCATGTGCAAAATAAAACACAGTGAAACCAAGATTAATGGATTGAAATGCCCTTTAAAAAGTCAAGCATTTGTCCAAAGCATGATGTTTCAGCTACACAAGTTAATACTATCTCTCACTAAATATTCCTTTCTTCATAGATCAATGTTGATGCATTAATAAGTTAGAAACATGATAGAGTGTATATACTCAGTATACGTTCAATATAAATAACCCATCTTGAAAGACCAAATGCTATGAGACCATCTGTCTTGGGAAATCAGATTTTTATGCATGGCTTGACTTTTGTTGTTGTATGGTTTAATGCAATTTTTCAACACAAGATAGGCTATACATGGCGGCCAGTATTAATGGTGGAGGAAGAATCCAGTAAACCGCTGGAAAGAACAACTGACCCACATGAAGCTACCGGCAAGCTTTCTCACATACCCACATTGGCTGAGCCCACACCAACAGAGGTGAGAGGGCCGTGATCTGTAACAGTAAGCACATTAGACCACTCAGCCACACAAGGCCCCCCATAGCTTGACTGATTTACAGCATTATAAAATGTGGTCATGAGAGATCACATCTCATGATAGCATGATTTTCAGGCAGAAGTGGTGCTATTGCTAAACAGGTTCTATTATTGTACCTTATTTTTCTGTCCTCTTACAAATATTATGTACATTTTTGTAGGTAATTTGGATATTTTGTAAACCCATCTATTCTGACTGAGAAAGGCTGATCATATATCTGGTATAATAAGTCAGTACATGTATAATTAAAAAAATATATGCCAAGAAAGGCTTCATATGTTGAATGTACTGATGGGGCAATGTTCTGATGGGGCAAATGCACACATTCAGTGATACACACTGAATGTGTGTATTTCCCAGTGAGGGGGGGGGGTATTCAAAAGCGCAGATGTTTTTGATGGCTTTCATTTCTGGTTATTAATCAAATGAAGAATCCAAACTCCACCTATCTGTCACCAGCTCTGAGTTAATCACTTTCTTAGAGCACTCACCAATATCAAACCAGACTACAAAATTCTTATATAATCATGTATGTAGTGCTAAGTCAATGCCTCAGAAATGAAGAAATGTAGTTCCCTTCTGATCTGAAAGCAATGAATTTTTCATCATACATTAAGTACAAATTCAAAATGTTCAAACTTTCCTATCTTTCATACAACATCGACAGAAAATTAATCTCCAATGAAGAAGTAAAATCTTCTAAAGCAAATCTTCAATGTGAAAGAAAATGGAACACCAATGAGCAGGCCAATTTACACGTGCTCTGGTGAATCATCAATTATCATGATTTTATCATCAAACAAATGGTAAGATGACAAGTTAATCATATTATGCTAATAAAATAAATGTACCATTTTTGCAGCATATGACTTTTCAATTGCTTTAATTATTTTCTAAAGAATTATAAGAAAAGTTTCAGTGACAATACAATACACAAAATGATTTTAAATAATCGCTGAACAAAACGTTTTAAAAAATTAAATCAAACTGCTTATTATTGTGTTACATCTTCTGTGAAGTCAAAATTCATTCTGAACAGATGTATTCTTACAACTGATACCATGACATTCTCCATGTACAGCCCAATCCAAACTTTCTACAAGTACAGTACTTTCTATTGCCATCTGACTTGCAGCTGTATCCTATGATTTGTTTCTTCAGCCTCTCCAGGTGCTAAATGCATCTTAACAGGTACAAATTTCCCCTAAGAAGAATACCAGACCCAGCCCATTGGAAGTGAATCTTTGCCTTCTCTTGTCCAGTGCTGACTTTGTAGGCTATATAATACCCTGTAACTGCAGATGTAGATGGGAATGTGAACTGATACAGATGTTGTACTAGACATGTGTTTCACTTCAACCTTTTGAACTGGAGATGATCTAATCCCTCCGAAGGAACATCAAAGTCTCTTGTGCAGCTTCTCCTCTAATGTTTTATTGTATGTTCTTTTTAAGACCTTGTTTCATGAAGTGATTGTTATTCTTGTACAATTTACATCATCTCTGACCATCCTGGTCTAGCTGACCAAATGGGCCATGCATCAAATTTCCAAGTGGGATCTTGTACACAGGCAGAAAGTCATGAAACTGTCCTTCAACTTCTGTACCTCCAAGCATATTAGTGCTAAATCCAAGGTCATGAATAGTATCTAGTATCCTAGATTTGTAATAATAATAGTATAATAAAATTATGAATAGTATAAAAAAATATCAGTAGTTGAAGTTTACTTTCAGCATCAAATAAATGCAGTTTAACTGACATTCTTTAGCTTAGGAGGTACGGTAGCATAATTATTACAAAGCAAAAACTATAACTGGAAAACTAAGGGTCTTCCACCATTTTGATTGTCTACATTTTATATGGTGTTCAACAAATGATAAGGCACAGTATAATGCAAAAAATATATATTTTCCAACAAGTTTTGGAGGTTTGAGTTTAAACTGAATGGACTATTAGCAGATAATGTCAATAAAATAAACTAGAGCCATGACTGCTTTGGCATTTGTATAATCACTATAATGTCGTACATGATAAACTATATCTTCCAGTATTTGCATTTTCACATAGATCCAGGAGTGTAGCTGGGTGTGTGATTTGGAATTTTTTACGTAGCTTTAACAATTTTCCAGTCATTTCACTATAGTGATTTCTAGCACTTTACAAAAAACACTTGTCCCTATACACAAAAATTAGTATTTGTGTGTGTATGTGTGGTTTTTGTGTGTGTATATGTGTGTGCATAAGTTTGTGTGTTTATGTGTTTTTCCCATAACGAAAAACACTTGTCCTAAACACAGAAAATAGTTTGTGTGGATGTGTGTTTGTTTTTACATGTGTATATGTGCATGCATACATTTTTGTGTGTATGTGTGTTTGGGCTTTCCTTAACAAAAACACTTGTCCCTAAACACAAAAATAGTATATGTGAATGTATTTATAGTTTGCTACATTCATTTGTGTGGGTGTTTATTTGGTTTGTGTGTATTTTACTTGTGTATGTGCATATGTTTGTATGTGTTTGTGCATATGTTTGTTTCTTTCCCTTAACAAAAAGCTTATCCCTCAGGTGATGATGCTCAACAGTTTCGTATTTTGCATAGGCATAATAAAGACTGTATATCTTAGGTGTTGGTAGAAGAGCTTTTAATTCCCTTTATTTTGATGTATGATTGATGGGTGTAATTTAGGTTCTAGAGTATACAGCTTCTGCTAACTTAACATGTGCTTGTATAATTTAAAAAAACTGCTAGTTCTGCATGGTCATTTTCAATTCCTGGACTTCAGAGGTAAATTGTAGAAAAAAGATCAGATAACTTTTTACTTTTCACATATTTGTAATTCGTTCATTGCACTTTCAGAAGCTGCTATAGCCTAATTCAGCAAAATTCATTTTCCCTATTTTAATACCTGTTAAGTTAAAGTTAGTGTACTTTTGATTAATTATGAATAATTTGTCAAGCACAAGGGAGCATCCATTTTGTTATACCATGTTCTTAGATCATGTACAATTTCCACAAGTACAGTATCCAAAGATATGTCACCCACATTACATTCAAGTAGCATAGAGATATGCCCACATTATCTCTATTGTGCATGTTACAAATGCAAACAACTTCACCTTACATACAACACTCTCTGAAAAGTACATAATAACTGGTGAGTGCCCCCTTAACAAAAAGTTTCTCTGTGTGTATGCATGTGTTTTTGTATGCATGTGTTCGCTTGTGTGTGTATGTCTGCATGCTTATGAGTGAGTGTTTTTGTGTGTTTGTTTTTTTCCTTTATAACAAACTTATCCCATAACAAAAAAGTGTTATCTCTTTTAACAGAAAAGTGTGTGCATATGTGTGCGCTTGTATGTTTGTATGTGTTTGTGTGTTTGTTCCTTTCCTTTAACAAAATGCTTATCCCTTAAAAAAGTGCGTGTATGTGTGTGTTTTGTATACATGAATTCATTTGTATGGTTGTATATGTGTGCATGCATACATTTGTGTATGTATGTATGTATGTATGTATGTATGTATGTATGTATGTATGTATGTATGTATGTATGTGTTTTGTATGCATGCATTCATTTGTGTGTGTGCATGCATACGTTTGTGCATATGTGCATATGTGCATTTGTTTTATTCGCTTAGTAAAATCTTATATCTTAACGAAAGTATGTGTGTGTGTGTGTGTGTGTTTTTGTGAGTATATGTTTGTATGCGTTTGTTTTTTCCCTAAAACAAAAAAAACCCCATCCCTGCTCAATTTGTTTTTTTGTGTGAATGTGGAGTAGTGTGACTATAAGCACTAACTCTTTAGCTGAGGTGATTGCAGGTAATGGTGTGTTTTATAGATAAAAAATGTACTTCTCCACAATGTATTGATAGTAAATAATGAGGATTTTGTTAGGATGAGTGTGTTGTTTTGTAAACCAATGTTTTGCCATCACTGTGGATTGTTTGGTAGGTGATTAATTAATTGATATTAAATAATGTGAATTTTGTTAGTATGCAAGTGTTGTTTTGTATAAAAAAAATTAAGATAGCACTCTCATCTCAACAGATTACTTGGTAGGTGATTCTATGTCTATCAAGTTATATGTCCCATCCTGCCAGGCATTATAGATTTTTCCAGCTGTCACTGTTTGGCTCGATTGAGGTCACCCCTTGCAACATTGTTGCCAATATATTATCCTGAGACCAGACAGACCAGTCCTAACATTTACCTCTTAATGCTGAGCGCCAAGTGAGGCAGCTATTAGTATCATTTTCATAAGTCTTTGGTATGACTCAACTGGGAATCGAACCCACGACCTCCTGCATCCAAGGAAGATGCTCGAATCACTAGGCCACTGGAGCATAGCTAATATCTAGCAAGGGTATGCAAATCATAGGGACCCCAAAATTATTCTTTACATCATAGATTTTAATAAGGCCACATCAGTAAGCTCTGCAAAAAGGGCCCAAATATCCTAGCTATACCACTGTGTAGATTGGTGATTTATCAACATCTGTATAAAAATGTGACAGACTAGATTCATAACACAGCCACACACACAAATAAATAAGAGATGAATTCAGCATTTTCTACAATAATCAAACAATTAAAATGGTTTCAGAGGATAAATTTCCCTGTTATCTTCAAGACGATAATTTACTCTAGGCTGAGCATACAAATTTAATCACAAAGAAAATAAACTCTTCTGATTTTTAATTCATGTTTCATTAATTATAACTATTGTAACATGAGGAAATATATTGATTATGATATTAAGGAAACATTTCAGTTGGAAAACAAGCCTGTAAAATAATACTGCATCAGCAAACTGAGAACATTCAAATGATAAAAGATCTTTAAAACTCCTGCCTTTTCAAGAATGACTTCACTCTAAATAGCCAAAATGATGCATAAAGTTTCCATTAATTCAGCCCCAGTCTATTTGCTAAACACTTTACAAAGCAGATAAATGAGGAACACACCAAACCTTCAATCAATGACACAGAAAAACTTCTAATCACAAAACCGTAGAGAATAAGTTTTAAAAAATTTCAAAACTCTTGAGGCTATTATCCCAGTAGAAATCAAAGAATCTTCCAGCATATTTTTCACCACAGGTGTATTCAATATATATTTATATTTACTAACTGTTCACCACCTCCATCTGCTGTCTAGTATATAAATATATCTTAGTATGTGCCAACTTTACTAATGAATAGGGGTCATGAGTGCTCTAAAGCGCTCACCAATACGGATCACTGCCATCTCACCTGTCTGCGTGGGTTCAAGTCTTGGGCTCGGCCGATGTGGATATGTGAGAAAGCTTGCCAGTAGTTTCTTGTGGGTCGGTGGTTGTTTATGGGATTTTCATGGGTTCTTCTTCCATTTATACAGGCCGTCATGTAATATCTATCTTCTGCTGAAAAATGCAGTTAAACCCTATAACAACAACTACTAATGAATAGTGATAGGAGATTTGGATATATGTATATAATATATGTACATGTATGTAGTTTATTAGTTTGTGCATTTACATTAATTTGTGTGCATGTATGACTGTGTTCATATATATATACGAAAATATGTATGCACAGTAAGTAAGACTTGTGGTAAAATTAAATTAGTCCTAATACATAACTGACTGAGTTGCTTTCTTTAAAAGAAGTCTTTACTTTTGTAATTTCTTTTGCATGCTGGAAAAATAAATTGCAGAATTACCCAAAGTAGAATAAGACTGCAATAGTTATGCATATAAATGACTTACTAACTGTAAACATTTACAAAAATAACCATGTAAATGAACATGCACATTAATGCAATAACTGTTCGTTCCAATTAAATCTCTCTCTCTCTCTCTCTCTCTCTCTCTCTCTCTCTCTCTCTCTCTCTCTCTCTCTCTCTCACACAGAACTGATGTTAAAGTTCTTTAAAATTAAGAATATATGCACACTCTCATTCTCTTTAAAATTTACAATTAGGCACACATAAGCCAATTACAGTCATGTTTCTAACTGCCAGCAATATAGTTTTTTTTAAATCAATCTGGAACCCCAGATTCATGGGTGGGCATGGTTCCACCACTACAGATTTTATGATCTTATAAGGCCTTAACTAGAACATGACATAACTCAGTTGCCTTCTTAGTGCATGTGACATAACAGAGAGGTCAGCTTGCGCCATATTTGGAAACTTTAGTCTGAGCTCTGACTTCAAATCAAAAGGGTTTTTACAAGATCCGGAAATTTTTTACTTCAAATCAGAAGGACTTTTAGCATGCAAACAGACAAAAATGAAATCCAGTGAAAAAAGTACAATTAATATGTATTAAATATACACATCAAATAAAGTAACATTTTGTCTTTCGTACGGTCTTTAATTAAATGTAGCACAAGTATTTTTAGCCTTTCTTTGTGACTGTTATGTTGGCCTAGTGGTTAGAGACCGCTCCATTGGCCTAAGTGGTTAATGCATCCGCCTCAGATGCAGAAAGTCATTGATTCAAACCCCAGCCATGTCATACCAAAGACTTATAAAAATGGTACTAACAGCTAAAAGCATTATGAGGTTATTGTTAGGACTGGTTGGTGTTGTGTCAGAAGATTGTAACTGGATGGGATGTCATGCTACATGTCTGCAAGCATGATGCCCCAGTGCTAGACATATAAACTGCCACACTGCAGACATCATAGCAATATGACTTAAACATTGCTAAAGCTACATTAAAAATCCAAATCACACACACCTTTTTTTATGGGTTATTGCATGGAATGTATTTGTGGCAGTCCTCATCTTTGCTTAACTAATGTAGGATATGTATTCTCTGAAGCAAGAGTGAGTTCACCCCTTGCAATATTGTTGCCAATGTCATATTATCCTGAGACCAGGCAGACCAATCTTCAACACAGAACAGTGAATGTCCTGTTCGTGTTTGCACAAGAATTTGGCTGTTTTAGTACAATTGTACCAAGTCCACCAAAAAGTTAAAATTGTTTTCTGCATCACTTTGATTTGGGTTACTGACTGTTGGCTAGAACTGCAAGACTGGTACTATCTGGGTTAATTTGGGAAGTTCTTTATAAAATTGACTTCACACAGAAATGATAGAATTCATAACCATGTCCCTTTGACCCTGACTCCATAGAGTGAATTTCCTGTTCCATCTATTATTGAATTTCAGTTGTTTTTACATTTAGCATTTGGAGATGATATCTTGAAATAAGAGACCAATCTGCTTTATGCTAATTGAGCTCTTTAGTAATGAATAGTCAAACCATAATTAATTAATGTCTTAATTGCTTCTGATCACAAATACTATAACTCTGCTGGTTAAACTATAAATACCAAAGCTAAACCATTCCCCACCGAAAGAATCCAAATACAAGCATTATTAATCATTTTTTTTCACTGCTTAAGCTATTTAGTTATCCAAGCATTAATGCCTTAATTCCTTTCTGCAACTGATCAGACAAAGTAGTATAATCCAATGATTATTTTAAGGTTATTGTCTGCTGAATAGACACTTCAAGTGTCATACTCAAGATGGCAAAGCATTAGACAGTTTACAGTCATGTGATCACTGAAAGTTGTTAAAATTACCTCAGTTTCATAATACATGTCTCAAATTTTGACTGCATGCTGCTAGATGCTTAAAAAAAACACAAAATTATTAAGTCAGACCACACAAGTGAAGACAATATTTTTTGTTTTGGTGTTTTACAGTAACGACAAGAAAAAGGTATATCATTTCAAGGCAATTGGACTAAAGTGCATAGCTCTAAGAGCAATATAATAATGAAAGGTTCTGAGTCACCAATCTACTGGTCATAAGTCTCACACAAATCACTAAACCACCATGTCCCTCTCAAGTGTAGACAAAAATGCATGATCACAAAAATGAACCAATGCTCATCATGTTAAAATTTTGATCTTCTGTTAGTTAGCTACAAGTCAGTGAGGTTGGAATCATTTAAACTTCGCCATCTTAAAAGAGTTGAATCAATCCTGAATATCTTTGAATGAATTTACAATAGTTTCAAAATATAGTGCTAGGTTAGAAGTCAATGAGCACTTTGAAAATTGAATTAAGTCACAATAGTTTCAAAATAATATGCTAGGTCAGAAGTCAATGAGCACGTTGTAAATCCTGTGTCCTTATTTTTTAAATTATTCTTCCGAAAATGAAATTCCTGTTTTACATTTCTCAAATTTCAATTTATTTTGTAGAGATGGTGATGCTTAAAAAAAGTTCAAAGTCAAGAAGACGAGTACAGTAGAACCTGTTTTGAAAGACCTCTTTTGCCAAAAGAAATATGGTCTCTCAAGACAGATGGTCTTTCATAACAGGTCACAATGTTATATAATCAATAAATTTGTGCATTGCGAATGTGGTTTCTCAAGATAGGTGGTCTTACATAACTGTGGTCTTTCAAGACTGATTTTACTGTTTCAAAAATGCAATTTGGAACATTCTTGGTTACGCCCCCAAGACCGTTTAAACCACATGCAGTTTATAGTGATGTCTAGCACCCAGGTATCATGCTGCAGACATGTAGCATGATGTCCAACCCAGTCACATTATCCTATCACCAGGCCGACCAGTCCTAACACTAACCTTTAATGCTGAGCACCAAGCAAGTCTTCGGTATGACTCAGCCAGGGATTGAACCCACGACCTCCCGCTTCCATGGTGGATGCTCTAACCACTTGGCCAACGGAGCAGTTATGCCAAGAATTATAGGTGCAAACACAACTTTTCTATCATTGCATAAAGAGCAGCACTAGAAGTTAATCATAATAATCCAAGAAAATGACTACCAGAGCAGAATGATGTTAAAATACCATTAGTATAAAATATTCATTATTATTGGAAATGATACTGACAGTACATTGTAATTTTAATAATAAAGTACCAACAAAGATTACTTTTAATTTTGCAACCTGATGGCACATGTAATTTGATCCACTCCTTCCCTTGGGATGGGTATTCAGTCAATTATATGCCACAATGAAATAATAGTAAAAAATGATAAATGAATATTAGGTGACAATTTATCGATAGCAGACTTAACTTTATGAAACTAGCTGAATAATAAACTAAACTGATGAATTGTAGCCTTTTGCAACATTGCACTGGAATTTTTTAAGCCAGGTCCAAAATAAAAACTATTATTTTGTCAAATAACTCTGGATTGCTACCCTTGACAGTACATCATCCATCCATCTCTATGTCCCTACCACCATGGTTAGACATCACATTTATGTTAATTTTCAAGCACTATGGACATACATCCATGTTCATTAACACATTTCTCATTTTCACAGATAAATGCATCAGTCACAATATCACAAAATCCCAAGTCAAGTTGCTTTTAAGTTGAGTCCACCAACAAAAGGTATCTACCCAGACCTGCCACTACATAATTCACCAACTGATCAGGAGCTGCACAGTTTGTTATAAATACTTTACAGAACAAACAGCATAAACCTTGACCAGTCAATGCATTTGTATGGCAGATAAAGGGTCTATGTTGTTTACAGTTTGACTCAGTTTATAAGCAAGTATTACTAGTAGTACATGTAGCCAAAATATAAGTTACAATTGCTTAAATTACCTATCATATTCCAGAAAAACTGCAAGCAACACATGACACCCCTTTCTCAATCCTTTCACAATACCTTTCCCTTTCTAATGAATTCGACTTTAGAGCTAGTGCATGATAACGTGATGATATTAGTAAAGTTTCATCAAATAATCTGTAGTGATTAAAAAGTGACATCCTTGCCACTAACGTTCCCTCTAACATTTTTCCTGTGAACGCAGAATTTTGAAACTTCTGTGCTGCACAGCCGCACACCTAAGAAGGAAAACTGCTTGCCACTGACTTTCAATATCCATTGATGTGACCTTAACCTTTAGGTAGCAATGTTATGTATATCTACATTTTTTGTAATTTATGTTTATGACAGTACATTGCAGTGATTATCAGATTTTTTGTACAAACTCCTTTAAGATATTAAGCATAAATGTTGATTGTGTAGGATCTATAAATAGCTGTGGTATTTTTTTCTAATAATTCAAACTCTTTACAAGTTTTCAGTTATTTTCCATTGGATGGGTTGGGTCAGGTTGTGTTGAATGGGAGAAAAATATGTTTTAGCACCATAAGCCTGGATATAAAGAGAGACATGAGCAACTGATTTCATTCCTATTTTTGGATTCTATTTCCTATGTTCTTGTTGTAACACTGGTCTACAAACGTATTTAATGTTGTGTTTAAATATTATTTGAGAGGAAATGTTTGTTTATTCACTGGAATTACAAAGTGCTCATTGGAGTGGAATATTATTTTGGAGTATTGTGAAATTATGCAAAGAAGAATCTGGACACTGACGTTGTGATTTATCATCACTGATGGCAGACTAATACATTCAAGGCTCTGGTATTCATTCATAACATTCACTTCTTTTGGATGTGTTGACAATTTTAAGTTTATCTTGGATTCAATTCATAATACCTTAAGTTCTTGCTAATTTTAATTTCCTAACATTGTTATAATATGTTATATTTTACAAAACTTGGTTTTGCTGCTTTCTATTACTCATGACCAGTGTCATAACAGCAGTATGGCAGTATACATGCACATCATACGCTGTCAAATCAAGCTAATGTTTCATCTTAACTAAATAGAGATCCCCTTTTATATTTTCTTTGCAGTAACCTTGACCATGAAGAAGGGATGCGATGTAGCAGGGGAAACAATGCATCATCAAGTCTGATGTGTTTTAATTGTTTTAAAGTTTCATTAAAACATCTTCAGTGGTTTATAACTTAAACTTGGACAAGGATACAAGTTCAAAAAATTATATTTCCCCACTGTCACCACCTTGACCTCAACAATAAAGAAGAATAACACCAATAAAATGTTTATTCTTGATGAGTACTAAGGCTAATCAAATACAGGATCCAGATGAATGAAAATATTCATGCAATGTTACAAAAATGAACCACTTACATGTATATACAGTGTAATGTACATTCACATATTTGTGTGACCGGTTATTTTCACTCAATACACAACTGAGGACCCAATAAAGGATAATTATGATACTGAAACAATAGGATCTCCTACCAGTTTGAGAGAATTCACTCCACAGAAACAGAGTATTACCTCTGTCCATGTATATATGTAACAGATAACATTAATCACATTTTTCAAAAACATACGGAACATGTGGCCAACGTTCCCTCTAAGCGAATGGTAGATGTGCACGCAGTGCTCACTGCACTGCGCAAGCATTTCAGAGAAGAGCAAAATTTAACGCACAGCTTAGAGGGAATGTTGCATGTGGCAAGCATTGTCTAAAGTTACTGTCATAAAGCAATGTACCATCGAATAGCATCTTGGCAGATTCTTTTAGCCAAGAATCAATTTTTCTGAAGAAATTCATTCCATCATCAAGATTAAACATTTAATTTTGATTTGAGGATGATTTTCAGCAGTTTCAAATATACAAATTTAATCTTTTCTTCCATATTTATACAAGAAAGCACTAATATTCCTCAACAAATAACGCACAATCTGATCGAGTTGAATGCCACTAAAAATATCTGTATTATGGTATACTGCAATTATTTAATAGCTGAAGAATTTGTAACAAATACAACTATTTTGTAAAAATTAAATATTGTTTAGAAGCATGTGTCATAAAAAATTATAACATGCTTTAAATAATATTATATTAATGACAAGATTTCCTATTAATTCAAAATATTCCATGCTAATGGAAGCAACTAAAGTAAAAGTAGGTTGGAAAAGTACCATTATACAAAATGACGAACAAAGTACCAATGTAAACCAGTAATACTACAAATCTCTACTACTATAACTAATAGGGGCCCCGAGTGACCAAGTGGTCTAAAGCGCTGTCCATTACGGATCACTGCCGTCTCACCTCTGTCTGCGTGGGTTCGAGTCTAAGATTCGGCTAATGTAGTTATGTGAGAAAGCTTGCCAGTAGCTTCTCGTGGGTCGGTGGTTCTTCCTCCACCAATAATACTGGCCACCATGTATAGCCTATTGTGTGCTGGGAAATTGGCGTTAAACCGTAAAAACAAAACAAATACTCACTAATAAGTCATGTCCAACTGCAAACAGCACAGACCCAGATCTAGGCCGATAAATCAGCACCCTCACCCATGATGATACTGATTGGCAGTTATTGGGCCGAAATAAACTCTTTGGTGACTTGCAAATCTATAAATAGCATAGCCCACTAGAGTCCTGAGGCCAGCTTGAATTTTGCACTAGATATGGCCATTAACAATTACTGGTACTGTATGTGTTTAATGTACACACAGGTTTGTTCGAAAAGATTTGCATGCAGCAAAATTTCACATTTTAATGAACAGGCGACAGCAGTACTACATTTTGTCCATCATTATCAATACAGATTTGAGGGTTTGATGTATCAGACTAACCCAGACATGGCATCACACAATGTACCAGTAGATCTGAGTCTATGCAGTTTGTTAAGATTAACATGGTCCCTGATCTGCATGTGCATTATGCTACAGCAGATCATGGTCTTCTGGATTTTTTGGCAGTCTGACAAGACTTAAAAGCAAGTATATACGGTATGACAGAACCTCTTTGATGCACATACATCATAAGCATTATTCTATGCGGCCATTTCAATTCTTTGTTCTACCACAATTTTGAATAACACACAGCTGTTTCATAAATTCTGTTGCAAATATAACAAGCTTAAAAAGTTTTCTGCCTACTTTATGTTTATCACACCTGATTTACTTCCCTGACTTCACTCATTTTGGAAAGAGTCTTACAGTTAGTTACATACATGAACCATCACATGGTTCCATTTCAAATATCAGAAAGGGTCATTTCACCTTTTTTCTGAATGACAATAACTGTGATCATGTAAATTGTTTTTTTTTTAATTCTCAGTAATTTTAACCTGAAATGGTTAGGATCAATTCAACGTTTCCAGTCAACATTGACTATATTAAAGATTGTCAACCAAAAATTACGAGCACATTCCTTACATCAGTTTACCCTCTGAGACCTTTACTGATACAGATATGTGGCTTTTGGAACTTATCTCACCCATGAATTATTTATCACAACTGATGCAGACCTATATGTCATTGCATCTTCTACTCATCTTTCCATTGCTTTGATCATGTGACAAGATGTGAACATCCCTTGAATTTGTCAACAGATATGACTTTGAGCATCCCTGGATTTTGTCCGTTAAAACTTTCAAACAAGCAAAAGAGTGGAAGTCACATTAGAATGGCTGATGTATCTTGTGGAACAGCAGTATGCAGCAAGTTGTCAAACGTAGGATATTGTCAAGATGTACATGGTAAGTACTGAAAAATGTACAATGGTGTGAGGTGGACACATCTGTCTTTGATTGTGGGACTTAATGAATATGTGAGATCAGACCTAAAAACTGTCCAAAAAGTATCAACATAGCATAGGTCTGAAGATATAATGTACCAAACAAACAAGTTACTAAATCACAGCACAAGTACCAACATCAGGTTACAATGCAAATTATATTCTTACAGCTTTAGATCCTAGTTTCATGACAAAAGAAGGGGAAAGAGGTATGTCTAAATGTGCATTGTATCTCCCCCTCACTGTGTTTGTGTGTCTAAAAAAAAAAATAACCACACTATGAATGCAAATACTAGCCTGTTCAGTACATCATTGCTGTTTCTTCACCAATCATTTAAGTTTGTCCATGATAAAATATATGTAGCTGCTTCAAATCCAAACACCAAAACATGTATTGTCATTTTATCAAAATCTAACTTATAAAACCAGATGTAAGTAATGCATGTAGTCTAAATACAGAAATTCTCAATGAATGTGGAAATTTGCAAACATAATAGATTAGTTTTGTCTCACATGTATTTTTTTTTTATTTAAATTTTTTTTCTCCAAATGTAGCAATGCGAAGATCATATGTGTGTGTGTGTGTGTGTGTGTGTGTGTGTGTGTGTGTGTGTGTTCATTTACCCAATCTACTTCTTGACAACTATCTCATTGGTAAAAAGCGAGTCACCTTGAAGATTTAACAAAGTCCAATTTTGTCCCAAACATGATTTACAGTTTACATAATATAAACCCTTTTATTAAAGTGAAATGAATGTGTGGTCGAAGCTTTACTAAAAAGGCTATATTATCAACAATTTTGACAACTGTAAGAATCATCTTTCACTATTCAACTGACCTATACTCACACCGATACAACTTTTCTTTAAAACTACTCTGATTTAAAAAGGAAATAACCTAAATCATACAGCAGCAGAGAGGGTGAACAGACCACGATTTCGAGCAAAAATAAGGCTTCCAGATAACGTTTTCGAGCAAAAAATGGCCTATACACTACGTTTTCAAGCAAAATATAAGACTTCCAACGAAATCTCATTTAACCAAAAAAAAAGTCTCCATTTTTGCAAAAGGGAGATTTTACGATTTTGCTCACAACGATGTGGTCATCCACCCTCTCTGCTGCTACATGTTAATAATTCTTTATAGATTTTAACCGAATATTTGATCCAGTCCGATACGATATCGTGTCCGAGGATCATGTAGATTTATTGTTGCGAATCCGTGTGGTTTTGACTGAGCATGACTAAAGAAGTTTTTAAATTGATTGAAGTCCATATCAGAACACCATGTCTGCCATATATTTCTAAGAGTATGAGTATCAACTCCGTTGAATACAGCAAGAATATTGCAATTATCTCTGATCACTTTTGGAATCTGAGTGTAGCGTTGAGTGACATATATCACATCAGTGTTTTTATGCCTGCCTCTGGAAAAGATCCTAGCAGGATTTTTTTGTTTATCTAACATTATATCGTCGTATACGACTAAATTGTTAATATCTCCATCAATATCATCAATACTCGGTGCTTCATCGATATCGGTTATAAATTCAATAATACCCTCTCCGGATTTTTCTACCGCGCTGTCGTTAAAATCTTTTAGCACTTCATAACATCGTTGGTCGTCTACGCTAGGGGCAATTAAATACAACTTATCCCACTTCATCCATCTCATTATTAAATTGAGCAACAATTGCGTTTTACCGGATCCAGATGGCCCGATTATAATCATCCGGATAGAGTTTGGTAGCGCTGCATGATGCTTAATTGGTTCTCTTGTTTTAGTCGCCGAAAAATCAATTATATCCATATTTATATACATAAATTATGGATCTATATTGTGTGAAGTGTAAAACGCGTACTGGCACAGATGATGTGACGACGGTTACAACTAAAAATAACCGATCAGCGCTTTCTGGTAAATGCGTGCAATGTGGTACAAAGAAATTTAGATTTGTGTCTATGAAATCTGATTTAAAAAAAAACGAGGAGGTGATATCGCAGCCAAATTGGCAAAGCTCCCTGGAACCCCATGGGCAAAGTACCCCGGAGAAAAGCACCTCCCAGGATATAGCTACTGTGGACCGGGAACCAGACTTGATATCAGACTCAATAATCAAAATCAACCCAACCCCGGTGAAGAACCAATAAACGCCATTGATAAGGCCTGTCACCTTCATGATGTTGCTTATAAAAGCAGCAATCTGCAACACAGACATCTAGCAGATGTGAAATTAATTCATGCGTTAAATGCTATTCCTGATAAATCCTTCAAAGAAAAATTGGCTTCCTTTTTGATAAAATCGGCTATGAAAAGTAAATTGATGTTAGGTGCCGGTAATTAATAATATGGAATCAATTTATTATTCCCCAAGAGGATACTGGAGGGGTAAATCAGCAGTCCATAAACTCGCTAGTGCTGCAAAAGTGAAAAAAACCACTGCGGCTAATTGGTTATCCAAACAGGCACTATGGCAAATTTATCTACCACCGCCTAAACAAATTCAATTCTCGCATTTTGATGTGACCGCTCCTAATGAAGTTCATCAGGCTGATATATTATTTCTGCCTCATGATCGTGGTTACAAATACGCTTTAACCGTAGTTGATATTGCAAGTCGATACAAAGAAGCAGAACCGTTAAAAACAAAATCAGCCACTGAAGTTGCTTCTGCATTTGAGAGGATTTATCGACGAGGTCCTCTGCACTGGCCAAATCTATTGCAGGTTGATCCTGGCAAGGAATTTCAGGGTGCAGTGTTATCTACAATGAAACATCATAATGTCACCATACGACGAGGGCATACTGCGCTACATCGCGATCAGGCCATTGTAGAACGATTTAATCGGACGATTGCTGAGCGGTTATTTGGATATCAATACGCAAAAGAATTCATTCAAGAAAAGCGATCCCGTGAATGGGTTAAAAGATTACCATCTGTGATTACTGCACTGAATAACGAGATTACTAGAACAATCAACATGAAACCTATCAACGCGATTAAAAAGAAGTCTATACCCGTACAACCACAAAAAGATTCTAGCGTTTCCCAACCAATTCTTGGTAGTAATGTCATTGTGAGGTACTTATACGAACCAGGAGAGCTTGAAGGTGGCAGAAAAAGGGCTACTGATCCTATTTGGAGCGTCACTACGCATAAGATATCTAGTATAACACGATCTACGGGTAGACCAGCAATCTATAAACTGGATTCAACTGCCCCTCAGCGGGGTTTTACTCGACAACAACTACAGGTAATTCCCGAGGATACTCAATTACCACCGCATGGTCTTAACTAGCACCGTTGCGTCTATTGCACTCAAGACAAGTCAACATCACATTATTTCTGACATGACCGAGACTGTTATTTTTTCTGTCTACGGTGAATTGGCGAGGATCCCTATCCGAATACTGCCAACGCATTATACAATTGCAACTCGCGCAGTGATTATTCTGTTGTTTCTTCAAAGTGATTATTAATTCAGCATCAATATCAAATTCTCGTTGTTTTTTTTTGTCCTGTTGTTTGTAACCGGAGAGTTTTTTATTAATGATGCTAACATCAATATCATTTATTGTGGTGTCATTATCATCGAGGACAATTCTTCGAAGTTGATTTATGTTTCGTACTCTGGATACTGCGAGATAGACTAAATTCGACCATTCGATGTGATTATCCACCATCCAAACAATTGTATCCGATATAGTCAATCCCTGTGAAGAGTGTATTGTTGCTGCGTATCCTAGAGTCCACGGGGATTTATTAGCACGCAATGCATCTTCAACGACATTGATATCAACCAGCACAATATCATTTAATACGAGAATTTGTTTTTCACTCTGTCCTGGAATATCAACTTCAGTGTTCTGTTTTCGTGTATCCGATGGCCTATAACAAAGGGGTACTGGAAGCGTTGCAAATTTTTCTTTATGTAATTCAAATAACTTCATCTGAAGTGTATCCCTGACTATTTTTCTACTTGCAATTATCAAATCATTTGGTCTCCATGTTTCCCAGAAATCGTTTATTTGAGTTTCTGAAATCACTTCACGCGCTATTTCGCACTGGATTCTATCCGGTTGTAATCTAATTAGTTTCTTAAATTCTCGTAATCGTTCATCAAGTGATCTATAATCAGTGGTGATTTCTTCATAGTAGTCTACAAAACCCCTTAGCCATTCATGTGGAGATGCACCGACAAATGGTGGTGGTTGGCCGTGATCACCGCACATGACGACTTTTGTGTTTTTGTTTAACAACCACTCGAGAAATATTTGTAATACATCTAATGACACTGTGCATATTTCATCCCAAATTATGATTTCAGGAATGAATTTATCACCCATACGCTCGGGAGTCCATTTGTCACCCTTCCATCGAAAGAAACTATGGTAAGTACAAGCATTTACCCCTCGCTGTATCATCTCTCTGGCGAGTCTGTGAGTCGGTGTTAGCACAATCATGTTTGTGAAATCCGTAGGATTTTTACTACGATATAATTCAATTGCACGAGTTGTCTTTCCTGACCCACCACAACCGTTTAAATAAACTGTTTTATATCTACAGATTGGATCAGATACCGGTGGTGCATTAGAAAATTCTGATTGAATTTCAATACGGTTACAACAAAGATATTTATCATCCATGGCAACGTCTGCGGATTCACAATACTCATGTAGCATCTCCTTTTTAAATCGCCAACACCCCCAATTTTCTTCGGGATCTGTGAATTTAGCTACAGCTGATTTGTACTTATTGTGTATATACATCGAATCAGTGGCCACTCTAACCGCGGTATTAGGAAATCTATTTATCATCGAAAATAGATTAATAGAAGCATAGGCTAGCATTGAACTTCTCAAATGTGTGTACTGGGAATTATATCCATCACAGTAGGTAACAACCGTACCCATTTTCTCACCATTGGATAGAAAAGCATCCTTACGGGATACAAGTTTTCCCTGCTTCATTAAATCCGCTACAATAAAATCGTATTCAGCGACATCTGTGATCAACCGCGAAGAGTATTTTGCGTTGTCGTATCGTCCACCCTGGGTAAATTTACCGATTATTCTTCGTCCGAGATCCTTTGCTTGTTCTTTTTTAATTTCAAATAACTTCTTAGACCAATTCATGATTTGTTCTTCATTAAAATTCTTCGAATTTCGATCAGGGAATTGTTTTCGCAATTCGTTGATTATACGATCTAGATCGGGTTGTGGTAGCCAAACTTCTTTCTGAGCTCGATAGCATATAATAGCCTCGGAAACAATCAACGATATTAGCATACCACAATCAATCATATATCTCAATAGCACTATTGGCATCCAGGCCTTTTCAGATAGATGTCTACCGAGCCAAACATAACTACACGGATGTAACCCTGTAGCTAATTCGAATGATATCACACGAGCGAATCCGGTTAAATCAAAATCAGGCAATGGTCCATTAATCGCAACACGAGTCATTTCATGTGTGGGATGTCCAAATCGTTTGAAGTACTCAGCGCATTCCCCATATCCGAGAAAACTTCCGGGGTAACACGCGGATATATCAATTGAAATCATACCATCACGTGAGTAATTCGTATTCCACAGTCCTCCATGACCAAATTCGACGCAACTCAATTTAACATCCTCGAGAAAATCACTTCGTGTTGGACGCCATGAGTTTTTTTCTCTTGCGAAGTGAGCTACCACTGATGGAATAGTAAAACTATCCGTGAAAAGTTTTTCATGGGAACTATCTGGTGAAAAATCACTAGTGATTTTTCTCATTCTGTTATCTAATTCTTCAACGCGATATAATTCACCATTTGGTTTTACAAATTGATCAAATCCTATTTCGGGATCTTCATCACTTCTAAGTAACCACACTGACACAGGATCATCTTTACACAACGCATGAATAGCATCAAATAATCTCTCTTCATAGAAAACATCCCGGACGAACTCCTTAGGGATATATTTCACGGTTCGTTCTCGTGGAAATACTGTTACCGCAGGTGTCCACGCGTGTTTGTTATGATCAATTATCTGTATTGGTGCTCCTCGCGATTGATATTTCGGTTCGTATAATACTTCTCCGGTTATTGTTGTTACTGATATTGGGAATTTTAATGATGCTTCTAATTTAGCTATATCAGAAATCTTTGCACCATGCTGTTTCACTGTCAGTTCCCATTCGGTTATTTTCCTACGTCGCAGATCAGTTAGTTTATTTCCTCGGGATGCATTTGTGAAGTGTTCTATTATTCGTTCTGCTACACAATTAAGCCCTGACGAATATTTCATAGGAGCTAGTTTTGCGATATCGGGTTTATCATTTAACGGATATATCCCATAAACCATTGCTGTTACGGGATAAGATCTTTCGTAGTATGGTTTGTCAATGCCGGTTAGAATCCCTGGTTTGGAATCTCTACTCACAATGACAGCTTTTTTATTCTTGAGGATTGGTTCAAATTTATCCCTAATAATCCATTTGCCATCGACTTCAATAATGAATTTGATTCGGAAAAAATACCGTTTTTCCCCAACACGTGAAATTATCACTGCTGCTTTTTCATCATTCATGGTAGCGTCAACAACACCATCAATTCGAAATGTTGACCAACAATAGGATGCTCCATCACGCTTAAATTCATTGAAACAATCTCTGATTTTACTAATCATGGCTTTATCAAGAATTGTATTCTTGGGTGTATTAGAAACTATATCGAGATTGAATTGAGCATCTTTCCAGGATAATTTCTTGGACGTTTTTTTTGGTTTATCGAGATTGATTTTGTTACGTTTTTTTGGTCTATCGAGATTAAATCTAGGACTGATTTTCAATAATCTCTTAAACTCTTTCATGTTTCCGTCTCTTGGACGTTTGTTACGTTTTTTTGGTCTATCGAGATTAAATCTAGGACTGATTTTCAATAATCTCTTAAACTCTTTCATGTTTCCGTCTCTTGGACGTTTGTTACGTTTTTTGGGTCTATCGAGATTAAATCTAGGACTGATTTTCAATAATCTCTTAAACTCCTTATCAGCATTGAATTCAGCATTTTTCGAAGGCTTAATTTTGGATAATCTGTTGAATTCCTCCATGTTATAATTAAAACAAGTATTTAAATAGAAAAATATAGTATAATGAATCACTGCAAGTGGCTAATGATTGGATCAACAACCCCGTGTAACAAATCATGCAGAAGCGAATTCTGTGGGTATCATTTACAAAGCGTTAGGCGAGGAAGTTTTGGCCCTCTTCCATGCCTCCAATGTGGGGTGGGCGTTAGAGGAAAATCGCAGTTGTGTCTTGCTTGTGGGGGTAAACGATACAGGGAACTAAAACGCTACTATGACAAACGAATCATTGACCCTAACGTCCTTGATAAAATCAAGGACAAAATCATCAAAACCCCTCAAGACTACATTGATAGACTTATAATTAAAGCAAATAATAAATTAGACAAGTAATATTATTATATAAATGAGCCAAGATTTCAGACCTCATCCAGTGCTCGTTAATTACGAAGCCTCCAGTGATGGTGTTGTCAGGCACCGCAGACTAAAAAACCCGGTTGGATATCTAAATAATATGGGGTATTTGTTGTTTAGTGCTAGAAATAAAACATATCTCTGTCACAGAATTATTTTTGAATGTCATAATGGATTAATCGAAGACGGATTTGTGATTGATCACATAAATGGCGTGAAGACTGATAATTGTCTTGTGAATCTTCAAGCCGTCTCACAAAGTCGGAATGCAAAATTAGGTGGAACTGGCAAACATGCAAAACCCCCTAGGAGAGTTAAATCGTTTGATTTAGAAAATAATGAAGAGAGAAGCTTTCAATCGATAAATGAAGCCAGTAGATACTTTGACATTTGTAGGGCTTCAATACGATTTGTTTCAGAAAATATAATTAAAACTGCTCTGTCTAAAAAAAATGGTCATAAAATAAAATTCGTATACACCTAAACGATTCAAGGTTGCACGATGTGGTCATCACCCTCTCTGCTGCTGCTGCAAATGTTTCATTTGTGGGTTAATAATTCTTTTACGAGTTCAACCGAAAATTTGATCGAGTCCGATACGATATCGTGTCCCAGACCTTGTCTGGGGGGGGATGAAAATCCTTTGTTGAAAATCGAAGATTTTTAGGATTTCACAAACAAACTAATCGCTAACACCTCTTCTTGTAAATCAATCAGATTATTAGATTGGTCTGTGAGTTTGAAATTAATTCTCGTTAACGAATTATTATGGCATCGCATGTAGACAGGATTAATTGGGTTCTCAATAATTAGGAATCCTGGAGGAGCTGTTGGTGCAAATGAATAAAGAATATATCCTTGCTGAGCTTGATTTGATCGTTCGAGATTAATTTGATAGCTTCCTTCAATTGCATCACATACTAAATTGAGCGCAATCACTGAGGATATATTCACGTTGAACGGAGCGATATGCCTACCACCGCCATCTGGGTCATTATTATGTTTGAGGAGGACAGATGGATCTTGTTTTTGTAGCGCCTTGATATCGGTTTTAACAATTCTTGCTAGTTCATCAGCTTTGTACCCGGGAAACTTGAAATTACGCAGATTGTCCTCTGTGATATTGTAATCGGTTAGGAATCGTTGTTTATTGTCGCTGTTGTCATTAATTATTGTTTGAATAATTAGTTCATAGATATATTCCATGTCCGATATAAGTTGATTTATTATTTCAACGTGTTTTTGCGATTTTGTTTTCCGCAGTTGTTCTAGTTGTGTGTCATATAATTGTTTAATTTCATTAAAATAACCACGGACGTCAGTTAGCGTAAATGAAATAGTAACAGATGAGTCGGTTGTTCTTTTAATGATAAAATCCCATTGCAATGTGTCTTTGTTGGTAAATATAAATCTATCGGCGATTCTTCCTTTTCTTATATCAGATAAATTATCTCGATAACTGGGATTGATTTCATGATATGATTGTACGTCCGTGGTTAAGTCGGCGGTGGAATTTTCCGGTGGTTTTTCAGGCCATCCTAACACTGTTCTTAACGAGCTGTTATATATATCTACAATGTATCCCTCTGTGCTTATTTCGATCGACGACGAGAGAGTCGGTTGATGAAGATTAATAGCTATTTTTGATTCTTTTCCAGTGATTGATTTTATTCTACGCTGAATTTCAGCATTGATTTGCTTAATTTGGTACGACCCAGTTGGTAACGAAACAGTTTCCCACTCTGGAGTACCATCGGGTTTATTCTTATACGAGAACACCAGTGTGTTATTGGGTTGCTGACCACCAAATGCAACCGATCTGATATTAGGCCAACTGTGGTATACTCGTAGTTTTGCTAACGCTATCTCCTTCACTGGAATCGGAGAGGGGAAATTCACACTGAATTCTGGATTCGTTGATGTTATTGATATCATGCTTGTTTGTACTGGGTTCGTGTTCTCCACTATTCGTTGAAGTAATTCCTGCGGTGTTGTCATTGTTATTATACTCATGATTTATTTCTAATTTTGGTATCGAGGAATCATAAATACTGACCATCACTGAGAACTCACAATCTGGTAATGTTGATATTATTGAGATCATTTTGGTTTTTTTTGGGTTTGTGTTTTCTGATTCCATCGGTGTTGTCATTGTTATTATATTCATGTTGTTGCTCTAATTTTGATATCGCTGAATCAAAAATACTGACCATCGCTGAGAATTCACTATCTGATATAATTGTATTATCGAGTGACGATGATATCATCAATGATAACTGCGAATATGCGGTTGATGCAATATGAAATTGAAGTAAGTAATTCTGCAGTTTACTCTGGCTGCATGATGATATCTTTTTTGCTATCCCGGTTGATATACCCCCGATTGTAGCCACCGCAGAAATGCAAATTGGAACTACGACCGGGGCAATCATTATAACCGATGCAAGTATTATTCCGGCGCCAGTGAGAACGCTTGACACCGAGTACATAATAACATCAATTGCGGTGATTCTTCGTCGGTATTTTTTTATTTTTATTTGATACTCCTCAGTGAGGGTTTTGAGTCTATTTTGAAATTCTCTAACCTGATCATAGCGACATTGAGTTGATGACGAAGTCATCATTATTTTAAAAAAGCTAGCGTTTTCAATTGTGAAATCCGAAGGATTTTCCTTTCAATTATCCTATTATTGACGTGGTTTTAGGATCTGATGAGGGGACACCGTATAAAAATTCTATTATCCAAGGTAGTGACTCCCTAATCACAGACTCGTCGGAATTGCTTATACGAATCGGAGATGGGACTGGTAGATAGGGTAGAGGTTTTGGTATTTTCTCTAGCATATATGTCAGCGTGTTAACACCGGTGATATCTGGGTTGCTGAATTCCAAATTAAATTTACGGTGATGTATTATTGTAAGTCGGTAGCAACCTGGTGCACCAGTATGTCTGTTACCGACATAAAGATAATTTCTGTTTCCTCGGATCCAATCAAAAGTTCCACTATCAACCGTGTACACGATGTTATTAACGGCGCTTACACTATGTGGAATTTTTACCTTATTGATAGCCGCGATAATTTCAACGAGAGTCATAACTGCCACAGGTGGGGTTCCAAAAAACTTATCGACGACGTCGTTGGCAGGGGTTTGTACCTTTTCAGATTTTTCTTTTAGTTTAATAATATCGTCAATAGCGCTTTTAATTTCAGCGAGGGTCGGGCCTGTCAACGATGTGGTTTCAGAAACAGGTGTTCTCCCTAGAAATCTATCAACGATGGTATTAAGTGTTGTTTGTCTCACCATAAACATATTAATATCTTTGAGAGTCATCGTAGATGTAGCCGGGACACCAAAGAAACTATTAGCGATGTAGGCATTGTGAGTGTGCTTGCCGATAAACTCACTGATTTCAGCGAGAGTCATGCCAGCCACAAGCGGGTTTCCAAAGAATCTCCCAACAATGTCATTAGTGGGTTTTTGATCTTCTTTTAGTTTAAAAATCTCGAGATAATTTGCCTTGATTTCTGAAGCAGTCATCATCCTTCCAGCTTCCTTGTTAGCGAAGAATGAATTCAACAAGTCTTTAATTTCAGCTAGAGTCATGCCAACCACAAGCGGGGTTCCAAAGAATTTATGTACGACATTTTTGCGAAAATTATTATAACCTCGTATAAGATCATTCAGCTCACGTTCGTTGGTAGCAATCGCGTCGGTGATCGTAGACACAAGTGCGCCTGGTTTAAGTTGTCCATCGTTGGAATACAGTGCAATAGAGTTTTCAGCGGCAGCGCGATGCCGTATCAAAATGTCATTCACGGATATATTACTGCTTTTCAATTTACCCTGTTTGTCTTGAAATACAACTATTTCGTTCGGGTCAACACTTGTTAAATTTAACGTCTCAGCGATTTCATCTTCAATTATTTTTTTTACATCCTCGATAGAACCCGCAGATGTTTCCGCGGTGGGTTCCGACATTGACAGAGATTGTCCCCAAATATCAATCATTATTGTTATCGTAACTTGTGTTTTCAATTTATTGATCCTTGTAATTTCCCACTCGTGTATTCGTTTACAACCAGATGAGGTGGTTTCCACGGTGGAAAATTCTTTGAATTTTCACTAAAGGATTTTAATGAAATCTCCGCGAGGACATTTAATACTTCACGGCCGCATATCGGTGGATCATTTAATTGTTGTGTTGGCAGCGTGGAATAAAAAATCGGAAACTTTTTGAGTTTCATCGAAGAATTTATATACCGCATAAACTCGCTTGGTGGAGCTAACCCATATGAATCGAAATAGACAATCCCACGTGGATCAATCGCGTATGCAACCCAGTGAGTTCCCGATCCGCTGCTGTTATCAAGATTGATAATACCGGTTTCAACGTTATTTGGTTTTCTCGGTAATTGATCTCTCATAAAAACCCCTCTGAAGTTTTTTATCGCTAGTTTTTTAGCAGCATCAATTAAATCAAAATTGGACATAGGAACCATAGGTTCGGAAATCGAAGATTCGGAAATCGAAGGTTTGTAAATCGAAGATTTTTCAATTAATAAACCGTTCCTGGTATTCTTCTTAGACCCGATCCGTTCACGGATTTCCCGCTGTACCATGAATACGGGGTTCCTGGTAGGTACAACCCCTTTCCCTTTTTTTTATATCCTCGTCCCTTCTTCGGTTCATATGATTTAGCAATGCCTTCTATCGCTTTTGTTCCCAAGGCTCCAGCTGCCCCCAATGCGACCGCTTTTGCAACTGCTGGTGCGGCCGCTGCAATTAATCCTGGAATCGCAGCAAACAATGGAAATATACCACCTGATTTTATCATGTTCGCGACTGCGGCTTTTGAAAATTCTATTTGAACTCCTCGCCGTTTTTTCATTGCATCATTGAAATGTTTTATTTGACGATCCGTTAATGATATTTTATGTGTACCGCCAGACATCTGCGCTGGTTTTAACGTTATTGTGGTTCCACATTCTTTAGCGGATTTTGATTTTAATTTCTTGACCTGACCATCAGTCAGCTTGACACTAACAACACTATATGGCATTTTATTGTAAAACACATTTATGCTTTCAATTGATCTAATTGTGAAAATCGTTTACGATTTCAATCATAGATTTTCTACTGGTGCATCAACGAGTCTCATTCGTCCGCCAGCCCCTTCTAACAACATTGATTTATCACTGAGAATGACAGCAATCGCTCTATAATTAACGCCACCAGGAGCTATACGAGCTCTGAAGTGTATATCAACGACGGATTGCCTTGTTAAATCAAGATGTTCCAGCGAAAAGTAATAAATCGGATACAAGTTCTTAAAATCAAGTTGCGATATTTGCAAACCAGTATCAACATTTTGATCACGACCCATATATGACAGCATCCGATGATACACACGTGCTATGTGGTTAGTGTCGTAATCAAGCTGAATATCCTCAGATGGTTCTTGTTGTCCGTTTATTCTCAGTGAAACCTCCTTGACTCCTAACCGATCAAATATCATATGACTGCGTTCTTGGGAGCCTAATCGATCCCGATTCTGCAGCGCTATAAATATATGACGTGGAGCTGAAACGCCTTGTTTTGATGCCAGGTGCCATGTAAATGTATCAGCAACATTATCCTCTTTAGCATCAGTCGTTGTTGTTAGCCAACTTAGCAATGATTTACCACCTGTTTCCATAAATGAGAGCAGCCGCTCTTCCGTGGTAATTGATGGAGTCATTACTGGCATCCATAATACTATTTTACTCAAAACAACTTTACCTTCATCGGCACCAGTACGCCAAATTGCATCATTGTCATTGCCTTTTCGTACTAATGCGATTGTGTGTTTGGCTCCATAGATGACTTTTCTTACATTTCTGCAGAATCCAAATATATGATGGAGTGGAATCGCACATGAAAAATATCGCTGCTGTTCTTGCAATGCTAATTTTCGTGTTGCAAATCCTAAATTGAAATTACCATTAACGCCTCCAAGAATATCAAACGCAGCTCCTGGTCTAGCTCGACGTTCTGGATTAGTTGCTTCTCGTTGATTATCAACTGAAGTGTCTTGCGGTGTTAACACTTTAATGTATTGAAGGTGGTCAGCGTTATCAGAGGTATCCTTTGCAAACATCATAGACGGACCAGCCGATCTTGTATAATCATCGGAGTATCTTGCTAGCCCGATTATTGTTGTTGCAACATCAACTTCACGGTCTATTGATTCAATTTCTTTTCCATCAATGAGATATCTTGCACTTTCAAATAACGCCATTATACCATTGTTGACGAAACCAACTCGGATATTTGGATCATTTGCATATAGGGTATCAGCTGCAACATTTGTTACAAGTTTTCCCTCGATTTCAATAAATGCTTCACATGGCAAAAAGTATTTACTGGTATCTTGAACTTGAAGTTCAATTCGCGATCGTAGGTCGGGTTGTATTGCATGATAGGAATAGTATTGATAATCGCGGACGGAATCATCCTTGCGCACTGGGGCTTCCATATCTAACGCGGGATCAGCTGTTCGTTTAAACATTTTATTAAAATACTAGTGTTTTCAATTGGTGAATTGCAAAGCAATAATTATCGTCGTTGAAAATTTTTCGAATTTCTTTTTTGTTTCAAACCACTTCCTGCTATCGCGTTCATGATAGCGCTATCTGTTACCGGTGGTGACGAAGTCAATTGCGCTAGTTTTTCTTCCACTGCACTATTTATTGCTTTGCTGATTTTTGCAGGCATCACTGTAGTTGATGGCAGCACTAGTGGTTTCACCACCGACGAAGTCATTCCTGGTTTCTTTCGTACCAATGATGCTATTTTATCTTTCGCGGCAGAAAATGCCTTTCCTGCAAGATTTCCAACGAAATTGATTCCCTTATCACGAATAGCATCAATGGCTTTCATTGATAATTGTTTAGCTAACGGCGCTACCTTGGGAGCCATTCTTGTAAATAACCCCGCAATGGTATTGCCGAAACCATCTCCGTAATATGCTCTATAAACAGGCAATCGTGAGTTCACCACGTAGACGCTTACTGGTTTATCATGGTTGTAGTGTATAATCATCTTGTTATAAAACTAGTAGTTTTTCAATTAATGATCAATCGCTTACATCCATAAGATTTTCATCATAACGTTGGGCGTCTCTGTGATTTTCAACTAATTCAGCAATAAGTTCTCGATATACATCAATGTCCATGATACCGCCGGCAAATAATCGTCTACAGATATCAGCTGCTTCATTAATTACTTCCGGTGAATTATTTCCGGCTCGTTTCCCTCCGATGAGAACCTCTAACCTTGATATATCACTTAGAATGTTACCAGGGCATGTCACTGTAGAGTGAAAGACATCCTTTGGATTTTTAATCGAATATCCTTTTCCGCTTGTTTTCTTAGAACCGGCTTCTGCTTTTATGTCTATTTGTTCCGGGATTGGATCCTCCATATAAGGTGGTGGTTGTAGACCGCCTTTAACCACAGCTAGAAAGTTATTATAACCAGGGTGCTGCAACGCTGTGATTTTATTCCCGCCATGTTTCGCTAAATATATTTTTGATGCCCAAGTGTCTTTGCTTTTTATAAAACTTTTAAACTCGTCTTTTAATAAATTCTCTCTTATACCCTTTGGAAAATTTTCTCTAGCAAAATCAGCTAATTCGTAATCCGTACCGAGTTTTTCAATTCTATTTAATGCTGCGATTGTAAATATACTTTCAGGTGAATAGTCTCTTCCTGCAGCTGCTTCTTCGCGTTCTTCAATTTCGCGTTGAGTTTTTATATCACTGGATAACTGTTGTATCCCTGCGCGTGTTTGTCCGGTCTCTGCTGCTATCTTTTCAAGCACACCAAGAACAGGCACTTCTCGTCGCTTGCCTTCCTTAGGAATATCTCCGTATATTGCTCGTTCAGTTGCTGTTTTCACATCTTTGGTCGCACTTGTTATCGGAGTAAACAGTTGTTCACTTGACACAGAAAAGTCAGTCTGCGCTTGTTGTCGTTGTTGAAGTTTCTCGCGAAGTCTGTCTCGAACCGGTATAAACTTTTTAATTGCTGCTAGCCGCTCTCGGGCTAATCTAGTTGTAAGCGATTCACCTACCATATATTGTTTATGAACTAATTTTTCAAATGTAAAACTATCACAATTAAAAGCTTAGTTATTAAATAACTTAGTTATTAAATAATGTACCATCAAGCTAACGTATTCATCTTCGACAGGGTTAAACTGTACGACGCTATCCGCGAGTGTTTCAGAAATAACATCGCTGGGGATTTCAGAATTGTAATATCTGAGAATGGCGATGAACGATTTGTGTTAACGACGCGGCAACAAGAACAATTACGTGAAAATGGAGGCGTCGCGGTGATTACTTGCTACTACGACCAGATCATCCATTATGCACATAACTGCATGAGCAAGTCCAGACTGATGAGTATCCTTTCAGGAGAAAATCCTATGTAAGTGTTACAAAAAACGCTAAAAAAAATTTATTTTTAATAAAAATTACTGAAAGCCTATTTTATAGTAACGCTCACGTGGTTAAGATACGGGTTTTTCCTCGTTTAACATTTTTCTAAGATCACGAACCTTAGAACTAATTTCAGCTCGTTTTTGATACTCTTGGCCGAGCTTTTGACGTATTGCTTCAACGGTGCTAAATAGCGTTATGAATACATTAATGTCGTTACCGTACAAACAAGCATTGATGGATTTTTGAATTCCTTTCACGAGCCTGTACATCCTAGGTAAAACATAACGACCCTTACTAGACTGATACTCAATATCTTCATATTCCGAGGTAATCTTGTCAGCGTCGAGACTTTCAGATAATAATACCCCTTTATTTTTTAAAATTGAAATTTCAGCAATTATAGCATTTACATCATTGATATCCATTATTTATAGTTTTATATAAATATAGTATACTGTATCTCTAATTATTAAAAAAAAAACATTACATATACGACAACACATCTTGGAACTCCTTGGGTGCCTTCGCATCCAAGTAAGCCCAAGGGGACCCGAAACATACATCTCCGGCGGGAGGCCTAAGGTGGCAAACGCCATCTTAGACCGCCCAGAAGATATGCTTGGGGGGACGTCACAACATGGACGGCACAATGCCATATATATCTCCGCTCGAGTGTTGCGGCAAATTTTAGGCATAACATGTACTTAATTAACTTAATTAAGGATGGATTATAATTCAATGGAACGATGATGGTATGATGTGGACGTGGTAAACCAAACCAACATGGCAACCCATGAAATCTAATTCATGGTTGCATGAGTTGGAAAAAACACCAACCCACGCTACCGAGAATGCGATAGCATGAGTTACAATGTTGGTTTGGCTGAGGGGGATCGCCCCTCCCCCCCAATTAATAGAAAAAAACATCTTCCGTTTCGCCATCAAATAATGTATCTGCTATGGGGACCGAACACACGTAGTTGATAGATCTATGTTTACAAGACAAACACGATATACCATTACACCACGGAGCTGTCATACAGAATAGAGATTTTTTAATATATATATATCTTCTGATATACTTAACAATAAGAGATTTTTAAAATAGACAATTTTATGCTGCAACATTTTAGTTGTTAAATAAAACAGCGTTTTATATACTCTGTTATAATTCTCTAGATAAAATACATTCATAAAGAGCTGTATACAAGGAATTTTAACCACGCCCACCTACTTCAATGAATAGGAAACACTCGCGTTCCGGCTGAGCGAACATAGGTAATGCGTAGATTATAAAGAAATGTCTGTACTGAAAAGAACGAGTTAGCTGTCTGCTTTACTGCTAGTCCACCCACCCCCACACATGAGATATGTAGATAAAGAAAAATACAGCTATTTAAATAATTCAGTTTTAGCCAAAGCGACAATAAAAAGTTTTATTCTCGAAACTCATGTTCTCCATTACAGTCACGTGGGCGCGCCTAGTTACAGGTAATATAGCAGGCGACAAATTCCTTTGACGTCATAATACAAGGGAACTTAGTAGGTAAATGTTATAAGTTGTGGCAGATTAATCTATAAAGAATTATTAACATGTAGCAGCAGAGAGGGTGGATGACCACATCGTTGTGAGCAAAATCGTAAAATCTCCCTTTTGCAAAAATGGAGACTTTTTTTTTGGTTAAATGAGATTTCGTTGGAAGTCTTATATTTTGCTTGAAAACGTAGTGTATAGGCCATTTTTTGCTCGAAAACGTTATCTGGAAGCCTTATTTTTGCTCGAAATCGTGGTCTGTTCACCCTCTCTGCTGCTCATACAAAATATTTAAAACCATGGCACAACTATTTTTAAGAGAAACTTTTATGGCAAAGTTTTAATCTCATAAAATTTCATCAACATTTCCATTATGAACAATACTAAAACGTATATCTTGTCAGGCACCAGCTCCATCCACAGGAATTGGTTTCAGTGAAAAATAACACATTTTATACAAATAAACAAAGCACAAAACCAATCCTTATTGGATATGTTTTATATATTATTGCAAATGTATAAGTACTGGAATTTAATTTAATTTGCTATTAGTCTTGTATAAATTTCGGTATAATCTGAGGATGACTTCAATAGCTATATCAGTAGTATTTAATACCACCATTCTAGTCCACCCCACCCACTACTGAAATATAATACCATTTAAAAATTATAACAAGTATCTGATTTCATTTGCTTGTATTGAATGACAAACTCTGTAATCAATCAGTTATATTTGTGTGAATTTCCATAATCAGTAGACAATGATCAAACAGTAAAACATAGCAGATTGTTAAGCTTGAAGTATAAAATTGAGTTTTTAAACAATGTTTGAAATAGTCTGGATGAAACTAGGCAAAAAATGTTTGATTTTCATTTATTCATGAACTAACACTTTGTTTCCACAGTCATTCCTGCTTATGAATGCCCAATTTTCTCTGAATTTTTGGAGAGGCACCAAAAGTTTCAACTGACATCTTAATTGCTCTGTTGAAAATCAGGAAATAATAACAGTAATAAAGAGGACTTTGTATAGTGCCTAATCTTTAGAAACTTTAAGCGCTTTACGACATATACAATATGACTACAAAGAACAAAACAAAAACACAATGAAATTAGAAAACAAAAAGAGGAAAGGAATGTAAATATTTTTCTTATTGTGCGAGTTTGATGAAACTTAAGTATTAAATTTATGTAGTAACAAGTTTCTATTTTTGGTACAAATGGAGTCCAGAAATTCTTAATTTTCTGTGCCATCACAACAAATATGAGAAATAAATTTCAACTGTATTTATTTAAATATGATGCAAATCGTTTAATAAGTCTTAATGCAAACAAATGTTTTAATCAATGATATCGGCATAAACATGCATTTCCAAAGTGAACCTTCCATGTAATCATGGCTATTTTTTGTTTCTCTAAGACTAAACCAACTGACTTTCCATCCATTAAACTACAGTACATGCAAATATCAGTCAGTCATTACTTTACTGGAAAATGTTCTTAGTTACATAATATGTTAATCGTTTAGACCAGCTAACTTGGTCTCTAAGCCTTTTATTTATATTTTGAATTGACGGCTAAGCCGTCAATTCAAAATATAAAAAAGGCTTAGAGACCAAGTTAGCTGGTCTAATTAATCGTTACACTGTATCGGCACATTTTTCAAAAGCACGCAATGAATAATGATAGTGATTTTTACACGTACTTTGAATGAGAGAACAATTTTAATCAACCCGGACGTAAAGTCTGTCATTTATAGACTACTTCAAAAGTTTGAATAACACACATCACAAGTCGTTTTCTCCCCCATTGGTGCCCCTTACAATTTATCAATCGTGAACTCTCATGTACAGTACTGTAGTGTGGTCTATATTTAGATGCATTCCATGCACATCCTTCCAACGAGACGCATATAAACTCGAATAATACAGCTTTCCAAAGCGGATAAATAAATGATCTAGCAGCGCGCAAATTAATCGACCATCAAATGTGCTATGCGCAACAACAACAAAAATCCCCCACCCCTCCTTCTGCAAAATTATCAACAGTACAGACGATATAAAGTTGCTTATTGCAGAAGCCTTTAAGAGCTGCCTATTTTCAAAACTCCAAATATTGCCAAAAAATCGTGTTAAAATCTTCAAAGAAAATTTACCTTCAAGCAAGATAGGCTAGAACCTTCTTCCAACTGAAAGCTAACACAACATTTACCCAAAGGTCAGGAAGTAGTGAAAACACAACTTACATTTTCAAGTCCCCCACCGTGACAGACGGCCTCAACTGATTTTTACTTCCGACTTAACTATGGCCAGTGCGCATGCACACCTCTCCACCCACGCACTGTTTGCGGTTTGCAACCACTTGACCGGGAGTGAGAACATATGGTAGTACTTGAAACCGAATACCTTAATTACAACAAAATTATTGGGAAATCATTCAATGTGATAACAGATACGACGCAAAAAAGCTTATACTCCACAAATTGGTTTACTTTAAAAAAGGAAATATTACAGCTTAATTTTGTATATATAGTTTCGTATATCTACCGAGTTTTTCAACTAAGGAAAAAACGCAGTCCTTCAACAGAAGTTCATAGGCGAAACCATTATATATTGAGAGGTACAATTGTAACCCGATCGGGTGTTGTTGTTTTTTCACCCCAGAAAACACAGTATACAGTTTTATGTGCAAAATCAAAGGTGCAATAATATTTGCATATTAGGCTTCGATGCGTCTAATTTCTGTGCAACTTGTTTTGCGAGAAAACTGAAACTTCACCGATATTGACTTCTCCCTTATCTAGGGTCTATATAGCTGTGTATCGAATACAAGCACATACGAAGTTTGACTAAAACGACAGGGGTAGAGAAATAGCAGCATTGGTAGCGAAGCAAACATATTTTTATTTATAAAATATATATTTTTTTTATTATAACCGAGTTCATTCAACTACTGTAAAAATGCAGTCCACAAAATAATAATAATAATAATAATAATAATAATAATAATAATAATAATAATAATAATAATAAATCCCTGACCCCGAAGGAAACAAAATCATATTATCGTTTATGTTTGTTTTCTTTTCGGATGCTGCTTTTTTCCATCTAGAAGGAGAAGAGACAGTCTGACTCTCTGAGAATCCATTTTTCAAAAAGTTACATAAAGTTAAAGTGGAAAATACTGCCATTAAACATGTCATCGTTGTCAAACAAAGTCTAAGCATTGTATTAAGTTTGAATCTTGTGGTTTATTAGATAATCAGTACACAAGTAAAAAATATTTTTATCACGGGGCCGCACCATGTTGGCTCTATCCATGCCTTGATTTGACTAATCATCTCCAAGTTTCCTCTTCAAACAATAATTTTGTTATTATCTTACTATTTGGTTTGGAATTGTAAATTTTGCATGAACGTTAGGCATTCATTACAGAAGAAAATCCAGTCATAATGGCATGCTCTTTCCGTAAATTAGTCTAGTTTTATCCTGACGATAAACTGGGAATTCCCTCAACACTGAAGAATTCCTCAGTCGTGTTTCATTGTACAAAGAATTCCCGTATGTACCTTTTTTTAAAACTAAAGAGTTAATTTCAACCCTTTTATTTTCACTACTTCTCACGAAAATCTAAACATTGTCAGAAATACATAAACAAAGATGATGAAAAACCTGTTTGGGGACAGGTTTGGTGAATATGAGTAAAAACTGAACCAGGTACACTCAGGTCTCTGTAATCTGTATAGGGACAATTAAGGGGACGTCCATTAATTATGTCAACAATTTTTAGGCGGTTTATGTTATCCCCACCCCACCCCTTGTCAGCAACTGTCAAACTTTCAGTGACCCCCTGATAAAATTATGTCAGTTTTTTTTACCCCTCCCCTACAAACTAACAATATTTTATACGGCTGGCTTTTATGCTAAAAAAAAAAAGAATTATGGAAATTTAAAGGTCTACAAATACATTGCAATATTTTATTTTAAACGTGTTTAACAGATTTTAAATTGACTATAACACATTGAATTCATGAAAAAACATCGAGATTATATTCTCGCTTATATAATTTTCCCATGGGGAAGCCAAACGTTCCTTAATTGTTATAATGGGCATAGTGGCTGATTCATTAATTTCTTGTGGAACCGATACACCCGACAAGTAAACATCATCTTCATCTTAAATTTCTTATTTTTCTGAATAATTAAATTTATTGTAAAAAAAAATAATAACTTTTTTGACATCAATTTATCTTGAACTCCCCCATGTCAACAACTGTCAAACTTCTTCAACCCAACCCAATCCAACCCCCGATTTTGTTGACATAATTAATGGACGACTCATAAGCAGATACACAGTATCTCACTTATGTATCTATGTACACGATTCAATCGTACTCGAACTTCATAAGTTTCGATATATTTCAGAACCGATCTCTTCCATTAAGGTCAATGTGTTGTCACCCTCCGCACCAAGAAGGGCCGCTAGACACACCCGCAGTGGTGAATCGTAGGAGTAGTGACGTCATGTCTGCGAAAGATGACCGCGCGCCCTGGTCAACACTGGGCAAATACTTTAAGAACATGTCAGTTCTTTTTATAAACCATGGTCACCTACGCGCTGGGAGCCCTTCACAGGGAGATCAGCAACTAAGACGGCGTCAAGTTTAGATTTGTACTGGCGGCCTAGCTCGAAAAGGCGTCCAGGTCTCAGTCAACGGTGCTCCACGCGAGTAAGAAAATTACCTTAGATTACCCCCATGACCCATTCTGACATATAACCCTCTCTATCATACTATATAAAAATACTATATAGTATGATAGAGAGGGTCATCTGTCAGAATGGGTCATAGGGGTAATCTACTATATAGTATGATAGAGAGGGTCATCTGTCAGAATGGGTCATAGGGGTAATCTACTATATAGTATGATAGAGAGGGTCATATGTCAGAATGGGTCATGGGGTAATCTAAGGTATTTTTCTTACTCTGTATGATTTTGTTCTTCTAGATTATTGTTTTGTTTTTTTTTCATTTTTATTTTCTTCTTCACATCAAGCTCGCGTCGAGCACCTGTGGTCAGTGCATTTTCGAAACCTAACCATTAGCTATATGTGGCCCTAATAGATAGAGCTACTGGTTTCCCAATAAAAGTCCAGCACCTAAAAGCGCATTGAAAATTACATGCACGAGAGTTGCTGATGGCGCCTCGTGAGGTATGTGGAATCAGAAGCAAAAATTTATTTAGTCTCGCCCATTTGAAGACGGAGCTACATATCGACGCCATAGTGTATTTTCCCACGGTCTCACTTCAATATGAAAAACGTCGAAGACCGAGGTTTTAGTAGGCCATCCTGTCCCATTAACGTCGACCAGCCAGGCAAGTATCGTCAGCACCTCCGTCAGTTGAACTTTGAAGGAATCGACTTTCCAATGAAGATTTCCGATGTCCGCAAGTTTGAACACTTCATCTCAGGGATTGCGATCAGGGTCTTTTGTTAACCCACAACTCATTATGTTAGAAAGTAAAACCACACGCCATGGACCCGCTTCAATAGTCCTAAGTGTTAGGCGCAGCCGCCATATGTCAGTACATCTGGATCAAGGATCTGGACTAAATGGGTGCACAAGTACAATAAACACGAGTATAAAATTTTCATCTGCCGCCGATTCCAGCCCTTCTTTAGTCTTTTCGACTTGCTACTGATTTATGCAAAAGACTGCGCCGGCATGGGTGAGAAACAGTAGCGAACCGTATTGATGAAGCTGGACAACAACACCACATAGTTCAAGCACCACTACAATACGGTACGTGTCTTGTACGTTATCTTGTACGTTATCTATGCAGACTTTGAGAAGTACAATGATGATTCAAAACCGCTACCCAAGCCAAAAGCAGCACACAAAATGGACGACAAGGATTTGTGCCGCGTTTGCTTGGCAGAGGTCCGCTGAGACGAGGCAGCAAAGGAACTTGTGTAGTACTGTGGCAAAGAGTCAGTCGCCACTTTTATCAGAAGCCTCATGTGCAAGAAGCCTCATGTGCAAGATGGAGGAAATATGCGCGATGTTTACGAACCCAGTCTTGTTGGTTATGAACCTGGTCAGCACGAACTTGTCCAGAGGACAAAGGACTGTTACAAATTCAGCAAGCGCGCGTTGGCAAAGACCTGGTGCGTGACCATTGCTACATCACTGGCAGATTCCGTAGCACGGTGACAGAAGTAATGAAAGTAAATATC
The DNA here is from genome assembly GCA_030141615.1 of Unio pictorum. NCBI lineage: Eukaryota > Metazoa > Mollusca > Bivalvia > Unionida > Unionidae > Unio > Unio pictorum. The sequence goes on from JARLTB010000312.1 coordinate 1,520,430, forward strand.
ACAGAATTTGTAGTAATAGATTTCATTGTTATGCTGGTGGTAATAGTAGTAGTAGTAATATTAGTAAAAGTAGTAGTGTTACTAAAATAGGTGGTATTAATAGTATACGCTGATAGCGTTGAACATTGATAACAGTTTTGTTCATGGAAACAAAATAAGAGAACATAGACGATGACTATAATTCCAACAAAGACGATGACTATAGTCCCTACCTCTTTAGTTTTGGAACTGCATTTTTCTATGTGTCTGGATTTACGTGTGTACGTGTGTCAAGTTCAGCACAACTAACTTGCGCTATATGAAGCAGAGTTCGCACGATACAATTGCCTTTGAGAAAAAACGCCCAACGTTTTCCCCAACAATAAACATAATAGTTGGTAGAAAGACAAAGTCATATGTCTCTACAATGCTTGCAGTGTTGCAGTTTATATTGGTGCCTAGCACTGAGGCACCATGCTGCAGACATGTAGCATGATGTCCCACTCAAGCACATTATCCTGACACCAGGCCATCCAGTCCTAACACCATCCTCCTAATGATTAGCGTCAAGTAAGGCAGTTCTTAGTATCATTTTTGTTAGTCTTTGGTATGACTCGGCCAGGATCGAACCCACTACCTTCCGCTTCCGCGGCGGACGCTCTAGATATTTTCGGAAGATCTCTCCATACTAGCAAGATAATTCACTTTAAAGTATTTTAAACCATGACCTTGCTAATAATGACCATGACCTTCTAATAGTATATTTTAAAACTATTAGATATATTACTGGAATGGATGCGAAATACATATTTGAAATGGCACCCGAAATCATAATTTCAACTGTGATTAATTGTTGTAATAAACATTTTTATAGTATGTCGATCGTACAAGTTGTAACGATGTATATTAAGTAATACAGAGTGTCGATGTTTTGCTAGAAATAGGCGACTACTCCACCCCACCCATCCCCACCCAATGAATCTGCCTAGTGACGGAATACCCATTAAGTACACATAGCATGTGCTTAAGACACCAGACCAACAAGGACACCAGAATTAATTAAAATTAATTGTTGATGATAAAACTGAATATATGAATATTTTGATCTACGATTATTTTGATTTGGAATGGTGGCAATACTGTTGTTTTCCTACCTTTCGAGTTTTTTAATATGGGGGGGGGGGTTTGCATACATTTTACAGTGCTTTGTTCGCTGGATTGCCTTAATCCTGCACTGCATCTGCCGCTATCACTAAGTTTTACAACACTACTGTATGTCGTCACCATAGATTCGAAACACTCTAGAATGTTATTAACCTAGAAGCAAAACACTCTAGAATGTTATTAACCTAGAAACAAAACACTCTAGAATGTTATTAACCTAGAAGCAAAACACTCTAGAGTGTTATTAACCTAGAAGCAAAACACTCTAGAATGTTATTAACCTAGAAGCAAAACACTCTAGAGTGTTATTAACCTAGAAGCAAAACACTCTAGAATGTTATTAACCTAGAAGCAAAACACTCTAGAGTGTTATTAACCTAGAAGCAAAACACTCTCTAGATGAAACCCGAGATGCAAAACACTAGTGTTGTGACCCAACATGCAAAACGTTCTCGAGGGAAACAGAGGTTGAAAACAACACTCATCCAGTTGTAAAAAAAAAAAAAAAAAAAGACCTACATAACACCTAGTGTGTTTTAATTCATGCGCCTTTAATCTTCAGAAATTAGTTTTAGTCAGATATACGCAATTTAAATTCAGAGCAAAACCACGAATATCACACGCAATGTGCAGAGACGAATACGTGTGTGTGTGTGTGTGTGATAATAAAAAAAAGTTTCAAATTACTTTGGATGAGTATTTTACACCAGCTCCACGATCGAAACACGACAGAGATACAAAGACAGTATATCAGAATCAGTCAAACAGAATATCTACTCAAACCAATGGACGGAAACAACTATCCGATTGCAACAAAAAAACAAAAAGTTGCAGCCATACTGCAATGCGTATTAGAAGTCTAAGTGCCAATTTATTAGTTCCTGGATTGTCAGAATATTTTCAAGACAGTCATGAGTCATGACGCATGATGACCTAAGGTACAATACAATGGCCATGAATTGAGTCGTTTTAAATGGATAATTTCGTCTAATAAACAAGTTCACTTCTAGAACATTCTAAGTTCATAAATAAGGTTAGGTCTTGAACTCAAATCAAAGTAATCAACTTTTTTAAAACTTACAAAAGTCAAGAACACATACATTTTGGTGTATTGGTGGAGGAAGAACCCGGGAAAACCCCCGGAAAGAACCACCAACCCACGAGAAGCTACTGGCAAGCTTTCTCATATAACTACATTAGCCGAATCTTAGACTCGAACCCACACAGACAGAGGTGAGATGGCATTGATCCGTAATGGAGAGCGCTTTAGACCACTCGGCCACTCGGTTTGGTGACTCAATGGTAATAGTAATAAAGTGTAATATCCAATCAAATTGGTCCTAAGTTGTTCACTCCCAAAGAGCAAACCAATTATGATGATGGTCATCAGGGGATGGAGTGGAACACACATTATACTATATGCAAGGTTTGATGAACCGATTAAGCAAAAGAATAGAACGTGTTCGTCGACTGTATCAACGTGACTTTGACCTTTAACCTTTAGACCTCAGTATAAACAGCTTTCTTGCCATATCTGCAAACAGCGCCTGTTAAATCTTTATATAATAACAACAAACAACAGAAATTTCACAGTAGTCAAATCCCTGGAACGTATAAACCATTAACAGAAGACGATCTACTAAACCCTAGCCAAAACAGTAGTATCCCTACTCCCATACCAACTGAAATCCACAACACATGGGACGGCAGGGGGGAGGTGAAAAAAACCTATGAAAACTAGGAAACTGGATACAAAAACTAAGACAACAGAAAATAAGGCAATTAACAACACCCCCACCCCACCAAGAAAAACCCACTAAAAATCAAGCTCCTCCCATAGTCAATAGGAAAACAATCAAAAACAAATACCATAGGCTAGAACTGACGTTTCATATCAAAAGCAAATCAGCGCAGTTCACAAATCTCTCTACAAATAGCTTAGTAGGAACCCTAACGAAAATACACCCGGACCAAAGTACAATAATCAGACCAAATAAAGACTACATAATTATTCACTGTAACAATAATCAGACCAAATAAAGACTACATAATTATTCACTGTAACAATAATCAGACCAAATAAAGACTACATAATTATTCACTGTAACAATAATCAGACCAAATAAAGACTACATAATTATTCACTGTAACAATAATCAGACCAAATAAAGACTACATAATTATTCACTGTAACAATAATCAGACCAAATAAGACCAAATAATTATTCACTATAACAATAATCAGACCAAATAAAGACTACATAATTATTCACTGTAACAATAATCAGACCAAATAAAGACTACATAATTATTCACTGTAGCACTAGTAGTCGGGTGGCAAAATAACTAGAAATAGAAACACTGTACTCACTGCCAGTGAAAGTAGAACAACACCACAAAACTAAAAGTACCCCCACCCCCACCAAGTTAATCATAATACATAAGGATACCGAACACCCAAAGACCACCACCACTACCCAAAAAAAACGCAACCAACCAAATTCAAGGCGGTTCTTAAACTAACAGGGGCTTTGAAAAAAAAAAAATTAACGATCAGGAAATAGTAATAAAACTGAAAGAAGGTGGTAACATCACCAAAAATTACCAAATTAACAACAAAAACAATCCAAACTCGAAAACAATAGTACTAGAAGCAGCAAACCCCCTATCCACCCTAATTAAAATGGGCACAACAGGAACTAGGTACCATTTAGAGCCATACATCAATAAACCTAGGTTCTGTACAAACTGCAAACACTGGGTCATTATAAAACATGTTGCAAGTTTACATATAAATGCAACAACTGTGGGGGTGAACACAGGGGCAAATGCAACAGACACACCCCTAAATTTATACACTGTCCGGGTCCACATCTCCAGACAGCCCCGCCACTATTAGGGAAAATACAATTGTGGGGATCATGAATTCAAAGCACTTAAACTACAACACTGCTAAAAAAAACCACTACAAACAAACCAAGATAAGTAACTCGACAACAGTAAGGGAACAGCACAAAATAGTCAAAATCCAAACAAGCAATTACAAAAGCAATAGCACTCAAGGGACTGATATATTAACTGAACTGAGCAAGATCTCAGCTAATATTGATAAAATGATAGACCAAATGGGTATAAAAAAAATCCAAATATCCAACTAAATATCCAGTTGTCACTAAATCATGTCAAAACTCAGTTCAAACGCCTAATTACAGTAAACGAACCCAATAAAAATGGCTAAAACACTAAATGGGAACGTTACTATATGGCAATGGAATATGCACGAGGATTGTCAGTAAATATTAATGAACTTAAAATCAAACTAATAAAATCAGTGCACAAACCTGACATTCTCTGCATCCATGAAACTAAACTCTCTCCAAACTCGAGAACATTGCCATCAGTTCAAGGCTACTCCCCGGGCTATTTCCAACGTAGAACGGAAGGTCGGGTGGGTGGATGGGGTGGATTAGCCATATCCATAAATAACAACATACCAGCAGTTACAATAATACCCATAACATCTAGGGAAATTGTTAATTCACAAATAGAAGAACAAAGACTATTAATCAATACAGGAAAAAGTGAATTACAAATTATCAATATTTATGACCCAGGAGCAGAAAATAAATTAACCATGATCTAGTCTTTAAGACGCTGACTAAACTAATACAAAACGAGCGTACGATCATATGCGGTGATTTCAATGCCCATAATGAGCTGGGGTGGGGGGTGGGGGAGAGAAATGACGAATAGTAGAGGTAGGTGGGTTGAGGCTTGGGCCAATAAATCCACCCTGACCATCCTAAATGACGGTGCCGGGACCAGACTTAATCTGGTAGATGGCACCCTATCCGCCATTGATCTCACCCTATGCACACCCAAACTGGCAAAGGTGGCGGAGTGGGGAGTGGATCAATCCGACCCCATGGGGAGCGACCACTTTCCAATAACCGTCACCCTGCAGATGGCCGTACAGTTCGAAACAACTAATAGAATCCCCAGGTGGAATTATAACAAAGCCGATTGGGATCTATTTAGAACATAAATAACAGATACCCAAATAGTCCAAATAGAAACAGCCGATATAGACCAATATTATGAAAACATTATTAAGGTCATTACCAAAGCAGCCACCAGCAGTATCCCCAAAACTAGTAATAAATCTAGAAAGCTAGGTGTACCATGGTGGAACGATGAAATTAAATTAACCAGACAGGCAAAACTTAGAGCTTTAAATAAATTTAAAAGATCAAGTAATACTACTCACTTCCTCGAGTACAAAACTCAAGATAACAAACTCAAATATATAATTAAGCAGTCAAAACAAGCAACTTGGAATAAATACTGCATTAACTTACATTTTAAAACTAATACTAAACAGGTGTGGGACAAAATTCGAACTCTAAGGGGGTTCAAAGGGGAACACAAGCAGCACCCCAAAAATAAATAATACTAGCAATAATAAGGAAAAAGCTGACTCACTAACTCAACATTTTAAAAATATGAGCAGCAATAACAACCACACCAAGGAATTTCAAACAAATAGAGCTAAAGTAGAAATTAAGTACGAAAACCACTTTAAAGACCTGGGACCCAAATTCTATCTATCTATCTATCTATCTATCTATCTATCTATCTATCTATCTATCTATCTATCTATCTATCTATCCATCCATCCATCCATCCATCCATCCATCCATCCCTTAGTCTTGCCGACCGTTGGGGCACCACTGATGACCTGACAACCAGCTTCCTCCATTCCAATCTGTTCTCTGCTACTCTCACTTGAATCCATGTCTCCCTTGCCTTTCTCATGCTTTTCTTGATAACCTGGTTGATTTCCCTGTATTGTTTTGCTCTTTCTACTTCTGACTTCTTCTTCTTTAGCTCTCGACGCTTGTCACACAGATCAAGTATGTCAGTTGTAACCCAAGGTTTCTTTGGTCGTCGATGTTTGCCAAGGATCTCACTGGCTGTTTGGGTCACTGCTATGTTAAATGTGTCGATCATTGTGTCAATAACTGTGTTCTCTGAACTAAGAAGTAACAGTGGTGCAAATTTCCCTCCTATCCTTGCCTGGAAGGCTTCCAAGACCTCTGGGTCTTTTAGCTTGGCAAGGTTGAACTTGATTCTTGTGGGGCCCTCTTTGTCGACTTTTTTTAGATGTAGTCGGAGGGTCATCATCACTAAGTCATGGTCACTTCCAATGTCTGCTCCTGGGAAACTTCTTGTCTTGGCAATGTTTACGCTGGTGTGGAAACGTCTCTTCACCATGATATAATCAATCTGGTTATGGTGTTCTCCATTTGGGCTATGCCAGGTCCACCTTCTGGATGCATTGTGTGAACAAAACGTGTTCATCAGCTTCAGATCATTGAAGCTGGCAAATTCCAGGAGCCTTAAACCGCTGTCGTTGGTCTCTGCATTGCAGTAGCGTCCACATGTGCCTTTCCAGTTATCAATGGCATCCTCTCCTATTTTGGCATTCCAGTCTCCTTGCACCACAAGAATGTCTTTCTTTGGGGTCTGGTCCACGACTTGTTGCAGCTGGTCGTAGAAATCCTCTAATTCTTCATCATCATGGTCTATAGTTGGAGCGTAAGCTTGCACAATGGTGATATTGAGTGGTGTTGCCCTCAAGCGTATGATGATAAGCCTGCTGGAGACTGGCCGACAACTCATGACAGTGTTCACAGTGTCTTTGTGGACGAGAAATCCGACACCATGTTCATGTTTATCTTCTCTGCCAGAGTAGTATAGTTTATGGCCATCCTGTGTTGATGTTTCCCCAAGGTTCTTCCATCGTACTTTGCACAGTCCCAGGATGGTCCAATGGTATTTGTTCATTTCGTGTATTAGTTCCTCTACCTTTCCAGGCGTTCTTAATGTCCTGATGTTCCATGTACCAATGCTGATGATGTTTCTGATTCTGAGTTTTGGTGGTGATCGTGCACCAGTAGCACACTTAACACCTCTGCCCTGGTGCAAGACAAAAGGCGCGGTCCTTGTTCCGGGCGACGACCGATTAGGTATGGGTGAAGGTAAAGTTGTAAAGTGTCATTGCATGTGGTGTATCTTGGGCAATGAACCTGGCGGAGCCCATCCCTCTCCAGGCTGTTGACCACAGCCGAACTCCACATAACTAGTGGCTCGCCTTGATCCTGAACACATGGCCGTTGAGTCCTTTTTGGGACTCCTCCCCCCTGGGCGGTGACCTTATTGAGAACGTTCATACGCCCAATCAGGTACTGTGTCAGCACCCTAGCCTTTGGTTATCCAAAACCTAACCTGCAAGGCAGCAAGGGACTTGTGGAGGGCGGGGTCGTCTATATCCCGTGCAAATGTGAACATCTGCCCACTGCCCACAAATTAACCAAATTATCACCATTAAATGACAATATTACTCTTTTACGAATGGGAACAGGCACTTAAAACAAAAAAAAAAAAGAAACATTACCTGGGGAAGATCAAATAGGGTACATTATATATAAACAATTAGCTCTAAAATTAATCAACTCAATAATAAAAATGCTCAACATAATATGGGACACAGGAAAGCTACCCAAAAAATGGAAAACTGCGATAGTAATACCCATACTCAAACCTAATAAAGATCGTAATGACATCAACTCGTATAGACCCATATCACTAACCAATAACATATGCAAAGTTATGGAAACTATCATAACTAATAGACTTAAAATCCACCTTGAAAATAACCACTTAATATCTGACAACCAATGTGGATTTAGAAACAAACGCTCAACTACAGATCAACTATAAAAATTAGAAACCGCTATAAAACTAGCATTTAACTCAAAAAAGAAAAGCGGACAGAAACTTAATTGCGGTATTTCTCGATCTCGAGAAAGCATTCGACTTAGTATGGACCAAAGGCCTTATAGCCAAATTAAACCATTACGGTATTACGGGTTGAATGTTCAGTTTTATAGAAAATTTATTAGCTGACCGCAAAATTATAACTAGGGTAGGGGCAACTTACTCTGAGGAACATACCCTTAAAAATGGAACTCCACAAGGGAGCGTACTCAGCCCCACCCTCTTTAATATAATGATAAATGACCTTGACCGAAATCTGGCAACACCCAAAATTGGATTATTACAATTCGCTGATGATAGTGGACTATGGAGAGCAGGCAACCCCTCCAACCACTCACATATGGCTGAAATCCAAACCAGCCTTAATAATATAGGAAAATGGGCAGATAAATGGGGTTTCAAACTATCGCACCAAAAAACGGTAGCTGTACTATTCACCCCTTACAAAAAATTCAATAGTTATCCAAAATTAACAATACAAGTAGAGAAATACAATTTGTAAAAGTAGCAAAATTTCTGGGTATGTACTTTGACCAACATCTAACATGGGCATACCACATAGATGACCTAGTTAAAAGATGTAACCAGGACCTAAACCTATTAAGAAGCCTTAAGGGCATTCAGTGGGGTGCGAATCAGGAAACAACAATAACCTTCTATAGGGCCTTAATACGATCTAAAATAGACTATGGGTGCCAAATTTACTCCACAGCACCCATACAACAACTAAATAAATTAGACAAAATTAAGAGAAAGGCCCTATTAATTGGCACAGGCGCACTGCCATCAACCTCGACAGCCGAGCTGCAAATTCTAGTAGGAGAACCGCCCCTGAGACTCAGAAGGCAGGAACTCGTACTAAAATATGCAGCACGGCTTTCGACCCTAGAAAAAAACGCACCACATTTACCTGGCAATTAACAAATGCAACATCCCATTTAGGAAAACCCTTAGAAATAGCGCACCAATGGGAAAACTAGTTCATCAACTAAAATCTCAACTTCCTGCAGATATATTCCAAGCTGAAAATAACAAATGTACGACCATGAACCTTGGAGTAACGTACAAGCTAAAGTTAACATCTCCCTCACAAGTAAAGGAAACAAAGAAAACCATGAAAACTATATAAAAACAGCAGCTTCAGAAATAATCAACTCTCAGTATAAAAATAAAACAAAAATTTACACGGATGGCTCAAAAATAACAAATCCATTCAAGACAGCTGCAGCACTGGTTATCCCAGAGCTAAATGTACAAATGGGCAGACGTTTACCAGACTTCTGCTCCATTTACACAGCTGAGTTTTGGGTCATCATGGAAGCATTAAAATGGATTGAAGTTAACAAACCTAATTAGACAGTGATTATCAGCGACTCGCTTAGCGTCCTAACATCAATCCAAAACAATACTACCAAGTCTAGAGAACATTTTCTAAACCAAATTAACGTAAAATTAAAAACCTTAAATTCTAACAAATTAACAGTAGAATTCATGTGGATTCCCTCCCACATTGATATCAAAGGAAACGAACTGGCAGATCAACTCGCTAAAAACAAACTCGACGAACCAAATTACTCGCCACTCAAATATAGTCCAACTGAGCTATATCGTTTAATTAATACATTCATCGATCAAAAGTGGCAAACCAATTGGGATCTAAATAAACAAGGGAGAATGTTACATAACACCGCTAAGGAAGTAAGTAGAAATAGAAAACCGCCCAAGGGCTCAAGTTACGAACAAGCTATAATATAATATAAATACCTTAGGAAAAACCAAACTGGCAAACAGTTTTGGAAAATATTTAGGACCCTTCCCTCATAACATCAACTGTTACAGTTGTAACATTCCAGAAGATTTACACCATATCTTCAACAATTGTAGTAACACCAAAAAAGGAGAGGAATCAATTTAGAACTAAACAAATACTCATAGCGGCCCCTAGTATATGCCCGGAAACAATCCAGATAAATAACACCAACCCCCAAGGCACACACACAAATATGCTAGAGCTACTAAAAACAACAGGATTAATTTTAAAAAATCTAATGGACAATGATACCACGCCTGTTACGGACACACCTACACTACGCTGGGCAAGTGGTTATCAAAAAGCCAAACAAATATATCCTCAAATGCGCAAAAATTGCTAGTCACTTAAAAGGAAAGGAAGCATCAGCAACGGACAGTGATGCCGCGCCTGTTACGGACCCACCTACACTACGCAGGGCAAGCAGCACCACAAGTTCGTGACCTGTGTAAGCAAACCAAAAATTAAGGGGCGAACAACCCAATTATTCGGGAAAAATAACAGCTTACTCACCCTGAATAATGTGCTGCTTAAGAATATACTAATACCAACATTAAGAAATTATATTATGAAATTACATCAACCTTAATCGAAACACCTTAGGGAAAATAACACCAGTATCGTCATTAATATTGAATAATGCATACGGAAATAGGTCCCATCAGCATAGGCATAAACGACAGGGAATAAATGAGTCTAACACCGTCCTCTGTGACTATAACTTTTTCTCTATATACAGCCTCGTTGACAGCAATCTCAGGTAAACCAACATTAAACCAATTGTAAATAAGAACCCTAAAAGTAAAATTCTACTACAGTGCACTGAGACCAGTACACACAAATTTGTACAACCCCTGTTAAGGCCCCAAATAGAAAATACAAGGTAGTCTAAAAGCCCAAAGACTATCAGGCCCCGCGACACAAGGTAGTGACACTAATCTTAGATAAAAATAATACAAATCCCCAAATTAGAAAATATAAGGTAGTAAAAAGAAAACAAGACTATCAGGCCCAGCTGCACAAGGCTGCACTTAACAACAAGATATAGGACCTAGGGCCCCAAATAGCAAATATAAGGCGACCAAAACTCCAAGGCCATCAGGCACAGCAGCACAAGGCAACAAGATATAGGACCTAGGGCCCAAATAGCAAATATAAGGTGACCAAAACTCCAAGGTCATCAGGCACAGCAGCACAGTGCTGCACCAAAACCATACAATTAGGCAAACCTTAACCAGTAAACTTAAGAAATATAAGGTGGTATCGAACCTCGAACCATCAGGGCAGCGGAATCCAAATCCGCAAAATAGGCTGTGATACGAAGCTGTATACTCTATAGATTCAAAACAACACAGAGTCTATCAAAATTAATAGGGAAAATTTAGATCAAGATACCATGGAAAAGAACGCAGCACGGACCGACCTACGATCCAGCCTTGAGAACCACCTTTCCACCTTTCCCATGACCGGACATCATCAACAATTACACGTGCAGGGCACGTCCATTATCCAACAGGCATCGAATGAACTAGAGTGAGTGTGTGCTGGGTCCATTCCCACTCACCTCGGCCTACCATTCATATCGATAGTTGCTAAATAGCGACTCCAATATGACGGCCAAATCAAATAGTGCTTTCTGAACACATAAACGCCTCAGGGAGGCGGCACCATTCCCACCCTCAGGAAAAATCAAATAACCAGACTTTGCTGAATTCGGTCACAGATTTCTCTTTATTTTTATATAACTGTTTTGATTATTTTAACTTTTCAATAAATTTAACTCAGACGAAATAACGGTCCAGAAAATAATTAGCTACACACTGGAACATTCAGGTTTTCATTGGGTATTCTCAGTTACCATAAGTAATTTTCTGCCATATCCTAGAAGTTTAAGGTGGTTTCATTTGTTTTAAAGATAGTAGGGAATGCATGGAATGTTACACACTTTCTGGAAGACAGTTTCCCGCGGCTGGTGAGAGGTGTGTGGCTTCTGTGAAGCGGGAATTCATGAAGATGCATAATACACACCTGAAAATATTTCTATCAAAGGATACATTGATTCGTCAATTGTTTTGAATATATTGAAGAATCATATGAAGCTCGGACAAGTTTGTGCACTATGAGTTCTGCATCAAAAATACAACCAGGTTAAAATTACCAAACATCTACACGTCAAATACAAAAAGAGCAATCTGATTAAAATCAGATCAACACATTTATACATGAAGATCTGACGGCGACCGTTTTGGTCTCATGTTCTGGTGACCTATTATATTACCCATAATCGCTAAATTTTATCAACCAATCAGATGAAGTCTTATATATTCGTCTTTGAGATTGAGCAGTTTGGATAAAGAGCATATATGTCTACAGAACAATTTGATTCACTTTCAGATCTTTGAAAGCTGCATTTCCATTGGCTAATTCAAAGTTCACCATAACATGACCCTTAAGCGGTCGTCGTCAGATGTTTACGTTGGACCAGGCCGACCCGAAGATGTGCGGGGTCCAAGGCAGCATGCTGGGCCCAAGACAGCATTTGCCTTGCCATAAGGTCAGGGCTTCGTTGGACAGCGGAGATCTGATTTTAACCATTTTGCGGAAAGAGTATTCAGAGGCGTTTTAATGAGATTGTCACAAATGATAAAAGCATGTATTTACTGCTTTGAACCCAATGCAAGAGAAAAAAAGGAGAGTTTGGACAGTAGAAATTAACAAAGACCATACATCGATTGACGTTTTGGGACTATCAATATATTTTAGGCATATTATTTTTTCGATGCAAATGGCTCCGTCGACAACCCGTGTCTGATTTTGTTCGTGTCACTTCATCTTTTTATGTCTCCCAAGTGTTGTACTCAAAATTGTGAAACACTATAGAATGGCGCACCGGTACCCGATGTATCCAATTACTCTATGACAGCGCATCGGTGCATAAAAGACAGACTTCCCGAAGGAGCAAACATCTGACTACATCTATTTGTCTTCTGTTCAATGTATACACGTTCAACATTATGCCACTTTTACAATAACTGATACACATCTATCGTCTTTTACTACACATTAACCCATGTTAGTTCAATAAACCCTGCAAGGTTTCTGTTTCGACTCTAGTCATAAACTAAGTGACAGAAAAATCGAAACCAGCATGTTTAGTAATTCAACTAAAAAACGTATTTCTCTAAACTACCCCGTACACATTTAAGAAACTTTACCATATAAGTCAATTGCAAACAGACCGTGCAAGGAGTGCATTATTTCTTTGGAATATCTTCCTGAAGAAGATGGATCAGCCTCAAGGGGAGGTGGGATGGGGTAAAACTGATCTGAGATCAGGGCCCCTTGTGTGTGTGTGTGTGTGTGTGTATATATATATATATATATATATATATATATATATATATATATGTATATATATGTATGCGTATCTATGTATATATACATACATACATATATATATATATATATATATATATATATATATATATATATATATGTGTGTGTGTGTGTGTGTGTGTGTGTGTGTGTACATAATTATCAAAAGCCTTAAGCGTAAGATAATCTTATCCAATTTATAAAGTGTTGTTTTGCATTATATCAGAACATTTTGTACATCTAAGAAATAGTTTGAGGTAAACAACTCTTATTTATGGGAGGTAAATAATAACTAGGTAAAATGTAGCACCGCAAATGCAATAAAGAACAACAATCACAATACAATGTATATATTTAAAAAAAAATAAGAATCGGCCACAAATGCCTTGATATATTGGTCTTATTGAATGAAATATAGGTATTATTTCTGACTAAAGGAGAATGGATGTGTATGTGCAGTGACGGATGTACAATGTTTCGGCCTTAAGCCACTCTCCGTTTTGCCGTACCCTTCCCCTCCCATCCTCTCCCCTATCTCAAAACAAAGCCTCCACACCTTTAAATAATATTAAACGTTTGGAGCAACGCAGAAATGTCAACGATGGCTTGATCAATAGAAAAATATCTTAGGAGTAAAACAAGCCATAGAGTATTGTCGCGTGCATTTAAAGACTAAAACAGCACAAGGAAATCGAGGGTACTGGGTGGAACGAAGTATTCGGAAGTTACTTATCTTCTCTCTGCTACAGTATGATAGACAGGGTCCTATGTCAGAACGGGTCATGGGGGGGGGGGGGGGGAATCAAAGATAGTTTTGTCACATTGATTTCTTTCCTTCAGATTATTGTTTTTATTTCCTTCTCAACATCAAGCTCGCGTCGAGCACCCGTGGTTTAAAATCGGTCACCCCATAATAGTTCAGTCCTAGACAATTACCGCCATGTCTGCCTAATGTGTGTGTGTGTGTGTGTGTGTGAGAGAGAGAGAGAGAGAGAGAGAGAGAGAGAGAGAGAGAGAGAGAGAGAGACGTCTGGTTACAAATCGATGAATATACAGAATTTAACTTACTTGTTGAAGGTAACGGATAATACACACTTCTGTATCTATAATAAAATGGTTTACTAATCACTTATTTATATTTATCAACTTCTGTTTACTTCAAATATATGAACGTACTTGAAGGTCCCCATGCTGTCGTTTTCAACCACAAACTAGACAAGTCCACTATTATATATGAGAAGGTATCATATGACGTTGGATGTACGCCTTTACGTCAGCTTCAACCTTCCGAACTTATCCGATATTCATTGCACTATTATGAAATAGGCTTTTTTTTTAAAGAAGTTAAATTTCGCATTTTAGATCAGTTATTTGAATTGTCAGACCCAAATCTGGAGTAAAAAAACAAAATTTAGTTGTATTTTAACACCCCTCACTGTTTATAGACTCGTCAAACCTTTGAATAATATAATATTGTATACAATGGGACAGGTCCATTTCTTTAGAACAGGGATCGTCTCAAAATACTCTCTCTCTCTCTCTCTCTCTCTCACACACACACACACACACACACACACTTCATAATTCTCTCAACATAGGATTAAGTTAAGTTAATCACTATATTTGATAAATAATTATTTTTACGAAATAACAAAAAATTGTTCTTTTTTAAAAAATTTATTTACTTAATAATATATTAATGCAAAGAATTCAAATGTAAAAAAAAATTTAGGTTCATTTCTCTACTTATTAGATTTAGATCCATTGAAACAATAAGTAATGTTATCTTTCTATTTACCTTATCTACTATGCAGAAGGTCTGAAAAGTTTACTACGCGACTTAAGAAACTATATTTGTTTGCAAAACGTGTGGGCTCGTCACGGATGAACGTCATCAAAATAACTAAATACGATTTAAGCCTAATCGAAGGTACATATGTAAATAAACAAGTCAACCGAACTTCACTTGCATACGTCAGTCAATGAGGGCATTTTGAGTTTGGAACACCCTTATAGTACGTCCGTACTTCTGTCTGTATGTCACAAGGATGTATCAGTAGCGGGCATGAACTATTAAACATATGAAAATAAATGTTTGATAGCATTTTTGTATGCATGATTAGATTTTCAGATCAATAACAGTCATCTTTTATTTTCATTTTTAAAACTTGTTGGACTTAGTCATTTAGACAACAACAACAATTAAAGATCAAACATAAACTGCTTGAGGCATAAACATGAAAATGAATACAGTAGAACCTGTCTTAAATCATCACTTTTTATGCCATAAAAGTATGGTCTATGAAGACAGGTGATCTCTCATAACAGGTCACAATGCTATATAATCATTAAATTTGTGCGTTGAGAATATGGTCTCTCATGATAAGTGGTGTCACATAGCAGTGGTCTTTCAAGACCGGTTTCACTGTAGTTATATTTATAATAAATCTAGATTACATGATCAAATGGTCTAAAAGTTCCACAAATTTATTGTTTATTTAATTATTTATTTTTCACACGTTTTGGGAACATTTTGGACTTATACTTGTTAAAGGCAAACCTTGTCAGAGCTCTTAAGCAATTTCCATATGAGGTCTACAAAAGAAAGTAAATGTCTCGTTTTTCGCATTTTCGTCTTGTAATAAATAAATACACAAACAAAAAAAATTAGTACATATTCTGATCATCTATCCTGATGCATAGACGTTCCGTAAAAAAAAGATAATCATTTAAATTTAGATTTTAACGGCATTTAAACACCCCAAAGTATACACAATTTTACTTTGATGAATATTATTGTGTTCATTTGGAAGTCATTCAAGGTGTAGTTTTCGTTTCGTTCTTTTTTTCTTTTAATTTTAAAAAACACTTTTGGGTGTGTAAACCTGCGCTTGAAGGAAAAGTGCATATCAGGATCGAATAAATTAGTGAATTAAAAAAGATCATGAGCTACTGTTTCGAGATATCTGAATCTCCAGATTGAGAAAAATATACAACTTATAAAAAAAAAGAGGCATTATATAGACATTCAAATCTGTTTAGTAAATACGACAAGCGAACGAGAACTATGTAGAAAAAGGGAAGAGCACAAGTTTTCTGCAGATAGCTACAAACTCGAAATCGAAACCTGAAGAAAATGTAATTTAAGTTATTAATATAATTCGATCTTGTACCCATTCTTTGATTTGTTACACATTTTCGCTTTTTGAGTGATTGTCCCTCTGTTCAATAACCAGCATTTCCGAAATTAATTATGTGTACCCGACGAAACAACCATCTGCATACATTTCGCCACTGTTATTTGTTTGCTTGGTTTAAATTATTTGAATCTAATTTTCGTACCATACACTGTGTAATCTAGGATCAATTTTTTACCTGCTGTAAAGCTTATAATTTTGTTATAATAATAGTTTGCTCATCAATGTTTCTTAATCACAATTGTGTAGCTTTGAGAAAATATTGTAAAAAAAAAAACACACAATTTGAGTTTAAACAGGAATATAAACAAGTGTGAATATTTTTTAAAATTATTATTTAAACATGAGAATAGTATATTAGATTCTCTAATGAATCATTGTGTCGAAACTCAGTCTTGTAATAACTGAAACTTAATACTGTACAGATGTTATGCATGATATCATCCAAGAATTTTTGTAACCTTTCCATTAAATATTCTTCAATAACACATGTGCCCCTTTCATATTGCAGTCTTGTTTAACTGACACGTATTTTTTCCTTTTATCTAAGCATCAAAGAGACAACATGAAAGAATTCCTGCTTGTAGTAGCCATTACATGTCACTCCCCCAAAATCATACGTGTGTGTGTGTGTGTGTGTGTGTGTGTGTGTGTGTGTGTGCAGCGCCGGATTAAGCGCCGTGGAGGTCCATAGGCAGTCAAACTTTTGGGGCCCCAGACCCACGGTCACGGTCTCATGGGGGCCCCTGATGAGGACCATAAAAGTCGCGGGGCCCATAGGCAGTTGCCTACTCTGCCTAATGGGTAATCCGGGACTCTGTGTGTGTGTGTGTGTGTGTGTGTGTGTGTGTGTGTGTGTGTGTGTTAGAACCTCAGGGTGTATCTATATTATATATAAACGAATCCTCTGTGACTCGCTCTCCAAAAAAAAAAACACTTCGCCTGACTGACACCTGCCGTAAAGTTATGTAAAACTACGGGAAACTTACAAAAGTACGTATGCGTAATTCTCGCTAAAGAAACTATCGTATGTAAGATCAAGGCAAATTTTCGGCGTACGTTGTTTTGTCTAACGATACCAAGCACCACAGCCAAGCCAATCGGACCACCTCGGCTATTGAAGTTTGGGCATGATGTCGACGCAGTAATTTACACACCCCCCACCCCACCCCACCCCCCAAAAAAACAATAAAAAAAAAAAACAACAACAAAAATCATCCAGTTTGCTCACCAGAAATTTTTCACAGAAAATAAACCTCTCTCTATTCTGGCCACCTCGGCTAGTTCTACTACTGATCGACCGAAAGCTTGACCGAGAATTTGCGAATAAAGAAAATAGCTCGATGCATTCGCAATGTCTCCGTCAATCCTTTTTTTGTAAAAAAATTAAGTGGTCCATATAGTAGTTATTGACATAGGTGTCGCTCCACAGTTAAAAAGTCCTTCTGGCATAATTAGAAGTGTTGTTGTTGTTGTATGGTTTAACGCCATTTTTCAGCACAAGATATACATGGCGCCCAGTATTAATGATGGAGGAAGAACCCGGGAAAACACCGGAAAGAACCATCGACCCACGAGAAGCTACTAGCAAGCTTTCTTATATAGCCACATTGGCCGAATCCGAGACTCGAACCCACGCAGACAGAATTGAGATGGCAGTGATCCGTAACGGAGAGCGTTCTAGACCACTCGGCCACTCGGGGCCCTTAATTAGTAGTGTAAGGTCAAGTTGTCTGCATTTGCAACATGCACAATGGAGAGGATGTGGCATACCTCTTTGTTATTTTCATGTAATGTGGGTGAAATTTCTTAACATGATGTGCGTGATCTAAGCACACGTCTGAATAAAATGGTAGCTTCTGTTTGCTCAAACCATTGGTTTGAACTAGTCCAAAGTACTTGAACTTCAGCAGTTTTTAAAACGAATTTTGACCAAGTAGATAATACCAGCTATTGAAAGTGCTTATGAGTGAATTACAATTTTTACAAAATACAAATGTTAAAAAGTTACCGACTTTTAGAAAAAAAATTATTTACCTTCGAAGACAAAAACGTAAAAATGACTAACTTAGGATCGTCTTCCTCCTTTTCTTGTCATATTGAATAGAATCAACGTTAGCTGGTGTCATGTTTGCATATATGACACCTCACATTCAGATAATATTGAATATGACGTCACTAACTCCCAAATTTAGCCTGGATAATTAGCTATAACAAAAAACACGAAGAACGGATTGAACCATACATTTAAAGTGTTGAAAACTGAGATGTCAAAAAAGGATGTGTCTGTTTTCACTGGATGATTAAGTTTTTATTGCTTTTTATTACCAGTTTCGTGTATAACAAAAAATGCGTATTGTTTCGGCATCTAAGTGGCGAGATAGTAACTCGAACACGCACAGACTACATTTTTCAGTGTATCATTATCCATATCGAAATTATATTTTTATGAATATATTTAGACACCAGGAACTATTTAACATAATGCTGTGTAAAGTGAAAAAAAAAAGATGTTTAGATAGCATCCTTATTTAAAAGATTAACCTCCCAAAAATAATTGCTCAACAAAATACAGTGAAACATTGTCCATACAAGACAGGCAAGAGACGTGCTATTTCTGTCCTTTAATTATAAGATGCCCTCTCATCACCCCACTCCCACCCCCGTCAGAACATTGAACAGGAGTTTTCTTTTTAATGGACATGTGATTTGTGATTTTTGTATACGGAGGTGACCTGTAAAGAAGTAATATTTTATACCGGAAAATATACCGTACTTCGGTTACCATGAAAATATAGCGTCTTCAGAAGTAGCACTTATCTACAAAACCTGATGGCGATATGACTGAATTTATTTTTAAACCTACGTTAAAGTACTATTAAACCAAATAACAAAATGTGTTAAA
Source organism: Unio pictorum (assembly GCA_030141615.1). Classification (NCBI taxonomy): domain Eukaryota; kingdom Metazoa; phylum Mollusca; class Bivalvia; order Unionida; family Unionidae; genus Unio; species Unio pictorum. The sequence goes on from JARLTB010000312.1 coordinate 1,539,700, forward strand.
TATATATAGCTGACGTTTAAAAACAAACAACAAAACCCACAGTATTCACAGAAACAGACGGTGACGCAGAATCTAGTAATTGTGTGAAATGCATATTCATCGTACCAGATTTATATATACATTATTACTGTAACCAGATTTGAAACAATTCACAGTATACGAATTCACTTTGTGTATATTATCCCCAATTCACAATAAACATATTCACTTTGGGTACATTATCCCCAATTCACAAGAAACATATTCACTTTAAAGTACATTATCTCCAATTCACAAGAAACATATTCACTTTGGGTACATTATCCCCAATTCACAATAAACCAATTCACTTTAAAGTACATTATCCCCAATTCACAAGAAACATATTCACTTTGGGTACATTATCTCCAATTCACAATAAACCAATTCACTTTGGGTACATTATCTCCAATTCACAATAAACATATTCACTTTGGGCATATTATCCCCAATTCACAATAAACCAATTCACTTTAAAGTACATTATCCCCAATTCACAAGAAACATATCCACTTTGGGTACATTATCCCCAATTCACAAGAAACATATTCACTTTAAAGTACATTATCCCCAATTCACAAGAAACATATTCACTTTGGGTACATTATCCCCAATTCACAATAAACTAATTAAAGTACATTATCTCCAATTCACGAGAAACATATTCACTTTGGGTACATTATCCTCAATTCACAATAAACCAATTCACTCTAAAGTACATTATCCCCAATTCACAAGAAACATATTCACTTTGAAGTACATTATCCCCAATTCACAAGAAACATATTCACTTTGGGTACATTATCCCCAATTCACAATAAACCAATTCACTCTAAAGTACATTATCCCCAATTCACAATAAACCAATTCACTCTAAAGTACATTATCCCCAATTCACAAGAAACATATTCACTTTGGGTACATTATCTCCAATTCACAATAAACCAATTCACTTTAAAGTACATTATCCCCAATTCACAAGAAACATATTCACTTTGGGTACATTATCTCCAATTCACAATAAACCAATTCACTCTAAAGTACATTATCCCCAATTCACAATAAACTAATTCACTCTAAAGTACATTATCCCCAATTCACAAGAAACATATTCACTTTGGGTACATTATCTCCAATTCACAATAAACCAATTCACTTTAAAGTACGTAATCTCGCTACCAATCGTGCTTAACAAAATAGTAAATGTACTCTCGAAACAGAATTTGCTGAGTAGAGTTCACTCGATATTACACCGTAATTAAGCAATTAGACAAAGATATTATATAAAATAATCCACAAACCACTTTAATAAATATGTCAAAAAATTTATACAAGTACCTGGTAATGCAAGATAAGAATTGTATTGTATTCGTACAATGCAATTGATCCAATACATACTTAAGCAATTGAGAAAACATAATAGAGGTTAATACACAGTGTTTTCTAAGTCTACAGTTTGGTTGTAATTCATATCGCGTAATTATTACATAATATACATAAGTAAACAATTTGTATAGTATTTTTCATAATCTTGAAGGTAAATATATAAATTGTACTGTTGTTCTGATTACCTCTTCAGATCATTGTGTATTCGTAACAGTGCTTTGGAAGAAACGTAAATGTCACATAAATAACATTACGTGACCTATCGACATTTCTTTCTACCTATAACTGTATGATTAGGAAGTTGTCCTAATCTAGAGAGACCGTATATTCGTCTTATATTGTTATGTTTAACAACATATAAGTATTTGTCAAACTCTATACGACTATTATCCTTCTAATAATTCTTCAAAAAGTTTTTCTTCTTCTCCATTTATTGCATCGTGCCATTCTTGCAAGTTACAATGTTTTAACCGTTGCGTAAAAAGCAAAACAAATATTATGTGAAATCCGCACAAAATGATTGTAATAAGTTAAACGTTTGATACTCTCTTTACGACATGTCCGCTTTTCAGACTTCGTATATCGACAGTTTCTAAAAAATAAAATTTGTCTTATCCATATTTTCATTAACTCTTTTTTTCACAGAGCTCGGTTGTGTTTATCTTTCTTTGCAGTTCGAAAAGATTATATATATATATATATATATATATATATATATATATATATATATATATATATATATATATATATATATATATATATATATATATATATATATATACAAGTCATAAGCATAACGGAACATAATCACATTTATTTTGCAATTCACTGAAAACAAAGATTCAATTCCCAACATTTTCACTAATTGGTCATTCATCATTTAAAACACAGAGAAGGAGAGATCTAAATGTACATCTTTGTCTCAATCCAAACTAACATTCAACATATTCACTTCGCTGATCCTGAAATTGTAGTCAATAAATAATTTACTACAGGTATTTAATTAAGTTATTAGTTAAAGTTATTCTTGTATAATCGTTTACAAAACTTGGGTTTGCATTGTGATAAAGTGCTATAATTAAAACTTATCTCCATCTATTAAAGAGGTGTTAAAAAAACATGCCATATCTTTTTAAACTTAAAAAATTGTCCAGGAGACCAATTGTCACCAGCTGATTCGCCAAGTTTTAAGAAAATTGAATGCTTTCAATATTTCATTCTCAGATATTCGAGAATCTGATTTTTTTTAAACATCATTGCATAAACCACAGATATTATTGTCATGATTTTACATTTTAAAAAATTCTTCTAAAAAGAAAAAACACCCAGAAAATTTGGTTCCAATTCGCCTTTAGATGGATTAACTATGCTTTAAAATATTCGAAATCAGGAATTTATACCCTTTAGGTCATTTTCAAGAGAAGTACTCTTTTATATCTAAGGAACGTCCATTAATTATGTCAACAATATTTAGGCAATTTTGTACACCCCATCACCCTCCCCCTTTGTCAACAACTGTCAAACTTTCAATATTTTATACGGCTGGCTTTTATGCTAAAAATGGAATTATGGAAATTAAAAGGTCTACAAATAAATTTTAATGCATTTTTTTTACTTGTTTCACAGATTTCAAATTGACTGTAACACTATGAATTCATGAAAAAATCGAGACTTTACATTCTAGTTTTTATCATCTTCCCATTTTCCTATTTCCTGTTTTTTGATTTATTACATTTATTGTTAAAAAAAATAACATTGTCAATAACATTGATCAGCCTTAGCCTCATTTTGGGATGCTTGATCGTTTGTAGCTACGTTTTGAACTCCATTATCACATTCGATGAAGGCTGAGCTTAGTTCTGTTTGCGTGGGTCCCTGTACTAGAGCCGCAGCCGCAGCATTTGTTCCATGGACAAAAGATTCTTTACACTCGTTAGGTGCGTGTCCTGTTGTTGTTGTTGTTGTTGTGCATCGTGGACATGCTCTTTCGAGTTCGCAGACACGATACCATGACTTCAACAAAAATCCTGGAACGTAAAAGAAATTGGTATCTTGTGTCCTCTTTCCCTATGGATATTATTCGTATGCCCGTCTTAACCGTTTGATATCCCCATCCAGAGTCCATTTTGTATCCTTTTACCTGGACTTTGAACTTCTTCTCAAGTTTCTCTATTATTATTTGGTTTTCCACCTCTAGAGGGATCCCTGTAATGAATATAGCCTTTGTCTTTGGCTCCACCTCTCTTTTAATCGGTGGTGCGCTGGTTACAGTGGCTATCATACCTTCAACGGTTTAACCTCTATCTCTTTGCATTTTAGCACTGTGGTGTCAAATTCTTTAGAATATATTCCATACATACTCCCCCCCCCCCATTTTTGATTCCATCAATTATTTCTATTTGGATTCCCTTTAGTTTCATTGCAGTCAGTATATCTGACTTTTGGAGGCATTCATTAACATCCTCGAAGTTCAAAAGTTGACATCCCGTTGGGTGTTCTGCAATCAGAGAGCCCTGTCCCAACCCCTTCACTTTTTTAACGGCAAATTAATCCTTTGGCTTTGCCCCCCCCCCCCCCCCCCCCCCCCCCGTCTTTGTTGGTTAGGATTCGCTCCATTCTATTCAATGGGATAAAGTTTCTATAAAGGACACATGGTGTTAATGATAAGGAAAGATGGGAACCAGCCTGGAAATGGGTGAACATAAAATAGAGTATGTATGGGTTTGGCTGACCAGAATTGGTTAATAATGTAAGTTAAGTTTTAGGTAAAAATAATACTTTGAGAACATATTTTAGTTTTGTGTGTGTGTGTGTGTGTGTGTGTGTGTGTGTGTGTGTGGATAGAGACATTGTTTATTAATAGAATGTCAGTCCTTTAACAATCTTGAGTTTGGAACACTCATTACTAAACTTAACTCCTGGCTCTTTGGTGTGGAATTAAAAGCACACGTTTTTATTAACGATATAGACCGTTTATGTTCGATACATGGGTCATTGTGACCTGTCTCGGTATGTCGATCGTCTAAAAGTAGGACAAGGAAGTCAAAGTACTTACATGTACTTATTATAGCTGTTTCTCAAACACATCTCGATATGTGTATTCCATATGAAATGTTTTTATTCAGACTTGATACATCATATTTGTGTTGCATGGTCATATATATTGATTTACCAAACTCCCTTTTGGGACGTCTTACTGTCATCTTGACCCTACATGTAACGTTATTAAAAGCAAACGAGCTGCAACTGCAATATCTTACAGGTAAAAGGTTATCTACAGGTGTAAATAACAGTGAAGTTATTTTGTCCGATATACAAAATACTTTTCATGCCTTATGCAGCTGTGTTCCACAAATAGATTATTTTTAACGTGTAACTTGTGCAGAATTTAATGAATGATATAACGTAGGAATTTCGAATTCTAATAGTCTGTTTTACAACGTAGACTAAATGTTTTTGTGTTAATCCTACTATATACTTCTTTACGTTTTTGTATGAATATGTTGCTTCGTCTGCGTTTTTCCTTATTTTTATTGTCTAGTCTTTGTTGTTTTTTCTTCTTCTTTTTTCCCGTGTTTTAGTAAGGACCCATACACATGCCTTATAAACAGAGCCACGGTCGTTACCATAAAGCGCAAAGGATGTTAGCCAAAACACCCTTAAGCACCCAGACACTTGGTTTACAGCAATTTTCTTTGTAAATTTGTTGGGATACAATTAATTACTTCTGGTGAGATTAAATTAACGTCTTACCATGCAAACAGTAGGACACGCGCGTGATCATTGGTTTTGTAATGAGGTGTAATTTGTTTTGCTTCTCGGAGAACTGTCGTAAGTGATAACGTAATGCTTCAAGTGCCCGGAAACCCCATTGGCACGACAGAAATATTTAGTGAGGCGGAGAAATAGATGTCTAGTCCTATTAGTCATGCTTAATGGAAATATCTTTACCTACCCAGATATGAAAACTATTGCCATAAGGTATTCTTTATGGTCAACCACAGGCAATACGAGAGAGAGAGAGAGAGAGAGAGAGAGAGAGAGAGAGAGAGAGAGAGAGAGAGAGAGTGGGGGGGGGTAGTCACAAATGAATGGTAATGCAAATCGGTTGTGCCGTGATTATTTACTATTTGCATCTTTAAATAAACGAGCATATCAGTTAGTATAAACATGAATTCGGAAGCTTCATATTTTACTGTTACTAACATCTTACCATTTTATGTTGAACTATTTGTTTTTTTATATCGCTGGTCGATATTAAACCTCTTAGCATTTTTAAAATCAATCAATCAATATAAACCATGGATACAGTCTGAAAACGTACTGGAACATCAACGTGCAATGTTGAAATTATTACCATTTTAATTTGTATCTATTATGCAATGACAGTGACCCCAGGTGTCGGAGAATCAACTCGTGGTGTGTCCATAACTACGTAATACCTCACACCAGTAACGTATCTTAAAATTTAGGTCCCCTTTAAATGTAATAAAATTTGGAATTGTTGCCGCCCCCCTACCGTTCTTAAATGCCCCCGCCATTGCAGGAGCCTCTGGGGCGGATGTCTCTACTCACCTATACGCCAGGACGATGTACGCACTACGGCGTTGATGGCGCGTCAGGTGTACAACACCGACAGTGAGTTATGGCATCGTAAGCGTTAAATATCCTGAAAAATTGTACACTTACTCATTTAAAAATGAAAATACTACTACTACTACTACTACTACTAACAATAATAATAAATCGAATAATGCAGTTGTTTCAGACATTTATTAAAGACTGTCTCGATCACGCTTTATGATTATGACGATACTCATTATTATTATTATTATTATTATTATTATTATTATTTGCCTATTATACATCTTGCTGAACACTTTTCTCACACTTAATCGGGAATAAGAAGTTTTCACCACAAACAGCGAACGTATTAAAGTTCGTATTAACTATTAAATGGTTTTAACTACAACTTCCAGACAAGTTAGTTATGAATTAAATTTAAAATAATTAAAAAAAAGAGGCGCACAATAATTTGAGATTATAAAATATTTGGCGAGTAATATTATAGTGCAGTTTCGTATGACCTTCCTCCGTTTCAATCGACAACCTTGTATGTTTCTTATCGATTTAACGCACAAATGGGTTTAGAATGCAAGGCCAGATCAGGTCAAGTGTTGGATAGGTGTTTAGTTTATGTTTTCAAATACTTAAAATGGGCCCCGACTTTCCTCGAAAGCGCATCATAGCAAAAGAGTGTTTCAATTTACTCAGAAGTGTGCTCAATACCCCAAAAATCGTGCGCCAGAATAAAAGAATGGTCACGTTTAAAGTGACTGTACGTTGGAGTGTTTATGTGCGCTTGTTTCCGTTTTTTTATTTAAAGCGGGGAGGGGGAAATCCCTTCCCCTATCCTGGCCATAGAATGTACATGCACGTAAGTCTTACCCTATGATAGCTTACACTGGTCTACAGCAAAAAATGCTTCCCGAAATAAATGCAGTCAAACTTTACTAATTCTGGGTCACTGAGTACGAAAAATATGCTTAATATTGATGACTGGTTCTAGTTTAAAAGATATGAATACTGGGTCAGTATACACGAAATGGCGGAGGATAAGTGAGTTATAAATGGAAGGGATCTCAGTTTAAACCAGAAATGTCTCAAATACATCTTTGACTGGACCTATGAATAAATCTATGACTGGGTTTGGATTGTACGTGATTGTTAGGCAAAACAATAATCTGAAACATGGTATTGCACCATGCATTATATAAATTGCATCATGTTAGTCCTAGAAGTACGGATGATGCAAGCTAAGGTTACATCACTCTGCTGAACAAATTGCGCAATATCAACTCTTGAATTCATACAGTGCCATGCTCTCTTATTTGTCAGTGTTTGATTTTGCAAAAGGACACATTTCTGCTTAGCCAAAGTGAGCAGAGATGCCTCGTACTTGTTTGAAAAATGCAGATAACGTTTGCAACGGTCGTGGTAAAGCGACTTTTGCATCACAGAAGTGCATTATAACCAATATGGTCAAGAAAGCCTATGACCTTTATTTTGGCTGCAAAATTGGAGATGAGGACAAGAGGTGGGCCCCACTCACATGCTGTAACACTTGTGCAACAACAACTCTTCGTCAGAGGCTGAACAGGAAATTGAAAAATATGCCTTTTGCAGTGTCAGTGATTTCGAGAGAGCTAACAGGTCACATCAGCAACTGTTACTTCTTGCATAGTGCCTCCAGATGGGACAGGTGTGTCAAACAAGAAAAAGCATTCCATAAGCTATACGACAAAGTACCCCCGGAGAAGGACTGCCCGTTCCTGATGCACAAGAGTCATATTCACTTGATTCATATGAGAAAGAGGAAGAGGATGATTCTTCGAGTTCTGAACTATAAATTCATATTTTGCTCCCATCCTCCTCCTCTGAACCACACATTATAAAAAATGGTGAGCTGAATGCCATTGTCAGGGATCTGGAACTACCCAAGAGTAAGGCAGAGCTGTTGGGTTTCAGACTAAAGCAGTGAAATATCCTAGCAGGTTATGCTAGGGTTTTTAAGTTCCGTGACCGTCAAAAGGATATTGTCCCATTCTTCTTCATGGAGGGTGATCTTGTAGCCTGCAGCAACATCGATGGCGTGATGGCGGCCCTCAAAATCGTCCATGAGTTAGATGAATGGAGACCGTTCATTGATTCATCGAAGAGTCATAAATCTGTTTTGCTGCATAATGGCCTTCATTTTATGTTGGTCATGCAGCCAATATGAAAACATGAAACAACTTTTGAGGTGCATAAACTATGGCCAGCATCAGTGACAGCTTTGTGGCGATTTGAAGGCTCTTGATGTCTTGCTTGGTCTGCAGACTGGATACACAAAATGCTTTTCTGCTAATGGGATAGTCGTACGAAAGATTCCCACTACATCAAGAGATATTGGCCATACCTATAGTCATTGGATCTTGGGAGGAAAAGTGTTCATCATCCACCACTTGTTGAATCAAGGAATATTTTGTAACAACCCTTGCATATCAAGCTGGGTTTGGTGACAACTTTGTCAAGGCCATAGACAAAACAAAATCAACTTTTAAGTATCTCCGTGGAAACGTTCCAAGGTTAAGTGAAGCTTGTTCGTCCTCAGCTTCGCGAACTTCTTCGATATGACGCATTTGATTGTGCACTGTGTGACATGGTAAAGACGGCATGGAAAGCCTTCCAGTTAGTGGCAAACAATTTTCTCATAAACAACAAGGCAGACAACTACAGAGGGTTAGTGGAAAACCTCAATGTATACAAAAGCTTTGGTTGCAAGATGTCACTAAAGATGTATTTTTGCACTCTCATCTAAATTTTTTAAACCGAACTGCGGAGCAGTGAGCGACGATCGTTTTCACCAGGAAACTATAATGGAATTGATAAACACTGTCAGGGCAAATGGAACACATCAACGCTTGCAGACTCTTGCTGGACAGTGACAAGAGATGCTATGTTTAATGAATACAAGAGATAAGCCAAGAAGCACAGAGTAGACACTAAATAAGGACTAAAACAATTTACTTATCTATACATAATAGTTTTTTATCTTTTGTTTTATAATAATTGTATTTATATAACCCTTTTGCTATTTTTAAAATATTACATAAACAGGACATGTGAAATATTATCATGTAAAGTAACCATAAACACAAGAAAAGTTCTAGATTTACAAGTTATGATTTGAACTCTACTATCTGCTCAATATACATAGACGTAAAACCTAAAAACTTAAATATCATTGAAACAGTAGCCAATCAGTTGTTTTAATTGTCATATTTGAATTCAGCATATCAAATCCATAATAAATAGCACATTTTATCTCGGAAGCAGATGACTTCTGCCAGTTTTTAGACCAGTGATATTGGTGTGCATCAGAGAAGCATATCATTCTGTGTTGGGCTGAACCTACTTAGGCCCTTAAGTAATTATTGTTGGCCAATCAGAATACGGTAACCCAGTCGTTGATAAAACATGGCGCTGAGGCTGGGGGCTGGTCGCTTTCCACACTTACCGCTATGCAATTTCATGTTTCCTACGCTCTGAACATCCATTACCATGTACCTTGACGAGTTGTCTGTACCTTTTGTTAAAATATTCATTAATTTTGTTTCGTTTATTGGAAACACCACACACTTGATAAAGAAACGTTTCCTTTATAATAAAAAAGAAACAAAAAAAGAAAACATTAAAATAGAAGATTGATGGAATAGCGCCTGCCATTTTTTCATGATACCTGCAAAACCAAACAGTAATGAAGTAATCAGGAGGTACAAATCCATCTGGACAACCTCACGCAATGTCCTTACTTCCTTTAATATCTATAGGAAGTAGGTGGTATCTCTGGATTGATATAATTGCTTTCATTTTTTTCCTCCATTTATAAATTAACACGGCCTTACGTGACCCAACGTTTCCACTGTAAACGTTATTCATGTTAGAAATAGATCCATCAATAGTTCTACCATTACGGTGACCAAACTCAGATAGTTGGCATATATTAATATTTTCTTCAGATTGGTTTTGTTGAGCAGTAACGACGAGATTTGACGAGATCATTGGTTTTGTAACAGAGCAATTCTGTTTTCTTCATCGAACACCGTGCGATTGATCATGTCACGTGCCATACATGGGCATCATTGGTACAGGATGTTGGTCACGATATGCTTACAAACCAAGCCAATGAACGACGGAATAGAGGCGAATTTACCAGGCTGAAGTGTCATCATTCAAACACTCCCTTGACAGTAGTTTAATCATCTGGAGGGTAGGCGATATGAGCATTGTTCAATTAAGAAAATACAATTATGTTATAAAGTTCAAGGGAAAGATATAAACAACTCAGAATAGAGAACAAATGTCCAGCAGAGAAAAAAAAATGAACATTTGCTGCTCTTTCTTTGATAAAGTTACAGTGAGCATTTGGATAGAGGGTAGATTCGCTTTGAATCTTAAAGGTGTCTGTTTCGATCACGGGTGTACACATATAGTCTTATCTCAACCTGTTCCAGTCTGAGTTGTAAGATTTGACGAGTGACAAAAGCTAACTAGCATGTGTCAAAAATAGAAACATACTTACTCTGAATAAGCGATTTTTTTTTCTCGTGCAATTCGCCTGGTATACCAAGTAAATCTCCACATTCTTTTTCTTTATCTGACATTAGCTAACATAACCAGTAATTTCATAAAAAAAAGGCGGCGGAGACTTACTTGTTCTAGTCACCTGACAACGATATAAACAAAGACTATTTCATTGTATCCGATGTAGATATCGTTCATATTTTTAAGGTTGAATAAAAAAAAAATAATAAAATTGCTTCAGAGTTGCATGACTACTTTATGAGACAAGGTGGTCTATGTACGCACCTTTATCATTGGGTGTGATTGGGTATAATTACGTAACGATTCATCTAAAATTTTAATCAACAGTGCGCATTTAAATCAACATACAAACGTTGAATGTAGATCTTGCAGATAAACTGACGTGGAAGTTTCGAGCAGACGATGAATCATTTGTTATTTTCATAAATTCGTACGAGTGTTCAATTCTGCTTTAAAAAAATGTGCATCAGACCTTTGTGTTTTCTTAGCATGTGACATATTAATGAAGATGTTAGGATGAATGGTTATTTCGAGATCGTTTCTCCCCAGACCACCACTTTTTTTAATGTGGGTTTAATGCCATCTTTACGACACATGATTGGCTATACACATCGCTCAATATATTTCCTTAGAGGGAGAACCCCGGGTAGAATCACCGACCCACGGGAAGCTACTGGCAAGCTTTCTCACAAACCCACGTTGTATGAGACGAGACTCGAACCCAAGCGGACTGAGGCGAGATGTGAGTGAACTGTAGAAGTGAGTGCCTTAGACCACGTGACCACCGGAGCCCTTTCTGAGACCGACGGATACACAGTTAATATGAATGTAAATGCTCCATGTGTTTTCAAAGAAGCATTGAGAGGCCAAGTTAAGCAAAAATAAATTCTGAACTGAAATCAATCAATAAACGAATGATTCAATAAAGGTACCACGTAATTAATAGGGTCGTTATGGCAACAAACTTGTTTTGATGAATAATATAAATTTGTGATTAACGAAAAGTAATGTTCAAATTTGAGTCTACTACAATGTATGCATCAAAGTTATATATTTCCCATTTTTCACATGTTCGAAAATTACTTGACTAAAATATTTACGTAATACACGGACACACTCACACACCAATTTTAGCAGGCAATTAAATGCAGTCATAGTCTTGTCTAATTCGTCCAAAAGCATTTCAAAATATGTCTGACAGTTGATGTTGGATTCAGAGTCAATATTTTAGACAGTACACAACCGTTACTTTTAGACAAATTTAAAGATCCTCAGTAAATAGTTACTAGTTGGCGTGTGTATGAAAGGGAGCAGTCAGTGGATTGAGAATTTTTAAAAATTATTTTTATACCAAAGAAACATGCTTATTTTTTATATATAAAATTAAAAATACGTAAACTATAAAACAAAATCAAATAAAAATTACTATATTATATTTTACACATAACAGTCCATTTCTTGATCTCGAATATTACTATTAAACAATATTTTATGATCTCAAATATTTCGAATTTATGATGTGAAACATTTATTTTGTTACATAAAAGTATACTGAATAAACAGGAAAATAAATTGTGCATATCCGTATTTATGATATTGCGTGACGACTTTTTCAGCGTAAATTGGGCTAGAACCGGATAGTCACGATTCTATTGATGTGCAAGGACAAAAACTCAAACACCCCTTAGAACTCTGACGACATCTGGAATACGTCAATTTACTTCGTAAATCTGATAGGATATATTTAATTTATTATTGTAATAAAAATATAATGTCTTATCATGCATATATCGGGACACATGCCAGTGGATTGATTTTACGACGAGGCAGTTTATTTTTCTTGGTTACGAGCCGTCGTAAATGATCACGTCAAGTGGCTTTTATGGGCATCCTTGGTACATGATCTTGTAATCATATGGTAATGAAACAGTCTATTATCAACCATGCAAGTCAAATCTACTCATCTTAAACGTTGTCTCTTCAAACTATCTTTCTGATAGGAGTTTAATTAACAGTAAGGTGGGCGGAGGACTTGGGATATTGCATCAACAACGTCCACTGTTTGGCGGTATACTAATTGAGAGAATGGAAAGATAAAATGCCGAGTGATGAAAATATGTCTTTATTGATACGCTTTCTTCATAATATCAAACAGAATAATTAAATTTTGACAGCTAGTTTGGGTTACGCAGGGTCATGGTATTGATTGTCACTGTAAAGGGACAGTCGTGCTGTCTCAGCGGAATATAAAATTGTGTCCCTTGATCTACCATACGAGTTAATAATGTTTGGGGGTGGGTGGGTGGGTGCGAGGGGGGGGGGGTCGCTTAAAAGAGTGACAGACGACACTCTTGACAAATATGGAGGCAAAACGTGCTCTAGCCCAATGCGTACATTATACTACAGATGACGCAGAGATCTGACTTTAATCATAGGAGCTCGTATCGTTGGTTGCAATTGACCTATCGTACATATATTGCCTTTAATCAGATGGACACACATCTCGTGTAAAATTTGTAAAATTGCATAGATCGATCGTAGAAACGCTACTCCTTCGTTGCGCAACCTCTCATGTTTTCACATTCAAAGCACAAAAAGTAGCATAAGACTGACTATATTTATTTTGCACTAAAATTGAAGCAGATCACACTATCACGATTATGTTTTTCTTTTTGTTTTAGCTCCTTGGTAATGTATTTTTGTAACAATATTGATACATTGTTGGAACATGTATTGCAAACTCCAAGTATGTTATAAATATTCACAATATGGGTGTAGGCAACCTGTACGCTTAAAGCAGGCGTGTTATGAAAACTTATTCGAGGGAGAAAAATATATCTTGGATCGTTTGACGGTTGAAAAAACTTGCACCTCGTTACCTGGAAAAAGTTTGAATTTCACAAACCGTGTATAGATCGATCCATATAATAATAATAATAAATCCAAAATTTCTCAACAGAAAGAAAAACCTCAAAGGGAAGTATTTTAAACAGCATATGGTTATATGTCCTTAATGTATCGGTGCGCTTGACTTGTTCAAAGTCCCCATTCCATTACAGTGTATACCCATGTATTTACAAAAAAGATTTAGCTTATGGCTATATCACTCGTCACGTATTAGGCGCAGAAAAATGGCTTTAACCCCACCCCCGCAAAAAAACCCCCCAAAAAACAGAACAACAATAGTTTGTTTTGTACAGGCCGAATGTGAAGTACAGCCATGTTTGAAAACTGGTTCAGTCTATCTGAGCGGCTGATATGTCTTGCTTCGGTAATGTCTTATTTTCGTTTATTGTGTGAGCGTTTTTGTCCTTATAATTACAAAGGATGGTCATTAACACCTGAAAAAGTTGTACAAATCTGCTGGGAAAACAAGATGACAACCCATGCGCACAAGGTTCGATACTCTGTTGTCTGAAGGAAAAAAATGGTTCCCAGTGTAAAAACCGCTAAAGACTTTGAATTAATACAACTTGCGAATACAATTTTGGCTTGCGGTTTTAGTTTTCTGGGCTTAACGCCTTTTTTCACATGGGTAGACAATATGTTTGGTGGAGGAAGAACCGGACAAGAACCCGAGAAAAACAATCGACCCGCGGAAGCTACTTGTAAGCTTTTCACATACGCAAGCTGGCAGAGCCGATTCGAACCTACGTGGTCTGAGGTGAGATGTGAGTCATATGTAAAGCAAAGGGCTTAGACCACTTGGGCCTCTGTCTTTAAATTAAAAACAAGGAGAAAACAAGCCTCTGTCGTACACCAAATTTTCTGCTGAGACAAGTAAGCACTAGAATTAGATTTAGATACCCACCACCATTTTTGTGATTTTTTTTTGTTTGTTTTCTGATGAATGTATATAATCAACTTAACTTTTTTTTATATATATAAAAAGTTTTTCCATTTCCTTACCGTGATATTAATTATAAATGCGATAAAGTCGAATTAAACATCTTTAATCTGAAGACCATTAATGGAATATGCCATAGACCTGTGTGTGTGTGTGTGTGTGTGTGTGTGTTACAAATTCCCAATTGTCCAGTTTAATTCCCAAGCTACGTGTCAATGTCTACCTAATGACTTTATTTTGTTACTGGAGAATAGTTTTGTCCGACCGAATGGTCAGTTAGACAACGGGGGGGGGGGGGGGTATATAACATCTTCAATTTCAAAATATTGTTAACACTAATATTTGTTTTAGTTCACTTTTCGATAAAGTTTTACAACTTTATACAACTCTATCAATTTTATTAACCAGAAATTCAATTTAGACTTAATAGTTTTGATAATTTTCCGGAAGTCAAAGCGGTCAATTAGCGATTCACAGCAGATCAGTTTTCCCCACTAAGTTGCTGCGCTTATTTCTCTTATTTATTTTACAATAAGTTTTTTTTTTTTAAAAGCTCAAAGGACCGCAAATGTAATCACAACAGAGCAAGAGAATCTAGTATGTCACAAAACAGACACTATATATTATTCCGTTCATAAAATCTAAACTGAGAATATATTAAACAATAACACATAAACGCAAGAGTTCCGTGCTTGTTTTCCGAATTTTGTGTGTTTAGCCATTCTTCCGAGAGTTAATTAGTTCTAACATGTACCGCTCTGGTGGTCTAGTGGTTAGAACATCTGCCTCGGATTCGAAAGGTCGCGGGTTTGAAACCCGGCAGAGTCATACCAAAGTCTTATAAAAAAAAAAATGGTACTAACAGCTGCCTAGCTTGGCGCTCAGCATTGAGATTAGTGTTAGGACTGGTCAGCCTGGTGTTGGGATACTGTGACTAGGTGGGATATCATGCTACATGTCTAAGGCATAATGCCCCAGTTCTAGATATCGTTATACGTTGCTACTCCAACTTTACGTTAAAAATACAAACACACACACAGTTCTAACATGATTTCGGCACAGATATAAATCAACAGTGCTTTCTTTTTATTTAATTTGGTTTTCCTGTTTAGGGAGGTTGGGTGGGTAGTGGTAGTGAGGTAGGTCGTAGGGTGTGTAGACTTTCTTATACTATTTGATATTTAATTCCTACAAGATAATCATCGTCTATACTCGCTTGCAAGTCGGATTAACTGCAAACTACTAAGACCCTGATATGCGGTCACACAATAAGCCAGCAGACCACACACACACACACACGCATGCACAGAGTTATTCATAATTATTTTGATCTCGAAGAAAAAAAACATGGTATAAGTTCAATTAAAACTGGATGAAGAATGACACAAGGATAGAATGAGGTAGATTTGGCATGATTAGAATGTTATAAACCTTGGGGTATGTTTCTTGTGTGATCTAAATTAGGATAACTTATCCGATAAGAATGAATGGTATTTTCTATTGTAGTAGCTGGGGGTGGGGTAGGAGATCCCTCATCGACAGACATTCATCTGATCAAAATGATAAGTGCTGATGAATTGCAATTATAATAATTTAGCAAAATGGACATATTTAACATATCGAACATGAAAGCATGTTATGGCACCCGATCTCATCATCAAGGGGCGGTTACGACAGACGCCTTGTCTTGAGGTGCAAAAACCACGAGCGCCTGGAATCCTAATGCGTCAAATGCCCCTTTGTAACCTCAAAGTCGCCCCATTCGCCTGGGGTACTACCCCCCTTCTTTGGGCCATCAAAGTCGCCCCAGGCACCATTACTTTTACCATGCCGCTGCTCATCATCATAAATTCTTAATGTAAAAATAAGTTCCATTATGTTTTAACATTTCTTCCATATTCACTACAAATTTTGTGTTGTACGCGATAAACATGTAATTTGTAAGAGTAACGACTCTGAAACTAACTGTACATATTGTAGAATGAACATACATAGGTGTCTTACTGTTTCTGAATTCTCTATTTGTTCAGCCAGTCAGAAGGCACATAAACCATACAAATTGTCTCGCATCAAGTTAGCAATCACAACTGTCAGTGGCATACTATATTATTTCAGAATTGATAACAGCAGCTGTACATGACCATGAGTCTAAAATACAATACACATTCAGTAATAATGGATATTCTTGGTTCATTTTGCTGATGTAGGCATACAGGGATGGGTAAAAGCTAATTTAATATTGCAAACTTTTCTAAAAACACTGTAATAGCTTCTTTAAAGTTTAACTCGGTAACGTCTCCATAAGACCTCGCCCTCCACCCTCACCCTCAACAAAGAAACCCTAATACCATAATGATCAAAAGGAGTTTCAAAATTAGCATGGATAATATTTTGAAATAAGTGCGTATATGTGCTTATTCCTAAGTCGATCGTGGATAAAACTGGTCTAAATCAGTGATATAGGAGACAGATGCTCTTAAGCAACAGGGGAAATAAACTTTATCATATTTTTCATTAACAAAAAATCACTATATTGGAGGAAAATAGTTCTCAAGTAATTTTGTTTTGAGTGAAATGATGGTTCGATGGTACTCTTTGCTTGGAGGAAAAGGAAAGTGGTAGGGTTATTAAATACCATTTTTTTTGTGGGCAAACAACTATGGAGCAAAGTTTCCAGGGATGAGGAGATGGGCTGGGATGATCGGGCAGAAATACTATCATGTAACATCGCAATGTACAATAATACAAACTATTTAAATTTTATTTAGATACGACCCTTTGGAGAAGGTGGCGGGTGTAGTCTTGAGCAAAATATGCCATAAAATTTTGTTCTCAGTTGGTTTCAAAGTAAATGCCAAGGATAAAGTCATGATCACTAATTCCCAGGGTAAATACTAATATGTGATTTTTGCACTCAAACGAGCCGAGAAGGCACACAGTTAACCAATAGAAAGTACGAACCACACAGCATTCTGCAAACCATTATGCAAGATTCTACTGAATGCTGTAACACATGCCTGAATGCAACATATGATTTACTTCAATCTGTCAAATGCGTACCATCTTGAATGAGATAAACCAGTTGTATTCTCCTTCGAATAAGAAATTTGTAAACTGGTTTCTTCTCCGTGCAATGTCTCATGCAATGTGTGATGCAATGCCGATCAAACCATTATTGGGACTTCCAGGAACTCAATACAATGAATAATTAATGCAGAAAAACCATGATTACATCGCAAACCCAGACCTTGCAGGCTAAAACAATTTAGCTGAAAAGCTACATGCCCATCCAGGTGGCAGTTAAAAAGTGATATCCCCTTGACGCAGTGATTGCTTTAAATTTCGCAAATACTTCAGGCACTATTAGAGCGAAGGATTCGCTTTCTATGGATGTAACTGTGGGGAGGCTAGGAGGGTGTACGTGTCTATGATCCGGTAAATATTATTGAAGAACATATTTTAATAGAAAAAATGGTTTCTTCTTCAAATACATCACCTGATCATAATACCTTAGGAAAATAGGTAGGAGGTGGAGGGAGAAAACCCCGATGAGACAATCTACAGTCACTAAATATAAGTGAGATAACTTCTAGACAACCTGACTGGTGAATGGTCTCCATATGTCAGGGAACGACTTTGAAAGGGAAAAGGTTTCCCTGCGGCAAATCGAGAAGTCGCATCATTACGAAAGTGTCGAACAACCCTGGAAAGTAACCTATTGCACTATGACTATAGTGAAAGATCTCTGAGAGAAATCGATTTGGATCTCCATCCCATGCCATGGGTAATGACAGAGAACAGTTTCACTGAAATGCAATACTTGTGGTGATTGCACTAATTTTGTAAGTCGAGACGCGAAACGAATTCATTTGGTCTGGGGTAATTTTCTGATATGCCAAATAAATAACACACTTTAACCAGGATGAAAGTGTGTGTGCTAAATTGTCTTCCTTTCCCTAGGTGATGGGTCAGATGCATTATCATCAATACCACAATGGACCGGTCCAATTTGCCTACAACGTCAGAGCTTGCACTGGGTCCCGTAGACAACATTGAGATGAAGTGTTCGAGTGGACAAAAATTTCATTGAAAATGTCCGATTCCCAATAAAAAAGGGTCCTATTCTTGGCAATTAATGCAGGGCACAGTCACCAGTGATAGTATATTTTGGGTCCACCAATGTATCATGTACCTGGGAATGAATATCAGACAAAATGTAACCCATGACAGTGAAGATTAAAATACTGGCCACAATAACCTACTACTGAAATAAGTAAATGGTGATCTTCGAGATACATTTAAACAAATTTCATGATTTTACATAAATATCATGTACATAACATGAACAAAATAATATTTGGTCATTAGCTATATGCATACATTCAACTGAAGCCGGTATAAAAAAATGTGTATATTTTTTATTGCAAGAGTGTGGTTGTTGTTGTAGGGTTTAATGCCATTTTTCAGCACACAACAGGCTATACATGGCGGCCAGTATTATTGGTGGAGGAAGAAACTGGGAAAACCCCCAGAAAGAACCACCGACCCACGAGAAGCTACTGGCAAGCTTTCTCAAATAACTACATTAGCCAAATCTTAGACTCGAACCTACGCAGACAAAGGTGAGATAGCAGTGATCCGTAACAGAGAGCGCTTTAGACCATTCGGCCACTTGGGGTCCCTAAGAGTGTGGTTCTAATTGAGAAGAATAGTCATATAGTTAAATGAGTTAAGCATGAATATTTAATGTAGCTTTAAAACACATTGCCATTTTTCAGTCATATCGCTACGATGTCTGCAGTGAGACAGTTTATAGTGATGTCTAGCACTGGGGCATCATGCTACAGACATGTAGCATGATATCCCACCCAGTCACATTATCCTGACACCAGGCTGACCAATCCTAACACTAATCTCAATGCTGAGCGCCAACCTCTTAATGCGTAGCTACTAGTACCATTTTTTAAAGTCTTTGGCATGACTCTGTTGGGATTTGAACACGAGACCTCTTGCAAGGCCACAGGAGTGGTTAGCATAGCAAGGCATCCTGATACAAAGCAATTGTCCAACTCAACTGATATTAATAAAAATAAATTTATTGCACTTGTTAAAAATCATTAATAATGATTAGCAATACATATTAAGATTTTTGTCTTAATGAATTATGTATTAAGGATAGAATTATGTACATTCTTCAACAATCATACTGTAATATTCAATTTTTATAAAATCTACATGCAAGTAATGTTTCTTTCAAAAGATACACAATTATTAATAAGTCACAATGACAAAGACATGTCATGAAACTAAATCAAATCACACGAGATATGAAAGTCTCTTTTAACGATTAAAAGCTGGACTGGGATTAATGACCATTCTGACAGATATATCCTTCCACCTTTGTGATAAAATACTCACCAAACTTAAAAATGAGAACTATAAACCATGACAACATTGAAGCTCAAAAATCTTGAGTGAGGAAATAAATGTCAATTTTAGCTACAAACTTAGTTATTAACAAAGGTCGATGCAATTTTCTACAAGACAATATATGCAAGACTGGTACATTGCTGCACTTGTAGTAATTCATCCCTATAGTGAAGAAAACTTTGGCAAAAAAGAAATCTAATACAGTCATATCCCTAATACTTTGTAGAAAATTAACAACCAATTAGAAAATGTCTGATTTGAGCCAAAAATGTTGTGTACTACCATCTGCTAGAAATTATAACTCAAACTGAAACTGATATTCTGACCTGCTCCAAAAGAAAAAGAGCCCTAATTGTCAACATTGTAGTTGTAAGTTTTGTTTAGGAGTTTTTTCCTCCAGAAAATGGGAACAATTTACCCATTACACTATGCTAAAATGGGATACAACTGCCATGTGTTCTTTTCTTCAGTCTGTGGAGGTAAACACACTTTTGAATGTAGAACCTTATTGGTTAATACATGTTTAATCATTCACTTTTAATAACATGTCTAATTTACCACCTGAATCTAGTCGATGATAATTAAGAATAAGTAGAGGTCCAGAGGATGTTCTATCACAGAAAATAGAGAAAAGTCCGGATCAATGATGTGTGAATAGACAATGTTTTTCTATATGACTGACTGCACTATATTACAGACAGGAGAAGAACATTAGAAACAATAACACAAAGTCATGGCCTGGACAAACCAAACCAAATTATAGCAAAGTCATTATTGACAGTCTTAAATTCCTATCTGATTTATCTCCCTTGGAAAAAGGTGCAATTTTTCATAGCTGTGATGTTGATGGAAATAATCAGCAGTGATCCAAAACTGTCATAACGACTGTTTTTTTCTCAATAATAATAATAATAACAATAATGAAGGAAACAATAATAATAGCAATAACAATAGTATGTATGAATGCAAACAATTTTGGATCTCAAGTTTGGCTAAAAATCCACATTATTACATCATTTTGAGAAACTTTGCTATCAATCATATTAAAATTTAAATGAATTAGACTGATGCCATATTTTTATGTGACAGAATAACCCATTGTATAAATTGGCAATTGTTTTAAAGGAGGTAATTTTAAGGGCTTTAAATGCTTAGTGAAAAATCTCAAAAAATTCCATTAATAAGTTTCACATATTTCATCACTGAACAGCAACAATATTTCCAAAAGAGATGTTTAAAAATTTTATAAACAAAAATACTATCTGATTTTGTGAAAATTTATCATTTCCTTCTAGCTCGTGCAAACCAGTTGCCCTATTTTACAATGATAATATTTGTCCTTTACATGTTACTGTTACATATACTTATTACTATGCTATTTGTAATAATTAATTGTAATTAATATCAGGTCATGAAGCAGGCATTAATTGGATTTCAAAATATTAAAATTGTGTTCCTTGAATAGGGTTTTACTTACATTGAAACTGTTAAATTTTACATGCCTAAAACATTGTGATGTCTATCCAACAAATTGTTTTTCTAGTGCAGGGTTTTACTGTCATTCAACCAAACCTGAGAAGCTTTGGTAGTCAAGTGTTGCATTCATAATCCAGGGGTTGTAGGTTGGATTCAAAACCAAGCATGCTTGGCTCAGCTGCCTTGAAATGTACTTGAGATGGCATTTAGCCTTTATTTCCTTAGTCTAATACAGTCAATAACATGATAAAAGAGTAATTCAAACCAAGAGAAAACAATTCATACCATCTGGTATTAAATTTTACTTGTTTACAAATTCATGATGTTGATCCTAAGGTGTTATTATCATCTTCACTTTAAACAACTAGACCTCTGTGATAAATGCCATCACATAACACCACAGTAGGTGTTGAGCCAATTTGTATAAAACTCAAAGTCATCTAAGAGATAAATTTTAACCTGAGAAGGAAACCCCCAAGGTGTTCTGAATGTGATTCATCCATAGTTGAGGTCTGTGCAAATGTTTGCTGCAGTACAAAGATTTTGAGCCTGAATCTTTCCTAGCTACAATGGTATGAAAATAGTTCCCCCCAAAAAGTGCACATAATTCAGATCATCAAGGAATGATGGTACAGGAATGCATCTGCAACCAACAACAAAAGGAAAGAGTTAGAACATGTGTCTTTCCCAGCTACACTGGTCAATATTTGAAACCACAGTACAAGGGTAGAGTTGGAGCCTGAGAGTTTTTCCCATGTGCTTTGCTACATATTTTGCATACAACAAATTATTTTGGTTCAATATTCTTATGTAATTAAATGAAGTACACAAAATCGATATTAAACATATACAGAAAAAGAGTATGGGACATAAAAATACTCAAAACAAAATGCATGTACTTGTGCATTTACACTGTCCAAGTACTGATCATGTGAAAATATGTAAAACCAACCACAATTGGTTTGATAATGTAAGAATTCCCATCGACTCAGTCATCCAAAAACTTATTGCAGTTATCCTCTTCATTTCTTGCTCAAAAGTTGTTGCTTCATGGAATTAATGGTCTCGGCAACCTGACGGTCTGTACCAATACATCTCCGTAATACAGAGTTCAGTTCATCCTCATTACGATTCTCAAATGCAGTTTCAGCTGCCATTTTGAATTCTCTAAAAGAAAGATAAACAGCAATCAGTATTTGAAAGAAAAAAAGTTCACATAACTGAAGATTGATTCAAAACATTTTTACACTTTATTTAAAAAGACTTTCAAAATACAATAGAGCTAACAAAGATCAGAGACATGATTAAAATAAAACCTGTCATAATTGATTATTCTATGTACAAATCAAAATTTCAAACCAGGAATTTGTATCCCCAAAATAACTGATTGTCATTTTTATGTAATTTTTAGGGCTTGAATCCAATGAACACATGATAGGCTATATAGAAGTCACTATTATTAGCTGAGGAAGAGCCCTGGAGGAGCCCATGTGAAGACACAACCAACCTAAATCAAGCTATTGGCTGGCTTTCTCATAAACCCATTTAAGCTGATCTGTGCCTTTGACCACTTAGCCACCAGTGCCCACACCCCACCTCCCAATAAAATTCACAAAAATTAAAATAAATACATTTACAAATGAAAAGAAAAAGCAGATATTTTATGAAAGAAATCATCCTCACCTTTTAAATACCCCACTAAATATTAATTCACAATAAAATCAACCAAATTAAAAAAAATTTAAAACTCACAAAAAATAAAATGTTTTAGCGGAATCCATCAACTTAAAATTCATTGAAAAAAAGAAATGATCACAATTTCTAATAAAAGAAGTTATTTCTTTACTTTACCTGAAATTTCTTTCAACTGATTTTTGAAGGCATCAATGGATTAGAACCAATTTATGCTTAAATATTTGACCCAAATAAAAACTCTAGAAATATTTAACTTTATGAAATTTTAAAATATTTCCTCAGTTTGTTGCTACATTATTATATCTCTTTTATGCAAAAGATGCTAACCTTGAAAATGGCATACTATTGAAATATTGAAGTGCTAATATTCACTTTCTGCTTTTACAGGATGAAATGTAAATAAACGTTTTTAGCTTTAAAGTAACAAGCCTGTAAAGATCGAATGAGTAATAATTTACACTGTACTTTGCTACAAATCCACTATATCTTGTTTCAGCTTTTACGTCTGAACTTTTGGTTGGAATTCATATATTGAAAGGTATTTTTGAATGAATCTCATACAGACATATTTCATTGGGTGGGTGAAAAACTATTTTCAAAAGTGGCAAGATGAAATATATCCATTATTCACTGATATCAGGCAAATTTTCTTTTTACTTTATGCTCAAACATATAGTTTAGCAAGATGTACTTCACAAATGACTGAAGTAGCAGACGTCTTACTGGATTCCATGCAATGTCAATGGTTTATTATTTCTGTTCTGCTGTAATTTGTGATCATTCACCAAAAAAAAATAAAATAAAAATAATTCTTCTTACCAATTCAAAGTAAAATAGCATATAAAAAACAAAATATGATAATGCCTAACATGAATTGAACTCGAGTCAACTTTATGAGGAAGTGGACATATTGACTGCTCTGCCAAAAAAATGTCTAAGAATAACTTTAACTTTCAGTGTCTAATGATGGCCATAAAAAATATAATATTAACAATATATTTTTTTCATTTCCATGAAATATTAAGATTATTTTATCTCATAAAATCCATCAATTCGCAGACTACCCATAGCATAAAATAAGAGACTGTATCTACAACTAGAAAAATAACCGATGAAATAAAATAAAAGGTAAAGTTTTACAAAAATGATGTGCCATGAGACTGAGATTTAATCTGTTAAATGGATGCTACAAACACTTACCCCATCTTAATGAGACAATTCACTTTCTTGTCAGGACTGACCCTAACAATGTATTTCAAAGCTTCATGTTTGTTACTGTTCTTCAAACAAACTTCCACAAAGGCCTAGAAAGAAAATCACAACTACAGATACCAAGGATCATTTTAGTTTATATATATAATTTTCCACCATTTAGTAAGAAATTTGAGTGGAAAAAATTAACTTCCTTATATGATAATATTACTATAATTATTCATGCACACAATATAAAGTTTTCAATCTCCTTAATTCTGTTATTATGTGTAAGTGCTTTATAATGTGAAGAAAATTAAACACATCTTCTGAAAAAATAGCTATTAAAGATGTTCATCCTTGATGTTGTGGGTTTAACATTATTTTTCAGCACACAATAGACATTACATGGTGGCTAGTATAACTGGTGGAGGAAGAACCCAGGAAAACCCTGGTATGAACCACTGACCAATGGCTAACTTTCTCATATACCCACAATGGCTGAGACCGAGACACAAACTTATATGGACAGTGGTGAGAAGACAGTGATTGATAAGGTGAGCACTTTAGTCCACTCAACCACCTGAGGTTCCTGTCCACCTTTGTAAGATTAATGATGTGCAGTTTGGACCCTCAGATATGCAAAAATACTACATTTCATGAGCAATTTGTCTTCATGACAAGAATTGAAGTAAATTACTGAATATAGAAATATGAATCTGGAAATCATAAAACTATACAGTTGTCATGTTGAGAAAAATAAAGAAATATTGGCAAAGTAATCATAACATGGGTTACAAAGAAAAAAAAAACTGCAAAGATACTAATATGTTCATGGAAGATACTATCAGTCCATGGTAGATACTGATAGGTTCATGGAAGATACTGATCAGTTTATGGAAGATACTGATAGGTCCATGGAAGGTACTGATAGGTCCATGGAAGATACTGATCAGTCCATGAAAGATACTGATTAGTCTATGGAAGATACTGATCAGTCCATGGAAGATACTGATAGGTCCATGGAAGGTACTGATAGGTCCATGGAAGATACTCTTAGTCCATGGAAGATACTGTTAGGTTCATGGAAGATACTGATCAGTCCATGGAAGATACTGATAGGTCCATGGAAGGTACTGATCAGTCCATGGAAGATACTGATAGGTCCATGGAAGATACTGATTAGTCCATGGAAGATACTATCAGTCCATGGAAGATACTGATAGGTTCATGGAAGATACTGATCAGTCCATGGAAGATACTGATAGGTTCATGGAAGATACTGATCAGTCCATAGAAGATACTGATAGGTTCATGGAAGATACTGATCAGTCCATGGAAGGTACTGATAGGTACATGGAAGATACTGATCAGTCCATGGAAGATATTGATAGGTCCATGGAAGGTACTGATCAGTCCATGGAAGATACTGATAGGTCCATGGAAGATACTGATTAGTCCATGGAAGATACTATCAGTCCATGGAAGATACTGATAGGTCTATGGAAGATACTGACAGGTTCATGGAAGATACTGATCAGTCCATGGAAGATACTGATAGGTCCATGGAAGGTACTGATAGATCCATGGAAGATACTGATCAGTAAATGGAAGATACTAATCAGTCCATGGAAGATACTGACAGGTCCATGGAAGATACTTATCAGTCCATGGAAGATACTGATAGGTTCATGGAAGATACTGATCAGTCCATGGAAGGTACTGATAGGTCCATGGAAGATACTTATCAGTCCATGGAAAATACTGATTAGTCCATGAAAGATACTGATAGGTTCATGGAAGATACTGATCAGTCCATGGAAGATACTGATTAGTCCATGGAAGATACTGATCAGTCCATGAAAGATACTGATTAGTCCATGGAAGATACTGATAGGTCCATGGAAGATACTGATCAGTCCATGGAAGATACTGATAGGTCCATGGAAGGTACTGATAGGTCCATGGAAGATACTCTTAGTCCATGGAAGATACTGTTAGGTTCATGGAAGATACTGATCAGTCCATGGAAGATACTGATAGGTCCATGGAAGGTACTGATCAGTCCATGGAAGATACTGATAGGTCCATGGAAGATACTGATTAGTCCATGGAAGATACTATCAGTCCATGGAAGATACTGATAGGTTCATGGAAGATACTGATAAGTCCATAGAAGATACTGATAGGTTCATGGAAGATACTGATCAGTCCATGGAAGGTACTGATAGGTCCATGGAAGATACTGATCAGTCCATGGAAGATATTGATAGGTCCATGGAAGGTACTGATCAGTCCATGGAAGATACTGATAGGTCCATGGAAGATACTGATTAGTCCATGGAAGATACTATCAGTCCATGGAAGATACTGATAGGTCCATGGAAGATAATGACAGGTTCATGGAAGATACTGATCAGTCCATGGAAGATACTGATAGGTCCATGGAAGGTACTGATAGATCCATGGAAGATACTGATCAGTAAATGGAAGATACTAATCAGTCCATGGAAGATACTGACAGGTCCATGGAAGATACTTATCAGTCCATGGAAGATACTGATAGGTTCATGGAAGATACTGATCAGTCCATGGAAGGTACTGATAGGTCCATGGAAGATACTGATCAGTCCATGGAAAATACTGATTAGTCCATAGAAGATACTGATAGGTTCATGGAAGATACTGATCAGTCCATGGAAGATACTGATCAGTCCATGGAAGATACTGATTAGTCCATGGAAGATACTGATATGTGCATGGAAGGTACTGATAGGTCCATGGAAGATACTGATAGGTTCATGGAAGATACTGACAGGTTCATAGAAGATACTGATCAGTCCATGGAAGATACTGATAGGTCCATGGAAGATACTGATCAGTCCATGGAAGATACTGACAGGTTCATAGAAGATACTGATTAGTCCATGGAAGATACTGATCACTCTATGGAAGATACTGATAGGTCCATGGAAGATACTGACAGGTTCATAGAAGATACTATCAGTCCATGGAAGATACTATCAGTCCATGGAAGATGCTGATCAGTCCATGGAAGATACTGATCAGTCCATAAAAGATACTGATCAGTCCATGGAAGATACTGATAGGTCCATGGAAGGTACTGATAGGTCCATGGAAGATACTGATAGGTCCATGGAAGATACTGATCAGTCCATGGAAGATACTATCAGTCCATGGAAGGTTCTGATAAGTCCATGGAAGATACTGATAGGTCCATGGAAGATACTGATCAGTCCATAGAAGATACTGATAGGTTCATGGAAGATACTGATCAGTCCATGGAAGATACTGATAGGTCCATGGAAGATACTGATCAGTCCATGGAAGATACTGATAGGTCCATGGAAGGTACTGATCAGTCCATGGAAGATACTGATAGGTCCATGGAAGATACTTATCAGTCCATGGAAGATACTATCAGTCCATGGAAGGTTCTGATAAGTCCATGGAAGATACTGATAGGTCCATGGAAGATACTATCAGTCCATGGAAGATACTGATTGGTTCATGGAAGATACTGATCAGTCCATGGAAGATACTGATAGATTCATGGAAGATACTGATCAGTCCATAGAAGATACTGATAGGTCCATGGAAGATACTGATAGGTCCATGGAAGATATTGATAGGTTCATGGAAGATACTGATCAGTCCATGGAAGGTACTGATAGGTCCATGGAAGATACTGATCAGTCCATGGAAGATACTGATCAGTCCATGGAAGATATTGATAGGTCCATGGAAGGTACTGATCAGTCCATGGAAGATACTGATAGGTCCATGGAAGATACTGATTAGTCCATGGAAGGTACAGATAAGTCAATGGAAGATACTGATCAGTCCATGGAAGATACTGATAGGTTCATGGAAGATACTGATCAGTCTATGGAAGGTACTGATAGGTCCACGGAAGATACTGATCAGTCCATGGAAAATACTGATTAGTCCATGGAAGATACTGATAGGTTCATGGAAGATACTGATCAGTCCATGGAAGATACTGTCAGTCCATGGAAGATACTGATAGGTCTATGGAAGATACTGATCAGTCCATGGAAGATACTGATAAGTCCATGGAAGATACTGACAGGTTCATAGAAGATACTGATCAGTCCATGGAAGATACTGATAGATCCATGGAAGATACTGATCAGTCCATGGAAGATACTGATAGGTCCATGGAAGATACTGACAGGTTCATAGAAGATACTGATTAGTCCATGGAAGATACTGATCACTCTATGGAAGATACTGATAGGTCCATGGAAGATACTGACAGGTTCATAGAAGATACTATCAGTCCATGGAAGATACTATCAGTCCATGGAAGATACTGATCAGTCCATGGAAGATACTGATCAGTCCATAAAAGATACTGATCAGTCCATGGAAGATAATGATAGGTCCATGGAAGGTACTGATAGGTCCATGGAAGATACTGACAGGTCCATGGAAGATACTGATCAGTCCATGGAAGATACTATCAGTCCATGGAAGGTTCTGATAAGTCCATGGAAGATACTGATAGGTCCATGGAAGATATTGATCAGTCCATAGAAGATACTGATAGGTTCATGGAAGATACTGATCAGTCCATGGAAGATACTGATAGGTCCATGGAAGATACTGATCAGTCCATGGAAGATACTGATAGGTCCATGGAAGGTACTGATCAGTCCATGGAAGATACTGATAGGTCCATGGAAGATACTGATTAGTCCATGGAAGATACTATCAGTCCATGGAAGATACTGATAGGTTCATGGAAGATACTGATCAGTCCATGGAAGATACTGATAGGTTCATGGAAGATACTGATCAGTCCATAGAAGATACTGATAGGTTCATGGAAGATACTGATCAGTCCATGGAAGATACTGATCAGTCCATGGAAGATACTGATCAGTCCATGGAAGATATTGATAGGTCCATGGAAGGTACTGATCAGTCCATGGAAGATACTGATAGGTCCATGGAAGATACTGATTAGTCCATGGAAGATACTATCAGTCCATGGAAGATACTGATAGGTCCATAGAAGATACTGACAGGTTCATGGAAGATACTGATCAGTCCATGGAAGATACTGATAGGTTCATGGAAGATACTGATCAGTCCATGGAAGATACTGATAGGTCCATGGAAGATATTGATAGGTTCATGGAAGATACTGATTAGTCCATGGAAGGTACAGATAAGTCAATGGAAGATACTGATCAGTCCATGGAAGGTACTGATAGGTCCATGGAAGATACTGATAGGTCCATGGAAGATACTGATTAGTCCATGGAAGGTACAGATAAGTCAATGGAAGATACTGATCAGTCCATGGAAGATACTGATCAGTCCATGGAAGGTACAGATAAGTCAATGGAAGATACCGATAGGTCCATGGAAGATACTGATAGGTCCATGGAAGATACTGATCAGTCCATAGAAGATACTATTAGTCCATGGAAGATACTAATAGGTCCATAGAAGATACTGATCAGTCCATGGAAGATACTGATCAGTCCATGGAAGGTAGAGATAGGTCAATGGAAGATACTGATAGGTCCATGGAAGATACTGATAGGTTCGTGGAAGATACTGATCAGTCCATGTAAGATACTGATCAGTCCATGGAAGATACTGATTTTTCTTTGAATAATATGAAATATGCATACACAGATGAAAGACTGAACAAGTATTTATCATGTACATGGGTAGGATAGGAAAATATAATCTGTGTAAGGAAAGATCCCAAAGCACATATTTTATCCTAGAGAGTTTTATGTCCCATTTCCACACACACACACACAGAGGAGGAAAGGTTCTTTTTCTAACACACCAAATGTATTTCATTTTAGTGCAGAAGCTTGAAAGAAATTAAAAGTCTGCACATACTTTGTATGAATTGAAATGGAATGTCTGCACACACTTTGTATGAATTGAAATTGTATGTCTGCACACACTTTGTATGAATTGAAATGGAACGTCTGCACATACTTTGTATATATTGAAATTTAACGTCTGTACACACTTTGTACGAAAGGAAATGGAAAGTCTGCATACACTTTAAATGAATTGAAATGGAAAGTGTGCAAACTATGTATTGAAACGGAAAGGCTTCACACACTTTGGATGTACTGAAATGAAAAGTCTGTACACACTTTGTATTGAAATGGAAATCTGTAAACACTTTGTATGTACTAAATAAAACATAATAATAATAATAATAATGAATGAACTGATAACTGCAAGTTAATGATGTTGTAACCGACTGGACAAGACAGTTTTATCTAGATCTTTGTCAAATTCTGGATTAAGAGAAAAAACAAACTAAAGAATCAATGAATAATATGTTAAATTTGCATAATGTACTGACCTCAATGCCTATTGGAGGTTTCTTGGCTTTGGAGAAACGGTCAAGTTCCATCCACTCCCCTGCTTCAGCAAGTGCTTGGATCTTCAGCCACCAAAATCTGTAATTGTGAAGGAAAATAAGAAATGTAAAAAAAAAATAACTTTTATTTTCATACATTTTTAGCTTGTTACTTCGAGTGGAAATTAAAAAAAGTTAAATGGATCCTTCATCACTCTTTACTGTATGTCCTTCCTTTTGCAGCCATTGCCTCTTTCTGTTACAAGCAGGGCTATACAGATAGTGCTTTTAACTATTTGGGCAGATCCCATAACTATTCAGAAGAATTTGAATAGTGACTGAATGCTTCAAAATAAAAAATAATTTTTTCAGCAAGCAGATTTTTCATTTGTCACTGATCATTGTGATACAGTATAACTTGTTTGTATGACTGGTGACGGTTTGTATGACTGGTGACTGTATGACTGGTGACGGTTTGTATGACTGGTGACTGTTTGTATGACTGGTGACGGTTTGTATGACTGGTGACGGTTTGTATGACTGGTGACTGTTAAGTGGAGATGTTGTAAATATCTTTGATTTAACACCACCATGTAATAAAAACTGTTTAGCACAATATGAACTTTTTATTTCCTGTCATCGTCCTCAAACACACTTAAAAATATCCACGTTAGACTAAGATTTTCCTATTGTTTACTTCTTATTGCACACATACACCAGTGTTGAATGACTTAAAAACCAAAACAAGACAACACACATTTTACATCTAATATAACAGTCTCAGTGTGACTGCCACTGAGTGTTTCATGTGGATGGTCAAACCCAACCACCTGACTAGTTCCTGAAGGAACTGGTTGCCTGTCTATCTAGCCAGCAATATGAATACCTCATCTAACAATGTATTCTGGGCTGAAATGAATATGAAGCAAATTTTCAGTACAGTCCTAGTTTCAAGTGTATGTAAAATTGATTTATTTTACAAAATGAATGAGCTTTAGTTAAATTTTTCTCTTTTAAAGATAATCTTGCCTATTTATTAACAAAACAGGGGATGAAAAATGAAGCTAGTTTGCCCCAAATTTGTTTTTTTTAAAAAAACATTTCACTAATTTATGTTTTAATGCATGCTCCAATTGGGAAGGTTTTATATTAGCACCAGAGCTCACCAGTATTTTCTGCCCTTAGAAAAAGAATATTATAATTGGACATTACATCAACTCTTGACTACACAACAAGTCAACAAGGATAGGCCAAAAAAAGCTCAACAATGGAAAAATCAAGAGGAACAAAACATGTAATTTGATTATGTCATAAACTAACTGTACATACACACTTAAAAGTCAAGACCAATGGCAAATTTCACAGACCCAAACCTGCTCTTTCATAATGCACCTGCATATCTGGGTCCATGCAGTCTGCTTAGATTAATCAACAGAACAAACAATGCAGACTCTGAACTTACTGCACTTTATATGATGACAGATCTGGACTTGACTTATAAACAACTATATGCCCTCTGCTGTGAGCCAGATTAGCTGCTGGTGGTTTACCAATGAAACCCATCCACAGAAATTTCTAATTCTACATCTGATTATATTTTAAGAATGCATGCTGGGATCCATGTTTAATGAAGCATTCTCATCGTATAAAACTGAGGACATTTCAACTCCATTTTTATTTCAAAGTTTTACCAAAAAGATCTTGGCCACATTATCTTCAGGGAAAAATACATTATAGAGGGATTTATTTTATATATTACAAATGAAAATTGCTCAAATTTATCCACCATTAGTTTGCTATATGGATTATACTCAAATATAACATCCAATGCATGACTTTACATGCCATAAAATTACTCATTGTCATTAAAATATGGCTGCTGTTGATAAAGGTGTTTCTTAATACACAAACCTCTCTCGACATGAATATCTGACAGCCAATGGGTAAAGGATCAGATTATGACATTGAGACTGCCTCCAAGGTCGAAAATCCACTGCTCCCAACGCATAAAATCCATTGACCTGGTGTTCCAATCACAATGCCCCAAGGTCGAAAATCCACTGATCATTTGTTACAATGACATTGCCCAAATGCATAAAATTCATTGGCCTGGTGTTACTATGACAATGCCTCAAGGTGAAAAATCTGTTGTCTAGGTGTTACAATGAACTGCCCCAAGATCTAAATTCAACTGATCTGGTATTACAATGACACTACCCCACGGCCTACAATCCTTGACCTGTAGTTACAATGACACTACCCAAGGGCCTAAAATCCTTGACCTGTAGTTACAATGACACTACCCCGGGGTCTAAAATCCTTGACCTGTAGTTACAATGACACTGCCACAAAGTGAAAATCCACTACCGTATTTTCACGTATATAAGACGCGTAATTTTACATACCCCGCACCCAGGGTGCGTCTTATATTTATGGGTGTCTTATCTAAGTATTTTTTAACACGAATGTACGGTACAGTGTGTGATATTGAAGGATGATTATTAATAATTCGAGCCTTCAGTTTGATCGCTATCGTTGAAACGGCACTGTTACTGTCACGCTGCGAATGCACCCAGTTGGCTAGATTTTCTTCCAAGTTTGGCCATCTTGATTTCTACCTCTACGAGCTTGTTTCCTTGGATTTATCTTCTTAATCTCCTCTTCCTCCAACCTCCAATCACGTACATTCTTCTCATTGCAGCTTAATTCTTTTCCAGCAGCTCTGTTGCCACGCTCCTAATTTAAAGTCGGCCATATATGATTTTCGCTTCGGCATCGTGACAATTTTATAAATTTTAAAAATGCTAAGTAAATTGATCACTCATTTATATATAACAAGAGACTGTTTCCACTTTTATATATGCTAACCGCATACATCAGGCATTTATTGGTCTATGTACTAACCCCACCCGCTGAAGACTTGCCCTAGCGGATCAATGAAGCTGCCTTTACATCCGGCATTTATTTTTTAGAATCTAGATCCCAGGTACTAAACCCATCCGCTATTGGCCTTTGATCTCAACTAAAACTGGTAATGAAGCCTTGTTTAATCTGACAGGTGATGGAACATTGGACAAATTTTCATTCATGATAAAGGAAAGGTAACCACTGGAGATAAATTGCTCAGTTTGGCAGATGGCTATGCCACATGCATCTTATATTTGTGGGCGTCTTATTTAAAATATTTTTTACACAAATCATCAAAACCCGCGTCTTATATATATGGGTGCGTCTTATAATTAGGTGCGTCTTAAATGCACAAAAATGCGGTAATTAGGTGGTATAAGGACACTGTCCCAAGGCTGAAAATCCACAGATCATGTGTTACAATGACACTGCCCCAAGGCATAAAATCATTTACCTAGTTTTACCATGACAATGTCCCAAGGCCTGAAATCTGCTGTCCAGGTGTTTATAATGACACTGCTTGAGGCCTGAAATATATTACCAGGTGTTCCTCACTGTAAATAGACTAACTGTCAATCAGGATTTGCAACTGAGTATATGGAACAAATCACATTTGGTACTCAGTTGACAGTTGGGTAGTTGACATGATTGTCTATAAAAAGCTGTTGTATATATTTATTTTAGATCTACTGCTTAAAATAAATGAGATAACGGTAAAATAAACACTTCATGTTTGGTATCTGAGTAATGTGACAGGATGAATGACAAAGAGTGGTTTTAATCAATCAATTATATGACACTGCATCTAAGTTTGTTGTTGTTGTTGTTGTTGTTGTAGGGTTTAATGCCATTTTTCAGCTCAAGATAGGTGGACAGTATAAATAATGGAGAAAGAACCAGGGAAAACCCCTGAAAAGAACCACAGACCCACGAGAAGCTACTGGAAAGCTTTCTCACATACAAACATTGACCGAATCTGAGACTTAAACCAACGCAGACAGAGGTGAGATGGCAATGATCTGTAACTGAGAGTGCTTTAGACCACTTGGCACTAAGCTTAGAAAGAGGATAAAACAGACTTGATTGGTCAATAACTTTTGCCAAAATATGACCACTATAATGACACAATGGCCAACTCAATATAACAATGAAGTTACTAACTAGTCCCTGACTGAATCATAATTAAAAACAGCAAATTTGAGATTCATTATAATCTAAGGACTAGACAAGAATTATGCTTTAAAGTTTGAAAACATTCATTCAAATCAATTAATGGCTATGATGTGTGAATAATGTGATGTCACTCTGTAAATAAAGCATATGTACATCTAATGGAAACTTCCAAGGTGAATACTTTTTCTTTCCAAATGAGAAAAAAACTATATGTGTCTACATGAACTGGCTGACACTAACAATAAAATACTTCATTTTTCTATTAAATTTTGCTGCAAAATGGTAAAAACACTGAGCAGACAAGAAATTCATGACAGATGTGATGGTAAGGGACAAGCAGACATGGTAACAAGGTAAAGCTACCCTCAAATATATAGTGCGACATAACAAGCACCTGTCCACTAACTACAGTACCAATTACCTCTTGTCTGGGACTTTGAACTCCTTCCTCAGCTGCTCTGCCATTTTTACATTGTTATCTATTATGAGGCGGTATATTGTCTGATGAAGTGAGAGATCCATGTATGGCCGCTTCAACTCTTCCTCAAGTCTCCTCTGATACTTTGCAAGTTTGATCTGCTCCTCTGTTTGCTGTGAAAACCAATTTGAGTAGAGTATCTTTCATCATAATAATTCAAAAAACATGTACTAACTTGAAAATCCAGCCCTCCCTAAATGACATTAACTATGTTTTTTAGCTTGTTTAAAAATAAGTGTAAAAACATCTGGCCATTATAGAAGTCAAAAACTTTGTCACTGACAAAAGATAGAACAGAAAAATTGGAAATTTATAGATGGGGTATACTTTCCGTTGAAAGTCCTCCAGCTTGTTCTAAAGCAGAAAACTTCCAAACTGCTTGTGAAGATTTTGTGTGGCCTCTGTGTGGAGTGAATGCTACTTGGCAAAAGTGGAAGCAGTAACTGAAGAAGTTACAGCATTTTAAACCAATGCCAGTATCAAGGGGAGATCATTCTAGCTGTCACCTAGGGGCCCATATAACATTTAGCTTTTTAGCTAACATATTTAAATCTGGAAGGACTGGATTTATGAGGTAGTAGTAGTTCTCCTAAGGCATGCCCGCACCTGGGGGGGGGGGGAGGGGGCAACCATGGCACTTGTCAGAGGCCCGAGCTAGATAGGCACATATACGCACATATTTGAAACACGAAAGGGGCCCAAACTCTGTCACCTGCCTGGGGCCCAGAATATCCTAGGTGCGGGCCTGCCTAAGGTATTATGAACAAGTAACCAATCTGAAAAAGAAACATGTAGCATTATTAAGGATGTTTTTTTTTTATTCAAGCTTTTAACTCACATAATTTCTAATAATTTTCACCTGTTGAAAGCCTGTTGAATGAAATAGGATTTTTGTAAAATATATTTTATGTTCAATTAAATGTTTGTTTAAAGACATCTGATTGTGTGTTGGTTTTTTAATGTCATTCTGTTCAATGATGTAGTAAGAAAATAAAAATGGTGATACAATTACAAACTGAATGCATTTTGTATGGCTATTATATTAGTCAATTATGATCCGCACATTGTTTGGCCATCATGATTTCAGAGGCATTCATCCCAGTACCACTGGTTCTTCCTCTTAGTGCTCATCTTGAATAAAAATTATTTACTGGTGTTTATTCAATGTTTCAGTAATTATATTTTCTCCATGTGTCAATAATTATGTTTATTCCATGTGTCAGTAATTATGTTTATTCCATGTGTCAGTAATTATATTTTTTCCATGTGTCAGTAATTATGTTTATTACATGTGTCAGTAATTATGTTTATTCCATGTGTCAGTAATTATGTTTATTCCATTTGTCAGTAATTATGTTTATTCCATGTGTCAGTAATTATGTTTATTCCATGTGTCAGTACAATAGTCCCCCTCTTGAACAGCCCCCCTGAACACCGGCCACCCGCTTCTTACGGCCAGAATACCTTGGCACCGATGAGTTTGTATTCAAAAGTACCCCTCAGGAACAGCAACCCCTCTAACGCGACCAATGGCTAGCATTTTAAAACAAAAATTGTAAAATGTCCCCCTCATGAACAGCCACTTTTGTTTCTTCAAATTTATCCAGAACCAATAATTAATTCAAATCTTGATGTACGGTAAGCAATTTTGATTATCGCTATCATAGATATATGTCTCCGAGAGTCAAGTTTCTGTTAAAATTGTCGACTAAAGATTTATAGTATATCATTATCTAATAAAAGTCGATGTTTACAGGAAATGGGTTCAATAATGTTATGATTGTTTGGGGTTTAACACCTATGTCGAGTTCTTCTCTTTGATGATTATAACCAGACATAATTGTTACAATCATAACAGGGTCAGCATAGGCTAAATATAGATTTTGTATATTGGCACACACAGAGAACCTTGAAAAAAACAATAGGGTACCAGAAAAACGACCGGAAAACACATTATGGCTTCCTTTATGAAGACTGTATTTTGTACACTTGACACAAGTTTTGTTTGCATAATTAAATCGCATAGTCAGCAACAACCAAATAAGTCATTACCAAACATTAAAATGTCATCACATTAACGGATACTTTATTTTAAAACAAAGTCGGGTATTCTACGCGACAACATCGGGGGGTGGGGGGTGACTTGACGAACAATTTTATGTAGAAAAGACTCGGAAAAAACAAGTTTATGTTGAAATAATTTGAATAAACAAAGTCATAACCGACAAGAAGGTTATTCAGCAGCAGTGGAAAAATGGAGCAAATGGAAAGATAATTATGTATGTACCAAGATGTAAATGACGTTTTTGAATACATTTACAATGTGCATGACAACAATACCTGCTCGCAAATCACAGCTACGGCAAGAAAGAAAAAATAGTAACGTATATTCAGTTGAAATAAATTTGTTATTATAACAAAAAGAACCTTTTAATGATTAATGATACATTTAGACGAAGATATTCAATGTTTTGAAGTATGTAGCTTTCCTTCTATGTACATTACATATACTTCTCATTATAAATTTAGCCCCTCTCTGGAAAGGCCACCCGTCTTATAAGGCCACTTTCCCGGTGCAAAAGGGGTGGCCGTATAAGAGGGGGACTACAGTAATGATGTTTATTCCATATGTCAGTCATGATCTTTATTCCATGTGTCAGTAATGAAGTTTATCCAATATGTCTGTGATGGAATGTTTATTCCATGTGTCAGTAATTATGTTTATTCCATGTGTCAGTAATTATGTTTATTCCATGTGTCAGTACAATAGTCCCCTTCTTGAACAGCCCCCCTGAACAGCGGCCACCCGCTTCTTACGGCCAGAATCCCTTGGCACCAACGAGTTTGTATTCAAAAGTACCCCTCAGGAACAGCAACCCCTCTAACGCGACCAATGGCTTGCATTTTAAAACAAAAATTGTAAAATGTCCCCCTCATGAACAGCCACTTTTGTTTCTTCAAATTTATCCAGAACCAATAATTAATTCAAATCTTGATGTAAGGTAAGCAATTTTGATTATCGCTATCATAGATATATGTCTCCGAGAGTCAAGTTTCTGTTAAAATTGTCGACTAAAGATTTATAGTATATCATTATCTAATAAAAGTCGATGTTTACAGGAAATGGGCTCAATAATGTTATGATTGTTTGGGGTTTAACACCTATGTCGAGTTCTTCTCTTTGATGATTATAACCAGACATAATTGTTACAATCATAACAGGGTCAGCATAGGCTAAATATAGATTTTGTATATTGGCACACACAGAGAACCTTGAAAAAAACAATAGGGTACCAGAAAAACGACCGGAAAACACATTATGGCTTCCTTTATGAAGACTGTATTTTGTACACTTGACACAAGTTTTGTTTGCATAATTAAGTCGCATAGTCAGCAACAACCAAATAAGTCATTACCAAACATTAAAATGTCATCACATTAACGGATACTTTATTTTAAAACAAAGTCGGTTATTCTACGCGACGACATCGGGGGGTGGGGGGTGACTTGACGAACAATTTTATGTAGTAAAGACTCGGAAAAAACAAGTTTATGTTGAAATAATTTGAATAAACAAAGTCATAACCGACAAGAAGGTTATTCAGCAGCAGTGGAAAAATGGAGCAAATGGAAAGATAATTATGTATGTACCAAGATGTAAATGACGTTTTTGAATACATTTACAATGTGCATGACAACAATACCCGCTTGCAAATCACACCCACGGCAAGAAAGAAAAAATAGTAACGTATATTCAGCTGAAATAAATTTGTTATTATAACAAAAAGAACCTTTTAATGATTAATGATACATTTAGACGAAGATATTCAATGTTTTTAAGTATGTAGCTTTCCTTCTACGTACATTACGTATACTTCTCATTATAAATTTAGCCCCCCCTCTAGAAATGCCACCCATCTTATAAGGCCACTTTCCCGGTGCAAAAGGGGTGGCCATATAAGAGAGGGACTACTGTAATTGTGTTTATTCGATATGCCAGTCATGATCTTTATTCCATGTGTCAGTAATGAAGTTTATTCAATATGTCTGTGATGGAATGTTTATTCCATATGTCAGTAATGATGTTTATTCCATGTGTCAGTAATGATGTTTATTCCATGTGTCAGTAATGATGTTTATTCCATGTGTCAGCAATGATGTTTATTCCATGTGTCAGTAATGATGTTTATTCCATATGTCAGTAATGATGTTTATTACATATGTCAGTAATGATGTTTATTCCATATGTCAGTAATGATGTTTATTCCATGTGTCAGCAATGATGTTTATTCCATGTGTCAGTAATTATGTTTATTCCATATGCCAGTAATGATGTTTATTACATATGTCAGTAATGATGTTTATTCCATATGTCAGTAATGGTGTTTATTCCATGTGTCATTAATGATGTTTATTCCATGTGTCAGTAATGATGTTTATTCCATATGTCAGTAATGATGTTTATTCCATGTGTCAGCAATGATGTTTATTCCATATGTCAGTAATGATGTTTATTCCATGTGTCAGTAATGATGTTTATTCCATATGTCAGTAATGATTATAGTCATCCTCTTTATTATTTTCTGATATGTTTTGTGATTCCCAATAATTTACAAAGCAAATAAGCAAGAATAAAGATATGATACATGTCTTACATTTCTACTTAATCCACACAGTGACATTGTGAAATGAAAAAATTGATGTACCTTCTTTGTTCCTTTCAATATTTCTGAGTCGTGGGATTTACACATTGCTATCTAAAGCTGTTTTATGACTTACAAAGACATCTTCTAAAATTAAATATCCATAAGGCAGTTCATCATATTTTAAAAAAATCTTTTCAAAATTTGTCATCTTGGACACCCAGTACTCAAACAAGACAGAACTAATGGGATTCTCATACTATATCAGGCTCTAATGCTGTTTCTAGAATCCACTGCCCATTGACCAGATTAATAAAATATTCATTATAAATATGCTGTGTTCTATTCTTTTAAAAATAAATTAAAATACTTGAAATAGTGTTTATTGTAAATTGTAAAAGGACATCTTAATATTGTGACCTAAAGTGTCTTGTCTGGTTGAAAATACTTACACCAGTATGTTCTTTACATAATCTTTGAAAAATTGCCCTTTTGCTAAAAATTTGGTACTTTTGTAAAATGTTCCCCTTTTGCATATCCCTCTGAAATTTGATGTTCATATAAATAAAGTATTCAATTTTAAATAAGCCAGTTTGTTCTTCAATCAAACCTGAAAGGAAATAGTTTCCACTGCCTATGTCAATTCTTTTCCTACTAAACTTTTTAAGACTGAAATCTGACCAGGGAATCTACAGTTTTTATTATTACGACAGGAACAAACTATTCATAAAGTTTTGACAAAGAAATTACTCTAAATCAAAAACTATTTTTCTCTGAACTACAATGATCTTGAGGTTCAACCTATGACCTTGAAATTGATAACCCTTTTCCATGCCTTAACTGCATGCCCTTGGAAATGGGTCAATGTGACCTTATACAGAAATCAGTTTTCTCTTCTTTCAGGCATCATGGCTTTGACCTCTGACCTTCTTACACTAAATCAACAGGGTTTTTCCTTACCGCAAGTGGAAGTCATCCATAAAATTTGGTTAAGGCCTGTGATGAAAAACTAAATTTCATGTGTGGAAACCATTTCTTTTCTTTCTGTCACTATCACATTGACCCTTCAGTTTGGTACACATCTGTGATTCAAAAACTAATAGTATGTTGAAGAAACCACATTTTTTCTTTTGGTTACAGTGAATTTGACATTTAATCCAAAAATCAAAAACCTTCTTCTTTTTCCCATATTCAATCCAGACACAAAATTTGGTAACTGCAGATGGAAGAGAACTAGAGTTATTGTTTGGAAAGTAAATGATGTGTGTGTGTGTGTGTGTGTGTGTGTGTGTGTGTGTGTGTGTGTGTGTGACATTTAGATTTTACATAGAACTTTAAAATAATCAGTCAATGGACATTCTAACATATCATGGCTGGTGTATACAAATCTATGTAAGCCATTTTCTTGAGAAACACCTTAGCAGTCATAATCCTTGCAAACAAAATCATGAATTGCATATTTCCAAGAGTCTTAATGTATGCATAACAATAAATTCTACTCAGTCATTATAGCTTGATGTAGAAAACAGTTTCACAATTTAAACACCAAAAGTAGGTCACTGAAACTCAGCTTTCCATTTTCGTGCAATAGTCTTCATGTCTTAACAATAACACAGCTTGTATATTTTATGTTTGTTCAAAGTCATAGTTCATCATGATGATGCAAACCTTAGTCCCAAATTTTGACCCTTTGTGTGAAATTTCCTAATTGCACAACTAAACTTACAGATTCTATTAATACACATTTGAAAAATGAGATGTTCTATCTTCATTAAGGTGTGTTCTTACTTTGAGTGCAAATTCATTTCTGGCTTTAGTGTAGCTGTCCATTGCTTCCTTCATTATGGTCATTCTTTCTTCATACCTCTAAAATGAAATGAAAAAGATGATATTGAGGATGAAAATATAAAGAATAAGACAAAAAAATGGTAACTGTATTTAAACAGATGATAAATCCCCAGGCCATAGCTATTTTGGGGATATAACTGATGGACAGCATGGCTCCTCCAGTCAGAAGAATAACCTAAGAGCAAGGATGGTATGGAAAACAGTCTAAATCATATCAGGACATTAAAAAATAATTACTTACTGTTTGGATAAGGGGTGTGCAAATGAAAATTATAATTTTCAACACATTTCTTTAAACTGAATACTTGTTGCAATTCTTGTGCTTTTCCCATGCATATATCCATACAGTCAAAACAGCAGTGATGGTGCAGAAAATATGATAGTCTTTATGAAGGTTAGGAAGAATGGTTAAATTTTGTATGTAATTCTATAATACTTTGTTTATTTTTATGTATAAATTTAGCCAAGTATTAGAAATACAAATGTATAAATGTAGTCAAGGATTAAAAAAGCAACAATATAAATATAGCCAAGTATTAGCAAAACAATGTATTAATATAGCCAAGTATTATAAATACAATGTATAAATGTAACCAAGTATTATAAATACAAATGTATAAATGTAGTCAAGGATTAGAAAAAGCGACAGTATAAATATAGCCAAGTATTAGCAAAACAATGTAAAAATATAGCCAAGTAATAGCAAAACAATGTAAAAATATAGCCAAGTAATAGCAAAACAATGTAAAAATATAACCAAGTATTAGAAATATAATGTATGAATGTAGCCAAATATTAGAAATACAATGTGTAATTGTAGTCAAGTATTGAAAATAGAATGTATGAATGTAGCCAAATATTAGAAATACAATGTCCAAATGTAGTCAAGTATTGAAAATACAATGTATAAATGTAGCCAAATATTAGAAATACAATGTCCAAATGTAGCCAAGTATTAGAAATACAATGTGTAAATGTAGCCAAGTATTGGAAATACAAATGTATAAATGTAGCCAAGTATTAGAAATACAATGTGTAAATGTAGCCAAGTATTGGAAATACAAATGTATAAATGTAGTCAAGTATTAGAAATACAATGTGTAATTGTAGCCAAGTATTAGAAATACAATGTATAAATGTAGTCAAGGATTAGAAAGCGACAGTATAAATATAGCCAAGTATTAGCAAAAGAATGTATAAATGTAACCAAGTATTAGAAATACAATGTATACAATGTCAAGGATTAGAAAAAGTGACAGTATAAATATAGTCAAGTATTAGCAAAAGAACGTAAAAATATAACCAAGTATTAGAAATACAATGTGTAAATGTAGTATTAGAAATATAATGTGTAAATGTAGCCAAGTATTAGAAATACAATGTATAAATGTAGCCAAGTATTAGAAATACAATGTGTAAATACAATGTATAAATGTAGCCAAATATTAGAAATACAATGTATGAATGTAGCCAAGTATTAGAAATATAATTTATAAATGTAGGCAAGTATTAGAAATACAATGTATTTCTAATACTTGGTCTGGTGGCCTAGTGGTTAGAGAGTCCACTGTGGAAGCAGGAGGCTGTGGGTTCGATTCCCGGCTGAGTCATACCAAAGACTAACAAAAATGGTACTAACAGCTGCCTTGCTTGACGCTCAGCATGAAGAGGTTAGTGTAAGGACTGGTTGGCCTGGTGTCAGGATAATGTGACTGGGTGGGACATCATGCTACATGATGCCCCAGTGCTAGACATCACAATAAACTGCCTCACTGCAGACATCGTAGCAATATGACTGAAAAATTGTTAAAGCTACATTAAAAATCCTAATCAAACAAACAATAATCAAACATCTAATCCTTGACACATGTATGCATTGTATTTCTAATACTTAGCATGAGAAAGATAACATTTTTTAAAACTAGATTACAGAAATGGTGTTGATTTA
This sequence comes from Unio pictorum, assembly GCA_030141615.1. Lineage (NCBI taxonomy): Eukaryota > Metazoa > Mollusca > Bivalvia > Unionida > Unionidae > Unio > Unio pictorum. Next base: position 1,583,275 of record JARLTB010000312.1, read on the forward strand.
TCAAATGGCTTTGTTCATCTCTTGGAATGACACTAAGAAATTGAGTGGGGAGGGATTCTATATAATGTGAAGCTAATTTTTTGTTGGGTCTTTAGAGTCGTGTTTTGGAAAACCCAAAATAACTCCACCAAATATTTTGATATTACAGTATTACAGAACCTGTCTAAAGACAATGACAATATAATCTTATTTACGAAGGTAAGGAATTCGGTCACCAGAATGGTAAAAAGCTTAGCCAATCAAAGATTTAAGATTGTCTTACTTAAATGCATGCATCTCACTCATAGTCAAACTTATCCATTATCTTGATAATACAATACTCTTTAACAAGTTAGGTTATATCATTATTATCAATGAATTTCATACATAATCATACAACAACAACAACAATAATAATAATAATAATAATAATAATAATAATAATAATATTAATAACAATAATAATAGTAATAATGTATGTTTTTAAAGAAGGTAGCTCTATTAGTTAAATACAAATATAAACATTTGTACAAATATAAATAGTAGTACAAATATAAATATACAACTTTAGCCAGAATGCTTCAAATAAATATTGTTCTTACCCAGAGAAAAAAATTAAATAATAATAATAATAACAATAATAATAATAGTAATAATGTATGTTTTTAAAGAAGGTAGCTCTATTAGTTAAATACAAATATAAATATTTGTACAAATATAAATAGTAGTACAAATATAAATAGTAGTACAAATATAAATATACTACAACTTTAGCCAGAATGCTTCGAATGAATATTGTAGTTTTACCCAGACAAAAAAAACTCTATAAAATCTTACCTCTACAGTAAAGCTTCTAAGAATTTTACAATTACCCTCCTCCAGGTAATTATCTTCCTGATAGTACAACTGTTCCATTAACTCTTTATTTTGCTGTCGACAGTACTGAAAACAGAAAATTTAGTTAAATAATAACAGCACTGGCCTTTACATTACATCTAACATACAATCCATATATTATTGACACGCTAAGATAATAAACTACCAATCCAGACAAGCAATACGCTATTGACACGGTAAGATAATAAACTACCAATCCAGACAATCCATATATTATTGACATACTAAGATAATAAACTACTAATCCAGACAAGCAATACGCTATTGACATGCTAAGATAATAAACTACCAATCCAGACAAGCAATATGTTATTGACATGGTAAGATAATAAACTACCAATCCAGACAAGCAATATGCTATTGACACGGTAAGATAATAAACTACCAATCCAGACAAGCAATACGCTATTGACATGCTAAGATAATAAACTACCAATCCAGACAAGCAATACGCTATTGACATGGTAAGATAATAAACTACCAATCCAGACAAGTAATATGCTATTGACACGGTAAGATAATAAACTACCAATCCAGACAAGCAATACGCTATTATTGACATGGTAAGATAATAAACTACCAATCCAGACAAGCAATACGCTATTATTGACATGGTAAGATAATAAACTTCTGATTCAGACAAGCAATATGCTATTGACATGCTAAGATAATAAACTACCAATCCAGACAAGCAATATGCTATTGACACAGCAAGATAATAAACTACCAATCCAGACAAGCAATATGCTATTGACATGCTAAGATAATAAACTACCAATCCAGACAAGCAATACGCTATTGACGTGGTAAGATAATAAACTACCAATCCAGACAAACAATATGCTATTGACACGGTAAGATAATAAACTACCAATCCAGACAAGCAATATGCTACTGACACGGTGAGATAATAAACTACCAATCCAGACAAGCAATATGCTATTGACATGGTAAGATAATAAACTACCAATCCAGACAAGCAATATGCTATTGACACGGTAAGATAATAAACTACCAATCCAGACAAGCAATACACTATTGACGTGGTAAGATAATAAACTACCAATCCAGACAAGCAATATGCTATTGACACGGTAAGATAATAAACTACCAATCCAGACAAGCAATATGCTATTGACACGGTGAGATAATAAACTACCAATCCAGACAAGCAATATGCTATTGACATGGTAAGATAATAAACTACCAATCCAGACAAGCAATATGCTATTGACACGGTAAGATAATAAACTACCAATCCAGACAAGCAATACGCTATTGACATGGTAAGATAATAAACTACCAATCCAGACAAGCAATATGCTATTGACACGGTAAGATAATAAACTACCAATCCAGACAAGGAATATGGTATTGACATGGTAAGATAATAAACTACCAATCCAGACAAGCAATATGCTATTGACATGGTAAGATGATAAACTACCAATCCAGACAAGCAATACGCTATTGACATGGTAAGATAATAAACTACCAATCCAGACAAACTATACGCTGTTATTGACATGGTAAGATGACAAATCCAGACAAGTAGTATAATGTAAGGTAAGATGGTGATATTTAGATCCAGGCAAGGAATACACTAAATGGTAAGATTATTATTTCTCACCCAAGTGACAGAGAAATCTAGCTGTTTTGCTAACCTTACTTTTCTTATCTCAGTCTAGTCATCTCAGATCAATTGTCTCAGTCATGGTGTCCACGCGCTGAGAACTACTTTAAACAAAAGAAACCCTTCTTGTCTTCTGCTGTGCCATAGTTGTTCTCAAATAAAACAACAACAGCAGCAGCAACAACAACAAATAATATATAACCAAAACATAGTTACTTAAGGTCAATCTGTCTTAAAAACACACCAAAACAATAACATTTTGATAGAGACAAATACACACACGCATACTATTTCGAGGTTTTGATATTATGTTAGTTCGTTCAAACTAGCATGGTCAAGTCTATCCTATATGCAGGACTAGCTCAGTACATTTTCAGATCATTAAATGTAGCTAAATCAAGCCTCGTGGGGAGACATATAATGTAACCCCTAGGCTGGGATTTCATTGTCTCGGTCCAAACCCTAACATAGATTCTATATATACAGACAAGCAATATACTGTATGGTAAGATGGTAAACAACAGAATGATCAAAATCTGGACATACATTTCACCCTACCTTTTGTTCCTTCTTTTCATATCAGTTTTAAAATACATTGTTTAATATAAAACACTTTCATACAATTAACAGAGGGATATCTATCACATTATCTTAGTTACAGTGGAGTAGCTTATTCTGTCCAGCATGCTATTGTTTATTTCTAATAGTATGTGTGTGTATGCTATTGTTTATTTCTAATAGTATGTGTGTATACTATTGTTTATTTCTAATAGCATGTGTGTGTGTATGCTATTGTTTATTTCTAATAGTATGTGTGTGTATGCTATTGTTTATTTCTAATAGTATGTGTGTATGCTATTGTTTATTTCTAATAGTATGTGTGTGTATGCTATTGTTTATTTCTAATAGTATGTGTGTGTATGCTATTGTTTATTTCTAATAGTATGTGTGTGTATGCTAATGTTTATTTCTAATAGTATGTGTGTGTATGCTAATGTTTATTTCTAATAGTATGTGTGTGTATGCTATTGTTTATTTCTAATAGTATGTGTGTGTATGCTATTGTTTATTTCTAATAGTATGTGTGTGTATGCTATTGTTTATTTCTAATAGTATGTGTGTGTATGCTATTGTTTATTTCTAATAGTATGTGTGTATGCTATTGTTTATTTCTAATAGTATGTGTGTGTATGCTATTGTTTATTTCTAATAGTATGTGTGTATGCTATTGTTTATTTCTAATAGTATGTGTGCATGCTATTGTTTATTTCTAATAGTATGTGTGTGTATGCTATTGTTTATTTCTAATAGTATGTGTGTGTATGCTATTGTTTATTTCTAATAGTATGTGTGTGTATGCTATTGTTTATTTCTAATAGTATGTGTGTATGCTATTGTTTATTTCTAATAGTATGTGTGTGTATGCTATTGTTTATTTCTAATAGTATGTGTGTATGCTATTGTTTATTTCTAATAGTATGTGTGTGTATGCTATTGTTTATTTCTAATAGTATGTGTGTGTATGCTATTGTTTATTTCTATTTAGTTCGTGTTCACACATTAAGAAGTCTTTTAACTATTTAAAATTATATTTGAAAAACCAGATGTTGCCGATAAAATAAAATGAAGCCCTCTAATCAAAGGAGTCAATTATCATCGATACTTAAAGAGATGTGCTAAGAAAATAAATGTTTCAATGTTCCGACAAATGACAGCACTAAACATTTATAAAAAACTAAGATCTGTCATTTTTGTAATTTAAACCTAACAACTGTGTTAAAATAGTTGTCGATAAACCCAGTGATAATCATGCTTATATCTCCTTCATCGAAAAATAAATGCTAATTAATGTTACACAAAACATATGGGGGGGGGGGGCCCGAGTGGTCAAGTAGTCTAAAGCGCTTTTTGTTACGGATCACTGCCGTCTCACCTCTGTCAGCGTGGGTTCGAGTCTAAGATTCGGCTAATGTAGTTATGTGAGAAAGCTTGCCAGTAGCTTCTCGTGGGTCGGTGGTTCTTTTCGTTTTTTTTTTCGGGTTCTTCCTCCACCAATAATACTGGCCGCCATGTATAGCCTATCGTGTGCTGAAAAATGGCGTTAAACCCAAAACAAACAAACAAACAAAAACATATGCTCAGTGAATTAAAGAAGTTCAGTATCTGTTTAAAATGTTGATACTGAAAATAAAGTGTCACACTGTGAATGAAGGCAGGTAAATTTTCAAATTTTCACTCTTGTAATGGGGGCCCCCAAGTGGCCAAGTGGTCTACGCTCCGTTATGAATCACTGAATCTCACCTCTGCCTGCATGAGTTCGAGTCTCAGATTCGGTAAATGTGGCTATGTGAGAAAGCTTGCTAGTAGCTTCTTGTGGGTCAGTTGTTCTTTCTTTGAGGTTTCCTGGGTTCTTTCTCACCCATTAATACTGGCCGCCATGTATGGCCTATCTTGTGCTGTAAAATGGCGTTAAACCCAACAACAACACTCTTGTAATGTGCATTACTCGTGCCTGTTCTCATTTGTATTCATGTTTGTCTCTTCTTGTACATTTATTTCTTATACTTTCTTATCTCACTCTAAACCTATATCTGTTCCTACTTTTGTATGTATATTCCTTTTTAAAATTCAAATTAATTTAAAGAATGACTGGTAAATCACAAATCAAATTAATTGGTTATTTACATGCAAACATACTGAATAATTCTGAGAAACAAAGACTGTTAGTAAGACCTTCACACACATTTTGATAATTAAATATATGCTTCACATGGAAAATAAATTTTTGATAAATGTTTAGTAAAACAAGCAAAGGATTTTTTAAAAACAAAATCTCTCTCTCTCTCCAAATTACTAATTTGCTTCTCCTTTCTAAATTTAAAAAAATGCTTTCACAACTAAACATCATTTCTTGCAAAGAATGATACACTTTTTAAGAGTTAGAAGACCTAAAACAAGACTACAAAATAGCTTCATAAATTCACTCTTTTTATTTTCTTTAAACATATTACTCTGTACGAAGAAATAAATATTGTTGGAAAATAAAAAATACAGTCCAAGGAACTCATGTAACGAATGTTGTATATGTAATAAACATTACCTTTACTTGGTAAATTGATTTATGTTATTTGATTAATCAGTATTTTTAATACAGCAGTTCCACAGAACCCCATAACATGATGCCAAATAACCTTATTATTTGTTGGGTATATAATAAGACTCAAACAACTTCATAACAAACACATGACAATAGTGAAAATAAGACAGACTTATTACTGCTAGATTTTCCATTACTATTGGAAATAACAGACCTAATGTCACAATCATTACCATTTGTACTGGAAACAACAGATTGCCATTGCTATTGGAAATAACAGACCTAATGCCACAATCATTACCATTCATACTGGAAACAACATATTGCCATTGCTATTGGAAATAACAGACTTGATATCACTAGTGCTGCCATTAAATATTGGAAATAACAGATTGCCATTGCTATTGGAAATAACAGACTTGATATCACTAGTGTTGCCATTAAATATTGGAAATAACAGACCTAATGTCACAATCATTACCATTTGTACTGGAAACAACATATTGCCACTGCTATTAGAAGTAACAGACTTGATGCTGCTAGTGATGCCACTGCTATTGAAAATAACAGACTAAATGCCAGTAGTATTGCCATCAATATTGGAAGGAGACAACTATGTATTATTATTTACTTAAGCTGATGAGAGAAAATTAAAGGTATAGTATTTGTGCATTACCTGTAAATAGAGGAAATAAGCTACAGGTAAATTTCTAATGGCCATGAAGAAATCTCCCTGGGGCATTGATTCCTTTAGTCTCAGCAGAACAAAATACACTGAAAAAATAATAAATATAAAATTTCAAAGACCATTCTCCTATACGTATTTGTACCTAACATTCTTTTTATCAGTTTTCATACAAAGGTTAAATAGTAAGTTGCACCAATTTATTATTAATTATTCAATTGGTTCTGGATTTGCTCCTTCTTTACTATTAGTATTATCCTAATATAATTAAATGGTTTCCTTTCAAATACATTATTTTTGTAACATCATTTTGTCTTTCATAAAACTATACATTAGAATCTTACTAATCATTTTATTCCAATCTATTGTTCTTAATTATTGATTGGGAACTAGCTGATGTACTCTCAAAAATATGTAACATATAATTAAAGGGCATTCCCAGTAAAGTAAGATTGGGTAGTTTTATTTGATCAGGTTCTCAAATAAGTCTTGAAGAATGATAATAAGTTGCTGTTCCTCATTTTTTTCTTCTTCCTTTATTAAGGCCATAGCTTTACATATTTTGTTTCAAAGTTATCATGCACTGACACCCTGTGACACAAACTAGAGGGACTGATATAATGTCGGCTGTACAGACCTTGGGGCTAAGTTACAGGGCCATATAGATTATATTGCATGACTGAAAAATTGTTAAAGCTACATTAAAAACCATAATCACCTCACAGATCCAGCACTATTAAAAAGAAGAAAATTTCTTTCCCTATCAATATCAATAGACAAAGGGCAATAACTGTTTCCCATTACCTCCCCTTGATACAAAAGGTGGTCGCCAGTTTTTAGCTGAGCGAAATGCTAATGAAGATGTTCACATGGCGAGGTGGCTGGAAGAGTGTTTAAGTAATGTGATTTGGAATGTATTCTCAGAGAAACATAATTTACTTAAAATTTGCTTTCTCTCTGAAATACATTCCCCAAACACATCACATTACATTAGGAGAATAATAACAGGAGGAGAGGATGCTGAGCATCCGACCCCTACCTTGGGTATCCATCTAGAGAAGAATGGCTGAATTATTCATGTGAATGATAATCCGTTCTCCTAACTACATAAACAACAAAGCCTGGACATGTGACCCTAACATATGGTTAAGATGATTATTGAATTCTTTTTACCTACTCTGATCTGGTGAGACTTAAGAGTACACCAAGTGTATGATGTACTTCAGCCAATAAGAAAAGGCTTTAAGCATGATATCCTGTGTTCTGGCTCAGTGGGATTGCTCAAAACTGTGGAGCAGTAAGCTAGGTGTGGCAACTCTGGTCTGGACAGACGTCAAAGTATCCCAAGCATATGACCAACTTCAACCCTGAAAAATGGGCTTGAAGGGTGATATCCAGTGATCTTAATCACACCGGTAGGAAGAAGTATTTGCATGTACCTTGACAAGACTCTGCACCTGAACTTAGTGCTTGAGAGTGCAAACAGGATCTTGCATGGCTGCTGTTTTCGAACTGGCTATGGAAGAGAGCAAGCAACAACTGTTGACAACCAATAGACAGTAACCTGAGGTGACATGAGAACCACCGAATCCTCTGATATGAACTGAAGGGAACACAATGGAGCATGCAGTTAGTTCTCTTACTCTGCATGCAAAAGCTAAAGCTATTGGGAAACATGATTTGTATGACAGTGACAACATAATGTGTAGGTTAGAAGTTCAAAGGGATTTGAATAATGTTAAAACACAGGATTTGATCCCTCTGGAGACAAAGTGAGGGATCTTGGTCAATGAGGCCAATATTGTCTAAAACATCCGATAGGTCTTTATCCCACCCAAAAACATGTATGTCATCATGTCAGAATGTGCCCAATATCAAGGGGCAGTAGCTTTTGGTAGCAATTGGGGCCCAACTGTATGTCCTAGAGAAAATTCGGCTAGCTGAGGGACAGAGGCATGCAGAAGGATGATGTAGTTGGAAATTCATGAGATTCTCTCCACAATCAAAGGTTTGAATTGATTCACAAGACTTTCCTGGTAAAAACCAAGCATTAGAAGAGGGCAGTCTGGGCAGGTAAGGACCACACATGACAGATTCAGGTTGGCTGGAATCATCTCAGGTGTATCTATTGCTAGAAAGAGTCAATCAGCGACCCAGGGCTTGTTTCATCAGAGAAGGGCTATCAGAAATATCTTGCTATTATGACCCCATAACTTCTGGATTATTTTCACTATTGGCACCATGGAATGGAAGGCAAAAGCCCACAACCACTTCCAAATAAATTACAGTACATTCTTGGCCCATGCTTTTGGGTCTGGAATTGGGGAGATGAAGGTGGGTAACTTGTGATTCCACCTCATTGCCAAGAGGTTGATCATTGGATGCTCCCAAATTGCACAAATCAAAGTGAAGATCAACTGATGGAAAGACCATTCCATGTGGAGGATGCGATCACCTCTGGATTGATTCTTGGCCAAGACAATGATGCTGTCAGAACATGTCTGATTTGTATGTTGATATAGAGATTGTTGCACCCAAGTAGAAAATGACAAATCAGAACACACAAGTTGAGTGATTTGGTGTCTCCCTGTTTGAGGATAGATCACCACCATATAGTTGTAGGACCGAATGATAACCATTATCACCTCAAAGTCAATCTATGTTGATGTGCAGAGGCCTTTCCTTTGGCTCCCTGGTGTCACTGATGGTACTGAAGGACAGCAACAGGAGGACACCCCTACCGTGCACAAGGACAGTGGTACCAACCATAATTTCCACCAGGGGCTTCTCCTGCAGGATTCCAATGGTCAGCTATCTGGACTGCCCCACCACACAGGAATGATCAAATCTTGGGCATGATCATAATTGTTTGATTAATGGTACATAAAATGGGGTGTCAATAAGCTGGCAAAGTCCGCATAAAGAGACAGCTAAGCAGGATAAAATCCACTGATAGTATTTAATAAACAAAAAAGTTGCAAAAACTCTTTCACTGTAATCCAATTTTTGCTGGAAACAGACTTGACAAGTTTGACAATTCTGGTAATGTGAACACAAGGGGTCACACTCGATTCTGGTTGGTTAAGATGATCATTTCTGCCTAGGATTTAACTTAACATGTGTTTCTCTAGGATGTTGCCATTGATGTTGATGATGTCATCTTGAACAGAGAGATGATGCAATCCATAATCTATGTGAAAGCCCAGTGGCTGATGTTAAGGCCAAAGGAAAGAATAGTGAATTGATAAATGGTGTGGCGGTAAGTGAAACAGAAACTTGCGGGAGACTGGTTGGATAGGGATGTGAAACCATGTGTCTGTCTGATCAAGACTGATGGCATACTCTAATACAGGGGTCTCCAAACTTTTCAGCCCGAGGGCCGCATTAACTATCAAACAGCAGTTCGGGGCTGACTACACACACAAGGTCCAAATAAAAAAGAATCAAAACATGGATGTTGTTTTTAATTATTTATTTAATATTATTTTATTCACTTATTATTTAATAACACATTGATACACTACACATGAACACCTGTATTAGTGGGAATGGTGAAATTGTTTCCTGGATGGCAAAATAGCAGACATTTCTGGGCTTTAGATTTGATTTCCTTAACATTAACAATGACCTGAGATTATCATCGGACAAGTTTGTTCTCAAATTGTTCTTCACGTATTTCATTCTTGAAAGTGTTTGTTCACACAGGTATGTTGTTCCAAAGATTGAAAGGTACTTTGATGCAAAAGTTTTGACATTAGGAAAGTCTTCCTTGGGCAAAAACTGGTAAAAAACCACCAGTCCTTCTTTGAACTTGTCCCTAAGGAGGTCATTTGCTTGCAACTCAATGACCTCCAGCTGCAGTTCATCTGGGCAACTGGCCACATCTGCTTCAAATGGGTTTTGAAACAGTCTCACTTCTTCCGTCTTTGAATCCAAGTCAGAAAACCGCTCCTGAAACTGCAGCTGGAGGTCTTTGATGATCTCGCATGCAAATGACGTGGGGAACTCAGCTGTTGCTTCAGCCATGAAGACCTTGCACTGCTGAAAGTGCGTCAAGTTGTTGTGGCCTGTACCTGTTCCAAAAACAAGACAAGTTTGGATCTGAAGGTCTTTAGGTGGGTGTATAGATCAGAAACTAGATTTTCCTCTCCTTGTAGTTTTAGGTTCAGAAAATTTAAATGACTATGTCTGCAGCAAATGCCAATTTCCATACCCACTCTTCATCAGACAGTAATGGCTGTGACTTGCCTTTACTTTCCAGGAAGTCACCTATTTCCTTTCTTAACTGAAATACTCTGCTCAGAACTTTCTCACAACTTAGCCATCTTACTGTTGTGTAATATGGTAAATCTTGCGATTCTGTGTCTGTATCTTTCAACATGTCTCTGAACTGTCTATGGTTGAGTCCATGTGACCTTATTAAATTCACCATCTTCACCACAGGATTCAGTACACTGCTAATGTCCACATATTTAGCACATAAAGCTTGCTGGTGAATAATACAGTGCAGGAACATTGGTTGTAGAATGTTTTTATCATTACACATCTGCTTCACTTGTCCAACCAAGCCTTTCTTTATGCCACTCATGTTCTTTCCTCCATCAACAGTCAGGCAACTGAGGTTAGTCCAGTCTAAGTTATAATCAGCAAATGTTTTTTTTTTCAACTCATTGAATATATCCTATCCGGTAACAGTGCCGTACATGCTATGTAGGAAAGCCAGCTCTTGTATTATGTTCATGTCTTCATCAATACCTCTAATGAACACAAGCAGTTGAGAGGTGGAACAGCTGTCCAGCGATTCATCCATTGCAATTGAAAAATGGCGAAACTTGCTTGCATTTTTCGCTATTTGAGTCACAATGTTTTCACCCATGTCTGCAGCACGGTGGGCAATGGTATTTGCACCCAAAGCTACATTTTTAAATTGTTTTTACTTTTCTGGGCAAAGTTCCTCAGCCACCTCCAACAAACATTCCTTCACTACTTCACCATCTGTAAACGGTTTGCCACTTTTAGCCAGGATGTAGGCAACTTTATAACTGGCCTTAGTTAAGGATTCATTTTCATTTGAGGATTTACTGAACAATGTCCTCTGAGATGCGAGTTGATTTTGTAATTTAGAAACTTTTTCGGCACAGACTTTACCCTCCAACTGTGCATATTTCTCCTGATGTTTGCCTTGATGATGACGGCGCAGGTTGTATTCTTTCATCACAGCCACGGTTTCGTTGCAAATCACAGACAATGCTTTCTCGCCGGATTTGATGAAGAAGTATTTCAAACTCCATTCTTCTTGAAATTGCCGACACTCATCGTCTGTTTTTCTTTTCCTCTTCTCGGCCATCACTGGGCACTAACATAAAGTGAATTCAACATGAATAAATAGTGAAACTGAAAGTATCTTGCACACAATATCGCTCAAAAAACCTGATTATGCGAACTAATTTAGTCGCAATTATAGCTGCAAATGACCCGAAACAATTTAAAAAAATTCTTATGATTTCTTAAGTTAAACTTACCTGAATATAGTGTGCAAATATATCCACTTATGATAGAGAGATTGTTGCTTTTAATGTTTCCTCTTCAGAATATTCGAAAATTTTTTACTAAACTAACGACATTCCCAATACTTTAAACACACTGATAAGTAATTACACGAAAGAAATTATCACTTAATAAAATAGAGTGCAACATGTTTCGCAATCAGACGCTGACACCAACACCTCCTCATCGCAGCAGTCAACCGCAACTGGCAAACTGTGATCAAAATAATCAAGTCTTGAACAAGCAGCAAAGCATTTAAAAACTCTGCCACTTGATGGCGTTATATAATCTCATTGACTGTGAACGAAAGTAGAAAAAGTAAGCAGCGAATAAGGTTTTGCAATGTAGTGATCGGTTGGAAAACATAACGCACTACTGCGCGCCTCTATTTTAATTCGGTAAAAACATAACGTCCACGTAAGAGGCGGCTGATCTTGGCAGGATACACGTAAATTTCCGTAATTTTTTTCCGTAGACAAAAAGGTCTCCACGGGCCGGATGAGAGGGAGACCCCTGCTCTAATAGACAGGCAGAGGTGACTCCAGTTGCCTAACTATGCTGTTTGCTTTCTGAAAAAGAAACTGCTTTGAGTAAAATGCTGGAGATTGTGACCTTTACATAAGCTCCTGGGCTTATTATTTGATGAGTGAGTGTATCACCAATTGTAGGAAGGATTCCTTCTCCTAATCTGAAGGTGTATTCATGAAATACAAAGAAATGGATTGTTGATGAATGAAATTGGAGCCCCTCTGAATGACCTGGATCAGCTCCACCCTTTTGAGCGAATAGGGAGGTTCAGTGAGCTCAATAATCAGTTTCTTACCATCACTGTATGATTGCAGAAATCAATTTTGATGCACATGTGACTGAGGAGATCCCCTGTCTTGTGGCTGCTTGACATCCTTCACACTGACAGGAACTGAGTGGTACCAAACATCTGTGTAGGATGAGCAGCAAGATGGAGGGCAGTTCTAGTGCTGCCTGCTTCCGAACTTCATCTATTCTTCCTCCAAAACAACAGTGAAATTAACATGGTTGTCTGGAAAGGGAGGGTATGATAAGGTAGGAGTGATGCAGACACATGTCGAATCAAGAGTAGATTGGTTGAACCCATACAAAAATTGGCCATGGTATGGTGAGCAACCTTAGTCATTGATTCTAGCAATCCTGGCCATGGCCTCCAAAGCGTGGCTATTGCCAGGTGTCTGGATTACATCCCTAACTAGCTCTGACAGTCATGGATCTGATTTGTCCACCCTAAAAAAACAGTTACTACATTCTATCCAAGTGCTGGGAAATCGGTTCTGAAGGCATCTGTTGCTGTAAATCTCTTTCTTCCTCCTCAGCGAGATCTACCGATTCTTTATAGCAGCGGTAAGGGTGGGGGCATTCTGAAGTAACCAACACTCAAAATAAGAAATTCTCCTCAATGGCGGATTGAAAACTAACTTCAGTCCATTCCATGAACATATCTGAGAAAGTTGTGAAGAATGGTGAAATTTTAAGGTGTTCTGTCACATGCACTGCCTCGATGCCTAACTGGGTCTACTTGCAGTGTTAGAGAAGAAACAGGCAAATGAAGACTCAATTCCATCCCAAGTAAATTGTACCTAGCTTTCCCTTATGGACAAGCAGTGAACATATGAAGTACAGCACTGCCAGAAATACTGGCAGCTTTGCCAGGTGAATGGTCAGCCTGGAAGCTGGCAGTGTAGAAGATGGTCTGTCTATAACTGGTACCGACCACTCTAAAAGGCTTGGCTGGACAGAGATTTCTCACTGAGAGTACGGTTGGCTGGCTGGCTGGCTGGATTCGTCACCAAGATCACCATAAATCATAGCTGGCTGACCAAATCAATGAAAAGGTCCCCATGCTGGAATGGCGGTAAAAAAGACAATCCGCCAATCACTGGTACCAGCCACACAAAAGACCTGGTTGAACAGACAGATTTCTCACTGTTACAGTAATGATAAGATGCTGACTGCTTGGCTAAATGGACAGATCTTTCACTAAGTTCCCCACATCTATCTAGCTGGACTATTTCAATGAAAAGATCCACATGCTGGCATGGCTGGACTGCCAGTGTTTGATGGTTGGTGATGCAGGGATAGCTGGGGACTGCTGGACAGCCAATAACAGTACAACATTATTAAGAATTGGATCCAATGGATCCTTCAGGGTCCCCATGCACTCATACTTACAGACCTGAAGGCCAGTTTTGGACATGCAGAGGGGACTTGTGCCTCTAAAATTGGGGAATACTCCCCAATGAAATGGTATCACCAACAACAAGCCATAGATTGTCTTTCTTGATTTATTCCATATTTCCTTCCATTCAATGATGAAAGGACGATTGATGTGAACATGCATTTCATGTGTATAGTTAACATTCCTCTTGAAATCACACAAGAAGAGAAAACAAAGCAGAGATTAGCAAATTAGTATGTGACCAATTAGGTACTAGCATAAATTGTCAAATCAGTATGTGACTATTTACCTAAATTTACCTGACTTTCACTAACAAACATATTATAGTTGCTGCAAATCAGAAACAGTGTATAGCACATATAAAACAAGAGTCATGGTAGACATCCATGCTCTGAAGGTGCACAAAATCAGTCTGCTGAAACGACACAAAAAAATACAAACTAATCTGAGTCTATTAATGTGTTGAAATTACTAAGTTGCTAAAACGCTGTCATAACTAACAGAGCAGTGAAGCTCTCATGAGAGAAAAGTATGGCCCTGTTATGAACTTATGCACAATGCTTAGTCAATAAGTAAACCATAATTCTATCTGAACAGCATTAAATATGAATAAACAAAGCATAATTATAAGCAGCATTTCAGAATTTCACTAATAAGAGCACCGTAACAGATAGAGTAAGCGAATAAAGTAAAAGGTATGCTAACTTTTAATGACATTGTTTTAAGGTCAATGCTAGCATGGTGTGATGGTGGTCTTAAAAGATGAAGTCCCGATAAATGACAAATCACTCAAAAATTAGCCAAATTGAAAAGTAAGACACACAACCTGTAACAGATTGATAAATCCACAAAATAAATACAAAATGAATGTTGGATGGGCCAATAGGAATACAAAAACAGCTGGATTGTCTAAGGATAAATTGTATGAGGTGTAGTCTGCACTGCAGTGAAGCTAAAAACTAATGACACCTGGTGGTATGAAGGGGAGGTACTGGGCATGTGTTATTGTCCTTTGTCTATTGATACAGACAGGGAAATATGGATTTTTGTCTTTTAGTAGGGCTGGATTTACAAGGTAGCAGGCTAATATTCTAAAGTAATGTGATTGGGAAACATGTCTGAAGGGGAAGTTTCTTGATAAACTTATTGTATTCTGATAAGAACTACCAGCAAAAAAGATGCCCATAACAGCATCACCACTCTAAATGTCTTACTTAGATCTGTCTTTGATTTCAATGACTTTCTTAAATTGTCTCTACTCTCAATGGCTTACCAAGATCTGTCTCCACTTTCAATGGCTTACATAAATCTATGTCTCCTACTCTCAATGGCTTACCTATAGCTGTGTTACCATTCTCAATGGCTTTCCTATAAATGTGTCTCCACTCTCAATGGCTTTCCTGTAACTGTGTCTCTACTTTAAATGGCTTACCTTGATCTGTCTCCATTCGCAATGGCTTACCTGTAGCTGTGTCTCTACTCTCAATGGCTTACCTGTAGCTGTGTCTCTACTCTCAATGGCTTACCTAGATCTGTGTCTCCACTCTCAATGGCTTTCCTGTAGCTGTGTCTCTACTTTAAATGGCTTACCTTGATCTGTCTCCATTCTCAATGGCTTACCTATAGCTGTGTCTCTACTCTAAATGGCTTACCTAGATCTGTGTCTCCACTCTCAATGGCTTTGGACAAAGCAAGCTGTTCCTTCTGCATCTGAAGTAATAATGGCACTTGATGTGCTGCTTTGGGCTCATAGTCCAATAACTGAAATCATAACAAGTATCCATCTAATGCTTAATAGTCCGATAACTAAAATGATAAAAAAAAACATCAGTCTAATGGTCAATAGTCCAATAACTGAAATGATAAAGACATCAGTCTAATGGTCAATAGTCCAATAACTGAAATGATAAAGACATCAGTTTAATGGTCAATAGTCCAATAACTGAAATGATAAAAAACTTCAGTCTAATGGTCAATAGTCCAATAACTGAAATGATAAAGACATCAGTCTAATGGACAATAGTCTGATAACTGAAATGATAAAAAACATCAGTCTCATGGTCAATAGTTCGATAACTGAAATGATAAAAAACATCAGTCTCATGGTCAATTGTCTGATAAGTGAAACGATAAAAGTATGCATCTAATGCTGAATAGTCCAATCACTGAAATATCAAACAGTATTAGCCTCCTGGTTAAATCCAGTAACAGAATGGTAACGAATATCTATGCCATACTTTAGTCCTGGGGTCTCAAACTCAAACCACCCTGAGGGCTGCATGTGGGCATTTTTGATGGCCCAAGGGTCGCACCACCTTCGTTATCTCTCATGACACAAAAAACTTTGCGGGCCACATGATACAGCTTGGTGGGCCACATGCGACCTGTGAGCCATATGTTTTAGACCCATGCTTTAGTCCATTAAATGAAATGTAAGAGTTTCAACCTCATAATTCAGTCTAATTAATAAGATGCTAAAGAGTATCAACCTACCACTTTAGTCCATTCACTTAAATGTTAAAGAGTATCAACCTGCCACATTAGTCCATTCACTTAAATGTAAGAGTATCAACCTGCCACATTAGTCCATTCACTTACATGTTAAAGAGTATCAACCTACCACTTTAGTCCATTCACTTAAATGTTAAAGACTATCAACCTGCCACATTAGTCCATTCACTTAAATGTTAAAGAGTATCAACCTACCACATTAGTCCATTCACTTAAATGTAAGAGTATCAACCTGCCACATTAGTCCATTCACTTACATGTTAAAGAGTATCAACCTACCACTTTAGTCCATTCACTTAAATGTTAAAGAGTATCAACCTGCCACTTTAGCCCATGCACTTAAATGTTAAAGAGTATCAACCTACCACTTCAGTCCATTCACTTAAATGTAAGAGTATCAACCTGCCACATTAGTCCATTCACTTACATGTTAAAGAGTATCAACCTACCACTTTAGTCCATTCACTTAAATGTTACAGAGTCAACTCCACTCTTTGTCCAATCACTGAAATGTTAAAGGGTATCAACACCACACCTTCGTCTAATCAATGAAATGTTAAAGAGTTTTATGTTTTACACGTATGAAGATATTTGTATCGCAAAATTAGTTCTTATGTAAGACATGACATACAATACATATGATAAAAACGAAGTTACATAATTACCTCCAATTTATTGGACTTGTGTATCATTTTTGTAGGTGGTTTTCTTGCCAGTCTTTATCAGGCTTTGTTTATAATGATGAGATTGTTGCATTTCTGTTTGTTGTAAAACTCTATAGCAGATGTTTTCCCAGCATGCAACAGAAACCAGTTTAAGGAGGATCACCCTGCTGGAGTGACTACATCTAAAAATGTTGTCATTAAATTTGCTGTTGAGCATTTCTTGAGGAATTTATACAATAATCTTCAATGGAATTATGACAGACAAGGTAAAAAGTAAAGGGAATAAACACCATTCTCAAAAATGACAAATGTAGCTGCAAAAAGTGACCTGAAGCACATAAATGAGATAATGTGAGTGACAAGTGACAATAAGGCATTTTTGAGGAGTAAATGTGTTTCATTTCATTCAGTTTACCCTGATGGCTAAATCTGTCCTTCCACATTCAAGAGCTTTGCTGGCAATGTCAGAGTACGATACTCCAGGGGTGTCACCAAGTTTGTCGGCAATAGCCCGGGCAATCATTTCATCATCCTCTTGCTTCTGCTGGACTTTGTAACATGCCCAGTGTGCCAAAATCCTGCTGGCACCCTCTGAATCTTGAATTTTGAGATACTGGCAAATTCGGATTGCGAGATAGAAAAATTTACGTAGCACCAGACGATCAATCAACACTGGCATTGTCAGATGATGAAGCCTGGCAGTTAAGGATTATACTTTCAGAAACTAAGACAACAAGAAATATCAGATACAAAGGATGCATTAAACAAGAATATTTTTTTCTAAAACTGTTAGGGAATCCAACTAGAAACATACTCTGACCTGCCAGCACAATCGGAATGGCAAATCTGGGTCTATGCAGTTTGCAGTTGGATTCAGCTTGTAGCAAGTATATATGCTAAATACCAATTGTGATAGTTATGTACAGTTTCAAACCATGTTCATTTTTTGAGAATTTAATATTACATGTTTTTAGAAAGTACACATTTTGTTAGTGCACCTCTCTGTATAATTTCAAATTTACCTTACAGACATTTAATAACACATTAGATAAATATAATTTACCTTACACAGACATGTAATAACACATTATATAAACATAATTTACCTTACACAGACATGTAATAACACATTATATAAACATAATTTACTTACACAGGCATGTAATAACACATTAGATAAACATAATTTACCTTACACAGACACATAATAACACATTAGATAAACATAATTTACTTTACACAGACATGTAATAACACATTAGATAAAAATAATTACTTTACAGACATTTTATAACACATTTGATAAACATAATTTACTTACACAGACATGTAATAACACATTATATAAACATAATTTACTTTACACAGACATGTAATAACACATCATATGAATATAATTTACTTTACATAGACATATAATAATACATTAGATAAACATAATTTACTTTCACAGACATGTAATAAGACATTACATAAACATAATTGCTAATAGTAAAAACAAGGCCTAAATGAATGGTTCAGACTATCAAAAGATACTGGGAATATGTTAGAGGTATTCCTATTATATGATGGCACACTTGATTCAGGACTCTTAGCATCTGGCACATATTGACGAATGGTTCTGGATTATAGTCTGTGAGGAAACTCTTTCCAAAGGCTGCAGCCTGAAAATCAATAATTACTGAATTGTTGGTAAAAGCCAAGAGAATGTACAAGGATCAGATTTAACTACATGAACTGATCGAGTTTATAAATAGTTTTGAAGCCAACACTTAAACCAGGTGATTCTGTTTATTAATTATAAACTAAAAGTTGTATTTGCATTGATGAATAACTGACCAGTAAAAATCGAAAATCTTTAAAAATCCTCCAATCAGATAAACTTTATGGTACAGAACAATGTACACTGATTGTTTTAGTGAAAGATCACTCTCCCCAGCCCCCTCCCATCCCGTTACCACAGGTGGATTTAAGCTGATCAGTCTTTATAATGAATACCATTTTATGGACTTCACTAATTTAACACTGGTATAGCATGTCTTGGATTGTCAGCTTAAATGGAAAGAAATCAAACATTTGCTGCTTCTGGAGGAAAATCATAAATCTTAGGAAATGGGCCAAGAAAGATAGCACATATAAGGTATTGCTAATTAAAATATAATTGTGCCATTTCATAAGATTTTCACAAGCTTCTGGTAAGATTGACCAGTAGGTCATAATACTCAAGATTTAATCTGTATATTATATCACCAATACAGACTGCCAAATCCTGACTGACCCGTAATAGCTGTCTCTGTTTGGAAGGCTCCAACTCGTATCCTGCCGCCTGGATACACTGACTGACAGCCAGCTCTAAATTGTCCTTTATGGCACGGATGTACTCATCAGCTCTCTGGCTCTCTTTCTATATATAAAAATAACCAACTATCTTAGAAGTAATATAGAAATGATAGGTTACAAAAAACATGGCAAACAAGAAACAGTATGAAGTTATCTGGAAATACTTTCTTAATTTAGCATAAGCACATCGGCTGCAGACTGCTTTTACTGTTTTCATTAGGCACGATGTTCTAAGACCCTGCTAATTTCCATGAAGGATAATGTTTTAAGACCATGCTAATTTCCATGAAGGATAATGTTTTAAGACCTTGCTAATTTTCATGAAAGATACTGTTTTAAGACCTTGCTAATTTCCATGAAAGATACTATTTTAAGACCTTGCTAATTTCCATGAAAGATACTGTTCTATGACCTTGCTAATTTCCATGAAGGACACCATTTTAAGACCTTGCTAATTTCCATGAAGGATGTTTTAAGACCTTGCTAATTTCCATGAAGGATACCGTTTTCATACTTTGTTAATTTCTACAAGGCATGCTGTTTTAAGACCTTGCTAATTTTCATGAAGGATAATGTTTCATTACCTTGCTAATGCCTGTAATGAATACATTTGTTTGCCAGTTTTTAATGACAATATATACTGAATGGTCTGACTGGATTGGTTGCTGGTAAGGTCACCAGAACAGGGTCCTTTTATGATTATGACATACACTGGTGGTGGAGATCTAATCTGAATGACACTGCTGGAAGGATCTGCATCAATCACAGATGAAAAATCAAATTTACTGTTCTTTACACTGTGTGAAATATAATGCAAATTTTGTACACCCTGATCACCCTAAGGAATGAGTCATCATAGAGCAGTGCTTCAGTGACCTGTATCAATCTCACCTGAAATTCCTTGAATGCCTCATAAAGCATAGCACCTGGCTCCATAGATGCAATCTTGAAGATATCCTCTGTTACTTCTGAAATTATCAGTAAATTTACATATGCCAATAATTTTCATTCATGTTTTAATAGCATTATAATACTTTAAAAATTCCATATAGTACCAGAATGGCAACATAAAACATACTGACAAATGGGCAAAATCCATATAGTACCAGAGTGCAAACGTAAAACATACTAATAAATTGTTTCCATAGAACACTCACTTTAACTGGCCTACACGTCTAACTTTTATGGAATGATCATAAGTCAAGTCTTCAATTCTGCAACGAACAGTACAATGTACTCAATCTGCATCATTCTCATATTCTTTTCACGTTTGTAAAGCACTATTGATTTGTCCTTTTTATGATCTGACATGTTTTAAAGTTTAAAAAAGATCCCTCTT
The DNA here is from genome assembly GCA_030141615.1 of Unio pictorum. Lineage (NCBI taxonomy): Eukaryota > Metazoa > Mollusca > Bivalvia > Unionida > Unionidae > Unio > Unio pictorum. Next base: position 1,604,177 of record JARLTB010000312.1, read on the forward strand.
CTCTATAACATTTTTCTGTCATATAATATCCATAAGTCACATTAATAAAACCTGTTTTGCCTTAAAATCTGAATCGATTTGTTTTAAAGTACTGATTGGTCAGCTACCTAACTATAACTATTAAAATATAATGAATCAGGGAGACTGAAAAAAAAACATGTTTTCTTGGAAATATCACATACAGCTGCTACAAACAGAAATATAAGAAAAGTACATGGTGGTATAAAATTTACAAATGTACTTGGACACTATCTGTGCATATCTGTATACTTCTGTTTTAGAATATTCTCAAATTTATATCATATGTGGTACTAATGAGATGATAATAACTATGAAAAACACAGCTGTTAATTCCATTTTTGTAAGTCTTTGGTATGACTTGGCTGGGAATGGAACCAACGACGTCCCGGTTCTGCAGCGGATGTTCTAACTACTAGGCCACCAGAGCAGTTGATACGCTGGTTTATAAGGGAGAGATGAGATTTTGTTCACACCACTAGATGAAATCTCTCCATGTTCCCTCAAGAGCTTTCATAGTGGTGGGTCTTCTAGCCCAAACAATTCTGCCAACTGCTTATTCTGACAAGCATTTCATATCTTATACAAATTAAGTAAAAGATGTCCCATTTCATAACCTTATGATCCTACCCATGGCCAAAAATGACTATATTAAGAAAACTTTAGGATCACATATTATTCCAAATTCGTAGTGAATTTAAAAATATGATTAATTATACGATGAGAACTAAAATAAATGTGACACCAAAAGGTGAAATTCACACTGACCCCCGCCAATGCCATACTCAGGTAACTGACCTTGGGGCAATAGTAGTCAAATCCACAAGGTCAATGTGCGATGTTATATTCCAAATATGGGGTAAATTATTTATGGAAAAAAAATACAAGAAAAGGAAAAACTATAGCCATAAAACTGAACCAAAATGTGTTCACATTATATTTGTTGACCCCCAAAACAGGCAACCCAAATATTTTATTTCCCCATCTTGATGGCATAAAACATTTTTACACTGAACTCAGTTTATGAAACTTTAACAATGATCTTTATGTAGAGTGTGGAGAGATGTGTGGATTAACATTTTGTATGGACTGATCAAGTTGCATATAGACACCAAAGTGATCGCTAAGTGATCACTGTCTCTTCTGTCAATATGGACACAAACAAATTTTATGAATTATACGATATACCTGAACAATATTATTGTATGTTTGGGTATATGGATCTGCAGAAAAATACCAATGTAACAACAATTTAGAGACAGCGTCAAGGCAGAATTGACCAAAAATATATGATTTATATCATATGCTGTCAATTGGCAAATGAAGACACTTGGCACATGAAATTGAAAGAAAGGCAGGCATTTCCGAGCTATTAATGGCAACTGTGGCTTTTATATGGTATTTATTTTGTAAACTTCACTGCTTTGCTTTTTAATCAATGACCAAGACAGAGTACAATATTATTTTGGAAACATGTCCATATAAAGCAATTTATTTCTTTTGACTAATATATTTTAAATATTAAAGAAGAAAGTAGAATTTAACATTTTACAAAATATTTGTTCATGATCAAACTTTGGCTTTTCTGATGTTTTTGTGTGTAAGATACAATAAAACTCACATTTAATGATTCTACACAAATGTTAACAATGCTTGTAAAATGATGTATTGTTTTTCAGATTTTAGATGTCAAATCCAAAATCATGTGTTATAATACTTCTTCCACACTCTATATAGGAATTCATGTGTTATAATACTTCTTCCACACTCTATAGAGGAATTCATGTGTTATAATACTTACTCCACACTCTGTATAGAAATTCATGTGTTATAATACTTACTCCACACTCTATATAGGAATTCACGTTATAATACTTACTCTGCACTCTATATAGGAATTCATGTGTTATAATACTTACTCCACACTCTATATAGGAATTCATGTGTTATAATACTTACTCCACACTCTATATAGGAATTCATGTGTTATAATACTTACTCCGCACTCTATAGAGGAATTCATGTGTTATAATACTTACTCTGCACTCTATATAGGAATTCATGTGTTATAATACTTACTCTGCACTCTATATAGGAATTCATGTGTTATAATACTTACTCCACACTCTATATAGGAATTCATGTGTTATAATACTTACTCCGCACTCTATATAGGAATTCATGTGTTATAATATTTACTCCACACTCTGTATAGAAATTCATGTGTTATAATACTTACTCCGCACTCTATAGAGGAATTCATGTGTTATAATACTTACTCCGCACTCTATATAGGAATTCATGTTATAATACTTACTCCACACTCTGTACAGAAATTCATGTGTTATAATACTTACTCCGCACTCTATATAGGAATTCATGTGTTATAATACTTACTCCGCACTCTATATAGGAATTCATGTGTTATAATACTTACTCTGCACTCTATATTGGAATTCATGTGTTATAATACTTACTCTGCACTCTATATAGGAATTCACGTGTTATAATACTTACTCCGCACTCTATATAGGAATTCGTGTGTTATAATATTTACTCCGCACTCTATAGAGGAATTCATGTGTTATAATACTTACTCCAAGTGGGGTGGCCGAGTGGTCTAAAGTACTTTCCATTATGGATCACTGCCATCTCACCTCTGTCTGCGGGGGTTCAAGTCTAAGATTCGGCTAATGAAATTATGTGAGAAAGCTTGCCAGTAGCTTCTCGTGGGTCGGTGGTTCTTTCCGGGGGTTTTCCCATGTTCTTCCTCCACCAATAATACTGGCCGCCATGTATTGCCAATCGTGTGCTGAAAAAATGGCGTTAAACCCTACAACAACAACAAATACTTATTCCACACTCTATATAGGAATTCATGTATTATAATACTTATTTTGCACTCTAAATAAAAATTCAGGGGTTGTATTTAATTGGCAATCTATAGGAATTCAGGAGTTATATTTACTTGGGACTCCATATAAGAATTCTGGTGTTATATTTATTTGGGACTCTATAAGAATTCAGGGGTTATATTTATTTGGGACTCCATATAAGAATTCAGGTGTTATATTTATTTGGGACTCTATAAGAATTCAGGGGTTATATTTATTTGGGACTCTATATAAGAATTCAGGTGTTATATTTATTTGGGACTCTATAAGAATTCAGGTGTTATATTTATTTGGGACTCTATAAGAATTCAGGGGTTATATTTATTTGGGACTCCATATAAGAATTCAGGTGTTATATTTATTTGGGACTCTATAAGAATTCAGGGGTTATATTTATTTGGGACTCTATATAAGAATTCAGGTGTTATATTTATTTGGGACTCTATAAGAATTCAGGTGTTATATTTATTTGGGACTCTATAAGAATTCAGGGGTTATATTTATTTGGGACTCCATATAAGAATTCAGGTGTTATATTTATTTGGGACTCTATAAGAATTCAGGGGTTATATTTATTTGGGACTCTATATAAGAATTCAGGTGTTATATTTATTTGGGACTCTATAAGAATTCAGGTGTTATATTTATTTGGGACTCTATAAGAATTCAGGGGTTATATTTATTTGGGACTCTATATAAGAATTCAGGGGTTGTATTAATCAGCTATTGATAGGAATTCAGAAGTTATATTTACTTGGGACTCTTATATAGAGTTCAGAAGTTATACTTACTCTGAACTCAATATAGAAATTCATGAGTTATAATTACTCTGAACTCTATATAAACATTTATGAGTTATACTTACTTGGCACTCTATAGAGGCATTCATGAGTCATACATACTCTGCACTCAAAACAGACATTCATGAGCTATACTTACTTACCACTCTGTATAGTCATTCATGAGTTATACTTACTTGGAAAGTCTATATAGACATTAACGAGTCATACTTACTCTGCACTCTATAGAGAAATTCATGAGTATAATTGCCAATTATTCTGATCCCATCTTCTTCTTCAACCAGATGAACTGGAGTGTCATTCATAAAACTGAAATTTAAGCAGTACAAATGTTTCTTCAACTGCAAAAACAACAATATAAAGCTAAGAAATTTGGAAATTTATATAGTTTTCTTATTTCTGATTTACAAGAATTTTGTTTTCTGAAACATAATATGCTTGTAAAACTAATTTTACCGATGAACAATTTTATTGCTCTAAGCTTAAAATCTATTTCTTACAAAGAACGTTTCTGGATTTATACTACACTTGATTGCTTTGGGATAAAATTTGATCTTTATTCCATCTAAGGATTATTAATTTCCACAAAAACAATCAAACTTTCATCACTGGCATTTTCTTTTTTTACAAAGCAGTAACATTATCGGCATCATTTATTTCTTTTCTGTTCTGTTGTCACTTTTCATGCATTTACAACATAATTAACTGGTTTCTTGGTGTATGCATAGTTTATTTTTCACACTGAGAAACTACATTCAATGAACCAGTCTACAGTACTTTTGTACCTATCTATGTTGACATAGAAAAAAAACGTCTTCCATGTTTAATCTTATAAAAGTTTAATTTTCTGGAAATATTAATATTATTTAGAAGGCATAATTTTTATAACATTTTCAGTCATTCTGCAAATTTCAGAATGGTTGGCATATCTGAATAATCAATCACCAAATAAATAAATAAAGAAATGCCTGCAAAAACATATGTAAAAAACAATTATTGAAATAAAATATCTTTCTTTAATAATACTTACCCATTTCATAATACATGTACCTTAGGAAGTATGACCACTACCTCACAAATCCAATCCTCTCAACCTAAAATTTTAGCTATAAAAGATCAAGTGCACTGTCGACATGATCTCCCTTTCTGATATAAGGAGTGGCACCAAATCCAGTCTACTGGAGCAGACTGTTAGTCAAATATGGCAGCAGGGAGGTTGGAAGGGTGTATCTGTATTATCATTGTGATAGCATTATTGAAGAATCATAGGTTTTACTCAAAAAAATAGTTTCTTCTTTAATTACACTCATAAATCTCGCCATCCTAATCTAAAAGTCAACTGCCCACATGAGTTGGAGTAAAAATGCCTGTTCTCTCCTTCATTAGCGAGATTAGTGCCATCCATACATCTCTCACTACCAGGGCGGAAATGGATGCTGTCAGTTTTAAGATGTAACTGTAGGTGAGTCTAACAGTATTATGATCAGGTATGTATTATGTTAAAAAATATTTTACTCCAAAAAACTGGCTTCTTCCACAACATTGCTAAATCATAATACCTAGGGAGTAAGAGGTGGCAGGAGTTGTATTCCTTTACATTTGGTGAATCCAATTTCAATATCGCCTAATGTACATGAAGTAGCTTAAATCTTGGAAATACATGGATTCGAATTGGGACACTCACATTAATGTTAGGGATACAAGGCTGCTACCATCGCTATTAAAACGATGAAAATTAGTCTTTTATAACTCATACAAAGGGCAATAACTCTTGTCCATTACTCCTTACCACCACCAGGAGTCATTAGTGTTTGAGTGATATAATGAGGATGCCCACATGGTGGAGTGGTTGGGTTTTTAAATAATGTGATTGGGTAAGAATTCTCAGAAATACATAATTTTTAACTTTGCTTTATCATTTTCACATGTTCCCTGATCACATTAATGTTTAGACAAGGTAACAGGAGGAAGGTATGAAGGGCATCCTACTTGTACTTAAGTGTATAGTTCTGGGGAGGAAAGTTTGGATTACCTATGTGAGCAATAACCGCTCTGTCAGGTAAAAAAGATGATTACTGAATCATCTTACCATCAAAATTCACTGCCAAACTAAGACACAGTCTCTTGATGATTAAATAACGATCTTCTTAAATTAATTGGGTCTGTGTGGTGGTTGCCTTGCAGCAAAGGACCTAATAAATTCAGGTTTTGTGTCTGTAATGCTAAATTCTGGCGAGTAAAACTTGAAAAGGTTGATACTGCATGCCTGCCAAAAGCTTCTATGATATCACCAATCAAAACACTGCATTCATATATATTTGTATATACAAATATAATGAACCTGTGTGAAAATTTGTCCAAATAAAGAAACCAATTTGTTTTCTTGGAAATGTGTCATATACAGTTGCTATAAATAGGAAAAAAGAAAAGAACAAGCAGGTCTACAATTGATAAATGTACTATTAATCTACTCTTACACAATAGGGAAGTATTTTATAAAACATTCTCAAACTTTTATGATGTGCAGGACTAAAGAGACGACAATAAAAATGATAAATACAACTTTTTATTACTTAAAATAAATCTTAATGTACCAAAAAAAGCGTAATCCAAATACATACAAGCATACGATGTAATTAGCCAGAAAAAGCATAATGATTACACAAACAGTGTAATGTCTGGCATATATAGATGACATGCAGATCAGACTCCAGTTTGAAAAGAGTGAGGGGATTTTGGCACATTCAAATCAAAACTGACTAAAAGGTCTGACAGGACTTCATCACAACTGATCTCTTCTGCTTGAATGTGTCAGATAACATGATGCACTAGCCTTTGATGTTATCTTATGCCCACTTATTATTTAGGTAGAGCTAAAGAAAAATGCTGGCTTGTTAAGGCACTCAAAGAGACTCTGTTATTGACACAATAATAGTCTCTTGAAACATCGCCCTTTCTTTCTTTTGATTAAAAAAAGGGCAAGAGATCACTCTGTCGCTGTGTCAAATAGAACTTACCACATGTTTCTGGAGATTATCGAGATATGTTGCTGGCAGTTGACTTACAGAGTGTTGATGCAATCCATAACTTGGTAAAGACCTAGGAGTTAATATTTTGGACTAAATAGAATGGCAAGCAAACAAAAGAAACTTTCATGAAGTTGGATGATTAGGGATATAAAAGTAGGAATCTGTGAGATCAAGACTGATGGCATACCTGTCTCTATCTTGAACTTCAGTGAAAAACCGAATTCATTGAGGTGACTGAAGTCTATGATCAACCTCAACTACTCATTGGAATAGCCAAGAATAGAACCTGGAAATTGTGGTTTTCATACAATCTGCACTGTCTCCCCAAAAGAGGCTAAATCTAATGTCAAAGACATGGAAACAATCTCAAATTCTTCTTCGGTGTTGCAAGACCTTTTTTAAAATTCCACTTCATAAAATATTAGGGCAAAAAAGTTAACCACTGCTAAAATTATTTTGTCTAATGCCAGCTATCATTAAAACATTCCATCTATCACTAAGATCTTGGCAATTGTACCCGCGGCTGTAAGCATGTTGGATCTGACAAATCTATCAGTAAGATCTTCATAATTATCAAAAAGATGCTGCTGCAGGTCGGTTAACATAGATGATCCCCTGATTAAGACTGCTTGACACACTTGATGGAAATCTCAGCATGCAGGACAATAATGGATGGCTCTGGATGGTTATATGGTAGCAAAGGACAGAGCTGTTCAATCCATTAAAAACCTCATTATCTGAACGAACATATACTAACCAAAAGACATATAACCAAAATGGTATCTCACATGAAAATATTTGATACAAAACGTGAAAATGTTTATTCTGGATAGAAAAGAATTAAAAAAAAATAAACAAAAATATGGATGGAGTATACTACTTTGTGAGAGAAAGCTCCTCAGAATATCTCTGAATATAAAAATGACAAACTGAAAATGACTTTGCAAAGTTTCCAACAGTACATTCTTCCAAGCATGGAAGCAAGACTTACATATGGATAGGAATTAGTATCAAACTGAGTATCTAAGAGAAATCACTCTTGTTTGACTCCCACCTATGTGTGCTGATGACTTAGTTTTAGTATCAAACTAAGTATCTAAGAGAAATCACTCTTGTTTGACTCCCACCTATGTGTGCTGATGACTTAGTTTTTTTATACTGCTAAAAACACCTTAGGAGGACTGAATGTTTGAGATAGTGGTCATACTCCTAAGATGTATGATCAATTAATGAAAAAACACCAAAAGAAACAAAAATCAATGGTTTTAATGAGCTATTATGACCCCCAAACAACAATTGCACACCCCCCTCCAAAAACTAAAATAAAGGAAGCTCTTTATCTGGTTGATGAAAAGCTAGGCAGAAGAGAATACCTGATGTAATCTTTATCTGGTCCAATGACTAACATCTGTTTGTCCCATAATGCAACTACTGCTCCTGGTCCACACCTGAAATCATTAAACAGGGAGCTGCAGAACTGACACAAAGACTGCCAGAACAATTTTTCTAGTAAATCCTACTTATATATGCTGATGTATTCAACTGTAAACTGCACAAACCCAGATCTGTCATTGCATAATGTGCAGGCAGAGCTTGGTCATTGCAATCTGTCAAAAGTTATCAGGATAACAGAAAAAGAAAAACACCGACCCTATTTTGCCAGCATATTATATACTGGCAGTTCAAGGTCTATGTTGTTTGCAGTTAAATTTTACTTATAAGTATTAAATAGGCCTTTAATTTGTTGTTGACCTTATGTCTCTTGATATTCATAACCATTTTGTTTGATTGACAGTTGAGTTCATTAAAAACAATTGTCATATGACGTGTACAATCATTGATTCTTACTTTGCCTCCTGTTAAATAATGAAAAGTAAACAATATTACAAAATTTAAATAATCACAAGAACAGACCTGTGAATAAAATAAAGTCAATGAAAAACACAAACGACCTTTGGAAAACTTGCGCATTTTACAAGCTGCAGCAGATAAACTTCAGATGCCTTAGATTACAATATAATGATGTGATCTATATAAAAATCATGTCATACTGAAAAATTCCACTCAGCATAGAAGTAAATGATGTTAAATCTGTGTAATCTGTCATTCAACTATAAATTTATGGGCTGAGTGGTTTCCATTTCTTTTCTTTGTAATGACCCTTAATTATGATACATATATTTTCACTTAAGACTAGCATAACAAAACACACCAATCATACATATAATTATGTTTGTATTGTTTTGTCTCTATTGTATTTCTTGTCTACATTTGAATGTTTATTATATATATATATATATATATATATATATATATATATATATATATATATATATATATATATATATATATATATATATATATATATATATTGTAGGTTTAACTGCTACCTGCATCAGTAAAAAAAAAATCAATGAATCATTGTTATTCAAACACATGGCCTGGATCTGATGTTGTATGCCAGGACAATATTTCTTCAGAATTTCTCAGATGTCCATTGACATTATCCTCATGGTTTCCAAGGAAATATTGTCCTGGCATAAAACATCTATTCATTTTTAATGTTGTTCAACACATACAACAGATATAACATTCTTTCCGATATCACACTGGCTATATCTATAATTATTTCAAATTTTAAGTGAGCTGTTCACATGGTTCCTTGAAGGTCTGTAAAATAATCTAAGATCAGCTAAATGTAGCTCACACAAATTTGAAAATATCATTGGGAATCACTTGGTAGGCACTGTAGACAGACAAATGAAAAAAACCAAGTGGTAGAAAATAGAATTAAGTAAATTTTAGATGCTGCTCCATCATCCTACCTAAGCCACCATGACCAATTGTTCTCATTATATTATATCTCACTGAGTGAGCCCATCATCATACCAAAGCCACCATGACCAATTGTTCTCATTATATTATATCTCACTGAGTGAGTCCATCATCCTACCAAAGCCACCATGACCAATTGTTCTCATTATATTATATCTCACTGAGTGAGCCCATCATCATACCTAAGCCACCATGACCAATTGTTCTCATTATATTATATCTCACTGAGTCCATCATCATACCTAAGCCACCATGACCAATTGTTCTCATTATATTATATCTCACTGAGGGAGTCCATCATCCTACCAAAGCCACCATGACCAATTGTTCTCATTATATTATATCTCACTGAGTGAGCCCATCATCATACCTAAGCCACCATGACCAATTGTTCTCATTATATTATATCTCACTGAGCTAGTCCATCATCATACCTAAGCCACCATGACCAATTGTTCTCATATTATATCTCACTGAGCGAGTCCATCATCATACCTAAGCCACCATGACCAATTGTTCTCATTATATTATATCTCACTGAGTCCATCATCATACCTAAGCCACCATGACCAATTGTTCTCATTATATTATATCTCACTGAGTGAGTCCATCATCATACCTAAGCCACCATGACCAATTGTTCTCATTATATTATATCTCACTGACTGAGTCCATCATCCTACCAAAGCCACCATGACCAATTGTTCTTATTATATTATATCTCACTGAGTGAGTCCATCATCCTACCAAAGCCACCATGACCAATTGTTCTCATTATATTATATCTCACTGAGTCCATCATCCTACCAAAGCCACCATGACCAATTGTTCTCATTATATTATATCTCACTGAGTCCATCATCATACCAAAGCCACCATGACCAGTTGTTCTCATTATATTATATCTCACTGAGCGAGTCCATCATCATACCTAAGCCACCATGACCAATTGTTCTCATTATATTATATCTCACTGAGTGAGTCCATCATCATACCTAAGCCACCATGACCAATTGTTCTCATTATATTATATCTCACTGAGTGAGTCCATCATCATACCTAAGCTACCATGACCAATTGTTCTCATTAAATTATATTCCACCGAGGGAAGCCATCTTTATACCTAAACCACCCTGATCAATTGTCATCCTTACATTATGTCTCATCAAGGAACCCCATCATCATACCTAAGCCATCATGACCAATTATATTACATCTCATTAAGGGAATCTTTTTTTTATACCTAAGCCACCCTAAACAACTGATATTTTACATAATATCTCAATAAGGACTCCATTTTCATACCCCACCAAAAACAACACCAATGAACAATTGTATTCCTTATAATGTCTCATCGAGGACTTCAATTGTGAACAAGTAAAAAAAAAATACAAGTTTTTAATTATATACTACCCTAACAGCCAGTTTTTCACCTTCACTCAACACAGTTCCATCTGATAAGCTATTATAAACATCACAAGACAAGTCAAAGAGCATGAGCTAATATTATTTAGGAAACTCTTTGACTCGTATGTGAATTTACCAGGTAACTCTTTGACTCGTATGTGAATTTACCAGGTAACTCTTTGACTCGTATGTGAATTTACCAGGTAACTCTTTGACTCGTATGTGAATTTACCAGGTAACTCTTTGACTCGTATGTGAATTTACCAGGTAACTCTTTGACTCGTATGTGAATTTACGTTTATTTTTAACATCTCCCTTGCTGAATGCAGATGTTCAAAATGACTAACCACACTAAATACTGTGGTTGTTATAATACTTGTGTTGAACCATACATATAATTCTACAGGAAGTATGCAGTAGTATACTGTTTTAAAAGCCATGTATGACACTTAACATTTTGAAAGATAGAAGATTTATTATAAAAACAGTATTTTTACATGTTCTATCCTTGTATTACAGAAAACTTTAGAAACCAGAGTCCTTGGATCATAAATTTTATAGTACAGTGCAATGATAATGATATGTGGCCAAATAATTGGCTTAAGAAGGCTAAGGCTTGTACACATGAAGTTGTTAATTGATTACTGTAATGTTATAACTTGTCGAGTTTAAAGACCAAACATAGGATGTTTTATGAGGTGGTATATGTAATAAAGGGTCAAAGGTCATCCACAAGGGCTTATTAATATTTTTAATACAATCTGGCTGATGCTTGGTAGCATAAAATGGAGAGACCAACCCAAAAATGGTTTCAGCAGAAACAATAAAGTATTTTAATTGTTTCCTTGTTATTACACTGTTCAAGATGTTTTTGTAACATTTTTTTCTGGGCAGCTCATTTATGTTTTACTTCAATTATCTCAAAATACTGAAAAATATGTTATTTTTTTAAGTGAAAATAAACCACTGGTTGAGAAATATGAGGCTTAGGAATAGATCTCAATTCCAACACAGGAACTTCCTCTGTGAGGTGAACCTACCTTGGAGGAGTACAGGAGAGAAGTCAGCAGCAATACATGCCAAGCCACAAGAAAACTATTATTGGTTAAGTATGATAGACATCACCTTGTACAACATGTAAAATTTATGTTGATCAAATATAATAATACTGGTTTAGAAGCCATGATTCTGTCACTTGTATGGTTAACTCACAGATGACTTACAACACTAATTGCTATTGTTTTTGCTGATACTTCATACTGAACTCACAAATGCTTACCATACAAGCTGCTGTAGTTTTTTTATGACACTTTGTGTTTTGATACAGATGCTTACCATACAAGCTGCTGTGTTTTTTTTTATGACACTTTGTGTTTTGATATGGATGCTTACCATATGAGCTACTGTGTTTTTTTTATGACACTTTGTGTTTTGATACGGATGCTTACCATACAAGCTGCTGTGGCTTTTGATGACACTTTGTGTTGAACTCACAATACTTCTTCTACAAAATGAAACAATGTAAAATACAAATAAAATGTTGCTATTATTTATTTTTAATTAAAAAAATGGTCATGTTCAATTATTCCACACCTGAAAAAGTCATGTCAAATAACAAAGTTAAACTGATCTGCCGTATATGAATTTTAACTTAACATTACATTTGTTTAATTTTGCAATTTTATTACATGCCAAGAAATTAAGCAATATCTCTATGTACAATATAATATAATTTGTTCTTTGAATATATGGTTTCTCAAGACAGGTGGTCTTTCAAGACATGTCTATTGTATGCAACTTTGCAAAAGTACAATTATTCATTTAAATTACAGGTGAAGATGAAAAAATGTCCTATGTTAATACAAATCATAGACTGGATGCATGAAAAGAATGAACCCTAGATGAAAATGGACAAGATTAAATTAGCTAAATTTAAATTCAAACTTCATTTCTATTGTACAAACTATTTAGAGCTCTTGACAATATTTTATGATGATGGAAATGGGAAAACTCTATTTTCATCTTTAAATTAAGACTCATCACTAAGTTCAAGCATGAAAATCATAAAACTACTGAGCTTGAGATTTTATGTCAGGTGATCAAAAAGTACTTTACTTCTGTGTTAGGTGATCAAAAAGGACTTTACTTTTGTATCAGGTGATCAAAAAGGACTTTACTTTTAAATCAGTCAATCAAAAAATACTTTACTTTTGTGTTAGGTGATCAAAAAGGACTTTACTTTTATGTCAGTCAATCAAAAAATACTTTACTTTTGTATCAGGTGATCAAAAAGGACTTTACTTTTAAATCAGTCAATCAAAAAATACTTTACTTTTGTGTTAGGTGATCAAAAAGGACTTTACTTTTATGTCAGTCAATCAAAAAATACTTTACTTTTGTATCAGGTGATCAAAAAGGACTTTACTTTTATGTCAGGTGATCAAAAAAGACTACTTTTGTGTCAGTCAATCAAAAAATACTTTACTTTTGTATCAGGTGATCAAAAAGGACTTTACTTTTATGTCAGGTGATCAAAAAATACTTTACTTTTGTATCAGGTGATCAAAAAGGACTTTACTTTTGTATCAGGTGATCAAAAAGGACTTTACTTTTATATCAGTCAATCAAAAAATACTTTACTTTTGTATCAGGTGATCAAAAAGGACTTTACTTTTATGTCAGGTGATCAAAAAGTACTTTACTTTTATGTCAGTCAATCAAAATGGAATTTACTTTTGTAAATACCACTTCAGAATGGCTGAAAAGAAAACCCCAATCTCAACCAGTGTTTTATAATCTCCAAGCCGGATGTTTGATTGTCTAATGTTCAAGTATCAACTATTTATTTTAAAACAGCTTGATTGTGAGCATAATAGTGTTCATATATGCGATCCAGAGCCAGAGAAAATCACTGAACATGGTTGGGTTGTTATGTATTTTTAATTTACTTTGTTTATTTCACTACATGCTACTGTAGTTTAAAATAGTATGCTGGACTTGCTTGTGCCCAAAATTGAATTCATTTATGTTTGACCCAAATTAACTTTTTTGTTTAGTCATTGTAAACAACTATTATGTAACTAAATTATTCTCTATGTGTATGGGTTTAAAATCAGTATTATTATTAATAGGAGAAGTAAATATATTTATTTGGGTCTAGGTTGTGGAATTTCCTAAGTGAATTATACATAGTCCAGGTTATTGTTTTGTAAACATCAGGATCATTCTAGTTTTGTTTTGTTTTTTATGGTTTAATGCTATTTTTCAGCACAATATAGGCTATACATGGCGGCCAGTATTAATGGTGGAGGAAGAACCCGGACAACCCCCGGAAAGAACCACCAACCCACGAGAAGCTACTGGCAAGCTTTCTCACATAACTACATTTGCAGAATCTTAGACTCGAACACACGCAGACAGAAGTGAAAAGGTAGTGGTCCGTAACATATAGCGCTTTAGACCATTCGGCCACTCGGAGCCCCCAGGATCATTCTAGTAGATTATTTACAATTAGGTCATGTTTTTGTAAATTAAAAAAAATATTAATTGTGACCTGAGGTCAAGTAAAGAACTATAAGATTTAATAAGTTGCTTTAAGATGTAGCACCTCCAAATTGTATTATAAGCTGTGACCAGTAATTTTGGACTGGAATCTATTTTTCTTCAAATTACTGAAATCAAGCAATTAGTTCCTCTGGAAATACAAAAAGTGATCTAATAAAATTATTGGATAGAGACATTCACTGGAATTTATTGTGTATTCAAACCTGGAATTATATTTATGTGATTCAATACAAAAGACTGTTGGCATATCAACACAATAGAAGCATTAATAGACACATCATCAACATCTGTTTTTGGATTTATTCTGAACTTGTGATGAGTTTTATTCAGGACTTTAAATTATTAAAATTATTAAGACGTGTCAGTAATTCTTGTATTATTTTGCAATTTAATTCACTATACTGTATGTTCTTTTTTCTCATTTTTACTTGGTATTCAAGGGAAATAAATTATTTGTTAAACTTTACAAAGCTTGTAGTCTTTCACTTTTTTCTGTTACTCGTTTTAAGAGCACTGACTCATTATAGGGTAATCATGTACGCTTGACATGCTGAATCTGGCAAAGGAACCCAGGACCATACAGCTGGAAAGCTAATGCGTAAAAGCATATTAGTTATGGGCCAGCCATACGGAGAAATTATGGAAATATTTTACCTTCAAATCAGCAGATCCTATCCAAATGACTCCCGATTCCGTAAAAAGAGCAATGCATTTGTTGTTAACTGATACTGCCATATCTATAAAGCCTTCCACAGGTGTGGAGATGTCTATCATCTGCAAAGATATAACATATATGAGATATACAAAGGAAAAAAAAAGGATCAGTTTATCATAACAATTAAATTCAAACGGCTGCCACTAAAAATTTTGGTTTTATCCAATGCTGGATAAAAAAGGTTTCAATAAATTATGAGCATTCATTCTGATAAAGTAACAGTATTCAGTCTGAACAATGTTTGAATGAATCATGGCGTTACTTTTTATTGATGTACCCTGGTGCAATGAACTCAGGGATAGACTGGACAAAAAAAAAACTGACTGGAAACTTTTCTCTTATTAAATAATTAAAATAAACCTTTTTAATACAATTTTTAATAATCCCATTAACATACATGTGAAAGAAAATTATAAAGTCAATTAAAAGTGTCAAGGAACTTCGAAAATACTAAGTGATTTACAATCTGCCACAAATTGGCTAAACAGACATTTTGTTGTGGAAAAATTATGTGATCACAATAATTAATGTGATCACAATAATTATGTCAATAATTATATCAATAATTATGTCATATTAAATTCAAAGCAATGAGATTAATGATGGCTTAGATGTTTAAAGTCATACTAAATTCAAGCAAAGTCTATGACCAGTCAAGCTAACAATTAGTGATGCTCCATCAATATTCACCTTCTTTTATGAATTCCCAGCTATATATAATCCAATGCCACAAAAAGCCTAAATTAATTTTCTTCATGACAAACAACTAGTGAAAAGTGATAACAGCACTACCCCATCTAGGCAACATAAAAAATCCTCATTATAACAAAAGATCTGGCATTAATTAAATAAATAAAATTAAATTAATTAAAAATTAAATAAATCAACTTGATTCTAAAAAGCATTGAGTTTTTAACCTGCTTTTGGTACTGTCCACCACGATCAATCAAGTACAGCTCACTGTCTTTAGCAACCAGTGCCTGAGACTGTCTGTCCATAGTCAGAATGGTCCAGCTGGAAGGTACTGATTGCAGTCCTGGGGTGATGTGAGAAAATAAATTTATGTAACATGTATAATTTACAATCATTTAAGAATCATTTAAAGTGTTTTGGTGAAAACTGGGCCTATGACCATTCCCTACATGTTTCAAAAAATCTATATACACACGGATTTATCAAATATTTTTCAAAGACTCTGATTCCAGTGTTGTTGTTTTTTTTACACAGCATGTGTACATTTAATCAAACTGGCCAGTTTCTAAAAGCATGATACATCCATATCTCATCTTAAATGACCTTTCTTTTTCAATACATTGGTCAGGTATGGGTGCACTTGTATGACCCCAATCAATGCAAGGTCTATCAAATTCTTTCAAATGATAAAAAGATAGGGGTCTCCCCTAGCATAAATCTCAACTGCATGTTTAATAATCTCATACTGCTTCATCTACCACTAAGTTTGGAGCCCTACCAATTCATACCAGTTTCCGCTGACCTGCAATAATGGGCAATGATAACTACTCTTGCCTAAATGAAGCAGATTCCGCAAGAACACGAGCAATATAGCCAAAATGGTTTCCATATTTCTTTTTTAAAATTGAAAGACATCACAAGAAATTTTGCTGAAATTCAACGATTCTTCAAAAACTGATGCAATGTGTTTTTCAAGAAAACCAATGAAACTGAAAGACTTTACAAGACTGTGTAACACAGTCATATAAAACTATTTGTACCCATACAAGAACTCACAATGAAGTATCACTCATTTTAACAATAATCAAATGCTGCTTTGCAATTAACTAATTATCTAGTAATTAAAAGCATTTTCCAAACTGCATGGCACAATTCAGACAATTTTTTGGCATTTAATGTCTCTGTTGTTACATGAAGTCAGAATGCCAACACAATCACAGTGTAATGAAGATAAACAATTTTAAGTGTTTTATTTGTTAAAACTTATTTATTACATATATGAAATTTATACATTGCACATATGTCTGATTGAAATTTATTTACAACACATTAGTTGAAATATATTTATGATGTTTATCTGAAACAGATTATGTTGATTCATTCATATATATTGTCATATAAAAACAGAACTCCTGAAAAACATGAGTCACTCCAAGGAAATACACATTACTGGCTAACAATTTCCAGAAATCCTGGCTAACAATTTCCAGAAATCCTGGCTAACAAAATTTGTTCTTTTTCTTTTCACCTGCTAAGTGTTGATACCATCTTTGACAATTTTAGGATTTTCAAACTTACCACAATCTTGGCCATATTTGATATAAAATCTGCACCATTTTCATTTAGGATCAACCAGACATCATTAGACCTCTTTGGTGAAAACCATATGTCAATATGACCATCCATTCAGAAGTAGTGATAAAAACAGTTTGAAGAGGGCCTTCATGAGAGCATCATTTTCACTGAAAACCAACTAGACAAAAGGCCTTCATCAGAGCATCATTTTCATTGAAGACCAACTACATAGAAGGCATTCATGAGAGCATCATTTTCATTGAAGACCAACTAGACAGAAGGCCTTCATCAGAGCATCATTTTCATTGAAGACCAACTAGACAAAAGGCCTTCATCAGAGCATCATTTTCATTGAAGACCAACTAGACAGAAGGCCTTCATCAGAGCATCATTTTCATTGAAGACCAACTACATAGAAGGCCTTCATGAGATCATCATTTTCATTGAAGACCAACTAGATATCAACTGAAGTCTTTTGATGGAGTCGCCATAAAAAAGATTTTAAAAACAGCCACCAGAGAGGCTACATCAGTGGGCATCTTGGCACAGTTGTCATTTAGGACCAACAAGAGATTTTTATGGTGATTGCATTTCATGATGGATGCCATTGAGGTCATACTGAAGGTTAAATTCACATAGTTTTCATTTAGAAACGACAAAACATCATAAGATCATAAGATATCTTTCTGGTGAAATCCTCAATTCAATTTGACATTCCATTTGGGAGGAGTAGTAATGCTAGACTGGCACCATTTTCCTTTAAAATCAAAAGAAATGCGAAAACCCCTTGACTATATCACTATCAAAACTGAAATATTATCCATAAAAATGTTTGTTAAAATGGGCACTGCAATATCATTTAATACCTGGTACTTCTGCTAATCTCTGCGGCCTTGGATCATCAATACTGTTTATCATAAAGATACGATAAGATGATGTGAGAACTGCTATTCCTGTCCCACTGAAGCCAGAGAATATTCTTGCATCAATTACCTTCACATCTTTTGCTTCCTGTAATATGAGAATCAATATTAGATAATTCAACTGACTGACTGTTGATTCCATATTTTATGAAACTAAAAATGTCAAGGTCTCAATCGCTTTTATGTCTTGATCCATACATGATTACATCATTTGTCCATTTTTGAAACCCCCCTAGGACTTGATTAAATCTGAAATGTGTTCAAATTATTGATTTTTCTGTAAAATTTTGTAAAATCATGTC
Source organism: Unio pictorum (assembly GCA_030141615.1). Classification (NCBI taxonomy): domain Eukaryota; kingdom Metazoa; phylum Mollusca; class Bivalvia; order Unionida; family Unionidae; genus Unio; species Unio pictorum. The sequence goes on from JARLTB010000312.1 coordinate 1,622,932, forward strand.
AAATGGTGGCCATGGTTGCAAAGTGATCTATAGTGTTCACCTCTATCAATCACTGCCATCTGACCTCCATCCACGTAGATTTGAATCTCAGCTTGGTCAATGTGGGAAAGGTTGTCAGTAACAGTAGCCATATTTGATGGATGATTAACATCATTTGCATAAACTTGAAAGGTCTTGACATGAGGATGCTCTCTATAAAGTTTGGTCAAATTTATTTTTTCATTGGTTATCAAGAATGAGTCATTTCTAGATCTTTCTATTTTCTGTAATGGTGGGTCTATTTGCTTGCAGATCAGTATTTATTGTATAAATCTGGATGGTCTGTCAAATGTCAAAAATCCTGTTCTGTGGCTTTTACAAAGAAGTTGCTGAAAGGTTTTTCTATTTTTAGTAATGGTGGCCATATCTGATGGATAATCAGCATCGTTTGTAAAACATTGAAAAAACTTCATGACTTGATGCAATTTGTAAGGTTTGGTCAATTTCTTTTTATGTAATTTTGGAGAATAAGTTCTTACAGTTGTTTTTTTTTATATATAACTTTGGCAACAGAAACAATATTTGATAGAAGATTGATGTCATACCATGATGTCTTCTGCAAAATTTGATACCATTCTTTTCATCTGTTTTGGAGTCATTTAAAGATTTACTGATTTTTAATAATAGTGGCTATATTTGATGGTGAATCGGCATTGTTTGAAAAAAACTGGAAAGAACTTTATATCAGGCTGCTCTGAGCCAAGTTTGGTTGAAATTGGCCAGGAGCGTTTTAAGGAAGTATAAATAGCAATTGTTTATAGATGAGGACTAGGATTTTTCTTGTTGAAATTTTGGTAATGGCAGCTATGTTTGATCGATTTACATCATCTGCAGAAAAACAGGTCTCGGTGCCACGATGATTTCTGATATATTTGATCAAAATATGTTCAGTGCTTATGGAGTAAAATTTAAAAACATTTCTATTTTTAGTAATAGTTGCCATATATGACAGAAAATCATCATCATGTCTAAAAACATTAAAGGCCTCTCACAGTTTATATTATTTTAATCTCATTCACCAGCATATGCGAGTCAGATGCCAACATGTAGTGTACCTATAATATTGTACTGCTCTTTTTTCATAGATAATTCATGATTTGTGAAGAGTTCCATTGTTTCAGTAGATAATTCATAATTTGTGAAAAAATAGCTTGATTGTTTCTGTAGATAATTCATATTTTGTGATGAAGCCACATTGTTTCATAGATAATTTACGATTTCTAAAAAAGAGCCCCATTCTTTCCTTTCATAATTCATGTTTTGTGAAGAAAAAGACAAACTGTTTCCATAGATAGTATTTGATTTGTGTAGAACTCCATTGTTGCCACAGATAATTCATGATTTGAGTACAAAGAGCCCCATTGTTTCCATACATAATTCATGATTTGTGGCAACCATAAAATCCATGAAAATTGGTACTTCATCAGAAATAGGAAAGTTACAATACTTTCATAGGAAATAGAGATGTGTTAAACAATATTCATCGTTACACATAATTAAAAACACTGAAATGTTTGTGGATTCAATAGAAAGCTGGAACCATATTCAATCTGTCTCCCTTATTACAAAATAAATTTCAGCAACAAATATTTGTCTACTGACTTGCAGTAGATACATCACATATAAATATATACATGATCAATTATAGTATATGCAATTACTGATGAGATCAGATGGAATTATTGACAAATCTGTGCATTAATCTGAAAAATGTTTTATTAGTAATGTTATCAAGCTTTTCATCACCATAAATATCTGTATATTAAATTCAATGAGGTGCAAAGAGTTGCCTATAATTAATGTCTTAATTGAAAGTCAAAAAGGTAATAACAACAAAAAAAACTATTTGAGCTGCATAACATTAATATTCGAACACTTGTCCATATATACAATGCCTATTGTTGAAAACATGATTTAAAAATTGTTATTTAAACTAATACATATGATTCTCAATTGTGCATGCTTGACTTGATCCATCAATCAGCAACATAATAATACAAAGAAATTATTTCATGTTTAGCATGATTCAGGTATGTTTTGAGTCTATTGAATAGATAGATTACATTATTATTTCTATTTCATGCTTGCTCTCTAGTGGGCACAAATTAATTCTGATACAGTGTAGTTTTTCACAAGGAGGGCTGAACAGTACTTGAAGGATGAGAGGAGTAGGTTTTAATGTTAATAACAATCAGTCAAATTAGATCTTGAAAGAAGTTTGGAGCAAGACCATGGAATGATGTAAACAACTGAATTAATTACTTTTGTTGTCAGGTTTAACACCATTTTTTAGCACACTATAGGTTAGACATGGTGGCCAGTATTAATGGTGGAGGAAGAACCTAGGAAACCCCCCGGAAAAAACCACCGACCCACGAGAAGCTACTGGCAAGCTTTCTCACATACCCACATTAGCCAAATCTGACTCAAACACACGCAGACAGAGGTGAGATGGCATTGATCCATAATGGAGAGTGCTTTAGAACACTCAGCCATTCAGGGCCTCAAATTAATTATTGTTGTAACATTAGGAATTCAGGCCCCCCCCTTAGTTTCCTGATATATATGTCTCCATGATGCACTCTTGGTATCACCTATAACAAAGCCTCTAAATACAATGTTGCCATTGAATCTTTATCTTGGATAGTAGAATCATCCCAGGCACAATCAGCATAGTCAAAAAAGTAAAGTATATAAGATTTATACATTCTTTACAAGACAAGCAATCCATTTTATAATTCAAATTCTTGAAAGTATTAACCGCCTCCCAAGCCTTCAAGGACAAATGTTTGACAAAAGCGTCATCATACAATATATCTTGATGCTTATGCTTCAATATCTTTGCTACACATCTGCGGTACAGGATGGTAATCTGGATTACATTTCATGTTATATGCACTGACTTGGTATTGTCTGAATTAAAAGTCAGTAACCTGTCATGTAATATTTGAATATGTAAATTGAGAATTGGACCAGTGTCATTTTGATTTTGTAATGCTTATATATAGTTTAGTATCATCAATGAACAGTCCAAATGACAGCTGTATATAATTTATGATATAATTTATTTATACTAAAAAAAAACATTAATGGTGCAAGGATTGATCATTGAGAGACTCCTGCATTAGTAGTTTTAAATTCCAAACATCAGGAAAAACTGCTGATATTTTAAAATAATTTAATCCTGATGCCAAACACAAACACTTTACTTATATTGAAGAAAGCAGATTTGCCAACCTGTGCCAGATCAAAGAGTATCTAGGAACTTTTTGGTTGTAGACTTACTGGGTGTAAAGCCTGATTGATTTGCAAAGTCAAATTATGTTAAACTAAACTAAATAATTATGCAAATATTTACAGACATACTATTCAAGCACCCTGAACAAAATTAAAGACGTGATAATATTTTGAAACATCTGTTCCACAACCTTTTATGTAATGGGAACCACATTGTCTAGTTTCCAAAAATATGGAGACCTTGAAATTTCAAGAGATTTATGACACACTGGAAACTTATTTTAACTTGCATATCACATAAGCAGGTTGGAAGGCAGTGAGAGAGATTTTAGAAATAGACTCTAGCTACCTGTCCCATACTGACAATTTTCTTAAAGGTTAAAAAGAGATCATAGATTAAAATTGTCCCATCATCTTGTACAAAAAGTAGATCTTCTGTTTGAGACCATCCCAGGTCCTTGATTTTCCCACTATTCCACTGAAACAGTAAAAAAGAAATTGTTACACAAGGTATGCTGTCCTAAGGAAAACATTCTTTTTATAGTGAATATATAATTTATATGTAAAAATGTAATAAAGCTAATACTTAATAATTTTTGTTTACAAGCAAAGTCCAACTGCAAACAGCATAAATCCTGATATGCCATTACATAATGCACCTACAAATCAGGGTCAATGTTGCTTGTTCTACTGATTGCTTCAAATGAACTGCATAGACCCATATTTGCTAGCACATTACGCAATATCAGGTTTGCATGTATGCTGTTTACATTTGGATTTGACTTTTAAGTGAGTATATATAATAAGTACCACATTTGACATAATACTCTCATGTCTTGTGACAAGTAGCACATTTTTGACAATACTATCATATCTCGTGACAAGGAAGTAGCCCATTTGACAATACAAGCATGTCTCATGATAGGGAAGTAAATGCTAAAATCTGTCTGAACCTATGATTTTCTTTGAAACGACTACCTAGTCAACTCTGTCTTAGAAATTAAATGTGTTTTATGGAGTGCAACCATACTGGGGAGAGAATGAATCACCCAAATGGAAGCATGCAATGCAAAGAAAGGGAGCCAACTCTTTAAGCATGTGCATACATAGGACGAAGACCCTGTTGATGACATTTGTTGATGTAGGCTTATTATGATTTGAGTTGATCTCAGACGTTACCCAAATGACATTTTCTTAAGTGCAAAGTATAGGTATCATATTAAATACTGAACATAATTAATATTTAGAGCATTTAACAACTAGAGAATTTCTATTATGATATACAAGACTGATCAAGACTGATTCTTTTGCTTTTAAAAAATCAGGATTGAAAAAAAATATAAATATATATATATATATATATATATATATATATATATATATATATATATATATATATATATATATATATATATATATATATATAAATAAAAATAAAAGAATTAAATCAAATGACAATATGTTCAACCTGCTTGTATAGAGGGAAAATAGAATGCGGGTATGAGGCTGAATGTGTGTATATGTGGCTGAATGTGTGTATATGGCTGAACGTGTGTGTTTGTGTGTGTGTAAGGCGGAATGTGTGTGCATAAGGCTGAATGTTTGTGTATAAGATTGAATATGTGTGTATGAGGCTGAATGTGTGTGTATAAGATTTCATGGCAATCATCAACAACATTCAGGATTAGTGATAACAAACTTTCGATATTCGACAGACAGATGACAGACAACAGACCACCCAATAAGAACTCCAGATTTATGACCAGTAGATCTAAGAATACCTACTCTCATCTGCGAGATTTTCCTGCCTGCAGCAGTGTAGACAGTGATTATTGGCTTTACAACCATTGCTATGTTGGGATTATTGCTGTCATCTCGCATCAATGCTGTAAAATAAATCATAGATAAAAACTAAAAAAATTAAGCGTAAAGTAAATATGTACTGAGAGCATCAGAATAACACAAATTATGTAAATGAACAGATAATATTCACAAAAGATCTCCCCAATAAAACTGGAGTTGAAACCTTGAGAAAGACCATATTCTTATACCCCAACTGTTAGTAGATTGGAGTGTAAGCTAGCAAATAATGTTGAAAATGTTTGTTAAATCATAAATTAAGTTATATATATATATATATATATATATATATATATATATATATATATATATATATATATATATATATATATATATATATCAGTTGAAAATGAACATGAGTAAATCGAAAGGACTGATCAACTGACTGAAAAGAATTTTCAGAAATCCATGTGCCCATGTTTTGTTTTTAACTTTTTAATACTGAAAGCATCTCTGATATTTTTGAGGAGCTTGAACATATGAAATTTGGTAACAAAAATAATTTCTAATGTTTGAGTTAAAATGTTCAAAAAATACCTGTAAGTCAAGGACAGGTAATAATTTTAATCCATTCATAGTTGTTTGTCATACAAGCCAGTATTGCTAACTCATATACGACCTTGACCTTAAAATCAATGTTACAGTAAAGACTATTAAATTGTCGACTGAGATGGAGCTAAATACAAAGTTTGGTCAATACTGACCTGCATATGTACAAATCACCATGTTTATAAGCGAACTGAAGAAGAAAAAAAAAATTTAAGAATTAACCTTTGATTTGAGCCCAAGGTCAATTTGGTCTGGTTTTATACACTCCATTACAAAAGTGTGAATGCAGTTGTGGTCAAAAGTGTACCATTTTTTTTAATGACCAACAAGATGTCATAACACTCTATAATCCAAGCAGGATAAGTAACATGATTTTCAAGATGACGAACATATAAGAAATCCTGAAGGCCACATCATGAACTTTTTCATTTAGGACCAACCAATCAGACATAAGAAAACGTTTAGCGAAAACCCAGTGATGCTATTGCCAATTATGTACAAGAATGTAACAATAACAAGATTTTCAAGATGGCCATCATGCCAACCATACTGTAAGTCAGATTGGTATAATTTTTATTTATGTGCAACAATACATCCCAAGAAGTGTTTTGTTGAAAACCCTATGTAGCTATGACCATCCGTTTACAAGAAGTAGCGATAACAAAATATTTTGTGGCCATGTTGGGGATCAAGTCAGCACCTTTTTAAACCAGTACCAAGTAGACATCATGGGTCTTTTTGTGAAAACCCCATGGAAACACCACATCACTATTCATTCAGGAGGAGTAATTATAACAAAATTTCCATATGGCCACTGCTGTCACCTGATGAGCTGATTGATTATGGTCTATGATGTTTGTTCTACTAGTCACTCCTAACAAACTGCATAAATCCAAATCTACAAGCCCATTATGAACTGGCAGATCCTCGTCTGTACAGACTGCAGTTGGGATCAACTTACAAGCAAATATATATACGATATTGTTTATATTGCATATACAACCCACATTACCCATGCATGCTCAAGGTGATTGGTCAACTCTTAGCTGTCTGAAAAGCGAGACAAAACTTTACCAAGAGGTCCTCCATAAGGTGCTGCAGCCACCACAAATTTGGAGATGTCAATTAGATCCTCCCAATCCAGTGTGTACACCTCGGACTTCCTGAAAAATAAATTTAAATTACTGACTGAAACGGTGTCAGTAAAGTAAAATAAAAGTCAACAGAAACTTTAAATACAGATGGCATGGTGCTTAACTAATGCAAAATTGGTTTGGTTTCAAATTTGTATTTTATGGCACAACAACACATTTAAGGTGATGTCATGCTGAGGCAAGCAAAGTGCTTTGTCCAAGGACATACCAAGATAAATGATCAAGGTTAGCCTAATGATGCGAAGCAAAACCTGTGCCCTTCTAGTCACGGGTTTAAATAAATGCAGGAATCAATCTAAATTCATTAGTTCATGAAATAATAAAGAAATCAATAAAACTTAAATAAAAAGTAAAATTCAAGTATAAGCATTTTTTAAATATAAAATCTCATTTTAAGAAACATAAATGTTTGTCATCTAAAAATTGAAATGACAAAAGAATCACCATTGAAACAAGATGATTTTATGTTTCAAATGACCCTGAAAAGGATCTTTATATTTATAACTTAAATACATCAAGTGACCAATGTAAATGTATTGTTTCTTAAAAATATGTTGTATATCACCAAATTTTAATTATAAACCCACTCCTCAGTTTAAATGACTAATATTTTTGGTGATCATGAATCCACTCTACTCCAAGCTTCTACTTTTTATCTTTCTTGGCAAGAAAAAATAACTGAAGCATATTATATCTTGTGGTCATTTAGATATCTCCTGTTGTACATTAACAGCTAGACATTACAGCATATAATTAATAGAGTATTATTAATGAATTATCTTTATTAAATGGTCACTTTAACAACCATTTGATGAATTCCTAACCAGTAAGAGTTGTATCACAATACAGTAGAACCTGTCCACCTCTTTTGCCCCCCAAAAATGGATCTCAAGACGGGTGGTCTCACATAGCAATGGTCTTTCAAGACAGGTTTTACTGTACATGTCAGAACTAAAGACCATAGACCATTGGTCAAATAGTAGACAATAGCTTTTATAGCTCATGGACATATTTTAATTTTGTATGGACAGTCAAATTTGGTAGCTTCATTAATTTTGTATGGACAGTCAAATTTGGTAGCCTCATTAATTTTGTATGGACAGTCAAATCTGGTAGCCTCATTAATTTTTTGTTGTTGTTGTTGAAGCCATGTTGTCAGTCTGGTGCTGACAGGAATAGCCATGTCAAAGCTCTACATTGCTATGTAATTCTTATGACAATAGATATCAAAATTAGAAAACAAGAACGAACTATTTATTCAGTGGTGTTATTTGAAAATAAAATATAATAGGGCCTTTGAATACGAGGAAGATCACAATTGCAGGTAACTAAGCAATACATATCATAATTGTCCTGTAACTTTTCTCTCCAAAAGCTAAAAACAAATAATGATACAGTAGAACCTGTCTTGAAAGACCACCCCTTCTGCCAAAAAATAATGGTCTCTTAAGACAGGTGGTATCTCATAACAGGTCATAACATTATATCATGATAAAATCTGTGCATGGAGATTCTGGTCTCTCATAGCAGTGGTCTCTCAAGACAGGTTTTACTGTATTAATATACAGTTCATAAGACTATATAATGAATACATCTGTGCATGGAGATTTTGGTCTCTCAAAACAGGTGGCCTCTCATGACAGGTTTTACTGTATATGATCTTACACATTGGCACAACACTGTTTTATCTCTCTCACACATGTATTTTCAAGGTCTTTTATAAAATATTTTTTACTGTAATTTGATACTGAAGTTACTGTTGCTGTAAGAATATAAGTTACAGGTACTTGTATCTTTGCTTAGAAGTACCTATAAATATTACATGTATTATTTAAAGCTTGTAACAGAATTGTAACCGAGTGGGTATTGGATCAAATGAATAATTCAAACACAATGCATGAAAGATAAAAATGTATTAACTTAATAAGTAAAGAAAAATGTATGATGTAAAAATACGATTTTTGCACACTCAATATACACTTGATTCAATCACTCTATACTATCACACATTGATAATATATATAAACAAAAGGTCTACAAAAGAACTAATATGTATGCTGCCTTATGCTATTTGCTTAATAGGAAAAGTGTATGCTCTAGTCAGACCACAGAATCTATCAATTTTCCATTTTCATCTTTTAACTCTCTCAATATTAACATAAACTATGAAAATGGAAATATTACAGTAGTGTATTCATCACAGAATTTCTTCATCACTATTGATCTGTGAAGGAGGCACATCCATTGTGAACCAAAAGGAGGAGAGGGGGGGGGGGCATTTTTGAAAATCAGGATTTTTCAAAAAAGATATGTGATGATTGCAAGTAAATTGTGATAAGTGGCAGGTCTGCTAGTACAATAAAAGTATTTTTGAGTACTTTTAAATTTTTTGCAATCTGATTCATCAGCTGACAGCAAAATGAGACAAAAACATTACACTTATGTTAGTAATGATGTGTTGTTAAGCATGAGTCACTCTGACCTTGTTATGGTTTGATCCCTTTATTGTTTTTAACATAGCCAGTGCTCCAAAATAATATTTTAATTTTTCAACTCTAAAACAAATAAGTATATTTTTTTTAAAAAAAGAAACAAACAAATACAAGATTTACAACATATTATGAATATTTTTATTTGAAATACAGGTATCTGTAACAGAATTGTTACCGAGAGGATGGTGGATTAAATGAACAACACAAACACAATATGTGAAAGAAAATATAAATTTATGAAATAAATTATTAATGAAAAATAATGATGTATCAACACAATAACTCATGCGCTCAACCCACAATTACACTCACAACCATTCACAATACATGAATAAATGAAATATGAATACAAAATAAAACACAGATACAAAGGAATCTCTTGGACTATACACAGATCCAAGGAACCTTTACAAAAGTTATATTAACGCAAGTATAAATTACGACAATAAACATAAGCATCAAACTATACTATCGCACGTATGGATTGCGACAACTAGCATGAACATATACATGTATTTAATCAAGTTGCTAACTTTTATTGAGATTCATGCAATCCCTTGAAATACTATTGTGATATGAAGTAACTATGTAAATACAACAATGTATTCAATTGTACTACAATTGCAACACACACGTGTCTCGACCCTGTATAACCGTACGATTCACCAACAGTTGAATCGCCGCCCAGTTTCCCCGAATACCTAGGGTTGACACAATACTTTTATCGGTCACTTGCCCTTCACAGATCCACCACAGTTATACGTACAGACAGCATACAACATCTACTAGAACTAATGTTCCTCAATACCCTAGATGCCACCCCGGATGTTTACAACTCTAGACAGCTCCGACACTCGGACTTCTAGATTTCCGGATATTTACACATCACGACAGATGTAGACGGACAGACAATCCAACAAACAGAGATGCTCCGCTACAATATCAGCTACAATTTCAGCTACGATATCAGAGATGTTATCAGAGATGTTCCGCAACAAATCAGCTCCGATATCAGAGATGTTCCGCAACAAATCATCTACAATTTCAGCTACGATCTCAAAGACGTTATCAGCTACAATAAAGAAAACCAGACTAATAATAGTTGTCTCAAAAAATAATCTAAACCTTAGATTACGCTATTGCATTTAAAGTCTAATAGTGACTAGTAATTCCAAATATTCCACATTTAAAATCTGCATTGTAATAAAGGCATCATTATATGAAATGATAAACTGAATAAAATTCACAATAAAACGAAATATAAATTTAACACTCACCCCTTTGGCTGGAGATTGAATGACGAGCTATCTTTCCTGTGATAAGATACTTTTGGTCCCGTAATATTTATCAGAAATATTCTGCCTTATATACCCTCAAAAAGGTGAGCAGAATTCACGGCAACATTACCGTGCACCCCGTGATTCTAATGTTCCGGACTTCATGTAATTCGAAGTCAGGCACATGCAAATCGTTACACGCCGCTTACCTTGGAGAAAACCACTTATTCACCCCAGGTAACGCATGTACGACGAAACAAAAAAAATGGGGAAATTAGTTTGTAATTCAATTAGAAAATAAATTAAATTGTCGCCTAATTCTGTGACAGTATCTAAAAAATAAAAGATACAAATAAAAACTCAAGATTTTTTGGAGAAAGCTTGCCTGTAAGATAGTACATGTACAGTAAGTAAATAAGTTAATTCCTTGTACAAATGACAGCCTTTATAATGAGCCAACACTAACCCTAACTATTCTTTTGTTTCACGTTCATTTTTGGCAAAAGAGAATTGTTTATGTGTTATAACAAGGGGAGTATCACATAGGAAATTAAGACATATCAAGGAGAAAATGAAGAAAATGTGTCCTCTGGGAATTTCATGTTTATTTGAGAACCAAGAGAAAGAGTACTTCATGTTAAGCATGATAACCATTTAAAGACCAAGCCTGATGCCAGATAATGGTATGACAAACAAGGCCAGCACATAATGCAGGCAGAACAGTCTGAAAGAAGTCAGTATATAGAAGCTTTGGCAGTTCTGATACATGATAAAGCTGAAATCCAACAAGAATAAGAGGCTGCTAACGATAGCCTAAATTGTAAGTACAGTAAGCCTGTCTTCTATGAGAGACCACCTGTCTTGAGAAATATGGTTCTCCATGAACAGATTTATTGATTATATAGTGCTATGACCTGTTATGAGAGACCACCTGTCATCAGGAAATTGTCAAGAAAATAACTTAGTCAATGCAGGCTAATGAGAAAGAGAAATGAACCATTAACAAAACAGACCAAAACATCAAATGAAAATACATGTATCATTTCATTTATAAATAAGACAATTTATCTACATAACAAAAGTTTCATCTTCAAGATAAATTGCAATTACAGTAGAACCTGTCCTGAAAGACCACCCTTTCTGCCATAAAATTATGGTCTCTCAAGACAGGTGGTCTCTCAAGACAGATGGTCACACATACCAGTGGTCTTTCAAGACAGGTTTCACTGTAGCAAACTAGCAAAATATACAAAAGTTTAAAATGTCATCATGTAAACAGAAAATTGTTACTGAAGAAGAAAATGTAAAGACTATCTGACTCAATAACAGTGGGGAGAATTCAAGAGTTCTTGCTGAAAACGTTTATGTTGGAGAAACTCAGATAAACAATGTTGTAGTAATTACGGTGAATATTCTGATGAATGAGACTCTAAAACACAAACAATTTTGTGCAAAAATTTAAATGACGTTTTTGAATGGTTCTGATGTCTGTACCACACATGCCAAGAGCATCCCTCTCAGATTTCAAGCTTAAGATTTAAGAACTATTAAGGTATGTTCACTTGAAAGAAATATATTCTTAAGACATAGATAATGTTTTGATAGATAGTTACTTTTGAATGAAGATAATAAATGTTATGAAGTTACATGTTCCTTTCTTACAGCACACACATGCTTCTCACAAATATTGTCACTCGCTGGAAGAAGGGCTACCCCTCTCAAGATGCTACTATCCCAGTGCAGAAATGGTGGCCTTTTAAGGAGACCACTGTACTGATATATGCCAGCATATGAAAAATACAAATGGACAAAACTCTTATTATGTTGTGTTACAAACTGCCGTCCAGTGACATGAGAAAGATATATATAGATTTTGGACACATATGCATGTATCTAAGCTGAATCAAAAGGAATCAGTTGTGCTTTTCAATTTCTTTTTAAGGTTTGTCAATGGTTCTACTAATGAAAAAATGGCATTACAGCGATAAATACAAGATTAAACTTCAATATGACATTAATACATATAAAGAGTTCCATGATTCAAAGCAATATATAGCAATAACAATGTAACTAGAGAGCGTGTCATCTCTCTCTTTTGAGTACCTGGTAGAGTTAGCAACCACAGATTTTGACATTTAATAAATAAAGTACAATCAAATCTGTCACAACACAAACTCACCTTATCTGTATAATAAATATACATACATTTATAGTACATTAAGGTGATTTATTGCAAAGTACTTTACTGACAAAATGGTTTCCCTAGTGGCCAAGTGGTCTAAAGTGCTCTCCCCATTATGGATCACTTCAATCTTACCTATGTCTGCATGGGTTTCAGTCTCAGATTCAGCCAATGTGAATATGTGAGAAAGCTTGCCAGGAGCTTCTCGTGGGTTGGTGTTACATTCCAAGGGTTTTCCTGTGTTTTGTCTCCACCATTAATACTGGCTGCCATGTATAGCCTATTGTGTGCTGAAAATGGCATTAAACCCCACAACAACAACTGACAAAACATCAGACTCATTTAGCAGCAACTATATACTCAATGAATATAAATATCATTGTAACCGCTAACTGTAATCAGCAGTTTGTTTTTATTATTACTGGTACAAAATAGTATAAAACCTGCTTGATGCCTTTGTCTGTGAAATTAATGTAGTAGTAAAAAAGATTAATACAAATTTATGCTTGTAACTTCACAGAATAGATGTGAATTTTTTGTCTGAAGAATAAGACTCCCAACCCTGTAATAATTTAAAAGAAACATTTGGAGATTTTAAGGTTACTCACATCTCAGGCTGTTGTAGCATCTATACCCCTTGTATAAACATCTTCATTTGTCTGTGATTTTATAATTATTTTACACTGTTTAAAAAAATAAGTTAAAATTGTTATGACAAAAAATGTCACCACAATCCAAACCATGCAATAAAGAAACTGCAAAATAAATAATAAAAAAAAGTATATACAGTACTGTATTTAACTTTTCATAGGAAATAGTAGAGAAAAATAACTATTTTATGTAAACTTAGTCATAAAAACTATTTTTTGATGAATTAGTCTAAACAAATTTTGATACAGGTAGGCTTGTTAAAGGAATAAATACCTGGATTGTCTTGTTACATTGTCCTTATAGATTTCTTTTGAAAAACAAAGGGGCAGATGTTACAAATCCCTTTTGCTTTTCACTTTCACATGAACAAAAACAAGCTTTACACATAATCTGGCTTTTGGATTGGACAAACACCCATAATTGTAAATTCTGAGTAACTAATGCTGCATATGCTGGATTGGCCGAGACACATTTCCCAAAATTTCCTTTTATATACAACATACATTTGTAAATTATGTCTCAAAAACATTACTGTATCTGTTTTTAATATATACACTGTACATAAAATGCTCACTTTCCGGAGATTGTTTTGTTGTTGTTGGTAGGCTACTAAATAAGTTGCTAACACTTGCCATGAGCAAAAACCATGAAATAGGTTTTAATTTTTGTGCTACTTTGTTATTTCTCATGCATTGGTCTTCTCAAAAATACCATATTTTATTAACCTGAGATGAAATTTTAAATTTGGCCTGTTATCCCTACAATATATAATGATAACAGAATCCAGAACCAAGTGGGAGGATGCTAACACGTCCTGGAAAAAGTCGATGCATGTTTAGAAACAACACTATTCAATAATTCCATAATGAAACGTAAAAATATCAATAAGTTTTGTAAAATGACACAATCTTAAGGTGATGTATATCGGTAATAATCAGTATTACTTGTAGTAAGCTTTTCCAAGAGGATGCCAATCTGCGGTTGCCGCCATCTTGAAACAGGAAGTAATTTTTTTCAACACGAAACAACGAAACAAATTATGATCCGGTTTTTACTTCATTTCAGTAAAAACCCTACTTTACTTAGCCTTAATCATGTGATAAAACCTGCACAAATTCGAACCCCCCCCCCCCCAAAAAAAGAGAAGGCTTTATTGCTTGGAAGGAATTATTTTATTGTTTTTTAATCGACTTCTCGGCAGTCTACAGCTTCGAATTTCAAATATATTTGATGTTTTTAATTCTGTTCAGTGAAAACTTTAAATGAATAATCCAAGAAAGATATTAAACAAGAAAAACAACATGATGAACCCATCTAAAAAAAAGACTCGTAAAAAGAATATATATATATATATATATATATATATATATATATATATATATATATATATATATATATATATATATATATATATATATATATATATATATATATCAGCACCGGTGCAAGTCATTTTGGTGCCCTAGGCGAGATCAGATATATGGCGCCCCCCTTCCACTCACGCCCACCCCCATCCGCCCATCATGAAATAAAGCCATAGCCCAGCGCCCTAGGCTATTGCCTAGTTCGCCTAGGGGAAGCGCCGGCCCTGATATATATCTTATACACAAACATTCAGCCTTACACACACACACACACACACACACACACACACACACACACACACACACACACACTCAGCCTCATACCCGCATTCTATTTTCCTTCTATACAAGCAGGTTCAACATATTGTCATACCACAATAATACCACAATAATAATAATAATAATAATAATAATAATAATAATAATAATAATAATAATAAACTGACCACGAACAGTACAAAAGTATATAGTACAAGTCACACAGGTCATGCATTTTAAATTAATTATAAATTGTTCTTTAAAGATCTAACACCACTTTTCTTTAGCCAACGTCTATTCATTCCTGATTATCGAATACTTTGCACCTTAATTGTCATCAAGAAACTTCCAGACGAAACTTATTGATCTGTACGATCTTTTACAATGATGGCCATATACTAAACTTAAAAAAAAAAAAAAAAAAACTTAGAGTGGTATCGTCACAATAATAATAATAATAATAATAATAATAATAATAATAATAATAATAATAATAATAATAATGAGGATTTTGTATAGCGCCTAATCTGTAGAAGATCTAAGCGCTGTACAATATCTATAAAGATATGAATAAAAATAAAAATTAAAAAAAAAAAAAACACCATGAGATTGGAAAATAAAAAAAATGCTAAAAATATTTAAGGTAGGAAACATTTTTAGGTCTTTAAGTTTCTTCTTGCAGTCGAAAAAGGTGAGTTTTAAGAGCACTATTGAAAGGGATCACTGTGTCTTTGTGTCTAATTTCAATGGGCAATTCGTTCCACGTTACTGGGCCCTGGTATGCAAAAGAACGTTGTCCATATTACTTCGTTTTCATAGTGGGTATAATGAGTATACGATTGTCAGAAGAAGAGCGTAAGTATCTTGCAGGTGTATGCGCATTGGTGAGCTAGGATAGGTATGTTGGATTGGAGTCCGTCAGTGAAACGTAGCACAGAGAACACATTTTGTGTTTGATTCTGGATCGAATGGATAGCCAGTGTAGGGTACAAAGCAGATTGGAGGTGTGCTCTGATCATTGTACTCTAAAGATGACCCAAACAGCTGTGTTTTGAACTTTTTGAAGTTTCTGGAGTAAATATTGTGATGAGCCAAACAGAATTGAGTTACAATAGTCCACTCTTGAAAGTACTAATGAACACACAAATGTTTTAGTGGCATCAACTGAAAGATATTTGTGAATGGAGCTGATGCGTTTCAGCTCAAGATATGCAACCCTGCATATGTTCATAACATGTTGGTGCAATGTGAGAGTACTGTCCAGAGTAACACCTAGGTTTTGTACTGATTGCGTGACTTTCATGTTGGTGTTACTGATATTTATTGTTTGAAGTAAAGGATGTGAATAAGAAAGTCTTTGTGGTGTGATCAGAATAACCTCAGTTTTATCATCATTCATCTGTAGCTTGTTATGTGTCACCTATGATTTCACATCAGAAATGCACTTCTCTACTCCTTGGATGGTAGCATCAACTTCATTTGGGTGGCTAGACTTGTATATTTGGGTGTCATCAGCGTACAGTTGGTGAGACACTGGGTGATTATCTGTGACACTTGAGAGCGGCTGAGTGTAAAGAATGAACACAACAGATCCAAGAATAGACCCCTGTAGACCACAGCATAGATCAACTGGTCTGGATTGTATTCCATTTGCATATACAATTTGTGTCCTGTTCACTAACTCGGACTTGAACCACTGTAAGACTGTATGGCCGTAAAGCTGTATCATGAATGCCAAATACATGCTGGAGACGGTGAAGTAATATGTCATGGTATATTGTGGTAGTGCTGCAGACAAATCAAGGAGGGTAAGGACAATACAGGATAGTACGAAGTGTTTTACTAATTTGCGTAGAGCTGATTGTGACATCACAGCGCACGACATTCAGTCTGGATTGTACTGGATCACACCGTTAGGTTAATATCGTCCAAAACTGTCTGCTTACTTCAACATTTATTTTGCCGTATGCAGATATATCATTTTGCTTGTGCATAGCTCTTTCTTTTTATTCTTCTTGGTTTTTATATTCTGGATACAGCCATGCACAAATAAATTATCTTTTTGCAGGTGTCACATTTTATTTTAAACAATTCTCTAACTGTGTTTATTAGTCACAAATGACCTATATTTACTATAACAATGAAATATCCGGGATATAATTTGGGCTTACATAAATTTATGTAAAATAACAGATGTCGTTATGGCTCATCAATAATATATCAATATAAAATATTTTTCAGCATCTTCAACAAATTGAAGTAAACGAGTTTAAAGATAATACATTTAAATGTTTCATTCCTGTAGAAATTGACATGTAAAGTTTTGTAAACACAACGGGTTTTCTGTTTTATTTGTTTGTCGTTTATATGTCTTTAAAAAAAGACTCATTAAGAGTCGAAAACGCTTATGTTAGTTAGATACTAGTTTTGCAGTGCTCTTTGTCAGTTTATTGCATTTATCTTAATCAATCCCTGACACACGTGATCCCTTAATGAATCCAGTGCACTGGAAAAGACTGTTATTCGCCATATGATTTGTACTAGGCCGTGTTTATTACAAACATGCTTGAGTGTTATTTTCAGTTGAGGATAGTCAAGTTGTAGACCATTATCGATGGCCAATTTATATTACCCATGGATCCAATATAGCACAACTTCTCAAAGAACAGTCTACAAATCTTTAAAAACCATTGACGAATGCATGGATGAATTTAACACCACAGATGGACAAGTCGACGTGTACATGCATGTTCAACTTCAACCTTTCATCTCATTGGGTCCGTGGACAATGGCGTTGTAAAATGTTATCAGTTAATCAGCGGTCCTCTAAAGAAGTATAGTGAAGATTGAATCATCAAGACATCTACGTCATACTGGTAGCTAGAGTTCATGTAGTGAAAACAGATATGGAAGCGATTGTGTTGGCGGGGTAAGGATTAGAAAATCATAGAATCATCAATAACAATCGGAGAAAAATAAAGTTTTGGAAGCTGAGATTTTAGAGACCTTTGTGCGGACCTCTTGAATAATACAAAATTCAAGCGACCTTTACAAATCTCTTGATTTCCAATTTTGTCAGTAAGTGATTAGTCCGAGTTTCGTCAGACCCTTGCCACCCCATTTGTGATATTTGGACATTTATGTTAGGGTGTACATAAATGTCCAAATATAAAAAATGGGGTGGCAAGGGTCAGAGGAAACTTGGACTGGTAAGTGATATGAATAGATTTACTGTTCAATTACTCAAGTTTTCAGATGTCTGTCATCACCAACATTGTTTTTATGCCGAACTTAATATCAATGGACATCTCGGATGCAGCTGATATTGTGATAAATATAACGAAGGATAAAATCATCAAGAGCAACATTTACATCGAGGAGAAATACGTCGTTTTTGTTTGGCGTCGAATACTTATGTTCTCATAGATGCCTGTGTTCCACATGCATATTCCAGTTTGTAAGTTAATCTTGTTACAATCAACATAAAATGAAATTGTTTAAACAGAAGAAAAATCCTTATGAATTATTGGAAGTTAGTCCACCATGTGGATGGACCTGTCTTACGAATCATAAAGATGACTTATGTCATCGATTTAGAATATAGTTAAATACAATGATACATCAATGAAAAAGATGAATCAACGAAACACTGGAACCAGAAGAGGGGGGGGGGACATAGTCGTCCCGCGAAGTTTCCAGTGTCTGATTTTAATATTCACAAGACATTGGCATCCACATCCCTACCTTTTGTGTGGCTCTTTGTGCATGTAGTAAACATATTCAGGAACCTCTCTTTTGGCACTTTCAGAATTGTAGCGTACTTGTGCAGATGAGAAAAGATATTTCGCTGACACAACACTTTCTGATCTTGCTCAGGGAGTCTTGCAAACGACTGGATAGCAAAAATGCATATTGTTACTGCACTTGTCAAAATGGTTTTGGATTGACAGTTTAGAATATATTTGTGTACGACGTACAGTTTCTTCTGAAACATTCTGTAGAAAAGGATCTGAATCTCAACAAGTGACCATGAATAGAGCTAAGATCCTTCAGATGAAAATAGAAATAGCACAGTTAAAAGGTTCTAGGAGTTATTTGGCTATGTACGTGATTACGATGCACAAAACATTCTGAATGACTTAAATTTCTTCATTTTAGTCCTTCTCTGTTTGCAAGATAAACAATATTTGGACTCAGGCAACATTCGAGAATGGCAGTGGAGGTTTTTAACACACGATATTTGATTTCTTCTTTGGACGCCTTTGATTTGTAGCTAGAATTGCTCAGCAATATTTGGTTAATTATGGACATTGTTGTGGAAAGTATCGACATTTGTTTCTAAAGGATGCCTTTACCATTGATAATGCTTGTGGGCTGGTGTACCAAAAGAAGTACATGCCCAAGATCACGCTAACTATTGTAACATCTCAAAGGTACCAATCAGTATATGGTAGGTATTTGGTAAAAGATTTGCTTTAGTTACGCATGTAAAACTCAGGTTAAGTGGATACGACATGCCAAACGTATCCAAACTCAGTTGATGATTAATGATTTGGAAAAACACACAGATCGTGTACAACTATCATGGATGTGTAGATTCGACATGTTATTTTCAACTAATAAAACCATGCACTGGCTTAATAATGGAATATCTTTCAAAGGAACTCACCAGCGGCCACAGAAAGAAGCATAATGTTTAGGAGTACTGGAAATGTGGGAGCACGAATATAATTACCATTTAAAAACAGACCCATGAAACTCTTCCGTTATCTGAAGGATGCATCCACATCTTGTGAAGAACAAATAAAGAAACTAGTTTTTGTGTTTGCTGTGCCATTTCTGAGCCCCTCCCCCACGAAATTTGGACAGAACTGGAGACGAGGCAGGTGTTGAAGAGGAATAAGGTGGACATCACTCCAATGGTAGTGGGTGTAAAACTTGTCCAGACATGTAAGGCTGAATCTTCACGCACCATAGCATGATGTGATAACGATGAGGAAACTCAAGAACCAGTTGTCATTGTTGGATAAATACATTGAAGCCAATGTCTCTTGTGCTACCAGCGGAGTAGCTGGAGAAGTTTGTTCAGACATGTTGCTTCCAAGCTGTTGCTAAGTAGAGGCTCAATTTGGGTGGCAAAGGCTTGACGACGAGCGAAGAGACGACTTGCAAACTGAGACACCAAGCTGTACATTTTATGCTTACAGTGTTTAGTGGCACTATATGGGTTAGATTGATCCATGAGTGGATATACAGGACCTTATCCGCAGGAAGTAAAGGCACTATTCAGGCTTGACTTGTATCCGTCAGAGCGCTTGTATTATGCATATCATCTGCAAGAAGTGCTTTGCAACACTATATGGGTTTTATTGCCGTATAGCTGGATTTATGAACTGGGTTCTTGGGTACTGAGACTCTAGGCTGGTAATTATACAAAGGAAGTGCTTATTCAACTAGACAAAGTTTATTCTTCTGGTGGCTGATGCTGTATAACTGACTGGTCACGGCTCACTGCGATCAGAGGTATATAATAATAATCATAATAATAATGAGGACTTTGTATAGCGCCTAATCTTTAGCAGCAGAGAGGGTGAATCCTACAACGTTTTGAGACAAAATTTGATTGAAATCTTAAAACGATCCGTCCTATAATCTCATTTTAACCAAAAAAAGGGCGAATCCTACAACGTTTTCAGACAAAAAAAATTGATTGAATCCTTAAAACGATCCGTAGGATTTCGTTGAAATCTACGAAATCTCATTTTAACTAAAAAAATGAAAACGAAGATTTTTACGATTTTTTAATTAATTTTGGTCGCAACTTGTTGTCATCCACCCTCTCTGCTGCTATGGGTTAACAAAAAATAATAAATGATTTGATCCAGTCTTTATGATGAAAGTCCTTAGGACGAAAATCATTTAGGATCTCACAAACAAACTAATCACTAACACCTCTTCTTGTAAATCAATCAGATTATTTGACTGGTCGGTGAGTTTGAAATTAATTCTGGTTAATGAATTATTATGGCATCGCATGTAGACAGGATTAATTGGGTTTTCAATAATTAGGTATCCTGGAGGAGCTGTTGGTGCAAATGAATAGAGAATATATCCTTGCTGAGCTTGATTTGATTGCTCTAGATTAATTTGATAGCTTCCTTCGATAACATCACATACTAAATTGAGCGCAATCACCGATGAAATATTCACGTTGAACGGAGCGATATGCCTGCCGCCACCATCTGGGTCATTATTGTGTTTGAGGATTTTTATTTCCCCTGATGCTGTTTTTTTCCATGCATCATGAATTATTTTAAAACCAACATCGATGGTGTCACTGAGAAGTTTTTTTAGTTCTGGTACGTTATATCCTGGTAGTTTGAATGTGGGGATATCTTCAACGCGGATTTTATAGTCTAATGCAAATTCTGTTCTCGATTTTGGGTTATCTTCATCTAATATATCCTGAATAATTTTTAGGTTAAATGTTTCCATATCGTCGATAATTTTATTGCATGTTTCTACGACGCTGATAAATTCATCTCGGGTGAGAGAACCGGATTTAAGAGATATTAACAACAGTGAAAAATCATTATTCATTGCTGTGAAATTTTTAACGATTTCAGGTTTTTTAGCAAAAGGATACTCTGACAATGATCTACCATCCGCCTTTTTTTCGAATATGAAACCAAAAAAATCTATAGTGAATTGGTGATCTTTATAACTCCTTATTGGATTATCAGGTTTTATTCTGTCGGTGATATAATCAGTTTTTTGTGGTTCTGGTAAATCAACGGTTTTTCCCCCTGGTGGTAATTCAGGCCATCCTAATACGGTTCTAATAGAACTCTGATAGATATCTACGACGTATCCTTCTGTACTTATCTCAATTGCGGATGATAGCGTCGGTTCATGAACTGTTATAGCGATTTTTGATTCTTTTCCAGTAATCGATTTTATTCTACGCGCGAATTCATCATTGATTTGTTCGATTTGGTATGACCCTGTTGGTATCGAAACAACTTTCCAGTCTGGGGTTCCGTCGGGTTTATTCTCATTTGCAAACACTAAAGAATTATTGGGTTGTTGACCACCAAATGATTTTGATCTGATATTAGGCCAACTGTGATACACTCGTAGTTTTGCTAGCGCTATCTCCTTCACTGGGACCGGAGAGGGGAAATTCACACTGAATTCTGGATTCGTTGATGTTATTGATATCATGCTTGTTTGTACTGGGTTCGTGTTCTCCACTATTCGTTGAAGTAATTCCTGCGGTGTCGTCATTGTTATTATACTCATGTTGTATTTCTAATTTTGGTATCGAGGAATCATAAATACTGACCATCACTGAGAACTCACAATCTGGTAATGTTGATATTATTGAGATCATTTTGTTTTTTGGGTTCGTGTTTTCTAATTCCATCGATGTTGTCATTGTTATTATATTCATGTTGTCGCTCTAATTTCGATATCGCGGAATCAAAAATACTGACCATCGCTGAGAATTCACTATCTGATATAATCGTATTATCGAGTGACGACGATATCATCAATGATAACTGCGAATATGCGGTTGATGCAATATGAAATTGAAGTAAGTAATTCTGCAGTTTGCGTTGGCTGCATGATGATATCCTTTTTGCTATCCCGGTTGATATACCCCCGATTGTAGCCACCGCAGAAATGCAAATTGGAACTACGACCGGGGCAATCATTGTAACCGATGCAAGTATTATTCCGGCGCCAGTGAGAATGCTTGACACCGAGTACATAATAACATCAATTGCGGTGATTCTTCGTCGGTATTTTTTTATTTTTATTTGATACTCCTCAGTGAGGGTTTTGAGTCTATTTTGAAATTCTCTGACCTGATCATAGCGACATTGCGTTGATGAAATCATTGTTATTTTAAAAAAGCTAGCGTTTTCAATTGTGAAATCCGAACGATTTAGTTATTTACTTAAATCCGCTACGAATTCCACATACCATGTTACTGGTGTCCCAACCAAACTTTTATCAGTAGCTGTTATAGTGAACTTTTCAGTTGTATCCTTGTCGATGATCGTTGAAATCGTATTATTAACCCCGGATGAACTCAACGATGAAATATTAAATTGAGCCGTTGTCACCAGTGTTAATCGATAAATACCTTTAACGGTTGCAGTGATATCTAATTTGTTGTCTGTAGGTGTCCACGCAAATGATCCGTGTTGGATTGTGTACACGACGTTGTTGGTTTTCTCATGAGGAATTTTTGTTTTTTCAATGATTGTTATCATCCTCGAAAAATCACCTTTGACGGCTTCGATGAAGTTTTTCGTCTCATCGATGGATTTTTTAATATCAGGGAGTTTTATTTCTATTTTATCCAACTGGGTTCCAATAAATTTATCAATGATATTTCTACGAAAAACTGAAAACTGTTTTCCGTTTTCTTCAATTTTAGATTCAAGTGTTGTTAGTACAAACAGAGAATTGTTTAACTCATCGTTGATAGTTTTTAATCGATCTGTAATCGTCGAAACGATTACACCCGGTTTGAGTTTACCCTGATCGGAAAATAACGCAACGGTGTTCTCGATTGCGTTTTGTTGTTTAACCAAAATATCATCCAGAGAAATATTACTGGTTTTCAATTTACCCTGTTTGTCTTGAAATACAACTATTTCATTAGGATCAACATTTGTTAAGTTCAACGTCTCAGCTATTTCATCTTTGATTAGTTTTTTTACATCCTTGATAGAATCAGGGGGTGCAGTGCCATCGGGTTTGGGTTTCAATGATCTCCCCCAAATATCAATCATGTTATTGTAAAACTCTTTCTCTCTTTAAAATCGTTTCGATTTCCAGCGATTACTAGTGTATTCATTCACGACAACATGTGGTGGTTTTCCGCTTGGGTTACTCAAGGAGTTAGAAATAGCGTCAAGGACATTTAATACTTCGCTGCCACATATTGGTGGGTCAATCATCGTTTGTGTTGGTAGCGTAGAATACCAAGTCTTCATTGGAAAGGTTTTTATATAACGCAAAAACTCTTTTGGTGGGGCTAATCCATATGAATCAAAATAGACAATCCCACGTGGATCAATAGCGTATGTAACCCAGTGAGTTCCGGGTCCGGTGCTGTTATCTAAATTAATGATTCCGGTTTCAACGCTGTTTGGTTGATGTGGTAATTGATCTTTCATAAAGACACCTCTGAAGTTTTTAATCGCTAGTTTTTTAGCAGCATCCATTAAATCAAAATTGGACATTGGAACCATAGGTTCGGAAATCGAAGATTTCTGAATTAATAAATCGTTCCTGGTAGTCTTAGACCCTTTCCGCTGTACCACGAATACGGGGTTCCTGGTAGTCTTAGACCCAATCCGTGAACGGATCGTCCCTTTTTTTTATATCCTTTCCCAGTTGCCTTCTTTAGTGCCATTCCTGCTGCAGTACCAACGGCTCCTAACGCTGCCGCTTTAGCCACCGCTGGGGCTGCTGCTGCAATCAATGCTGGTATTGCAGCTAACAACGGGAATATACCGCCTGTTTTAATCATATTTTTGATAGCAGCCGCAGAGAGAGTAATCTGAACACCTTTTTTGGCTGCAAGTGCATCATTGAAATGTTTCACCTGACGAGTTGTCAGCGATAATTTATTTGCACCACCAGTCATTTGGTTGGGTTTCAACGTGATTGTGGTTCCACATTTTTTAGCTGATTCCGATTGCAATTTTTTTAATTGACCGGGAGTTAACGCAACACTAATAACACTATATGACATTATACATAATAGATTGATTCTAAATCGAGAAAATCGTTTACGATTTCAATTACATGTTTTTGAAAATCAAAGATTTTCTACTGGGGCATCTACCACTCTCATTCTTCCACCAACACCTTCAAGTAGCATTGATTTGTCGCTGAGAATGACAGCAACCGCTCTATAATCAGCAATAGCACCACGAGTCACATTAGCTCTAAAATGTATATCAACAACAGATTGTCTCATCAAATCGAGATGTTCCAGTGAGAAGTAATAGATCGGATACAGATTTTTAAAATCATATTGTGATATTTGCAAACCAGTATCCACATTTTGATCGCGTGCCATAAATGACAACAGACGATGATAAACTCGTGCGATATGATTTTCTGTGTAATTAAGTTGTATATCCTCGGATGGTTCCTGTTGGCCGTTTATTCTCAGTGAGACGTCTTTCACACCTAATTGATCAAATATCATATGACTGAAACGTTGATCGCCAACTCGTGCGTTATCCTGTAACGCAATAAATATATGACGTGGCGCAGCAACACCTTGTTTTGATGCTAGGTTCCAAGTGAATAACCCGTTGATATTTGATTGTTTAACATCTGTACTCACGGTTAGCCAACTCAACAACGACTTTCCTCCCTGGTCCATAAATGATAGTAATCGTTCTTCTGCAGTGATTGCTGGAGTCAACACTGGCATCCACAATGATATTTTTGTTAAATTGACTTTACCGGCATCATCATTTATATGTGCTGCAGCTGGGTTTGCTGGAATCCTCCAGATTGCGTCATTATCATCACTCTTTCGTACAAGCGATACTGTATGCTTCGCTCCATAGATAACTTTTCGGACGTTTCTACAGAATCCAAATATATGATGCAGTGGAATCGCGCATGAAAATGATTTACGCCCTACTCCCAACATTGAGTTTCGTGTTGCAGCTCCTAGATTGAAATTAGCATCGTTGTTTATAATCATATCCTCGGCATCAATATTAGCGGTGCCAGCATTATTCTTTGGTCGTCTTACAACAAATGGATTTCCTCCAGCGGTATTCTTACCATCTTTTGCAAACATCATAGAAGGTCCTGCTGATCTTGTATAATCATCGGAATATCTCGCTAACCCGATTATTGTTGTAGCCACATCAACATCGCGATCTATCGACTCGATTTCTTTTCCATCAATGAGATATCTAGCACTCTCAAATAGCGCCATGATACCATTATTGACAAAACCGACTTGAGTACCAGCTGGATACGGTGCTGGTACAGCAGGAGTATCAGCAGCTGTTACAAGTTCTCCTTCTACTTCAATAAACGCTTCACAGGGTAGAAAGTATTTACTGGTATCATGGACTTGAAGATCAATTCTTGCTCGACTATTTGAGTCTATGGCATGATAGGCGTAATATTGATAATCGCGTACAGAATCATCCTTGCCAACTGGGGCGTCTATATCAAATGCTGGATCACGTGACTGTTTGAACATTTTATTCTATTTATCAGAGTCTAAATCGCGATTTCCCATTTCATCGTCGTAGTTTTTTAAAGCCACTTCCTGCTATCATGTTTGCAATATTGCTTTGGTCGGGGGTTAAAACCATCGACGCTAATTTTTCATCTACTGCGTTATTTATAATTCTACTAACACTTGCAGGCATTTCCGCTGTAGACGGTAACGGTTTTGAAAATCCTTTGGATTTCATCCGTGATTTCACTAATGATGTTAATTTATTCTTCGCAGTTGAAAACGCTTTTCCAGCAAGATCTCCAACAGCACCAATACCCTTATCACGAATAACATCAATTGCTTTCATTCCTAATTGTTTAGCCAACGGCATCACTTTTGGAGCCATTCTCGCAAATAACCCTAAAATGGTATTACCTAAACCATCTCCGTAGTATGCTCTATAAACCGGAAACCGTGAATTAACTACGTAGACGGGGGTTGGTTTATCATGATTGTAGTGTATGATCATTATTTGAAATCAGAAACAATTTTTCAATTGTAAAACAATTTATCAATTAATCACTGTGATACCCACTTTCCACTAACTCGCCAATGAAATCTCGATATGTGCTGATATCCATGATACCACCCTGAAATAATCGTCTACAGATATCAGCTGCTTCATTAATTATTTCCGGTGAGTTATTTCCAGCTCGGAACCCTCCTACAAGAACTTCTAATCGTGATATATCACTGAGAACACTACCAGGACATGAAACGCTAGCGTTTCCAACTAGACCACTCCCCAGAAATTTTTTCTCATCGTATGGCTGTCTTATTTGGAGTTGAAATTTTCTTTTGAAGTCTCTGTAGTCCTTCATCCTTCTATCTAAACTCCCAGTATTTATTTCATACACTATATCAGCCCATTCATTATGTGACATTCTATAATCCGAATAATTGTCCGTGAAAAACTTCTCTTGTGAATCATAGCTGTTAGCAGCGAATTCACCTAAATTATCTATATCCTCGTTGAGAATTTGTTGTTTAGCGCTCTCGGTAAATATAATTGATTTAGGTAGTCCGCTAACTAGTTCTTCCTGAAATCCTTTAAATGTTCGTTTCGAAGCGGTTGATATATCCTGAGGAAGTGATTGCAAGGATTTTTTTGTTTGTTTAGTTCTTTTTGCTATTTTTTCTAACACAGGAATAAGACCCTCTTCTTTTCTTTTACCGTCAGGATCATCTCCCAGTATAGCACGCTCTATCCCCTTCGTTGCTGTAGTTACTGGTTTAAACAACTCTTCAGATCCCGCAGCAAAATCAGTCTGAAAACTCTGTCGTTGTTGTAGTTTATTCCGTACAGAGTCACGAATTGGTACAAATCTCTTAATTGCATCTAATCGTTCACGAGCCAATCGGGTTGTTAATGCTTCATTGACCATTATTTGAAATCAGAAACAATTTTTCAATTGTAAAACAATTTTTCAATCCCGACCTAACACCATCGGATGGTCATGGAAGTGTTATTTCATCGTGAGACAGCTTCGTTCATCGATGTTGAAACTATCAAAATTGTATATATAATATTAATAATACTGATAGTTTCAACATCCTAGTTTTGATCAATCTGACATATCGTCTATCGATTTTTGACATCCCTTGAGGGTCGGCTAAAAAAAATGATTAATGGTCGGGCAATCAAATAATGATAAATGGTCGGTCAATCAAATAATGATAAATGGTCAATCAAAATTGTTCATTTTCTTGAATTAACGCTCGTAGGTTTCTAACTTTAGAATTAACCTCCTTTTTCAATTCGTATTCGTACCCCAATTCTTTTCGTATTCGTTCTACGATGGTATACAACGGAGCGAACACACTTACGTCACTGGAAAATGCGAGAGAGTCCTTAATAGAATTCTGAATTCTTTTGATGAGCGCATACTTCTTTGGTAGCATATATTTATTGTTGTTAACTCCGTATTCTATATCCTGAAAATCAGACATGATTTGATCAGGATTTAACCCATCTGATAGTTCAATATCCCAACCTTTCAATTTTGAAATCTCGGATATGATGCTATTCATGTTTTCAGAATTCATTATTCTATAATAATGATATATTTCTAAATGAAAAATATGACGTATTAGACATAACTAAATCGAATTTTTTGTCCCGTCCCCTTTGAAATAGCCGATCGACAAACCCCCTCTGCAACATATCGTACAGAGGGTCTACAAATATTGAAATACTTGCCGGCTTCATATATTGATTTAAATACTTTTTCTTCGTTAGTTATTGTATTCAAAGATTTCACAGGTCTCGCTTTTTTCGAGTATTTCCCAGTCCCCCCCTCGTTTGGTATTTTCACTATGTGTAACAGCCTGCAGATTTGATAAAGAATTGTTCTTCGGATTAGAATCAATATGATCAATAACAAAACCATCTTTGATCAATCCATGGAAACACTCGTACACGAAACGATGATTGTAATATTTCTTCTTTCCAACAGTAAAGAACAAATACCCCATACCATTATCCCACCCAACTGGGTTCTTCAGTCTACGGTTTCTTACAACACCATCACTGGATGCTTCATAATTTGTACTCACAGGGTGCTGTCTGAATTCTTGGGTCATTCTTATACTATACTATTTGTCTAATTCAATGACTGATCCATTGCAGGGGGATTCATTATACATAAATCTTTCATTTAGACACTTGTTTTTAGTATAGCATGAAAGAGTTCAAGAGATTGACTTCGAAAAATGCTGAATTCAATGCTGATAAGGAGTTTAAGAGATTATTAAAAATCAGTCCTAGATTTAATCTCGATAGACCCAAAAAACGTATCAAACGTCCAAGAGACGGAAACATGAAAGAGTTTAAGAGATTATTGAAAATCAGTCCTAGATTTAATCTCGATAGACCCAAAAAACGTATCAAACGTCCAAGAGACGGAAACATGAAAGAGTTTAAGAGATTATTGAAAATCAATCCTAAATTTAATCTCGATAGACCCAAAAAACGTAACAAATTTAATCTCGATAAACCCAAAATCCTTCGGATTTCAAAAGCGTCCAAGAAATTATCCTGGAAAGATGCTCAATTCAATCTCGATATAGTTTCTAATACACCCAAGAATACAATTCTTGATAAAGCCATGATTAGTAAAATCAGAGATTGTTTCAATGAATTTAAGCGTGATGGAGCATCCTATTGTTGGTCAACATTTCGAATTGATGGTGTTGTTGACGCTACCATGAATGATGAAAAAGCAGCAGTGATAATTTCACATGTTGGGGAAAAACGGTATTTTTTCCGAATCAAATTCATTATTGAAGTCGATGGCAAATGGATTATTAGGGATAAATTTGAACCAATCCTCAAGAATAAAAAAGCTGTCATTGTGAGTAGAGATTCCAAACCAGGAATTCTAACCGGCATTGACAAACCATACTACGAAAGATCTTATCCCGTAACAGCAATGGTTTATGGGATATATCCGTTAAATGATAAACCCGATATCGCAAAACTAGCTCCTATGAAATATTCGTCAGGGCTTAATTGTGTAGCAACACGGGTAATGGAGCACTTCACAAATGCATCCCGAGGAAATAAACTAACTGATCTGCGACGTAGGAAAATAACCGAGTGGGAACTGACAGTGAAACAGCATGGTGCAAAGATTTCTGATATAGCTAAATTAGAAACATCATTAAGATTTCCAATAACAGTTATGACGATAACCGGAGAGGTTTTATACGAACCGAAATATAACAAAAATGGAGCACCAATACAGATTATTGATCATAATAAACACGCGTGGACACCTGCGGTAACAGTATTTCCACGAGAACGAACCGTGAAATATATCCCACCGGAATTTTCCGGGGATGTTTTCTATGAAGAGAGATTATTCGATGCTATTAATGCGTTGTGTAAGGATGATCCTGTGTCAGTGTGGTTACTTAGAAGTGATGAAGATCCCGAAATAGGATTCGATCAATTTGTAAAACCAAATGGTGAATTATATCGCGTTGAAGAATTAGATAATAGAATGAGAAAAATCGCTAGTGATTTTTCACCGGAGAATTCCCATGAAAAACTACTCACGGATAGTTTTACTATTCCATCAGTGGTAGCTCACTTCGCAAGAGAAAAAAACTCATGGCGTCCAACACGAAGTGATTTTCTCGAGGATGTTAAATTGAGTTGCGTCGAATTTGGTCATGGAGGACTGTGGAATACGAAATACTCACTTGATGGTATGATTTCAATTGATATAGCCGCGTGTTACCCCGGAAGTTTTCTCGGATATGGGGAATGCGCTGAGTACTTCAAACGATTTGGACACCCCACGCATGAAATGACTCGTGTTGCGATTAATGGACCATTACCTGATTTTGATTTAACCGGATTCGCTCGTGTGATATCATTTGAATTAGCTACAGGGTTACATCCGTGTAGTTATGTTTGGCTCGGTAGACACCTATCTGAAAAGGCCTGGATGCCAATAGTGCTATTGAGATATATGATTGATTGTGGTATGCTAATATCGTTGATTGTTTCCGAGGCTATTATATGCTATCGAGCTCAGAAAGAAGTTTGGCTACCACAACCCGATCTAGATCGTATAATCAGCGAACAGCGAAAACAATTCCCTGATTTCAATGAAGAACAAATCATAAATTGGTCTAAGAAGTTATTTGAAATTAAAAAAGAACAAGCAAAAGATTTTGGACGAAGAATAATCGGTAAATTCACTCAAGGTGGACGGTACGACAACGCAAAATATTCTTCGCGGTTGATCATAGATGTCGCTGAATACGATTTTATTGTAGCGGATTTAATGAAACAGGGAAAACTTGTATCCCGTAAGGATGCTTTTCTATCCAATGGTGAGAAAATGGGTACGGTTGTTACCTACTGTGATGGATATAATTCCCAGTACACACATTTGAGAAGTTCAATGCTAGCCTATGCTTCTATTAATCTATTTTCTATGATAAATAGATTTCCTAATACCGCGGTTAGAGTGGCCACTGATTCGATGTATATACACAATAAATACAAATCAGCTGTAGCTAAATTCACAGATCCCGAAGAAAATTGGGGGCGTTGGCGATTTAAAAAGGAGATGCTACATGAGTATTGTGAATCCGCAGACGTTGCCATGGATGATAAATATCTTTGTTGTAACCGTATTGAAAATCAATCAGAATTTTCTAATGCACCACCGGTATCTGATCCAATCTGTAGATATAAAACAGTTTATTTAAACGGTTGTGGTGGGTCAGGAAAGACAACTCGTGCAATTGAATTATATCGTCGTGGTGGAAATACTTGTATTTCTACTAACATGATTGTGCTAACACCGACTCACAGACTCGCCAGAGAGATGATACAGCGAGGGGTAAATGCCTGTACTTACCATAGTTTCTTTCGATGGAAGGGTGACAAATGGACTCCTGAGCGTATGGGTGATAAATTCATTCCTGAAATCATAATTTGGGATGAAATATGCACAGTGTCATTAGATGTATTACAAATATTTCTCGAGTGGTTGTTAAACAAAAACACAAAAGTCGTCATGTGCGGTGATCACGGCCAACCACCACCATTTGTCGGTGCATCTCCACATGAATGGCTAAGGGGTTTTGTAGACTACTATGAAGAAATCACCACTGATTATAGATCACTTGATGAACGATTACGCGAGTTCAAAGCGCTAATTAGATTACAACCGGATAGAATCCAATGCGAAATAGCGCGTGAAGTGATTTCAGAAACTCCAATGAATGATTTCTGGGAAACATGGAGACCAAATGATTTGATAATTGCAAGTAGAAAAATAGTCAGGGACACACTTCAGATGAAGTTATTTGAATTGCATAAAGAAAAATTTGCAACGCTTCCAGTACCCCTTTGTTATAGGCCATCGGATACACGAAAACAGAATATTGAAGTTGATATTCCAGGACAGAGTGAAAAACAAATTCTCGTATTAAATGATATTGTGCTGGTTGATATCAATGTCGTTGAAGATGCATTGCGTGCTAATAAATCCCCGTGGACGCTAGGATACGCAGCAACAATACACTCTTCACAGGGATTGACTATATCGGATACAATTGTTTGGATGGTGGATAATCACATCGAATGGTCGAATTTAGTCTATCTCGCAGTATCCAGAGTACGAAAAATAAATCAACTTCGAAGAGTTGTTTTCGATGATAATGACACAACAATAAGTGATATTGATGTTAGCATCATTAATAAAAAACTCTCCGGTTACAAACAACAGGACAAAAAAAAACAACGAGAATTCGATATTGATGCTAAATTAATAATTACGCTGAAACAACAACAGAATAATCACTGCGCGAGTTGCAATTGTATAATGCGTTGGCAGTATTCGGATAAGGATCCTCGCCAATTCACCGTAGACAGAAAAAATAACAGTCTCGGTCATGTCAGAAATAATGTGATGTTGACTTGTCTTGAGTGCAATAGACGCAACGGTGCTAGTTAAGACCATGCGGTGGCAATTGAGTATCCTCGGGAATTACCTGTAGTTGTTCTCGAGTAAAACCCCGTTGAGGGGCAGTTGAATCCAGTTTATAGATTGCTGGTCTACCAGTTGATCGTGTTATAGTAGATATCTTATGCGTAGTGACGCTCCAAATAGGATCAGTAGCCCTTTTTCTACCCCCTTCAAGCTCTCCTGGTTCGTATAAGTACCTCACAATGACATTACTATGAAGAATTGGTTCTTTGAAATCTTTTTGTGGTTGTACGGGTATTGACTTCTTTTTAATCGCGTTGATAGGTTTCATGTTGATTGTTCTAGTAATCTCGTTATTCAGTGCAGTAATCACAGATGGTAATCTTTTAACCCATTCACGGGATCGCTTTTCTTGAATGAATTCTTTTGCGTATTGATATCCAAATAACCGCTCAGCAATCGTCCGATTAAATCGTTCTACAATGGCCTGATCGCGATGTAGCGCAGTATGCCCTCGTCGTATGGTGACATTATGATGTTTCATTGTAGATAATACTGCACCCTGAAATTCCTTACCAGGATCAACCTGCAATAGATTTGGCCAGTGCAGAGGACCTCGTCGATAAATCCTCTCAAATGCAGAAGCAACTTCAGTGGCTGATTTTGTTTTTAACGGTTCTGCTTCTTTGTATCGACTTGCAATATCAACTACGGTTAGCGCGTATTTGTAACCACGATCATGAGGTAAAAATAATATATCAGCCTGATGAACTTCATTAGGAGCGGTCACATCAAAATGCGAGAATTGAATTTGTTTAGGCGGTGGTAGATAAATTTGCCATAGTGCCTGTTTGGATAACCAATTAGCCGCAGTGGTTTTTTTCACTTTTGCAGCGCTAGCGAGTTTATGGACTGCTGATTTACCCCTCCAGTATCCTCTTGGGGAATAATAAATTGATTCCATATTATTAATTACCGGCACCTAACATCAATTTGCTTTTCATAGCCGATT
Source organism: Unio pictorum (assembly GCA_030141615.1). Lineage (NCBI taxonomy): Eukaryota > Metazoa > Mollusca > Bivalvia > Unionida > Unionidae > Unio > Unio pictorum. The sequence continues at coordinate 1,656,740 of JARLTB010000312.1, forward strand.
TTATCAAAAATGAAGCCAATTTTTCTTTGAAGGATTTATCAGGAATAGCATTTAACGCATGAATTAATTTCACATCTGCTAGATGCCTGTGTTGCAAATTGCTGCTTTTATAAGCAACATCATGAAGGTGACAGGCCTTATCAATGGCGTTTATTGGTTCTTCACCGGGGTTGGGTTGATTTTGATTATTGAGTCTGATATCAAGTCTGGTTCCCGGTCCACAGTAGCTATATCCGGGAAGGTGCTTTTCTCCGGGGTACTTTGCCCATGGGGTTCCAGGGAGCTTTGCCAATTTGGCTGCGATATCACCTCCTCGTTTTTTTTTAAATCAGATTTCATAGACACAAATCTAAATTTCTTTGTACCACATTGCATGCATTTACCAGAAAGCGCTGATCGGTTATTTTTAGTTGTAACCGTCGTCACATCTTCTGTGCCAGTACGCGTTTTGCACTTCACACAATATAGATCCATAATTTATGTATAGAGATATGGATATAATTGATTTTTCAGCGACTAAAAGAAGAGAACCGGTTAAGCATCATGCAGCGCTACCAAACTCTATCCGGATGATTATAATCGGGCCATCTGGATCCGGTAAAACGCAATTGTTGCTCAATTTAATAATGAGATGGATGAAATGGGATAAGTTGTATTTAATTGCCCCTAGCGTAGATGATCAACGATGTTATGAAGTGCTAAAAGATTTTAACGACAGCGCGGTAGAAAAATCCGGAGAGGGTATTATTGAGTTTATAACCGATATCGATGAAGCACCGAGCATTGATGATATTGATGGAGATATTAACAATTTAGTCGTATACGACGATATAATGTTGGATAAACAAAAAAATCCTGCTAGAATATTTTCCCGTGGGCGTCACAAAAACACTGACGTGATATATGTCACTCAACGCTACACTCAGGTTCCAAAAGTCATCAGAGATAACTGCAATATTCTTTCTGTATTCAACGGCGTTGATACACATACGCTACGAAATATTTGGCAGACATGGTGTTCTGATATGGACTTCAATCAATTTCGAGATTTCTTTAGTCATGCTCAGTCAAAACCACACGGATTCGCAACAATAAATTTGCATGATCCTCGGACACGATATCGTATCGGACTGGATCAAATATTCGGTTAAAATCATTTTATTATTTTTTGTTAACCCAGTGATGAAATCACTAAGCAGCAGAGAGGGTGGATGACAACAAGTTGCGACCAAAATTAATTAAAAAATCGTAAAAATCTTCGTTTTCATTTTTTTAGTTAAAATGAGATTTCGTAGATTTCAACGAAATCCTACGGATCGTTTTAAGGATTCAATCAATTTTTTTTGTCTGAAAACGTTGTAGGATTCGCCCTTTTTTTGGTTAAAATGAGATTATAGGACGGATCGTTTTAAGATTTCAATCAAATTTTGTCTCAAAACGTTGTAGGATTCACCCTCTCTGCTGCTTCTTTAGAAGCTCTAAGCGCTTTACAACATCTAAAATGATATGCCTACAAAAATCAAAACAAACACGATGTAACTAGAAAACAGAAAAGCATGCTGAAAATATTAAAGTTGGAAACGTTAGGCATTTAAGTTTGTTCTTGCTGTCGAAAAATGTGAAAGAGATCACTGTCTTTGTGTCTAATGGGCAATTTGTTCCACGTTGCTGGGCCCTGGTATGCAAAAGAATGTTGTCCATATGACTTCCTTTTCATAGTGAGTATAGTGAATAATGAGTATACGATTGTCAGAAGAGTAGCGTAAGTATACTGCTGGTGTGTACACATGGGTGAGGCCGGATAGGTATGTTGGACTGGAGTCCGTCAGTAAAACGTAGCACAGAAAACAACTTTTGTTTGATTCTGGATCGAAGTGATAGCCAGTGTATAGTACAGATCAGCGCGGAGGTTTGCTCAGATCGTAGTACATTAAAGATGATCCGAGCAGCTGTGTTTTGAACCCTTTAAAGTTTCTGGAGTAGATTTTGCGACGAACCAGACAGAATTGAGTTACATTAGTCCAGTCTTGAAAGAACTAATAAATACACGGGCGTTTTAGTGGCATCAATTGAAAGATATTTGCAAATGGAACTGATGCATCTCAGCTCAAGAAATGCAGCCTTGCATATGCTCATAACATGCTGGTGCAATGTGAGAATACTGTCCAGAGTAACACCTAGGTTTCGTGATGACTGTGTGATTTTAATGTTGGTATTAGTTAGTTAGTTAGTTTTGCCCATCACCCCTGCCAGGGTATAGGCCGCCCACAAAAGATCGCCAGAGTCTTCTGTCCTGTGCCATCCCCTCAAGCTGACTCCAGGTGTAACCCATCTTAGTGATGTCTGCCTCAAGGTCGCGTCGCCAGGTGTTTCTTGGTCGTCCCCTTCTCCTCTTGTCTTGAGGGTTCCACCTCAATGCCTGTCTGGTAATGTTGGTTCGCGGCTTACGTAGGGTGTGTCCTATCCAACCCCACCTTCTCTTCTTCTCTTCTTTATCTCATCAATGTTGGTATTGCTGATATTTATTGTTTGAGGTAAAGGATATGAATGAGAAAGTCTTTGTGTTGTGATCAGAATGGCCTCAGTTTTATCATTATTCATCTGCAGCTTGTTACATGTCATCCATGATTTCACATCAGAAATGCACCTCTCTACTCCTTGGATGATAGCATCAACTTCAGTTGGATGTCTAGACTTGTATATTTGGGTGTCATCAGCATACAGTTGTTGAGACACTGGATGATGATCTATGACACTTGAGAGCGGCTGAGTGTATAGAATGAAGTGACCAGTTCCAAGGACAGACCCCTGTGGAACACCACAATGTATATCAACTGGTCTGGATTGTATTCCATTTGGATATACAATCTGTGTCCTGTTGGCTAAGTAAGACCTGAACCACAGTAAGGCTATATCGTGAATGCCAAATACATGCTGGAGACAGTGAAGTAATATATCATGGTCTATTGTGTCAAATACTGCAGACAAATCACAGAGGGTGAAGACTAATATTTCCGCTATCCAAAGCAGAGAGAATATCATTAACTACTTTATGAAAAGTAGTTTCAGTATTATGGCAAAGGTGATAAGCAGACTGTACATTGCTAAAATGATTTTTTTAATTCAGATGAGACACAAGTTGGGTTAGAACAAATTTTTCTAAGATTTTTTAATCATATACACAGGAGATTAGAAACTGGGCATTAGTTCTTTAAATAATTATGTTCGAGTGTTGGCTTCTTCAGCAAAGGCTTTACAATAGCAGTTTAGAAAAATGATGGGAATTCCCCGGATGAGAGAGAGAGTATTAATAACATCAGTTAGTGAAGGCAATATTGGATCTAAGCACTCAATCAGCGAAGGATATTGAATCACATAACTAGTCTGTAATTCTGATATGCAAAATGGTAAATGAGGCTGATTTGCTCTCTATTTCACTCCCTTGATTGCAAGCTGATGATGTCTTTGTCCCTCAAAACATGTTTCCGTGCCTTCCTCTGTAGTAGAATTACCACCAATTGACTTCTGTTCATAATATGCAAGTCTGACATGTAATTCAAAGCATGACAACCTGAGTTAGCTACATGTTGAATTGTTGTCAGTTTGGTCTTGCCCATGGGCGAAATCAAAAGACAAAATAAGAGCAGACAATTTCAATAGGTGTAATGTGGAATGAATCATTCTTTATGAACTAAGAGTGTATGTGTAATGTGGAATGAATTATTCTTTATGAACTAAGAGTGTATGTGTAATGTGGAATGAATTATTCTTTATGAACTAAGAGTGCTCTTGCAGAGTTAGTAGACTATAACACTTACTTGTAAAAGTTTGCATATGGCTTGTACAGGTAGAGAATTAGAGTGTTGCTATAATACTTATGAAGCTAAATTACCAATTCTAGAAACAAGTTACCTGTAGAAAGACTAATTGTTGACTGCCTATGTAAGTAAAATCACTGAAGTGTTACTGATATGGTATATTAATAATGTAGTGGATGCTATGAGTTAACCATGTATAGAAAACGTACCTGCATGTATCCTTCCATGGAGTAATACAAGTTTTCTATAATAAACACCATATCTGCACATAGGAAAGGGAGTTATTATATATTTATATATATTATATATTTAAGGAAGATAAACTGATATAAACAATATCTATGAAACTGGTACGATACAGTATATCACTACTAAATGTCGTCTACAAATTAGCATCAGGATGTATTGGTAACAGAAGTCAGTATAAAATGACTCAATACCTGAAGACCAAACTGGTTTTATTAAAGGAAGATATATTTTTGAAAATAAAAGGATTATTATAGAAATAATGCATATCACAGAAGAACTACATCTGGCTGGTATTTTATTATAGAATTTGAAAGAGCTTTTGATTCAGTCTCTTGGAAATTCCTTCATAATGTCTTAGTTTTTTGTAATATTATACCAATGATACAGTGGGTAAAAACTTGTTTTTGTCATATCTATTCAGGAGAATGTCACAATGGTTTGATATATTTTTTTTTAAATCATTTTTTTCAGGGGCTGTAAACAGGGTGACCCACTATCTCCATATTTAAAACAAAAATAGGTGTAGAAATCTCACAAATCTTCCATTGATGTATTATATTTATTGGCAAGGAACTCAGGCCTCAAACTCAATATTACTAAAACAAACTTATGCTGGATAGGCGGTAAGAAATATAATGCAGAAACCTTTCATCACAGGTTAAAATTATAATGAGTTACTGAATTGACTCTATGCAGTCAACATAAACAAAATGATACAGATAAGTTTTGAAAATAAAACATGAAAAAGATGTTTTGGATGAATTGGGCAAAAAGAACCCTAGCATCTATTGGTAAAATAAGTTTTGAAACGCTTATGATTAAAAAATCAAATCATTTGTTCACCTTACCAAACCTTCAGATTTTTTTAATTAGCAAATGGAATTAAATATTTTTCACATTTATATATAAGTCAAAAGTAGATAAAATTAAAAGGTAGATTATGTTTCAGAGTATTAAAAAAGGAGTGTTAGCAATGATATTAAAACATTTATACAAGCTATAAAACAATTTGGATTCATAGACTTTTTAGAAGCAAAAGAAAATTTGTTCAGGTGTTCAAATATGAACTTTGCAATATTAATATCATATTAGATGTTTATACAGAGATATTATTAAAGGAAACAAATTTTATTTTGACCATGTTTTATTGCTCTGGAACTCAAACAGGAGACAATCTTGTGACAATGAATTTGTGGATCCATTAAAATTGTAAAAGAAATGGATTAAACATAACATTATTTACATTAACAAACTTGCTTACTTTTCCAGGTAAATTTTTTCAACTTGATAGCTTTAATGAAAATTACAATATCAGTTAACATTTTCATGCTATCTAAGGTAACACTCAAGACTATCATTATCTATGAACACAAAACTTGAACTGAATGCTGACCTTTTGTCCCTTACCAATAAATAAGATTCTTCACCTTGGAAAAGATTTATACAAAGTACATTTGAATTTGAATGTTTCACCAACTTTTTCAAAAAAAGATGGTAACATAATTTTAACTTCACAAGTGATTATTGGCCAAATATATATTCTAAAGCATTAAAATTTAAATTTTTTTACATGTGTCATAGAATTCCAAGATGAATACTTATGTATACTGAAAAATGTATATTTTGTATTGGCTCACCAGAGACAATAGTTTTGTTTTGGGATTACTACATTCAATGGTCTTAAAAACTTCTTTAGAGAATATTATATATTAGAAAAATACATTTCAGTTAGAGAAAGCTTCATAATATTTGTATTATACTCTACATGCACAAACCTACAGATGTGTATTGACTGGAATATGACCATTAATTCAATACTCTCTCTTTCTCTCTTCTTTATTTTCACAATTTAATAGAACAAGATGCAATATTTAGAATCTAAGTTGAGGATATGTATCCATAATAATATGTAAATAATACATGTAATATGTAATACTCTTAAAGGAGAAGATTTTAATGCTGTGACAACAATACCATTACCGATCTGTGCAGGAGAAAATAAAATTGTTTTGGAAAGAAACTAAAATGATTTGAATTATTTTTGTTAAAGAGTTGTTTTTCTCAAAGTTATTGCAACTTTGAAAATAGCAAGTTAATTTCTTTTGAAATTAAATATAAAGTTTACCAATGTTAAAAATAAAGAAAAGAAGAAAAAAGTTGTAAAGTTATAGAAGGAGTTGAAACTCCTCAAACCTGTTATAAGGTAGAAAACTTCCAAAACTGCTTACATCAATTTTGTGAGGCCTGTGTCTGATGCGAGAGAGCTATTTGGCATGAGTGAAATAGTAACTGAAGAATTCATTGGATTTGCATCATTCTTATTTACACTGGATGAGGACTCTAACTGCCATCTAGGTGAGCAGATAACTTGGGTAAAACAATTTATCTTGGAAGGCTGGATACATGAAGTAGTAGTAGATATTATGATCAGGTAATGTATTTGAAGAAAAATATTTGAAACAAAAGCTTCTGGTAAAATGTTTGTTCATTCAGAGTGTGATTGTGTGTGTGATTTTGATTTTCAATGGAGCCATAACAATATTTTAGTCATATCGCTATGATGTCTGTAGTGTGGCAGTTCATAGTGATGCCTCACACTGGCATATGTAGCATGATGTCCCACCCAGTCACATCATCCTGACACCGGCTGACCAGTCCTAACACTAACATTTTAATGCTGAATGTCAAGCGAGGCAGCTGTTAGTACCACTTTTATAAGTCTTTGGTATGACTCTGGCAAGAACTGAACCCATGACCTCCCATTTTAATAAGTCTTTTGGTATGAATCAGCCAAGGATTGAACCCATGACCCAACACTTTTAAAAGTCTTTGGTATGACTTGGAGTGGCATGGAACCCATGACCTCCTGCATCCGAGGCGGGCGTTTTAACCATCAGGCCATCTGAGCAGTCTTGATCATTCAGAAGACTCCATGGTAGGATAAAACATGTCTGTACATTTGTGTGTGTGTGTATGTGTCTGTGCATGGATACCTGAACAAGGCAAAACAAAATTAGGTTGATTACTAAATTAAGTCACAGCTCAGTGTTCAGGGTGGTAAAACAAACACTGGCATGTTTAAATATCATTTTCAATAATGGAAACAGTAACCTTAACTGTTTGTTTGTTTGTTTTAGGGTTTAACACCATTTTTCAGCACATGATAGGCTATACATGGAGGCCAGTATTAATGGTGGAGGAAGAACCCGGGACCCCCCCCCCCCGGAAAGAACCACCGACCCACGAGAAGTTACTGGCAAGCTTTCTCACATAACTACATTAGCCGAATCTTAGACTTGAACCCACGCAGACAGGGGTGAGATGGCAGTGATCCATAACGGAAAGTGCTATAAACCACCCGGCCACTTGGGTCCCCAACCTTAACTGTAATTGACGGAATAAATAAAAGTGAACTTGGGTTATGAACAGCAGGCACAATTTTTTATTGCTGATAAGACTCCATGGTAGGAGAAACTCATTTGTCTATGTGTATACATGGATACAGGAAAAAAGCAAATGTGAACTTCATTAACTTTCATTTCATTAACTGCTCAGTTTTTATGTTTGACAGTAGAATGAAAATTTCTCAAATACAATCAAGCCATTTTTGAATATCATTTACAAAATGTAAATAGTGAACTTAACTGTACATGAATAAAACAGTAGTTAACTCAGGTTTATTGCTAAGCAATTCAATGCTTATTTTCTTGCTGGCAGGATCATTTATAGTCTTAAATTCAAACATTTCCATCTTTAAGTATAATTTGCAATAATGTAATTTATACAACAGTCTTTAAAAAACTAGATCTATCAGTAATCAAATGTGTATGGAATATCCCTGCATGACAAAATGACAGACAATTTGTAATTAAAATTCAAAAGTAGTGATCTAACAAAGCAGAACTGAATGTATGAAACACGTGATACCAAGTTTATGAATAACAGTTGAGGAGACTGTAACATAAGAAGAGCTGCAATAAAGACCCAATTACAAGACTCCTTACGGTGAAACTCGTATGTCAATATGATGATCCATCCATAAGCAAAAATATTTTCAAGATGACTGTATTACATTTTAGATGGCATTATTTTCAGATCACCTAGACATTTTTTGGTGAAAATGCGATGCCAATACAATTCATAATAATTCTGGAGAAGTGAAATGATTTCAATATGGCAATTATGGTAGCCATATCGACTGTCAGATCGGCATCATTTTCATTTAGGGCCAAACAAAATATCATAAGAAGTATACAAGTGAAAAACCAATGTCCATCTGGGATAAGTAGTGGCCACTATGGCAGTCATATGTGAGATCTTGACGATTTTCAACTAGACATCATACGAAGTCTTCTGGTGAAAACTCCACATTAATTTGAATTTCTGTTTAGAAGCAGCAGCTAAAGCAATATTTTCAGGATGTCTTTCATGGAGGTCATAGTAGATGTCATATCTGCACCATTTTCAATTAGTACCAAGCAAACATCGCAATAAATTGTTTAGTGAAACCTTGATGTTGATATGTCCATCCACAAATTTTCAAGATGGACACTGTGTTGGTTATATTGTATGTCTGTGCAACACCATTTTCATTTATAACCAACAATACCGTGGAATAAATGTTTATGTAAAGTTTCTTTGCATACTTCCAAATAGTTTAGTGTCATTTATAAACTTGTGCTAATGGACAGATGATGGACAATGAACAACATGCTATCCCATAAGCTCTTATAGTCTATACAGCAAATTACATATACAATATATAAATCAAGAGTAAAAATTTTACAACATACTAAACAGTCTGAAACTTTTCATACATCATCAAACCATAAAAACTGTAATTATTTCTTTCCAATAATTTATGGTATAAAGAAATGTTTTTCAAAATAAAAAAATTTGCAAATTTAACATTATAGTGACTCTATTTTTAATTATTTCTACACTTAAAAGAATAATAAATAAAAAGTGAATTAAATAAATTTGAGATATTTACAGTAGGTAAAATCTACAGCAGAATCTCATTTATCCATTGCTTGTTAATCCAGATAGCTTATTTATCAAACTACATATATATCTATATATCTTAAGAATTGCAAATTATGCAAAACGTAACCATAAATGTTTCATCTGAGTTTGATTTATCCAACTTTTTTATGACTTCTGGATAAACAATATTTTGCTATAGATTCCACTTATAAATGATTCAATGAACAAAACAACTACTGGCAAGTAAATGTGTACAACATAAAATGAAGGCACAAGTTTAAATTCATGTCCATTTGCAAAGGACATTTTTTCAAAATTTCCGCTTTACTTTTATCACAGATTTTGTCTACCATATTTTCCGGGGTATAAGTCGCTACTTTTTTTCGTTTTTTTTCTTTCAAATGACGTGTGTGACTTATACGCAAGAGCGACTTATACGATAAATAAATTTTTTTAACGACTGATATGACTGATGCGCAGTGATGCTGTGTTATAGCGAATGCATCTACGGTATACCGGCAAGCCAATTGCTCGAAACTTACATACACGTAAGTATTAGACTACAAGAATATCAAATTAAATAATCAAATAATATTTAGTTATAATATATATGTGTTAAAATTTGTTGTTATTAATGAAAAAAATATTGAAATTACGATTGCCATTGTTTTCCTTTTATTATTCACCACGTGCTTCAAGCAAAGTGTTGGTCAGATGTCGCTACAATATATGTATTTAAATGTACCGGTAGCGCTTCATAATTTACTTCAATAGTTTATAAAAACTCTGGATTAACCCGAGACTGGCTTCATTGAGAGAACTTCAAAGTAATTAATAAAAAAAAAAAAAAACTGGAAGGCTGGCGAACAACTTCAATTGTTTTATAAAGTGCCTTTGAAGTTCGCTCGGGTTGTGGAAATTGACCGGAATACCAAGACTGGCTTCATTGAGAGAACTTCAAAGTAATTAATAAAAAAAACTGGAAGGCTGGCGAACAACTTCAATTGTTTTATAAAGTGCCTTTGAAGTTCGCTCGGGTTGTGGAAATTGACCGGAATACCGAGACTGGCTTCATTGAGAGAACTTCAAAGTAATTAATAAAAAAAACTAGAAGGCTGGCGAACAACTTCAATTGTTTTATAAAGTGCCTTTGAAGTTCGTTCGGGTTGTGGAAATTGACCGGAATACCGAGACTGGCTTCATTGAGAGAACTTCAAAGTAATTAATAAAAAAAACTGGAAGGCTGGCGAACAACTTCAATTGTTTTAAAAAGTGCCTTTGAAGTTCGCTCGGGTTGTGGAAATTGACCGGAATACCGAGACTGGCTTCATTGAGAGAACTTCAAAGTAATTAATAAAAAAAACTAGAAGGCTGGCGAACAACTTCAATTGTTTTATAAAGTGCCTTTGAAGTTCGCTCGGGTTGTGGAAATTGACCGGAATACCAAGACTGGCTTCATTGAGAGAACTTCAAAGTAATTAATAAAAAAAACTAGAAGGCTGGCGAACAACTTCAATTGTTTTATAAAGTGCCTTTAAAGTTCGCTCGGGTTGTGGAAATTGACCGGAATACCGAGACTGGCTTCACTGAGAGAACTTAAAAGTAATTAATAAAAAAAACTGGAAGGCTGGCGAACAACTTCAATTGTTTTATAAATTGCCTTTGAAGTTCGCTCGGGTTGTGGAAATTGAAGTATAATTCTTCCTTTATTCCACCACCACCAAGATTTTTCCTCCAATTAACAATCTTTTTTTAAAAAAAATAATTCGGTATATGCTTTATGGTCAAGAAAATTTAGGTTATACAGATGACACAATGCTAACTGGCACCCACTGGCAGAAATACTTTAATTTACAAGTTTACCATCCCTGTGTAAAACAAACACTAATTAGTGATGCCCCATAAAAACAAATGGCTGAAAATTACATTGGAAACTTTTTAACATGCTGACAGACAGCATAGTAGTTTTCCCCATGTACAAATTTGGGCATATATTTAAATTTTGTATAACAACTTCTGAATACATTTATTTTCACAGGAATACATTTTCGGGTGGGGTGGGGGGTTTGCAAGACGTAACATTTTCCTTCTAAATTTAAATTAGTACATTGTGGAAGGATTCCTTCTGTTTTTACATCTTGATATATATTCATCTAGTCTTGACATTTGTGGAATTACAGCAATAACAAAATCTCTAAAAACTGACAGCCCCCACTCAAAGTCTATGAAAATTCACATCTCACGCACAAAATCAACACAAACTGACACACCCCACTCAAAAAAATCCATGAAAACTGACATCTCTCACAGAAAATCCATGAAAATTGCCACCTACCATACAAAATCCATGAAAATTGCCAGGCCCACACAAAGTCTATGAAAACTGACATTCCTCACACAAAATCCATGAAAATTGACATCCCACATACAAAATCCATGAAAACTGACATTCCTCACACAAAATCCATGAAAATTGACATTCCCCAACAAAATCAATGAAAATGGACATCCCATGTACAAAATCCATGAAAACTTACATCCCTCACATAAAATCCATGAAAATTTACATCCCAAGCACAATCCATGAAAATATAGATCACACACACTAAATAGTGAATTTATAGTAAATGATAAATAAAACCACATGGAGAAGTAAATACTGGATTCAATGTATTATCATTCATCAAAGTAAACAACAAAAGTTTAGAGACCTAATGAATTATCACCTAACAATAAAAACCACAAATTACTAAACCTAGTGAATAATCACCCATCAATGGAAACCACAAATTTAGAGACTCAATGAATTATCACCATCAATGGAAACAACAAATTTAGAGACTCTATGAATTATCACCATCAATGGAAACCACAAATTTAGAGACTCAATGAATTATCACCATCAATGGAAACAACAAATTTAGAGACTCAATGAATTATCACCATCAATGGAAACCACAAATTTAGAGACTCAATGAATTATCACCATCAATGGAAACCACAAATTTAGAGACTCAATGAATTATCACCATCAATGGAAAACACAAATTTAGAGACTCAATGAATTATCACCATCAATGGAAACCACAAATTTAGAAACTCGATCAATTATCACCATCAATGTAGACCATACAATTACAGATCAAATTAATTATCATTCATCAAAGGAAACTACAAATGAAAGAGACCCAATAAATCATGACATATCATATTATTTAGAAACCTAATGAATCATGACCCACCAATGGAAACTAAAGCACTCCAATCCATGAAAATAAGTTCCAACTAATAAATACATAAAATATTGCACAGTAAAATCCAATGCATTATTTCACATGCAAGTTCATGCTGTGCTTATCAAACAACAGACACAAGATTGAAACGACTTTAATTGATGACAAACTCAAATGTCAGTTAAACTTTACCATGTGGCCTATTCCAATGCACTTCTGGATGATACCACCATTCATTAGGTATATGTTGTTGGTAGATTGACTGCCATTCTGAAAGTTTTTGCTTCAGCTTTGAGAGTCATAACTTCAAGATTTCTAATTCAATTTTTAAATTTTTTAAAATTAATTATACTGAGATCATTCACAAATAAAGGTTTTTAAAAAACTGCTCCGATAATGAGAATGCAGGACCATCTTCAATTAGGAAATGTTTGAAGCACCTTATCAATAATTATGAACACAGAGTAGATGGTCATTATCCATTGATATCATTGTTTATATTATATGTTGCTTTTGTAATTCTTTATCTGTACATATTAAACATTTAACTTCTATTTAGCACCACACAGCCAGTATTGTGTTGCTATGCCATTTAACCCTATACATACATACATACATACATACATACATACATACATACATACATACATACATACATACATACATACATACATACATATATATATATACATACATACATACATACTTTTGATTCTGGAATGGTCTACTAATAAATATCACTGGCTCTGGAATTTGCAACCTTCATCATTAGATAATTAATAACATCACTTTAAATATAAAAAAATGTAACAAATTTACTTTATATTTGTAGTTCAGTCCAAATATCATACCAAATTGCTTTATACAAGAAGGGTGAGTCTATTAACCAGGTCACATAAATACATGAAGCACATTCTTACAGCTTTCCTATCCTAAAATGTAGCCTGTGTGATGTTTACATTTATTGCCTGAGCAATGATATCATCTATGGATCATAAATCCAGCATGTCCTTAAAATTGAGCTCCAGGACTTAGGCACCAATAATATTTTTGCCAATATTGAAAACAAAATATATATTGACATAACACTGTACATGTATACCCATAACATTTATATGTATTTAACGCATGAAAAGATAATACTACCATTGACAACAATCAGCCAATATGGCTTCTTTGCATCATATATATCTCCTAATAAACATACATACACCCTGATTTGATGTTACATACTATACTGGCAGTTCAGGGTCTATGTTTTACTGATGAATCCAAGCAAATTGCACAGACCTATAGTAAATTTCTTACAGGTCATGTAGGCATTCAGAACCAACAATTTCTGTTGTAACGAGTCTTGTCTTATAAATTTTGATTACACATGCATTTAAATGGCAATTATTCACTCTATTCACTCATAAATCCAAATTCATTTTAAAAGTCTATGCTGTACATGCCCCAAGAAACTCAGATGGTAAAATCAATGTTAAATTATACTGTCACATTTGGACGGGGTCAACATAAAGGTGTGATCTGGTACAAATTAGATTGAATGTCTTGCACTTTGATTGGACGACAAAAGCTGAACAAGTTTGAAAACAATATATATTTATATAACATTGCTATTTGTTTTGATAGACTCAGTGTACTCTTTTATTGACCCAGTTTAGTACCTAGCTACCACCAAAAAAATCCAAAACAATAAAAAAAAAATCATCTCAAGTTTTTTGAAGATCTGTAAAGTGCAGAACATTCAACAATCAAGATTGAACAGACTTTGGTTAAACAATTTTAGTATTAAATATTAGAACAACAGTTAATACGTAATTTAATTTGAAGAAATGCATCTACATGACCATGATGACATTCACTATAGGTCTGCTGGTGCATTATGCGATGGAAGAATGGATCTAAGAAGTTGGACTGTAACTGCACAAACTTTTCTGCATGATATATCAACAATATGACCCATGAAACAATATGTTCACACATAATAGTAACACATATTACTTAATTTGTACAATGAATCGGTTACAACAGAATTTTTGAAAATTTTGTACAACAAATGCTGGAAGAACAATAGAAATACAAGATTACGATATTAAAGCAGTTTGCCATGTGCTTAACATCATCAACTGTGGTTCACGGCTGTTCCATTTTAACATGCACACAGTACCCAAGGCAGGTACTTAATAAAAATAAATGCCAGGGTACTCAAAGTGATATAAATTCTAACTGGTGGAGGAAACCCCCCCGAAAGAACTACTGACCCATGAGAAGCTACTGGCAAGCTTTCTCATATACCCACGTTGGCTGAATCTGAGACTCAAACCCCTGCAGACATAAGTGAGATGGCAGTGATCCGTAACGGAGTGTGCTTCAGACCACTCGGGGCCCCGGTTAATACGAATTCTAAATTGCAATACAGTGTGACCCCGCAGTGGACAAAATAAATCTGCCTAGATCTGTGATGAATGGATCCTACTAAAAGTACAAGTCTCAAACTTAACACTCAAAGAAATTTTAACAATCAATAAAACACCTGCATTTTTAATTCAAATGTTTAACCTGCAAATTTATATTAAAACAACTTTAGAAACAATAAAGCATTTTCACAGGATCTAATGACTTCTTATACAGCTATCAATGATAACATAGTACTGAGTCACTGTAATATCAATAAAGCATTATGAGCTAATAAAAACCATGAACTTAAGGGCAGTTAAAATGGCCACTACTTACAACCAAAATTTTTTCCCCTGCATGCAAAAGAAATAGTAGAGGATGTTTCAGCTGATGTTCTATAGTCTCAATTGATTGCTGCTTTATTCAAATGTTACCCCATTTCTATTTTGATAAATGCTAAGAGGTTTATATTTTCCAAATGTAATCCAATTGCCAGTTTGATAAATACTTAGTGTTTTATATCACATGCTTTCCAAATATTATCCCATTGCTATTTTGATTAACGCCAAGTGGTTTATATCACATGCTTTCCAAATATTATCCCATTGCTATTTTGATTAATGCTAAGTGGTTTATATCATATGCTTTCCAAATGTTGTTGTAGTAGGGTTTAATGCCATTTTCAGCACAAGATAGGCTATACATGGTGCCAGTATTGTTGGCGGTGGAAGAACCCAAGAAAACCCTGGAAAGAACTACCAATCCATGAGAAGCTACTGGCAAGCATTCTCACATACCCACATTGGCTGAATCCAAAACTCGAACCCACGCAGACAGAGGTGAGAAGACAGTGGTCTGTAATGGAGAGAGCTTTAGACCACTCTGACACTCGGGGGTCCCCCTTTCCAAATCTAATTCCATTGCTATTTTGATAAATGCAAAGTGGTTTCTATCATATGCTTTCCAAATGTAATTCCATTGCTACCATGGTAAGTGCTAAGCAGTTTATACCACATTTACCAAATTTAAGTCCATTGCTATATGGATAAGTCCATTGCTATATGGATAATGCTAAATGATTTATATCACATTTTGCAAATGTTATCCTATTGCTATTTTAATCAATGCTAAGCAGTTTATATCAAATTTTCCTAATAATATCCTATTGCTATTTTGATAAATGCTAAGTGGTTTATATCATATGCTTTTCAAATGTTATCCTTTTGCTATTTTGATAATGCTAAGTAGTTTATATCACATGCTTTTCAAATGTTATCCCATTGCTATTTTGATAATGCTAAGTAGTTTATATCATATGCTTTTCAAATGTTATCCCATTGCTATTTTGATAAATGCTAAGTGGTTTATATCATATGCTTTTCAAATGTTATCCTTTTGCTATTTTGATAATGCTAAGTGGTTTATATCACATGCTTTTCAAATGTTATCCCATTGCTATTTTGATAAATGCTAAGTAGTTTATATCACATGCTTTTCAAATGTTATCCCACTGCTATTTTGATAATGCTAAGTGGTTTATATCACATGCTTTCCAGTTTCTTCTTGATACACATGTCAATAATCTCCAGACTGTCCCGGTCTAACTCCTTGATCAGAATTAACACAGCTTGAAGAATGTGTGCATTCTGGAAAATAAAAAATGGCGTCTTGTACTAAGATGCAGTTTTAAACCATAACATACCATATATACTCACTTATAAATCAAGTTCAGCTGCAAACAATATTGTTTGGTTTTTCTTTTTGTTGTATTTATTAACATTTTTTAAGCCAATTATGGCAGGCAGCATATTTGATGGTGAAAACCCTGGGAGGAACAACCAACCCATGGGAGGCTACTGGTAAGCTTTCTCACATGCCCATATTAGTTGAAGTGAGGCTCTAAACGTTGGGGACTGGTGACATGTGACCACTTGGCATATCAGGGTCTATGTTGTTTGTAAAACTGATTACTCCTACCAAACTTCACAAACTTAGAACTGCCAGTGTTATGGCAGATCTGGGTCTATGCAGTTTGCAGTTAGACAGAACTTTTAAGTGAGTATATGCAGTAATGGTGAAAGTGTGGCACTTATTATCTTTTTAAAACTACATCGATTGATATGTCTCTAATTAAAAATCCAAGGATCCACAGGAATAATTTCTAGCTAAGATTTGATGAATTTTGAGAAACAGCAAAGGATCACAGTGACTTTAAATCATAATGGAACCAAGTGAGAAAAATGACGCCTTATAGAACTTAAATAATTTGCTAAACAAAGCTTAAATAATTTGCTGACAATAATTTGCTCACTAAGAAATGTTACAAGGTCCCAAATTTAGCATTCAGTACTTGAGTCTACTGAAAATAATGAGGAAATTTGCAAATCCACCACAATAAATGACTCCAACAAAAGCAAGTTTTCTCAGTTTCACTGCCTTGTCTTTGTATTATTTTTTTAATGTGTCTTTATAGCCATATTTACTGTTCACATGGAGCATAGGGTCAAGAAAAAGAAAAAAAAATCAATAATCAGGGACAGATGATGTTATAATTTAAAACTGTTTCATAGTAAATCAACCACTGATGGTTTTGCCATTCATTCTGAATAAACTATTTTGCTCTGCTAAATGAGTATATAATTTTTTGGTACTGTCAGCTTGGTTACTTACCCTGGCTTTTGTAGATATGGATAGAGAATGTTTGGGAGAGGTCATCTTTGCAAATGGCAAGGGTTTGAGACCTAACTGTTCTCGAATTTTACTGAAACAATGCAAAATAAACAATAATCATCATCATACTCAGTAATAATAACAATAAAAATAATAATAATAACAATAATAATATTATTATCATTATTATTAATCATAATAACAAAATAATAAATCTTTGTTAAATAGCAGTGAGATGCCAAGTTATTCTGCAGTTCAAGTGTAAAAAAATATTTACCTTACAAAAATATGAGTAAAATTATGAATACGATGAGTGGCATTTAGGTTTGAGAAAGATGACACAGGTTTCCTGAGTTGCAAATGCCACATTATGCACTAACTGATCTTGCAATGAAAAGAGAGAATGTATTGAACCACAACATATTGAGCACATCATAAGATAATGAACGACAGAATAGTGAAAATGAAAATGACGAAGCTCATGTTTTTAAAAGAATATTTTCTTTCAACTCATGTTGGTATCTGAAGGTTATTTTTAGTCACGGGGTCCATAGTGGGGTCGAGTTATATCCTGAATCATATAATGTGGAGAGTAGTACTAGGTGAGCTAATGTTATAATGTGGGATAGATATACTAAGGGAATTAATGTTATAATGTGGGATAGATACACTAAGTGAATTAATGTTATAATGTGGGAGAGATGTACTAAGTGAATTAATGTTATAATGTGGGAGAGATATACTAAGTGAATTAATGTTATAATGTGGGAGAGATATACTAAGTGAATTAATGTTATAATGTCGGAGAGATATACTAAGTGAATTAATGTTATAATGTGGGAGAGATACACTAAGTGAATTAATGTTATAATGTCGGAGAAATGTACTGATTTAATGTTATTATGTGGGATAGATGTACTAAGTGAATTAATGTTATAATGTGGGAGAGATGTACTAAGTGAATTAATGTTATAATGTGGGAGAGATGTACTAAGTGAATTAATGTTATAATGTCGGAGAGATGTACTAAGTGAGTTAATGTTATAATGTGAGATAGATGTACTAAGTGAATTAATGTTATAATGTGGGAGAGATATACTGATTTAATGTTATAATGTGGGAGAGATGTACTAAGTGAATTAATGTTATAATGTCGGAGAGATGTACTAAGTGAGTTAATGTTATAATGTGGGAGAGATGTACTGATTTAATGTTATAATGTGGGATAGATGTACTAAGTGAGTTAATGTTATAATGTGGGATAGATATACTAAGGGAATTAATGTTATAATGTGGGATAGATGCACTAAGTGAATTAATGTTATAATGTGGGATAGATGCACTAAGTGAATTAATGTTATTATGTGGGAGAGATGTACTAAGTGAGTTAATGTTATAATGTGGGAGAGATACACTAAGTGAATTAATGTTATAATGTCGGAGAAATGTACTGATTTAATGTTATTATGTGGGATAGATGTACTAAGTGAGTTAATGTTATTATGTGGGATAGATGTACTAAGTGAATTAATGTTATAATGTGGGAGAGATGTACTAAGTGAATTAATGTTATAATGTCGGAGAGATGTACTAAGTGAGTTAATGTTATAATGTGAGATAGATGTACTAAGTGAATTAATGTTATAATGTGGGAGAGATATACTGATTTAATGTTATAATGTGGGAGAGATGTACTAAGTGAATTAATGTTATAATGTCGGAGAGATGTACTAAGTGAGTTAATGTTATAATGTGGGAGAGATGTACTGATTTAATGTTATAATGTGGGATAGATGTACTAAGTGAGTTAATGTTATAATGTGGGATAGATATACTAAGGGAATTAATGTTATAATGTGGGATAGATGCACTAAGTGAATTAATGTTATAATGTGGGATAGATGTACTAAGTGAATTAATGTTATAATGTGGGAGAGATATACTAAGTGAATTAATGTTATAATGTGGGAGAGATATACTAAGTGAATTAGTGTTATAATGTCAGAGAGATATACATGTACTAAGTGAATTAATGTTATAATGTGGGAGAGATACACTAAGTGAATTAATGTTATAATGTGGGAGAGATGTACTGATTTAATGTTATTATGTGGGATAGATGTACTAAGTGAGTTAATGTTATTATGTGGGATAGATGTACTAAGTGAATTAATGTTATAATGTGGGAGAGATGTACTAAGTGAATTAATGTTATAATGTTGGAGAGATGTACTAGGTGAGCTAATGTTATAATGTGGGATAGATATACTAAGGGAATTAATGTTATAATGTGGGATAGATACACTAAGTGAATTAATGTTATAATGTGGGAGAGATGTACTAAGTGAATTAATGTTATAATGTGGGAGAGATATACTAAGTGAATTAATGTTATAATGTGGGAGAGATATACTAAGTGAATTAATGTTATAATGTCGGAGAGATATACTAAGTGAATTAATGTTATAATGTGGGAGAGATACACTAAGTGAATTAATGTTATAATGTCGGAGAAATGTACTGATTTAATGTTATTATGTGGGATAGATGTACTAAGTGAGTTAATGTTATTATGTGGGATAGATGTACTAAGTGAATTAATGTTATAATGTGGGAGAGATGTACTAAGTGAATTAATGTTATAATGTCAGAGAGATGTACTAAGTGAGTTAATGTTATAATGTGGGATAGATGTACTAAGTGAATTAATGTTATAATGTGGGAGAGATATACTGATTTAATGTTATAATGTGGGAGAGATGTACTAAGTGAATTAATGTTATAATGTCGGAGAGATGTACTAAGTGAGTTAATGTTATAATGTGGGAGAGATGTACTGATTTAATGTTATAATGTGGGATAGATGTACTAAGTGAGTTAATGTTATAATGTGGGATAGATATACTAAGGGAATTAATGTTATAATGTGGGATAGATGCACTAAGTGAATTAATGTTATAATGTGGGATAGATGTACTAAGTGAATTAATGTTATAATGTGGGAGAGATATACTAAGTGAATTAATGTTATAATGTGGGAGAGATATACTAAGTGAATTAGTGTTATAATGTCAGAGAGATATACATGTACTAAGTGAATTAATGTTATAATGTGGGAGAGATACACTAAGTGAATTAATGTTATAATGTCGGAGAGATGTACTAAGTGAGTTAATGTTATAATGTGGGAGAGATACACTAAGTGAATTAATGTTATAATGTCGGAGAAATGTACTGATTTAATGTTATTATGTGGGATAGATGTACTAAGTGAGTTAATGTTATTATGTGGGATAGATGTACTAAGTGAATTAATGTTATAATGTGGGAGAGATGTACTAAGTGAATTAATGTTATAATGTTGGAGAGATGTACTAAGTGAGTTAATGTTATAATGTGGGATAGATGTACTAAGTGAATTAATGTTATAATGTGGGAGAGATATACTGATTTAATGTTATAATGTGGGAGAGATGTACTAAGCGAATTAATGTTATAATGTCGGAGAGATGTACTAAGTGAGTTAATGTTATAATGTGGGAGAGATGTACTAAGTGAATTAATGTTATAATGTGGGAGAGATGTACTGATTTAATGTTATTATGTGGGAAAGATGTACTAAGTGAATTAATGTTATAATGTGGGATAGATGTACTAAGTGAGTTAATGTTATTATGTGGGAGAGATGTACTGATTTAATGTTATAATGTGGGAAAGATGTACTAAGTGAATTAATGTTATAATGTGGGACAGATGTACTAAGTTAGTTAACATTATAATGTGGGAGAGATGTACTGATTTAATGTTATAATGTGGGATAGATGTACTAAGTGAGTTAATGTTATTATGTGGGATAGATGTACTAAGTGAGTTAATGTTATAATGTGGGAGAGATACACTAAGTGAATTAATGTTATAATGTGGGAGAAATGTACTAAGTGAGTTAATGTTATAATGTGGGATAGATGTACTAAGTGAGATAATGTTATAATGTGGGAGAGATGTACTGATTTAATGTTATAATGTGGGATAGATGTACTAAGTGAATTAATGTTATAATGTGGGAGAGATGTAACAAGTGAGCTAATCTTTCTCATTAAGTCAACAAGCAAAGGTACACCTTATGTACAACTATATCAAAAACTGACTGACAGATTCAGCAATTACTGCATTTATTTCCAAAACAAATGTTTGCATACTAAACAACTCATTGATAGATTTAGTGATTACAGCATTTATTTCCAAAGCACATTTTTGATTATTAAATATTAAACTGACAGATGTAGTGATTACTGAAGTTCATGCTGACACACATTATAACTTAAACAGGTGAGACAGAAAACACTAGTACAGTCGTCCCATGTTTATTGCGGTTAATCAGTTCCAGACTCTACCGTGATAAGTGAATTTCCACGAAGTAGGATTCTTTATTTATAAATTGAATATTTTCGTAGTTACTAGTTAGAGCATAGAAAACCTGTTCATGACCTTCTAAATATGGTTTTTAACATATTTGAAAAAACTGCGATAGAGTGAAGCCGCAAAAGTCAAAGCGCAAAGTGGCGAGGGACGACTGTATATCACAATAAAAAACTTAAAGCATAGTAATACTACACCAGATTTCAGTTAAATATAGTAACTAAGAAAGATACGTAACTTTAAAAAACATTAGTACAGAGTCTTAATGTGAATGCTGACACTGACAATGTCATAAGTAAGATAGAAAACCCTAACTAGTCACACACTAGTACAAATACTGACACTTGACAGAAAACCCTAGCATATCACAACACAACTTTAGGCATGTAGAAATGGTAACACTGCCACTGTCACAAGCAAGACAGAAAACCCTAACTAGTCACACAAATACTTCAGGGTTGTACAAATACTGACACTTGTGACACTACCACTGTCACAAGCAAGACAGAAAACCCTAACTAGTCACACAAATACTTCAGGGTTGTACAAATACTGACACTTGTGACACTACCACTGTAACAAGCAAGACAGAAAACCCTAACTAGGCACATAAATACTTCAGGGTTGTACAAATACTGACACTTGTGACACCACCACTGTGACAAGCAAGACAGGAAACCCAAGTACTAAGTATGTCACAATACAAATTTCAGGCATGTTCAAATACTGCCACTGCCACTGTTACAACCAAGACAGGAAACACTAGTATGTCACAAAACAAAATTCAAATGATGGAATATAATTTAAAATTTGCAGCTGAAAAATCAACTTATGAAGATATACGACGCCAAGCATAGGTAAGACTGATATATTATCTCAACTGCCAAGGATGGATAAGACTGATATATTGTCTCAGCTGCCAAGGATAGGTAAGACTGATATATTGTCTCAGCTGCCAAGGATAGGTAAGACTGATATAGTCTCATCTGCTGTGCACAGGTAAGACTGATATATTGTCTTATCTGCAAAGTATAGGTAAGACTGATATTTTGTCTCAACTGCCAAGGATAGGTAAGATTGATTTATTATCTCAATTGCCAAGCATAGGTAAGACATAGAGATTACTTTTCCAAAGCACTGTTGTCATTGTCCATCTAGGCATTAACATTCAGTGTTGACACTGCTGTTATGTACAGTCAAGAAACTTTATGGGTGCATTCATGTTAGAGCATACTACTCAGCTCAGGAAGATGTAAGACATAACATTTTCATGGTCCACTGGTTATGTTTTGTTTTGCATGTACAGTGGAACCCCGCTATAACGCGATGATCGGGGTCCATAAAATCGGATCGCATTAAAAGCGGGGTCGCGTTAATGCGGGGTTTTACAATATTTAACTTTTTTTCCGAGAACATATACATGTATACATGTACAATGATCAAAAGTCTGCTTATCATCAGATGAATATTAACTGGAATGCATTAATTAAGATATATTCAAAATAATCGATGGCTAATATATTTATAGGTTATTACTGTGCATTAAAAACATTTACTAATTTTTATTTGTTTGAACGATAATACAGATTGACCGATAATACCAGACTATCGCTATATCATGAAAAGTGTATCAACACCGTATGCTACCGTGCCGTCGTGGCATGCAGTTCATCCATAATGGATGTAATTTCATTGAAAATCGTACAGATTTAAAATATTCAATAATTTTGTAATAGTCTGAATTCATTGTGTAAAATATAGGATGAACAAAATATTGAAACCATTTACTTGCCGTCTGATATCGTACAGTCATTGCATGCAGCTATTCCCGGGTCTACATACAGTGTCTGTACAAATTTCATACCGCTAAAATTTTATCATATGCGACAACTGCAAGAATAATTAACAATCAATGCATGATTTCAGCGTGCAAATAACTTTTATTTCAGATTTTGTGAACATCAAGTGAAACATGTGAAAACTGCTAAATTAATTGTTGCGCAAAGTGCAATTAGAATTCATACACGATCACTTCTCCAAAATCACTTAAAGAACCTGGATAAATTGTTAAGTTCTGATCGTTTATTATTAAAAGTCATACGCGAATTCTTCCACCAAATTATAATAAACGTTTTACACACTATTTCTCATACGTTAAATAAATATTTTCACGGTTCGATAAAAATACACGTAAATGAATTTCAAATTTCAGGAACCATGCCACGATCATATTATTTTAAAAGTCACAACTAATCTCATGCCTAAAATGAAGTTAATTTCTTGTTTTGTTTTTTTTTTTACTTTTCTACAAATTTTTTTTCTCCATGTGTGAATGAATATACAAAATTTCGGGAGCCATGCTATGACCGCGTTATATCCGAATTCGCGTTATGGCGGGGCGCATTATATCGGGGTTCCACTACATCTGCACTGGTTATGTTTAGTTTTGCATGTATCTCCACTGGTTATGTTTAGTTTTGCATGTACCTCCACTGGTTATGTTTAGTTTTGCATGTATCTCCACTGGTTATGTTTAGTTTTGCATGTATCTCCACTGGTTATGTTTAGTTTATGCATCTATCTCCACTGGTTATGTTTACTTAAATGCAGCTGCCTCCAGTTTCCTTGTATGTACTTCATGAAACTTTGTGGATATGCACATCTTGTAGGTTACTATTCCCCAGAGCAAAAAAAAGGTCAGTGACCTACATTTTGTCCAGATAAGTACATTTTACCTCTGCAATTTGGTCAGTTTCTATGATACTGTTGTATGTACTATTACAACTTAATGGTCTTAATCTATGTAACAGAAAAGAGCGAAAAACCAACAAGGTTTATAAAATTCAGCAAATAATTTACTTCCCCTGAATACAGTGAAAATGTTAAAACCCAAACATGCCTAAAAGTTCCTTCACATGTCCAAAAATATAGATTTTTCTGAATGAATTTCAGTGGTGTTTTCAGAATAAATTTCAATTTTGAATATGCTGATATGCCAACAGCCTTGATTGATCACAATGTTATAATCCAAATGTCCTTGAATGAATTCACAATAATCCCAAAATAGTGATTTAGTCCAAAAGTCAATGAGAACTTTGTAATTATAATGAATAATTTAAAGATATAAAGCCTCTCAAATTATAAGTTAACAAAGATGAAAGACTGATTCACTAAAGAGATGTTAAAACGGGAATAAATAATTCTGATTTAAACAACTTTATATACCTCCAAACTTGACCTAAGTCAAAATAATCACCGTTTGAAAATGCTGTCATCTCAATAATAACTTCCATCAAATTTGTAAACAATGTCAGATCTGTTTACTTAAATTTTAGTAAAGAACACAACAAACATCAAGTTGACTATGAATTTCGAGGGCGAAACGAAATGCCATGAACTCAGAGTAAAGTAAACATGTTTACCTACAAGTGATTATTATCTTAAATACAAACTACAATCATACACAAAAATTAGCTCAGTATTATATTGTTTACAAAATAGCCCTACAATCTAAAGTCATTGACAAAAGTTAAGCACACAATATTGATACACATAACAGTACATTTACAAAACCTGGAAGGTGTATCTATCTTTAGAGGTAAAAGTTGATTGTAGTGACCTGTTCATCCAGCTCCTGTGAATATAGTTATGTAGTATTTTTTGCATTTTATCTCAGTTCCTCCGACACTAGTGCACGTAGTAATAAAAACTGGAAGGTTGACCTAATTTTCTAGTTCAAATGACTTTGCTGAGATCTGGGATTGTTGAAGGGAGATTTTGTATTATGTTTGAAAGCACAGCAACACAAGTAGGTGATTTAGTGCTGAGACAACTAGACTAAAAAGCCTTGCCCAAGGACATATCATAGTAACCAGAAGTGGTGCAAGATTATAGTGGACAATATGTTGCCACCGATTAGCATCACATTTGGTAACTCTCCCAATTACAGAAAAAGATGCAACAAACTCAGTGAAATGGTGCCTCCTCCTGTCTTGAGCTGGGTACCCCAAGCAGTTGCCATATTGCTTTCAGCTTACAATGACCATGATAGTAAGTGACCAAAAACAAATGGTATAATTCAAAACTACATCTTTTCAGTAATAAGTCTCTAACCACATAGGCACTAAGGCTCCTGCCTCCATTAGTCATGGCTTTCATTACGTGGAAGGATGCATCAGGCCTATTCTACATTTCCAACCCAGTCAGTAATTATAATACCACTCCCTAAAATGGACTGATGCTCTAATGATTAAAAAGAATTTCCAGGAATTGAAGATAAGACTATTTCTATTTTTTAACTGCTGATTGTTTATTTAAACACCTCTTCTAAGCTTTCTGCACAACAAGATTTTTAAATTTCTGACTGTAGCCATATTGAATCTCATATCATAACCATTTTTATTTAGGATCAACCAGACATCATTACAAGTCTTTTAGTGAAAAATCCATGTGAATACCATAAGAGGCTCACCATAGTAGCCATCTTGGATGTCAGATCTGCATAATTTTAATTCAGGTCCAATTCGACACCATGATAAATATTCTGGTAAGACTTTCCATTTAGGGCAAGTAGAGATCAAGAGATATTTGGAAGATGACTGCCATGGTGGCCAAATTAGAGGTCAGTTCAGAACCATATTTCATTTGAGAACTGACTAAACATCATAAGAAGTCTTCTGGTGACAGTCCCATGTTAATACTTTCCTTTCTGATGAAAAGGCAAGAACATCATTTTCATTCAAGATACATTAGACATTACAATAATTCTTCTGGTGAAAACCCCATGTTGGTATGACTTTCCATTCAGATGAGGTAGTCAATACAAGACTTACCGACTTGAAACTGCAGCCATTCTAGGCACCAGATTAACACCATTTCCAATTGGGACAACCAGACACCAAAAGAAGTCTTTTGGTGAAAATATTATGTAACTATGAAAGGAGTGATAACAAGACTTAAGATTCTCCCTGCTTTGCTCCTACTGGATGTCTGAGCAGCACCATTTTTAGGATTAACTACACCTTGGAATGAATATGTGTGTGTAAAGACTCTCAGCATCACTGAAGGAAGATCTACAACAGACAACATGCTATCCGATAAGTTCTTCCAGTCTACGACCAATCCAAATGAAACCAATTCTAAAACTTGATGGCCATACAGACCCCATATTTTATAAGACAATGTCAAGTCATGAAGACTATCCATTAGTGATAACAATATTTTGAGGATGGAGACTCGGATGGATATATTGGACTTAAATGCCATCTTCATTTATAAGAAACTAGATCATGGAATGAATGTGCATGTAAAGTTTCATGGCAATCCTCTAAGTAGTTTAGGAGTTATGATGTCAACTTGTGCTATTGGATTGATGGACAATAGATGGACAACAGGCCATACCATATGCTCTTCTGGTCTTTTACCAGTGGAACTTTAAAACTAACTTTGTTTCCTCCCAGCTAAGTGTGACTGGATCAAATCCCTCTTCCTCATGATCCTTTCTACCAATTGTAGTAAGTTTGGGCTTGGCACCATTATCATCTGCAGGGGTCTCCTCTGGAACCTCCTGCTTGACTGGAAGATTTAACTCTTCTCCCTCCTCTAGAGCCTTGTTTCTCTCCTCATCCTGAACCACTGTTTACATAAGGAGCTTGTACAAGATTAGAATGACCTGAGATCATGCTACCATCATGAAATAGTAGAGTATTTGTCAAATGATAAGTTTCCACCTAAGATACACCATACTTATCAACTAATCATTTTTATAGAAATCAATCTGATTACTGTAAATTTGTAAATGACATGAATACATAAGTTATGCATTTGCAACAGTTTTTATTTTGTACAATACATCTTTAAGAGTAAGAATGAAAAAAATGATCATTATAAACCGGATTCTCATTACATTCTAGTGCCAATTACCAAACATCAGGCATCTTCCAAACCTGGCAATCCAATAGATTCCTCACTCTAGGCAAATGGATGATTTTCTGATTTTAGTAATGCAAAAGTAAGAACAAGAACATGCCATAGGAAGGTATAAGGGGTCATCAAGAAAATCAGATTGGCCAAGTATCTCATAATATTATTGCTATTGGGGTAAAACAAATGCTACATGCTAACTGATCATACAGGGGACCAATTAAAAACAAATGCTACATATTAACTGGTCATACAGGGGACCCATTTAAAACAAATTCTACATGTTAATTGGTCTCACAGGGGACCCATTCAAAACAAATGCTTCAAATTACTGGTCATACAGGGGACCCATTCAAAACAAATTCTACATGTTAATTGGTCTCACAGGGGACCCATTCAAAACAATTGCTACATATTAACTGGTCATACAGGGGACCCATTCCAAACAAATGCTACATGTTTATTGGTCATACAGGGGGCTCTTTCATATCAATGGTAATACAGGAAGCCCATTCAAAACAAATGATACTTATTAATTTGTCAAAATGAGGGCTCATTAAAAAATGGATTCACTTTAACTGTATCTGCTAGGTTTTACATGCAAACTGATGCTAGCCCATCATGGAAATATCACCCTAAAAAATTAATTTCAAATTTAAACCATAATAATAAACAGACTTGAATCTCATCAAACCAAATTGTGATTTGAGTTATATTTTAAACATGGCCACTTGTCATTTAATTCTATAACATTCTTTCTATGCAATCATTTTTCAATAAACAAGATATGCATGATGAATAGTGGACAATTCCCAGAAATTTAATTTAATAGTTTTTGCTTTTTATACTTACCAATATTATCTAATTTCTGCAAATTTGGAAGATTTCTGAGCACAGTTAATCTGTATTTGGCTCCAGCCTTTTCCTCACAAGGATTATCAGCAAGCCACAAAATGCGCAGATTTTGTAAATTTTTTAGATAGCAGATCTCTGAAAGGTCCTCTATTTTATTCTTTCTTATATATAGTTCTTGCAAACTAGGACAGTAGGAGAAGTCTTCTAATGTTGCTATATCATTTACGCTGAAATGATAGATAATACAAAAAAAAAAAAATAAATCGGAAAATTTGTTAAAATTGCTTTTTGTGATCAAAAGTATTAAAAAAAAGATATATATCCCCAACTTCTCCAAAATGTCAGCTTGGAGATGGATGGATTTATTGAAGATTTTATATATAAAAAGTTCTGAATATTAGCGTGCTGTATAACATTGTTTAGGGGTATATAAAAAGTCCAAAATATTAGTATGCTGCATAACAATGTTCATGGGTATATAAAAAGTCCCAAATATTAGTATGCTGTATAACAATGTTCATGGGTATATAAAAGTCCTAAATATTAGTTTGCTGTATAACAATGTTCATGGGTATATAAAAGTCCTAAATATTAGTTTGCTGTATAACATTGTTTAGGGGTATATAAAAAGTCCAAAATATCAGTATGCTGCATAACAAAGTTCATGGGTATATAAAAAGTCCTAAATATTAGTTTGCTGTATAACAATGTTCATGGGTATATAAAAGTCCTAAATATTAGTTTGCTGTATAACAATGTTCATGGGTATATAAAAAGTCCTAAATATTAGTATGCCGTATAACAATGTTCATGGGTATATAAAAAGTCCTGAATATTAGTGTGCTGTATAACTATGTCATGGGTATATAAAAAGTCCTAAATATTAGTATGCCGTATAACAATGTTCATGGGTATATAAAAGTCCTGAATATTAGCGTGCTGTATAACATTGTTTAGGGGTATATAAAAAGTCCAAAATATTAGTATGCTGCATAACAATGTTCATGGGTATATAAAAAGTCCTAAATATTAGTATGCCGTATAACAATGTTCATGGGTATATAAAAAGTCCTAAATATTAGTATGCTGTATAACAATGTTCATGGGAATATAAAAGTCCTAAATATTAGTATGCTGCATAACAATGTTCATGGGTATATAAAAAGTCCAAAATATTAGTATGCTGCATAACAATGTTCATGGGTATATAAAAAGTCCTAAATATTAGTTTGCTGTATAACAAAGTTCATGGGAATATAAAAGTCCTAAATATTAGTTTGCTGTATAACAATGTTCATGGGTATATAAAAAGTCCTAAATATTAGTTTGCTGTATAACAATGTTCATGGGAATATAAAAGTCCTAAATATTAGTTTGCTGTATAACAATGTTCATGAGTATATAAAAGTCCTAAATATTAGTATGATGTATAACAATGTTTAGGAATATATAACAAGTCCTGAATATTAGTGTGCTGTATAACAATGTTTAGGGGTATATAAAAAGTCCTAAATAGTATGACATCACAATGTTCATGGGTCATTGTATGCCCTAGGGGAACAAGACTGAGGGTCTAAACTCTCCTTGGTGTCAAAAGTGGGAGTCAGACTGAGTAAAAAACAAATTCTGGTATCAAAACTAGGGGTCAAATTATAAATTTGGGGGTCTCTGAAGCACATATGAGGGTAAAGGGAAATACTGTAGGTATATAAAAAGTCGTGCATATTAGTCTGCTGTATAAAATTGTTTAGGGGTATACAACAGGTCCTAAATATTAGGATGATATATAACAATGTCATGGGTATATAAAAAGTCCATAATATTAGTGTACTGTGTAACAATGTTTAGGGATATATAAAAAGTCCTGAATATTAGCATCCTGTATAACAATGTCATGGTTATATAAAAAGTCCTGCATATTAGTATGATATATAACAATGTTAATGGGTATATAAAAAGTCCTGAATATTAGTGTGCTGTATAAGATTGTTTTGGAGTATATAAAAGTCCTAAATATTAGTATGATGAATAACAATGTTCTGGGGTATATAAAAAGTTCTAAATATTAGCCTGATGTATAATAATATCATGGATATATAAAAAGTCCTGAATATTATGTGCTGTATAACAATGCAATGGGTATATAAAAAGTCCTGAATATTAGCATGCTGTATAACAATGTCATGGGTATATAAAAAGTCCTGAATATTATGTGCTGTATAATAATGTCATGGGTATATAAAAAGTCCTGAATATTATCCTGCTGTATAATAATGTCATGGGTATATAAAAAGTCCTGAATATTATGTGCTGTATAACAATGTCATGGGTATATAAAAAGTCCTGAATATTATCCTTCTGTATAATAATGTCATGGGTATATAAAAAGTCCTAAATATTAGCATGCTGTATAACAATGTTAAGGGGTATATAAAAAGTCCTGAATATTAATGTGCTGTATAAATATGTCATGGGTATATAAAAGTCCTAAATATTAGTATGCTGTATAACAATGTTTAGGGGTATATAAAAAGTCCTAAATATTATGTGCTGTATAGCAATGTTTCGAGGTATATAAAAAGTCCTAAATATTAGTATGCTGTATAAGAATGTTCTTTTTTAATTAGTAAACAGTACATTTGTGCATGCTCCTGAAGCACTCCCCATGCAACTGTACAGTCTGATTATCCAATTATTATTTTGTATTCACTTTTTGGTATGTTGTCTATACACTGAAAAAATGCACTTCCAACCATATAGCAGATTTCATATCATCTGCCACTTACAAATCTTTGTTAATGTGATTCAGCCAAATAGCACTTCCAAAAATATGACAGATTTCATATCATCTGCCACTTACAAAATCTTTCTTTGTTAATGTGATTCAGCCAAATATCACTTGCCATTAAATAAGGACTTTAAAGAGGATTTCGCAAAATTTAGATGATGAGTAACTTCTGGAAATCATGAAAGCAGATATATGCACCAGTGCATCGCCATGGCAAAATTATGGATGCACGGATAAGTTCATTGACACTAGCAGAGTCAAGCACATGTACCTGAATGATTTAATCTTTTGCATATACTGCTCCAGTGGCTAAGTGGTTAGAGTGTCTGCCTCGGATGTGGGAGACTGCTGGTTTGATCCCCAGCTGAGTCATACCAAAGACCTACAAAAATGGTACTAATAGCTGCCTCGCTTGGTACATTAAGAGGCTAGTGTTATGACTGGTTTAGCCTGGTGTCAGAATAATGTGACTGGGTGGGACATCATGCTACATGTCTGCTGCATGATGCCCCAGTGCTAGATATCACTATAATCTGCCACACTGCATACATCACAGTGATAAGACTGAAACTGTTTTAAAGCTACGCTAAAAAGCCAAATCACACACACACCTTTTGCATTAAAAATATGTGTATAAAACCCTTATGAAATTCCAACTATATTCTGTGAGTTATTGTTTCTGTTTGTTTTCTCCAATCCAAACTTTATTACCGGTATTTTCTTCTGAGCTGGGTTCATAGAGGTAAATCTATGTTGCATCACCTGTGACAATCTCATTCATATTGTCACTCCATTCATATTTGGCAGGTAGTATTTGTTTGGTGATTTCAACATAAGTCTGTTTTTGACTTTCAGGTAATTTAGCCGATTCTGAGGTGTTCTCATGGAAACTAATTAAAATCTATATAGTTTAAATTTTCGCCTTTTTCGCTTCTTTTCCATACTCATTAGAGAAAGGCCTGAATATGTGAATACCAGTTTTCCATTTGAATATTTTTCCCAAAATTATCCTAACTCCAATTTCTAAGTTACCGTATTCATTTCAGCTCTAGTATTTCATTATATCCAATATTTTGTTACACCTGACATTGTTATAAAGGAATTAGTGTATTTATAAATTAATTTAACAAATTACTTTTACTAGACGAAAACTTTTCATCATCCTGGTGGCCTAAAGTTCATAACAATTCTGATAACGAGCTTGAATAATGTTTTGTGTTTCAGTTTAAACAACAGCCCTACACATGTATGTCTCAATTATTTTTGGTTTATATACTGCCTACATACAAAGCATGGGATAGAGGATTCATTTTTTAAATAAAATACCACAAATTATTGCTCATGGATAAAGGTCTCAATTTTGGGATTAGTGTAACTTGAATAATTATTGGCTATAGATGCAACTCCAGTTTAATTGTTTAACCTAACCAAAACCAAGAACAGAGCAATTCAAAAAGAGTTTTCAATACTCTGGTACGGTTCTGTGGAATAAGCTTCCACTACATGTAAAATCGGCTGAAAATATTAGAGTATTTAAGAAGAGATATCATGAGCATGCATGTGTTTCTAATAGATAATGGAATTTAGTATTTTAATACGAAACATGCTAATATAAGCACTAATTAATGCTTCTTCATACAATGTGCATTGGTTATACTCTCATTAAGAGGGCCTCAAGGGAGAATAGTCCTTGACTAATGAGTCACCCTCTATAAATAAAGCATTAATATTATTATTATTATTATTATTATTATTATTATTAATTGTATGATTTCCAGGCCGGATGTCATACTCCATATTGTACCAGTTTAGGATATACCAGGCTCATACTTGAGTACTTTATTCCTGAATGTACAAGATTTGTATGTCTGTACTCAAGACCAGGATGTACCGGATTTGTTTTTGTTTTTTGTTTTTTTATGGTTTAATGCCATTTTTCAGCACAATATAGGCTATATGTGGCAGCCAGAAATAATGGTGGAGGAAGAACCTAGAAAATCTACTGTAAGAACCACCGACCCACAAGAAGCTACTGGCAAGCTTTCTCACATACCCACATTGGCCGAACCTGAGACTCGAACCCACGCAGACAGGTGAGATGGCAGTGATCCATAACGGACAGCACTTTAGACCACTTGGGGCCCTTATCATATTTGTATGTCTGTACTCAACCCCAGGATGTACCAGATTTGTACTTCAGAACTACCAGACTTGCACTTCAGCACTAAAGTCCTGAATATACCAGATTCATGCTTGTGTGCTCAAGTCTAGGATGCAGTTGACATACTTGAGTACTTAAATCTAAGATAGACCAGGCTCATACCTGAGTATTCAAGTCTAGGATGCAGTTGACATAATTGAGTACTTAAATCTAAGATAGATCAGGCTCATACCTGAGTATTCAAGTCTAGGATGCAGTTGACATACTTGAGTACTTAAATCTAAGATAGACCAGGCTCATACCTGAGTATTCAAGTCTAGGATGCATCTGAATTTATACAATAGTACTCACGTGCACATGGCAATATTCAAACTGGAACTTCCCTTACCTCACACTGCAGATTTCCAAATTAGGCATGGTCCTCACAACTGACATATCCTCAATATCTGAACCCCTGCAAAAATGTAAAATAAATATTGAATCAATAAGAGTTTTGTTCTCTATGATTTTCATTATTTCATTTTTGCAAAAAGGTCACATAGGAATAAATTTTTAAGTCCCTTGTAGTCTCCCACCAACGGATTACACTACATCTTTCCAGTAGTCTAATAAACAAGAAGATGCCAGAACATTGGATTGCATCTTGGATACCCTGCACAGATTATTCCTGAACAATCTCTTAACACCCTTTCCGTTCATGACCATGCATACTGGCCCTTCATTCTTTTAAAGGGAGCAGCCTAACTTAGTGGGACATCGCTGTCAGGTGGGAGGAGGGAATCTAGCCATATCAACAGGTAAATATAGTAAAATTTAAATTAGTTCCAACCCCCCCACCCCAACAAAATACATTTAAATATCAGTATGGTGAGTCTGGCAAAACTTGACAAGGAATACTCACCATCACTGAAGAGTAGAAGATCACTAATGGATAGAATTGATATGGTCCACTTTCTGAGTGACGATGATCGAGTCTAATGAGAAAATCTTAATGACTCTTGTTTTTGGTAGGCTAATTTAAGCAAAGATGAAAACAGTTTTTTTTATAAGTTCAATAAGCCTATAACAGACAGTAATGCCTTGAACCTCATGTACTTTAATTTTTCAAGAAAGACAGGTCACAATTAGCAATTAACTGGTAAGCTCTATTGATAGGTAATGTAATACACATTAGTTGAACCTTTACTGGGGAAGAGAAGAAGGGGCTCCCTATCCTTCATTTTCCCTTAGACGCATCCAAATAAATGTGAAGCCCTAACTGGGCATAACAAATCTATCTGAGACCGGGGATTTAAATCAGAGTGAGCATCCAATACACTTTGGTTTTTGCTATATATTGGTAGCATAGGGGAGGAACTGACTCATAATTCCCAATGAAACTAATATAGCACTGCTATATGGCCATGGTAAAAAGCTGACTCCATCTTGCAGATGTCAAGGTGAACAAAACACACTCCAGAAGCTAAGGCTCTTGAAGCAAGCTTCGCCCAAAGTTCATGGAGGGGTGGGAATTAAGAGACAACAAGACAACAGAAATATTACATTTAGGCATGGAGAGGGAGACAGTGGTCTTTACTGAGAATCTGTCCCAATATTGGGTCAGGCCTTTTAAAAATTCAAGGGTGTTGAAAAAGTCTACTCAAATGCAATTAATTTAATATGAGAAACCAAGTATTTTTTCCCTTTGAAAGGAAAGAGAAGAAAATCAGCTAATGAGCCCAAAGAGAGACAGCTAGAATTGATACATTTTACTATTTTACAACATCAAACACAAATTATTCTGCATTTGGCATAAAACAAAATATTCTCCATTTGGGATCATTCGATCTTCTCTTGGACTTAATGATGCACTTGGTAACTTTAACTGAAAACCTTTCTTTGTGAAGATGTCACTGAGATGAGCCAAGTGAAAAAGTGTGCTATTACGTAGAAGACAGCTGTGTGCTATGACAGGAGATCTCTTCTCTGACGTAAGGTACTTGAACAGTCTACCAACAAATCAAGATCACTGAACTCTGATCTACAGAGGTGCAATCAAAATGAGCAGAGCGGTGTAGGGTCTGACAGAAAATTCCACAAAGACTGAAAGCATCCACTGCCCTCTCATCTGGGACTTGGGAAATATAAAAGGAAAGCTTGCTATTTAGCATGGTGGCAAAAAAGTCCACCAAACGAGTCCAGCAATGTTGGAACTTGGAGAATGCAAGACTACAGATTAATTTTACTGACTATTCTGTAACGACTATCTACACTTCTGTGAATTTATTCCTTCTTCCTGGAATATGGTAAACTTGAAGAGTAATTCCCTCTTTGGTACCCCAGCAAAGAAGGTTAAAAAAATTTCATGCAGAGAGAAGATGTGTTACTGTGTGCTTCCCTGTCTCTGAGGTACACTACCACCAAGGTGTCACCAGAGGAGACAACAGAACAGTGACCTCTTATTTGGTGGATCAACCTGTGAAGGGCTAAGATCACTTCCCTCATTTCCAAGCTGTTAAGCTTGGTGCTCAGCATTAAGTGGTTAGTGTTCGAACTGGTTGGCCTGGTGTCAGAATAATGTGACTGGATGGGGACATGATGCTACATGGCTGCAGCTTGATGCCCATCTCTACAAACGGCTGCATTGCAAACATCGTAGTGATATAACTGTAAATTTGTTAAAGCTATATTTAAAAATCCAAATCACATCACACACACACTTCCTGGGACCATGAACCCTGAAGAATAAGTCTTTCTGACCATAGGTGAGCACCTTAACCTGAAACAGACACATCTGTGAACATGCAGAAATGGGATTCAGGATGAATCGGGGTGCATGGAGCTCTGGCCTGAAACCTGGTCTGCCTAATCAGTTGGTGAAGGAAATTCTGATTTAAAGAAATCAGAGCATTCAATGGGTCTCTATGCAGTTTCCACAACACCAAAAAGGTGAAACTGGAGAGAACACAAGTGCAGTCTGGCTAATGGAATCAGATTTACTGTGGAGTTCAAGGTACCCAGAACAGAGATAGAAAAAGATGAGCAAACAACAAGGTTTTTACCCTCAGTACCTCCAAAAGAGACATGATCTTGTCTACTCTGTCATGAGGGTATTTAAACTTGCCCTTTTTGACTGCATGAACAGACTTAAAGACTCAATGTTTCCTACTTAAATATTTTCAGCATGTTTTTATGTTTCTTAATTTCATGGTGTTGATTTTGTTTTTTGTTTTTTGTAGTCATGTCATTATAGATGTTGTAAAGCACTTAGAGCTTCTAAAGATTATGTGCAATACAAAGTCCTGATTATTATTATTATTATGATTTAGTATGAATTCAATCTCTGAGGAAATTCACCTCCATATTCTAGACAAAATCTTGAGCTGGAGCAAGTTCTGGTTGCTTTAAGTTTGGAAGAAGGTCTAGAATGGTCAATACAGTGAGCAAGGTCTTATCTGAGTGTCTATAGCAGGTCATTCTGGATCAACCAAAATATCAGAGGATTGGAATACCTAATGATCTTAAATGGACTGAAACTATTAATATGACCCTGGTAGAAATTATGGATGTGGAGGCTAGTCTGACCAGCAGAGTTAAACATTGAGAAACCTCCCTACCAAAGCAAAATGAGATGTATGCAAGAAAAATAGGGATGTGGAGGTATGCATCCTGAAGATCGATGGAGACTGTCCAATCACCAGGTTCTTTAGCATTCCTGACTCAGGCCGTGGTCTCTATCCTGAATACCATAGTTCCACTTACAAGGATAAGGTATGTTTCAAAGTTTTTGTCACTGCTTCTAACAAACAATAAATAGCCATTAGTGACAGAGATTCCTATTCCAGCAGGATGTTGAAGGCTGCCTAAAAGAGATTAGCATGTCAGATACAATTACTAGTGACCTAGCTTTGGCTGTTAGGATTCCAAGCTTTCATGAAAAGGAGAGCCCAGGTCACCATAGAAATGCTTATTTGAACTGCTTCAGCATCCAAGGTGGGCAGTTTAGTGGGCCAAGAAGAGGCATGAACCTTATAGCTAGAAAAAGCTACCAAAGATTGCAACAAAGGGGAAGGGGGTTGGGTCAGCTACAGGCTGCAGCTAATATGTATGAGATGATTGGGCCTGTTCTTGTGAAACAGGACTTGGATGAAGCAAAATGAAATGTCCAGAAGAGAATTGATTATATTAATGGAGAATTGTAAGCTTATTCATTCATTTATTTATTCATTCATTCAGTTAGTCAGTTCTTAACATTCAATTTCCAGTCCTGCAAAAAATACTCTCTCCATACTTTAAGTTGTTATTCTTCATATCTTATATTTTATATTTGAAAAAAAGCTGTGATGGCTCTTTAGCAGGCAATTAACCACTTATATTGTCTAGCAAAGTCTTGATCCTTGCTAAACCTTGGAGAGAACTCCCTAACTGTAGCCAAGCCAGGAAGCAACATGGTATCTGGTGGAAAGTTTCCACCAGAAACATTTACAAAAATTTTAAAGTTATCAGTATCCCCAGATCACTGGATAAAAGGCTGTAAACCTTGCTTTATCGAAGGACACGCTTTCTTCATATGTATGCCTTATACATGACGACCAGTATTATTGGTGGAGGAAGAACCCGGGAAACCCCCGAAATGATAGATAGCATAAAACTTGGAGAGGTGGACTGAACTTTAGAACATATGTATTAGATATAAACAGTAGCTTGTAAAATGACTTCTTGTTTTTAATAAGATACCACTGGTCTCCCCTCACCCCGAAGTCAGGGATTAGACCCAAAAGATCAGACTACACCTAATGGGTTGTCTCCCCTCACCCCGAAGTCAGGGATTAGACCCAAAAGATCAGACTACACCTAATGGGTGGTCTCCCCTCACCCTGAAGTCAGGGATTAGACCCAAAAGATCAGACTACACCTAACTGGTGGTCTCCCCTCACCCTGAAGTCAGGGATTAGACCCAAAAGATCAGACTACACCTAATGGGTGGTCTCCCCTCACCCTGAAGTCAGGGATTAGACCCAAAAGATCAGACTACACCTAACTGGTGGTCTCCCCTCACCCTGAAGTCAGGGATTAGACCCAAAAGATCAGACTACACCTAATGGGTGGTCTCCCCTCACCCTGAAGTCAGGGATTAGACCCAAAAGATCAGACTACACCTAATGGGTGGTCTCCCCTCACCCTGAAGTCAGGGATTAGACCCAAAAGATCAGACTACACCTAATGGGTCAAAGCTACCATCATATTTCAACCAAGCAAATTAATACATGTATCAACACAACTTGAAAATGTGTCTAGTTGCTTGCATCAGATTTAGATTCGAACAAGACACCAGAGTAAGCAAATATAGTATTTGCACACTCTCCTGTTTGTCCTCCCCTCCATCGATTTTAAAAACTAAAATGTATCAAGCATATAAAAATGCACAACACAAACAACTGTCATTTCAGCCATCACTTTATAATTTCTAAACTATTGCCTTATCTATTTTTGAAAGTAAATGGAAGCTCTCAATATAAACAAACATAAACCAACCAGACTGTTCATTATTGTTAACTGTCCTTTGCTGGTTTCTAGAATAGCTCATTTCAATAAAAACTATGTCATCTGTGTCCAATATTTGCAATGTCTAGTTTCAGCATTTCTAAAACAAACTGAATATATTAAATAAAATGGAGGAACTCCTCTATTTACTTGTATTCAAAGAAATATAAATTAAATTAATGGAATTATTGCGATTATCAAAGAAAAAATAGAAGTGCCCATGTAAATATGGTGGCTTTATCACTAACGAACCCCCATTTGATTTAAAATGCCAACAACTGGACAGTATTTTCAGTCACTGGCAACAATTAGGTTAGAAATTACGAATGAAATGACCAAGTTTTGTGTATTTTTTTTTTACATATAAAAGCTATGCCTGAATGCCTTTTGCTTTGAATATTGGTAGAGAGATACAAATAAATGGGAATGTCCAAATTCAATAGACATTAATTTGTGGCTAAGTGTTAGGATTGGCTGTAAAGTGTTTGAGATATTCCTGACAATATAGCCTTTAGTTCCCCCATCAGTCAATAGGGGAACATACTGTAGTACAAGTCACATGGGTCATGTATGTGCATTTCTCATTTTAAATTAAAAATAAATTGTTCTTTTCAAATTTAACATTAATTTTCTTTAACCAAAGTCTATTCAATCCTGATTATTGAATGCTCTGCACCTTAACTGTCACCAAGAAAATTCCAGATGAAAATTTTCTATCGCTAAGAATTTTTACAATGGTGAACATGTACAAAACTTGGGTCAAAGTAAGGTTCATTATGTCCAAATATGTTTATGTAAATTAACACTGATTTTACTGTCTGCACCTCCCAGGGCATCTAAATAATGGTTCCAAACGAATATGTATGTATACAAATCCAAATGAAGTGAATACTTTCCACTTAAAAGTATGTAGAATCAAATTCTAAAAAATGACACCCATTACTGAAATAGTCAATGTTGAATGCATACATGACCCATTGACTTGATCTATACACAAAACCAGTTATTCTAAAATAAGAAGCCAACCCAAACAATATGAAGATCGGAGTAGACATACAGTCTTACATGTAAGAACTTGACGCTGATATTTATGTTTTGGGTGTCTGAGTCTTACTACCCAACTAACTGCACTGTGTAGCATGTTTTGAAATGGAATAACATATTAACGAAGTCAAATTTTCAAAAATATCTCACACAACTGGCAACCAATTACGCTTTTCTACAAAGTAAAGTCATAATGTTTTAGTCATTCTTTACTTACTCTGATATCTTTTCTCTAATAAATTAAAATTCTCAGAAAAGAAATGGACCAGTTTTCAAGTTTCATTGATCTCCATTTTAGTTGGCGGAAAGAGATGAAAGCTGGGAATGCCAAAATCATGCTACTAGGCTGAAATATTATTCTTTAACAAAATGAATACAAAATATACTATGCTATGCCTATTGGAACTGTAAGCAATGTTTTGTTGCAGTCAAGAAACATATCCCTCACATGAACCTACTTTGGCATACATTGACTACCGTTGCATTTCAGCAAATTAAAACGTATGTCAATGGAACATGAAAATGCATCCATTGGCTAGTGTCAGATTTTGATTCCACCTGGATAAAAACAGCACAGTAACTAGTAAGTATATTAATTACATATCAATTTGTGGAAAAATGTCTATATAGGCTGCCAAGTGTGTGAGATACTCCTGAAACTTTGACTATTCGTTCCGATGTCAACCAACATCGGAACATGCTAAACAACGCCACTCTTTGGGTAGTAAGATGTATCACTGAAACATAAATAACATGAGCTATGTCTTACAAGTTACACTGTAGGACTGGGGTGGTCTAAAGTGCTCTCCGTTACAGATCACTGCCATTTCACCTTTGTATGCATAGGTTTGAGTCTCAGATTTGGCCAATGAGGATATGTGAGAATGCCAGTAACTTCTCGTGGGTCGGTGGTTCTTTCTGGGAGTTTTCCTGGGTTCTTCCTCCACCATCAATACTGGCCGCCAAGTAGAACCTATTATGTGTTTAAAAATGGCATTAAACCCTACAACAACAACAACTACATTGTAGGACAAGGTACAGACATTATAGGTGGTGTTTGTTAGATTAGGATTTTTAACGTAACTTTTTAAAAAAATCTGTCATATTGCTACGATGTCTGCATTGAGGCATCATGATGAAGGGCATTAGATCCAGACTGCATCTGTATTTAGAGGTGGTTGTGGAAGACAATATGCTGCTAGCATATCACCCAAAAGGTGTCAGCTGATAGACTTTGGGGGAGACGACGAGGCGCCACGTAATGTGGAAGTGTTGGCGGCCCTCCAAGCGATGGGTACTGATATGAAGAAAATAGCCGCATTACAGAATGCTGGAAAGAAGAGGTATATGCTATATCCAGTGGACCAAATATACCAATCCTAACATGTAACACTTTCCCAGTTAAGGGAAAAACAACGTATGTGCATGTAGCCCCACCCTTTTTATAGAGAAATTGGTCCAAGACCAGTGGAGGTGGATATTTAGTGGATTACCTTTTCAAGTACAAACAGAGAAAGTGGAGGTTAAGCTTTATAATAACTTTGGGATTAAAAGTTTAGGGAAAAAGGCTGCAAACTTCTGGGGATGGAACCACATCACCACAGGAGCAAGGATTATAAGAGTCATGCCAGAAGATACATGGGCTTTAAGCTCAGAGCATGGTACAAAAATTGTGAGATGGATAGGAAGTGCTCTAAATGTGGTGAGAAAGGTCATGGACCTTGGGATTGTTAGAAAAGCCAACCAATGAGGAACGGAGAAAATAGGGAAGAAAATAACAAGATGAAAACACCAGAAGAAAATGAGAAAAGACAGGGCACAAGACTCCAAACAAAAACCTAAACTCCTTTGCCATGAAAAAATAGAGCAGAGTAAGGGATCTTTCAACATTTCGGAGGAAATGATTCCCTTAATAACATCTACCCCTATCAACAGGAAGAAAATCACCACAAAAAAACGTAAGGCTGTAAATCTAACAGAGAGGGGAACGAGAAGGGAAGTGAAGAACTATCTAAATCCATGGAAGACAGACCCAAAAAGGTGGCAATGAAAGAAATCAAACACCCAAAAGAAATGGAAAGCAGATCGGAACAACATACGGAAAAAATAAGGGACATAGCCCCCGAGGTTACGATGAAGAAAAATGTTTTTAGGGATACACTCTATACTTCGCAGGTCACTAGTGACTTCGAAATTTTAGATAGCACGGTTAGGGCAGAAAATGATGACCCAGGGTCCCCAGATAAAGGGGAAACTGAAGGGAATTAAAAACGAAACAATAGCCAACTAAAACAAAAATAACCAATAGTATAAAAGCGACAACCTGGCAAAGAACCATTAATGGAGGGACAACTTCCATTTGTTATCGATAGACAAGGATAAGATAATCCAATTACAACAAATAAGAGACTATGACATACTGTTCATACATGTACAAGAGACACATAACAAACTGAATGACGAAATTAGAAAACAACCAGAACGGGAAATGGACAGCATAATTGTTATAAACAACTCAATAGGGAAGGATGTAAGGGGAGGGGTGGCAACTATTATTAAAAACAAGAAAGGGTTTAAATGGGAGAGGGTAGAGGAAGGGGTGTTTTTTAAGGGACGTTTAATACATATAAAAATAGGAGGGGATCATTTTTTAAACGTTTATATACATGTACCAGCTAATATTTACAAAAGACAAGAATTTATAGAAGAATTGGGCAAATACCTAGAAAAATACACTGCAAGTAATTTGATTATAGGGGGGATTTCAACTGGGTAGGGGATGATATAGACAGGAAGGACTGACTATTACATGCGGACAAACTATTAAAGGAATCAATGGATTACATTATGACATCACAAAACCTGATTGATATATACAGACAGTTGAACATACCAAGAGCAGAATATACTTTTGAATATAAGGGGGATAAGGGGAGTAGGATAGATCAATTTTGGGGAACACTATTAGGAACAAATAAATATATTAAAGCATTGATAATAGATTTTAAGATTTCGGACCATAAACTAATATTTGTAGAAATAGGGAAAAAATTAAGGAATAGATGGGGGAGGGGGCAATGGAAATTAAATAATAGAATCATAGAAAATGAACAATTTGGGAGGGAAATAAAAAGGGAAATAAAAAAGTTTAAAAATCAAGGGAATCTAGATATTATTTCGGAATGGGATAAATTAAAAGGGACATTTAAAAAATCAGCTATTTTTCATCCCAAAATGAGGGTTAAACAAATAAAACTAGAAATAGAAGCTTTAGAAAACTACATAAAAACAATAACAATACAGGGCATAAAAAAACACTAGAAGAAAAACTAAAATACCTAAAAAAAGAACTAAACAAGGGAAAGGAAATAAAAGCAGGAAAATTCACACACTTATACAAAAATGCAGAAGGGTTATATAGGAGGGAAGAGTTAAGAAGAAGGGGGAGGAAAAGATTCTAAAGGCTTTAAAAATAGGTAGGGAAACAATGACAGACAAAACTAAAATACTTAACCATATACAAGATTACTACAAGGACCTATATACTTCACAAAACATAAAAGACGAAGATATAGAAATGTACCTACGAGAGACTAATTGCGAGATAATAACCTCAGAAGACGAGATTATAGAGACTATTGGGAATTTGTCCAAAAAAAAGGGACCAGGAAGAGATGGAATCTCCGCGGAATTCTATCAAAAGTTCTGCGGAGAACTGTCGCCTATGCTAGAATGGTTATATAATAATACTGCATTAAGGAACCTAGACATGTCAAATACGATGAGGGAAGGGATGATAACATTGATATATAAAGGGGATGGGGATAGGGAAGAACTAAAAATAATGGAGGCCCATCTCCCTCCTTAACATTGATTATAAAATTATCAGTAAAATATTAGCAGGAAGAGTAAAAATGTGTCTTGATAAAATTATTAATATAAATCAAACTAGTGGCCCAAAAGGGCAGGAAATACAAAACAATATATTAAATATTAAAACCATAATAGAATACTTAAATATCAATGGTAAGAATAGTGCTATGGTACTAATAGACCAGGAAAAAGCTTAGGATAGACTTGAACAAAACTATCTATACAAGACACTAGAGAAATTTGGGTTTGGGAAAAATTTCCTAAATTGGACTAAAATCCTGTATAGAAATATAAACTCATGTGTATAGGTAAATGGAGCCAAAACAGAAAAATTTGAAATCAAAAGATCAGTGAGGCAAGGATGCCCACTATCTATGCTATTATACATAATAGCAATAGAAATACTTAGCATAAAAATTAATAAAAACCAAGAGATCAAGGGAATCAAAGTTCCAAATATTAAAGGGATGTAAAAATGTTACAGCATGCTGATGATTGCACAAACTTTATACAAGACAGAAATTCCTATAATGAACTGATAAAGGAATTCATCGAATTTGGTAGTAGTGATGGGAATCAGTCAGAAATTCATAATCAATAATCTGTTCCCCTTAACCAACTGATCATTGATTATAATCGGTTACTAAGAGCAAATTTTAATTTTTTTTAAACATTTGTATCTTTGATCAAGAGTTCAGTATGTTTATAAATGTACAGGAGTAATCTCTTTTAAAT
Source organism: Unio pictorum (assembly GCA_030141615.1). Lineage (NCBI taxonomy): Eukaryota > Metazoa > Mollusca > Bivalvia > Unionida > Unionidae > Unio > Unio pictorum. The sequence goes on from JARLTB010000312.1 coordinate 1,701,419, forward strand.
TAATGACATGTATACTTTAACCTGACAATACTATTACATTGTGTGTTATATTTGTTTTACAACTTTGTTAAATAAACACAACTTTTATGGCTGATCAGGCAAATGTAACTGAAATACTGCTACAATCATCCAAAATTCTTTCGTTCATATGTGATGTATCTATATTATAAAGTACAGAAGGACATGTTTTCTTGTTTGTCATTGTTTATAATGTTTTTTTTATTGTTTGTCATTGTTTATAAATACTATAAAAGATGTTTCAATTTAACTGAAACAAATCAACAAAATGTGTTTCAATTTATTAACTCAACAATTTAACAATGTAATAATGACTATATGTTCCTAATTATGAATCATAAGGTTTCATATTTGTATTTGTGAAGGGAATTAATAAATTTTCAAGTCATCTTTAGTGGCTGGGAGTTTTACTAACCTTTGTGCTTTGAATACACCTAAAAAGTAGTCTCCCTTTACACACACTCGATTATGGAGTTCACAATCGATTATCTGCTCAACCAACTGATGATCGATTATAATCGATAATCGGAACAACACTATTTGTTAGGGTCTCGGGTTCTAAAATAAATCCCGACAAAACAGAGATTTTATTAATAGGAGACTGGAGAGGTAAGCGACATGGGCTTCCTACCAATGTAATTAAAGACAAAGTAAAAACCTTAGGAATAAATTTTGGGAAAAACGAGGAAAAACAAAACCTGACAGAAATCAGGGAGAAAATCCAGGAAAATATAAAAATCTGGGCACTAACACCATTATTCTTATTGGAACGAGCACAAGTAGTAAAAACCTATATGTATGTGCACCTCAATTATAAACTAAAAACATTAGACATAATAAATACAACACTAAAAAAAATAGATAACGAGATTATTAATTACTTATGGGGATTTAAACTGCACTACATAAACAAAGAAACACTATATAGAGGGGAAAAGAGGGGTGGCCTAGGCCTCCCCCATCCAACCCTAATTAAATACACCAACATTCTAAATAGGTTTAAGGAAATTAAAGCAGAGCCGAATATACCTTGGCAAGGGCTCTATATATATTTTTTTGGATTCTCAATGAAGCAGAGAAGAGACATATATAGAAATAATAAACTCATAAAATTAATAGAGGTGCCAAGAAAATTAAGGTCTATAAAAGAACTTTTATATAAATATAGGGATGCTAAAGACTTATGGAAGATTGACACAAAATCAACATACAAATGGATCACAGAACAAACAATAAATAAGGAAAAAAATAAAACAGAACAAGAAAACATAACCATTAACTGGGACAGGGCCTGGGGAAACTGGGTCAGAATATGATCTTTAAAAATGAAAAGTCTCCTGTTCAAATACATGCATGATGCGTGGTTGACAGGAGATTTCGCAGTGTGACACGGCATATGATCAGAGTATCGCCTAAATGTCCACTGTGAAAAAAACTTATTTTTACTAAAATACATACAATGACTAAATGTGTGGAAAATAGACCACAAAGAGTAGGGATTATACTAAAAATTAGGGAATTTCAATTGTACAACAGCAATAGAATATTATATTTGGATGGAAACTACAGCAACAAATTTCTTAATGATATAACAGATTACATAGTTAGGAATATGAGGGTATGTGGTCAAGTGTTAATTATAGAGAAGCACATTAGATTGGATGGGAAACAAGGCACTCAGGAGGAGAAGTATTAGCAAGGAAAGCACGGGGCTATACCACATGGTGCTACGCGAAGTGGACAGGCCCGTGTTCGAGCTAAGAAATACTCACCTCTTCACAGAAACATTAGGGGAAAAAAATATTCTCTTATTATCATATAATCCCGATGGAAAAAATTAAGGTTAGGGTAAAGTAAAGAAATTTCTAAAAAAACACAAAACAACACATCAGGGGGAATACACACATACATAAACTTACTTTTTCTAGTTTTTTTTAATAGGGAGAGGCGGGCATCTCTCTGATGCCCCCCCCCCCCCAAAAAAAAAAAAAACAACTACCGGAGCGTTTCTACATGGGGTGTAAATAAATAATTAAAAAATAAACAGTTTCTATATATGTTGTCTGTTGCTTATGCTACTCTTGCGTGACTTTTGGCTACTCACCTACATTAATAGTGTTAGAATATGACTAGAGTTATTCCATCGCTTATATCGAAATTTGGGGAAATTCACTTAACATATGTAATGTAACCATGTATAACCGTTATACATTAAAAAAAATAATAGAGATGTAATACAAGTCTGATTTTTTATCTTACCAACAGTTTAATTTTTTCACGCTCTCTAAGTCGGGAGCCCTTGTTCGGGCCAAAACTATTGGACCTGTTAATTTTCCAGTTTCCATTTTGACAACCGGAAGTTTACCTGTGAAATGTAAATTTATACTAACGAGTCAGATCCTGATTCCCATGATACAAATGAACGGTATTTATCATCATTATCTCTCGAAACCTTACTTACTCAAATAAATTCAATTTTTTCTCAACTGACGTGAAATAAACGTAATTTTTTACTCAAACAAATACTTAAAAATCACCAAACATCAGTTATTTATGAACCATTCAACGTAAATCTTATTAGTAATAAATAAAACAGGATAATAATAATTTATTTCAAACTGCATGAGCCATTAATCTACATTAAAACAGAAATGCATTCCAAACATAACAGACTACAGATGTGTTATGTGTGTGTGTGTGTATATATATATATATATATATATATATATATATATATATATATATATATATATATATATATATATATATATATATATATATATACATACATACATACATATATCACGAAAGAACGTGTTTGTCGTTGCTAATAATACAATTCTATGAGAAAACAATTAATGACTAATTTTACAGTCAAAATGCATCCAAGTAAAAACGTACTTAAAAGAAACGTCAACAAGTATTAGTAAAGCCGTTTACCATATTAAAATTAAACTGATTTCTGTGATTTAATACAAAATAAATTATAATATAATATATTTGCAGTTTCCCAAACAAATTCTTTTTTTTTTACCTTATCACTGACATAGAGATAATAATTATAATTTTTCCCATTTCGGCTTTGACCTGATGATTTATGCACATTTATTTTAATAGAGCCAACATAGATCAATAAATAAAAACAGGTTATTGTTATTCATTTCGAATATAGTATATTGTTATGTATATATTGATTTAATTTATATATGATTTAATTTAATTGTTTGTAAGTTTCATTTTTTTAAATTAAAATTCCATTACTTGCTATTATAATGTAACTTTATTTACTGGAATATAATTCAGTTGTGACTGATTTTTTAAAAAAAATCTTTTTGACATAAACAACTTTATAGAAAGATTGTATCTAATGCTGACCTAGTTCCTGACCTTGATTCAGAACCATTGATAGTTTGTAGTAAACAATCATTTTTACTTGTTAAAAATTCTTTCTCAGTGTAATATTCATAAAGTAGAATCAAGGTAACGACTACGTATTAAATAACATATGTCAATTAGGTTTCTCCAGAGGATTGACCCGCATACGGGCATCTCGTTTGTATTTTAGCTAGATTTATTGTTGATGTTTTCAGAAATAAGAGATTTACTTGCCTTAACACTGGACACGTCCAGGTGTTTTATGTTGCGATCAGTTTTGAGCTAATTGTTATAGTTTATTTTAAAGAAAAGTGATTCTTTTCCCTGGAAACACTAGTGCTCTGAATTAATTCTTAAACAAAGGATAGCGATGGAAATTTAAACAAAGTTCAAACCTAAATATATATATATATATATATATATATATATATATATATATATATATATATATATATATATATATATATATATATATATATATATATGTGTGTGTGTGTGTGTGTGTGTGTGTGTGTGTGTAGGACAAGGCGAACGAGGCAACCGCCTTGGGCCCTGCTCTTTAGGGCAATGCAACATTTTTGCTTGGGGCGCTGCGTTCATCGCTTGCTTTGGGCCTATATAAGCATAATACTGTTTAAACCGTGGAGCAGAAATAACTTTGGTCAGTATCACGTATCAGGTTAGCTTTTAAACATCCGGATATCCTTTTTTAAATTAAAATAAAAATGAATGTATCACTGGTCAATGAAAAAGGTACCTTAGAATAACAGTGTATAATTTGCCCATCTGGAGATATTACTACCACATGTTTGCAAGTGTTGAGCGATTTATAATTGCTGCCTAATTTCTAGTAAATGTTTCTGCACAATTAATAACACGTATCATTTGTGGTAGTTTTATTTAAATGATTCCTGCTAACAGTCGCTCATTCTTTCCCTTATAAGCCATGTTATCGGTGATTTTCAACATCGATTAAATTTTCTCAAAAAATTCCATTGAAACATTACAGGGTGTTTTTTTTTTGTTATTGTTGGAGGGGGGGGTCGTTTAAAGGGAAATATTCATTCATCACAAATTTGTACAATAGGTTGTGCGTTTCTTATTTTTAAAGCGACTATTGGAAAAGAGCAGAAAAACACATCTAATTTGTGAATAGCAACTGAGGCTAATTCAAAGCCAAGGCGGAAACAATGTTTTATTAGCGATTACTTACCATAAGCTTCGAAGTGTTTTGCTTTACCCAATGTCGCAAAAAATTCCGATGAACTGGATTTTCTATATCAGTGTAGAAATATTATGGTGAATTTGCAATCATGTCCAGAATTCGTGCACTGTAACATCTTTCTTGGCAGGCTAAATGTGGAGCTGTACCGTTATCGGTCCGCGTTTTGAAACTGATTGTGTTTCTTCACTTTGATATTTTAACAAGCACATGGATATAGGTAGAGAGAAGGGCTACACTAATTAGTGCCAATTTGTTTAAATAAAATGTCAAACATTACTTACAAATCGTTCCCGTGACACGTAAAGTTGGGAGTCTGTGCAAGTCGCAAAGCTGCAATCACTTAGCTTTCTATTGCACGTAGACATTTCAGCTTTGGTCAGTTTTAAGCATAGCAAGTCATTATCACAGAGGTAGTTACAAAGGGTATATCAAAAGAGAACCAACTTAAATCATATTTGAATCAATAACCAAGACAAAACTAGTCGAACGAGAAACCAGAAGAAGAAACAAAGAGCCGACGATGAATTTCGGTGTAACGTCATACACTTAGTCAAGTATGTATGTCAGTGATTTCGAATGATAACACGAACGAGCCTAATCAACGCCCAAAATTTCTTGTCAGATACATTGCAACGACAAACTAAAGATGACTGCAGTATGGGACTCTTCATTATTCACGGCAGTTTTAAGTCTCCTGTCTGATCGAATTTACATCACCAGAAAAATTAACACTTTCTAAAATCATCGAATAAAACAAACACCACCAGCAATCCAATAACGATTTTAGCATGACCGATGAAACCGTGACACTTCACATGACTCGCGTTTCCATTTATAAAGGTAGCGGACCATGATCTGTATTATTGGTGGACGGCATTCGCAGCACCAAACGCAGGATAGTCCAAATTAACAACTCACAAAACATGTGACGTGAAAACGAGACAGTGGATTGGAAATGATCTCGGCAGAGGATTCGATAACAGGACATAACAACAGCGATGAAAAGCAGAACTATTTTACACCAAGCAGGCATTTCTAACCGACTGCGCCTGTCATTCCGAAAATAAGCTGGACGTCGTATTTCCACATTTGCCTGACGGCGCTACAACGACCTGTCATTATGTACAAAGAAAAACGAGAAGTGTTCTACGCTTGGTACCAAACTCACTGATCAGATCCTTGTGACTTTACGCCGTTCCTGTTGAAAAATTTCGACAATTATTTCTGAACAAGGGAGATATTAATCCTTTGAAGGAATATTCTATCACTAATGCGCGTGGATTAGTCAATCGAAAAAGTTCATGCCTCTGAACAAACTTTCGTACCCCCCTCAATCCTAACTATTGGTAAGCTATCGATTCTCCTCCAATAATTTACTGACTCTATTACTTTGTATGAAAGTGAAGACGAATGGATTGGAAGCCTTAGGAATGGCGAAGAAAGGAAAATTAGACGGCATTCAGTAGATGACTGGGATTTAGAAAACCACCAGATTGTCTACGAATTCCAGGGATGTTTATTTCACAGATACTTGTTTCCTCGAGAACCGAGTAAGTCTTTTCTCAGATTTTTATAGTTGAAGATATGCATGAGCAAAGAGAACGCGGTGCATGAAAGATTAAAGTCAAGGATACCAAGTGATATAAATGTGGGAACACGATTAAGATCGACGATTCAAAACTGATTCAGAATTTCAATGCATTGACGAAAGTTAAGACGTGGTGGATATTGAACAATTTTGAATCCACGCGACAGTTTGTTTTGGAGGACGAATCACTGGGTTAGGTTGTGCGACGTGGATTATTCTCAAGAAAAGCAATCCAAGACGTATTATATATTATCAATGTGATCGCGAATTATAATTGCTCGGCAGTATGGCCTTGAACCGGCGCAAGACACACTAGCACTTCTATTTGCCCATATTTCAATGGTACAACAACCAAAAGAACATAAATACCTTTTTGCCTTGGAATTTTTAAACAATCGATCTCGTTTTCGCCATAGAAATGTTACATGGACAAGTGCGTACTTGTTCAGTAACCAAACGATTTTTATCTTCTTAGTTGTGATAATGCTGGTTCTACATAATTATCTGAGAATGCAAACGGGATGGATGTTGTTGCTGAACTCCACTTCATTGTTGTAGAAACATTGACATAGGTTGTCTTTTGTTTTAAATTTTCGCATCAGCTTTCACCGACCCAAGCTGGCTTCGATTATGTATTGGTATATTTGGGTGGTCTTTGATGTAGCCAACAATTTGTATTTGATCCTTTAACAAAGTTACATTTCAGTGTACATTTTATGAGAACTTTTATGAGACGTTTTGTTGGAAGGATTATGGTTCGTTCTCATAAACACATGCTGGGAACTCAGGAAGGTAGGAAGAAGAAAGGAATGAGTTCCCAGATAAAGGATGTCACCCGATGATAGAAATGTCTAAGGAATTCAGGTACGGAATCGTAGCTGGAATAAGAAGACAGACATCTCTTTTCTTGTCGGTACGGAAACTTTATTTATGATGTTAGTCCACTAATGACATTTTTTCAAGAATCTTCTCCATAACTTTTATGACATAACTCTCTCAAAAGAAAGTCACTCATAACGGCTACATCTTGGGGACATTGGCATTGCGAGAAGTCAGAGATACGGTAATATTCTCCATCCACTTGTTATGAAAAAGTCTCAAGAGAGAGAGAGAGAGAGAGAGAGAGAGAGAGAGAGAGAGAGAGAGAGAGAGAGAGAGAGAGAGAGAGAAAAGAAAGAGTTCAGGCTCTCTTAAAAGTGTGTCGCCACAATGACGAAACACAGCTACATCTGTAATGAAAAAACGAACATCCCGCTAGCTTCTAAGCATGAGGGACTTTATTTAAATAATCAACACACATATATATTACTACATTCTAGAAACACTTCTATAAACTTTATAATCAAAATTCATGAAATACATATTATATTTTCCTTATTAAGCGTTCCAACTTCATTCATTCGTATAACTTCTGCATTTTAGAATATTATACAAATAGTTAATTCTCGATCAATTTCAAGATAGCCAAAAGTATAAAATGTAATAATTGTAATTAATGCAACAATTAATTTAAGGAAATGCATTTTACTCATTTTAAAATAGAATATTGATTTAGAATATGTTGCTAGATATTACTCTTTCTTGCTTAAAGAATACTTTATTTCAACAGTAAATCTAAACATGAAGTTGGTAGTGAATTCAACCATTACAATAAAAATTACATAAATATAATTAAATATGAATTATTTAAAACATTTAAACATTCCATTAAATTATATTATAAATAGAAGTATTAAGTGAACAATATTGCTAACATAACAATGTTACTATTAAAATCTCAAACATTAAAAGTACTTATTCCTAAAAGAGGTTTTTCGAGATGTACAGTTCTTACCTGGAATAAGAAGACAGACATCTATTTTCTTGTCGGTACGGAAACTGATCTGAGCTTAGATACGTGATCTATTTATACGCATCCAGCTCATGTCAGGGTTAAACAAGGTCACACCTTTAGCGTACCGGTAAGAAAAAGATGCTTACTCTTCATCAGGTAGGAACCAGTTTCATCAGGTAGGAACCAGTTTGTTTTACGTCATAAGACTTAGTCTTATTGTTTATTTATATTCTTTTGCCATCGTCATACCAAATATGGTTATCCGTTAGTTGAGAACCATTTTGTTTTGTGCCCCAAGTAGTTTTTTTTTTATAAAAAGGTTAACCCACTTTTATTAACCGAATTGGTAATTCGCTCATGTCTGGGTCACATAATATATGTTTTTACTGATAGAATCTAGGAGTTTCTAGCTAAATCAGCGATATGGCATGTATAATGTTTTTTTTTTTTTTGTAATATAGTTCCACACATATTGTATATTGGTAAAGTTTCAGTTATCTTACTAGTTTTTGGCAATATACATTGCTTATTTTTCGCTTGCACAGCAACTATTTTCATTCTATTAACATATATATTTGTGCTTTATAAATAAATGAAATTAATCTAAATATATTTTAGAAACTTACTTTAATATAAATGAATAAAACATTACTTTAATACAAGTTAAAGAAAATGACAATCTTATTAATTTTGCTAAAAAAATCCATCCTAACATACACATGTTTTGTTTATCCGGTTTTGCTTTGAAAAGTAAATAAAATCCATATCAACCTGGGCATTACTGGTTACCCTATCCACCACCACTCCTCGGTGCCTAATTCCGCAACCTCATTTCTGAATCCATCACTTGTATGTAATAACAAGACAATCATACACATAAATGAGAAAGATGATTAACTAAGTACCCGTCCACTAAACTTAATTTTATCTCCGACGTCTATTCGAAATATATAACATCGACCGATCTGTCAATACGCTAATTTGGTTACACCAAACCTAGGTACCCTGGTTCATTTTTCCGTACTATCATTATACTCCACCAGCCTTTAATTCCGGTTAAGATAAACAAGTACGATCCTGGACTAGCTGTGTGCTTTGACCTTTCAAAGTTGAGGTTTGGATTTATCAAAACCATTATTAAAAGATTGAAAACACAGTCGGCCCTGTACTTTGGTTGATAAGCTAATGTCTTCCTCTACTTTCTTCGGTTAATATTGAATTCGATTCCATGATGGTACTACGCATGGTCTTAACGGTATTGTTGACAGCTCCTCGGCAACCTTTGCATCCTCATATTGTTCCATCTGAGCACTGGCATCAGCGATGTGGTCTTTGATAGAGGCAACCAACATACCAGAGTATCTGATTCCTCCGATGTCATTGATTTGAGTGAGGTTATTTTGCAACACCGCCTCACAGCTTAAAAACGACATATTGAATGATCAGTCATGTAAACTCAGTTTAATTCGCTTAATTCGTAAATATTAATATACATTTTATATATTAGTAAGTGTACTTACAAAGTGACAAGGTTAAATCAAAGCTCAAGTCCACATAACACTTCAGCATGTCCACATATTGACCCGTACAGTTGAGTTTGCAACAGCAGATTCGAATAAAAACAGCAGTTGGCGAATTTGTCCTCCTAGGGTTTGAATGATCAACAAATTCAAATGGTATTGCAAGCCTGTACGAGTCAAAATATAATAGAATGATTTATTATGAATGCTTATGCAACCTAATGAGTCCCATATCGTGCTGCTAAGTCTAACTCAACGATGCGGGTGTCTCTTGTGGGTGGTATCATCGATGCAAATTCATTCCGCTTAAAGACGCGTCGGATATCCTTAACTCACTTTGCCATAGCGAGAAAATCAAGATCAGTTAAAGGGGAGGTATTCTTCGAGTTGAATCGGGTAGTTGAGTTCTTCGATCTGATGGTATTCCGCGAATTGTCTCAGGTTATCGAAGACCTTACCCTTTTTTACCCGTTTATGATATGATATGCGTCCTTCAATCGCTTTTTTAATGGTCATCTCGGATATGCTTTAGCCTGACCTAAAATCAGCCGCTTTTAAAAGTGCGAAAGTCTCAGCCACTGACATTGTTGAAATGGTGGCGAGGAATTAAAATATTCCAGTTTTTTATGCAGCTGCGTTACATCTGACTTGGATAATCTGAATGTCATCCATAAGGTATTTTGTTTTACTGCATTAAACTTATTAAGATGTGGCTTGGTCATCCATAAGGAATCAACTGCGTTGAAGAAAACCTCAATGAGCGGTTTCTTTGATGATATTACTGATCGGCACGGACATTGTTTCTCAAGATGGAAGTGTAAATGTTTGTGAAATGTAACTGGAATGGATGGTTGTCGAATCACTAATAGGCTTAGTTGGTATATAATTTAGTGAAACGCTTGAAATCCCTAGTTATTCAACTGACCGCAACAACATTTTATATACTAACAACTCCCATTGCAGATTGTTTGATCATCAATGCAGCGCGATGCCGTCAGCACCTTTGATGATCACGTACAATCCTTCGACATCATCAAAAGGATTATTTCCGTAATATACCATGTGCACAAGTTTTATTTCATCAATAATACGTACTGTTATAACATGTCTATATACGATTCTCATTGCATTCAATATCAGGTTGATTTCTAAATTATAAATTTATTGTCAACGTTTCTTCGCGTAGATCTATCTGTGCCCGTTCTTCTCCACAAGGCAAAATGAAGTTGTTTTAACTGGAGTTTGTCGCATGGAAGATATACAGGCGCTGGAGTACTCGATATCGGATCTACGCTTCATAGAACATCAAATAGTATGTAACCCTGAGATGCAACGAATGTGGAAACTCCGCTTTTGGAAATGCCACTGCTGCCACCACAGGTTATATTGATATGAATCTTCAAATCATATCAATGTCTGGCGCGTGTTCGTTTGCCCTCGGGAATTTTATTAATATCTTCCAACCAACCCAGAATTTTTCTTACCGATGACCTTGGAATGTCAAACACGTACAGAGAAACTTTAATCGAGACGGTATAACTGAATGTGGGATCATATTCATTTATGAAAATTGTAGAGTCTTTGCCAGTCTGTAATAGAATGCACCGGCGAATCACTTTATTGATCGATTCTAGGTCACTCGCGCACATGTGAACTTCTTTCAAGGTTTAGCATTCACCAATAGAAAACAAACACGATTATTCGCGGGAAGACCATCGAATGGTAGTCCTCTGATATTAATCTCAGTGGAATACAAACGCCACGAGGCTAGTGCAATCTCAAGAGTGCGTGATTCATATGATTGGCGCTGATTGATGGTTTTGTTCACTGAGATGACTCTCTGAGTTGTTTTTACAACGCGCTGGAACATATCATTGATTCTGCGTAAAACATGACGTATATCAGAATTCATAATCAGTGTTCAATAAATCATCGAAGTCATCAATACGTTTATGCATCAAGAAACGAAACATCCCCGAGTCCATGATGTCAATTGGTCTTCACAATCTGACCCCACGAGTGTTTCAGTCGATCTACGAGTTGATTAACTTTATGCCGGTCAACAAAGTGCATTGAACCCAGGTTTGACCCTTAAGTTATCATACAATATTTAGCTGTACCATATTTTCTTCAACATTTGCTTGCAAGGTCCTCAGATTTATAAGTTTAAGTGGTTCTTCGTTTTCCTTGAAGAACATTCTCTTTAAGAGGCGCATCCTTCTTGGGATGAACATCCGTTTGTTTAGTCTCCTTCTCATAGAGTTTGAATATAACTACATTCAATGTATCTCGACAAATATCTAAATTTGGTTTGGTCATTTTTTCCTCTATGGTTTGATACGAGATAGCAAGCTGCTCAAATTCAGACCACTAAGGATCTGTACTGCTGAATCTTTTGTGCCCAACCCACTCGTTGTATACTTATACGGACCAGTTCTTTTTGATAATACATGATTATGTATCCATTGGTAGTTCAGGCTCCAATATATAGATTGTTATGTCTTTTGCAGTAGGGATTTTAATCGACAGAAGCCTAGAGAATAATTGCGTTGATGCTGATCGTTATATACATGATCTGGCGTTTCGTGGCATCACATCAAGTGATAGCCATGTTCGTCCACGTGCTGACGTGTGTTTCATCATGACTTGAGCGCCACTGAAGGTATAACTGCAGTATAATAACATATACCAGAAAAGTGCGGAACGACCCATTCTTGCGACATACTTAAGTCGCGTATTTATTAGAGAGGTGAAGCATCTGTTAAAAAGATCTCAGCAAATGTTACCCATGGGGTCGCTCGAGCATGGTTAGCCAAATAAGAATTACGGGAGATTCATTTGCCGGCATCAAGGTAGATATCCTGTAGATAGTTTGTTGTGTTGATCCCAGCAAAGTTCATAAAGTGGATCTTTTATTTCTCCCAAATGATCGCTCACTTATGTACGCGTTAAATAATGAATATGCAAGTCATCAGTAGGCACAAGGAACCATAATCAGTGTTGATGTGTCGTTTGTCCTCGTTAATTTTATTAACATCTTCAGACCAACCCAGAATTTTTCCTACTGATGACCTTGGAATGTAATCGGTAAGTCTATGGTTTAACGCCATTTTTCAGCACAAACAAAGCTATACATGACGGCCAGTATAAATGGTGGAGGAAGAACCAGGGAAAACCCTATAAAGAATCACCGACCAACGAGCTTTCTCACATATCCACATTGACCCAGAGTCAATAACGTCTTGAGATGCATCGTTTGTCGCAGACGAATTTAAGCGTTTTTATGAAAGTTCTCCACTAACATATCAACAACTTATCAAGAAGGATTCGGGCAAAGAATGTTCGTGAGTCTTTGCTGATGAGTCATGAACATAATTAGATGTATCACGACCAGGCTATTGTGGAACGATTTATCGTACACGTGTGGAACGATTATCCGGGCACCAATAAACACATTAATTAATCATGAATCCTAATGACCTATCTCGCAAGTGAGTGACACTGATTCGGTCAGTCACAGCATAGATAATGAAATTTACGCGCTCGATTGGTTAAACATCGCTGATGCAATTCAACTGACGATCCTCTGCTTTGCCCACACAGCAGTCTCGCCGCCAACCTCGTTAGACCTACTCGGAACAAGTTGGCAAGTATCTGTTTACATCGGGGGAGTTTGTTGGGAGATACCGTAGTGATATTGACCCGGTGTTCTCTATCGATACATTTACTATCTCAGACTGGATTGACCTTCCCAAGTAAGCAACATGCCATCATTTAGCACGTGCAAATCGATCTGCGTTATGGAGACGAGTCGACCGATTAGAACAGTCGTGCGAAAGAAATTGCAAGTCATTCCCGTTTATACACATTTACCTCCAAGATTTATTTTAGGATTTGACCGCACGGATAAGCAATGATTATATCGCGAGGTACTGACATACATCGAAGGCAGCAAATGATTATTGCGAGTGTTGTACAAGTCATTTGGATGCTCCAAGTCAACATAAATAGGAATCCGCTGTTCCTGTCGTTTATATCCAAGCTTTGCATGATCGCTCTGCCGAAACGTTCCCAAGGGCTTTGGTTATGTCACCGCCTAATGGTACAAATTGTTGAAGTATATATACAGGATGCAATGGTTTGAGATACTTCATTCAACAAACAGATGTTAGTCAATGTTTTGAAATGGTATGTTACAACCTGATCTATTGAAACCTTCTAGGGTGTTTAACACAGGGCCAAATCGTACTGTATCTTGTCATACAATCTTTTGATCGTTGCTCATGTTTATTGGTAGTATGCACACTGAGTAAATATTCAAAAAGACGTTTGTTTTAGCGCCCTTTTGAGAAAAGTCAGGGCTCTTTGAATTTTGGTCACCCACGCACCTCCATTACTTGACCTGGTCCGAACCTGTAACATAATTCCTCGACATGATTTGATAGTTTGATAGTTTGCACAAGTAATGGACTGTGTTATTTAGGCATTAATCCAGCTACAGTCTGTACTTTATCTTCGTTGTCTGATTAAGTGCATACATGAATTTGATCTATCTAATTTGAAACCACAATGTCCAATGAAAACCATCGTTTCAACAAAGTCATTTTCATATTTGCATGAATGAATATTTAATGACGGGTAGGATTTCTCCATTATCCCAAGTAATAGGTTGGGTTGGCATGACGTCACGAGCTTAGCGACCTTAATTGCCTAGAATAAAACTTCCTGTTTTATTTTTACGAATATCTATGCTGGATTGGATTGTAACGAAAAGGTATTTAAGACTTAAAACAATATTTACAATTTTACTATGCCATTGTACATTGTATATGTCGCATCTATCAAAAGTAAGAATTCATTGTAAAAGAGTTCGGTTAAGAACACGAAACACTCACTCATAATCTAAAAATATAATTAGCAACAGGGCACTGGCGATCAAGATTAACGTTTTCTCAAAATGTCAACATCATTACACCTGGTTCTTTCTCCGCTTTAGTATGTAAAAAGCCGACATTATTACTTCCGAATCTATTCATGGATGAAAGGTCAAATGTATATAATTAGCGTATATGACATTGGGCCATTTCTACAACTTATTCAGCGGAAAGAAACGAAAACCAAATTGTTCAAAACGCTGTAAAACTAAATAAACGAACATATACGCTCACCTACGCCTTCTTTTTAAATACTTTGGAGGTTGTTTTTTTTTACGATAATAATGGTAAAATATGTGTGAATATTTGCGGAAAACCCACAAATTACGTCTTTTTCAAAGGTCACCCATGCCAGCAAGAACGATAACTCTTTACGTACAAAATGTAAACAATAACAACAATACGACATAATTTGGATTAAAAACACACGAAAACTTGATTGTATGAAAAGGCAGACGTTTATAGCAAGGAATAGGATTATAGAGACGTACTGTCATTCACGATACCAAACTTATTACAAAATATTTGTACGATGTTTGTTGTGTAATATATTTTCGATGTTAGAGACTCGACGGGAGTATCACCCACTGATTCAGTGATACTATTGATAATATGTATGTGATTGTGTTCACTGAGATATTATCAGACACTGGTATAAAATGAAAATGTTCATGTTTAGTAGAGACGGAAAAGAGGTAATTAAACAAAGTTAAATAATTTTTCAGAATTTTGAAGAATGAAAACAAATGCATTTAAAATTTTAATACCATTTTTTTTGTGAATATCAATATGAATGTTGTCATCATATGCCAATGAATAGAGAATCAAACTGTAGTATTTCTCCATTTAAACAAATAATCATAAATAATCATAAATATTTCTTGAGAACCAACTCGGTGTCAGTTTCTTTTCTATCTCTGATACACATTTGTGTTTTTTCTTTTGTCATAGATTTTATTTCATAGATATGAAAACTGACCAAGTATATCTTATGATAACTAAATTCTAAAATAGCAATTGTTATGTACTAAATTGTGAGTTCAGTTTAATTTATATCTGTATAAGAACACTAATGAATATGCACTATTGGTTGTAAGAGTAACATAAAATTTCATCTTGGTATGACTCATGATTATTTTATTATATGCAAAAATGTTTTTTTTTTTTTGGGGGGGGGGGTTTGAAAACAAGGCACATAAAGTCTTCAGAAGTACCTAGAAAATAAAAAAGTGAATTTATTCTTGAAGCTGAATGTTCACAACACATTTATATATAACCATATGGAAAAAAATATGCAACTTTCAGCATGAAATAACATGAGGTCAAGAATTTTCAGAAAGTGACTAAATACCAATATTAAAAATGGTGGACAGTACATGTGTTTGAATGCTTCCTGTGAATTTATTTGAAAAGATATCATAAAGCTGGGTTCATTTTTGAAATCTGCACACTTAAATTAAGCAGAAAACATTCCATTTTAAAAGCAAGATATAATTTCAACTTGTGTATGACTCACACATATAGTACTTAATGCAAAAATGTTTGAGGGGAGGGGGTGTGATAAAAAGGCACGGGGGGGGGGGGGGCTTCTGAATTACCTGGAACTTAGAAAAAGTCAATTTATTCTTAAAGATGAATGTTCACAAAACATTTCTATATAAAATATATGTAAGAAATATGCAAATTTAAGCTTGAAATAACATGAGGTTAAAACTGACAAAGACCAGTATTAAAAATGGTGAATGGTACATGTGTTTGAATGCTTCCTGTGTATTTATTTGAAAAGATATCATATAGATGGGTTCATTTTTTAAATCTGCACACTCAAATTATGCAGAAAACATTCTATTTTTATATATTTTTTTAATCATGAAAAAAAATCATCCCCTGTTGCTAATATAATGTAGCTCCGCTTCACGCATATAACGATGTGGCGGGCTAGTAAGAGTATTACAGAACACGATAGTCAGAAAAAGTGAATGAAGCAAATTAGCTTTCAGTCAATATAATGAAACAATAATTAATCTGATCGATTAATTTATAAATACTTTTCTGTCTGTCTAACAACCTATACGTACATATGTTCAGTTATATTTGTACAAGTCTTTAACACTATTGACAACCCTATTCTTGTGATTTATTGCACTGTAAGACAAATATACACAAACTGTTATTTTAAGATCCATTTTACACTCATATTTTTCAGATTTTTTGTTTGTTTGGGGGGTGGGGTATTTTTTGTTGTTTTTATTTGGATGATTGTAAAAATTGTTTTGCTTTTCATTTTTAATATTAATATATAATTATAAACATTATTAATTTGTTTTCTGCTAAATTTCACTGTTAACTGAAAATACAATAACGTGTAGAAATGCTAGCTACAAAACATCCCGGTTAGGACTTATGCACCAACGCTGGACCCCACCAACACCCACCCACACCGCCCGAATTTCAGTCGAGAGATATAATCGTTTAATCATTTTTTAAAGTGTGTGGCAAAAAAAGTTCAAGCCTCTTTGTATCATTTTTGTAACATAACGGCTATTAAATGGTGAAATAGTTGTGCTCTAAGACGCATATGACATTTTTTTACTGTTAGATAAAACCACATGATTTTTCTAAAGGGTGTTGAAGTTAAAGGGAATTTATTATTAAAATTTACTATACTATTGTAATACACTTCGAAAGATTTACAACTGAATAGAACAAAGATCGAATTGTAGAAACAACAACAACAACAACAACAATAATAATAATAATAATAATAATAATAGCCTTTGTTGTTGTTCTTCTTCTTCTTCTTCTTTTATTATTATTATTATTATTATTATTATTATTATTATTATTATTATTAATCATATGCACATTTATTTAAACGAAGAGAAGTGTCTCAAGCAACATATATGCCATAAATATGTAATTACTTATATATTCAGGTTCAGGTGGAGGAGCAGGGGGGGCGAATCAGACATTTGCTCCAGACATCATTTGCTCTAAATCTAACAAACATCTTGAGAGAATTAATTCGAATCCTTCTTTTTCAACCCCAAAAAAAAGGATTACTTGCTCGAAATATAAGTTTTTCGCAAATCTTACTCCAAGGCCGTTTTCATCGTTTAGTCAAAAAAATGGTCTCGTCGTGATGTCATCGCCCCCCCCTGCTGCTATGGGTTAATAATTTATTTCAACCAAATATTTGATCAAGTCCGATACGATATCGTGTTCGAGGATCATGTAAATTTATTGTTATAAATCCATGCGGGGTTGACTGAGCGTTACTAAAGAAATTTCTAAATTGATTGAAGTCCATATCGGAACACCATGTCTGCCAAATATTTCGTAACGTATGTGTATCAACGCCGTTAAACACAGCAAGAATATTACAGTTATCTCTGATCACTTTTGGAATCTGAGTGTATCGTTGAGTGACATATGTCGGTGTTTTTATGCCTGCCTCTGGAAAATATTCTAGCTGGGTTTTTTTGATTGTCTAACATCACATCGTTGTATACGACTAAATTGTTAATGCTCCCATCAAGGTCATCCACGGATGGTGCCTCGTCAATATCAGTTATAAAATCAATGACGTTTTCACCTTTAATTTCTGATGCATTCTCATTAAAATCCTTTAACACTTCATAGCATCGTTGATCATCTACGCTAGGAGTAACTAAATACAACTTATCCCACTTCATCCATCTTATTATTAAATTGAGCAACAATTGCGTCTTGCCGGATCCAGATGGCCCGATTATAATTGCACGGATAGAGTTTGGTAGCGCTGCATGATGCTTAACTGGTTCTGTTGTTTTAGTCGCTGAAAAATCAATTATATTCATATCTCTATACATAAATTATGGATCTATATTGTGTGAAGTGTAAAACGCGTACTGGCACAAATGATGTGACGACGATTACAACTAGAAATAACAGATCAGCACTTACTGGTAGATGTGCAACATGTGGTATAAAAAGTTTAGATTTGTTTCTATGAAATCTGGAGATGTTTTAAAAAAAAACGAGGAGGTGATATCACAGCCAAATTGGCAAAGCTCCCTGGAACCCCATGGGCAAAGTACCCCGGAGAAAAGCACCTTCCAGGATCTAGCTACTGTGGCCCCGGAACACGATTAGATATCAGACTTGATGATCAAAATCAGCCCCGACCCAGCGAGTATCCGATAAATGCGATTGATAAGGCGTGTCATGCTCATGATGTTGCATATTATAAAAGCAGCAATTTGCAACACAGGCATCTCGCGGATTTGAAATTAATTCATGCGTTAAATGCTATTCCTGATAAATCTTTCAAAGAAAAATTGACTTCGTGGTTGGTAAAATCAGCTATGAAAGGCAAATTGATGATGGGCGCTGGTAATTAATAATATGGAAACTATTTATTATTCTCAGAGGGGATACTGGAGGGGTAACGCTTCAATCAATAAACTCGCCAATGCCGCAAAAGTAAAAAAGGCCACTGCGGCTAATTGGTTATCCAAACAGGCTATATGGCAAATTTATCTACCGCGTCCTAAACAAATCAATTTCTCGCATTTTGATGTTACCGGACCAAATGAAGTTCATCAAGCTGATTTATTGTTTTTACCACATGATAACGGTTACAAATACGCGCTAACCGTAGTTGACGTTGCGAGTCGATACAAACAAGCAGAACCGCTAAAAACAAAATCATCACCTGAAGTTGCTTCTGCATTTGAAAAGATTTATCGACGAGGCCCTCTACGCTGGCCAAATCTGTTACAAGTTGATCCTGGCAAGGAATTTCAAGGTGCTGTTTTATCAGCGATGAAACATCACAATGTCACCATCAGACAGGGGCATACTGCACTACATCGCGATCAGGCAATTGTAGAACGATTTAATTGGACTCTCGCTGAGCGGTTATTTGGATATCAATACGCAAAAGAATTCATCCAAGAAAAGCAATCCCGTGAATGGGTCAAAAGGTTATCAGGGGTAGTTGCAGCGCTAAATAACGAGATTACCAGAGCAATCAATATGAAACATAACAACGCAATAAAAAAAAAGTATATACCACAACCACAGCAGGATAGCGTTTCTCAGCCAATTCTCAGCAATGTCACCGTGAGATATTTATATGAACCAGGAGAACTCGAAGGTGGTAAAAAAAGGGCTACTGATCCTATTTGGAGTGTCACTACGCATAGCATATCTAATATAACACGATCAACTGGTAGACCTCCAATCTATAAATTGGATTCAACTGCCCCTCAGTGGGGTTTTACACGTGAACAGTTACAAGTGATTCCTGACGACACTCAATTGCCACCGCATGGTCTTAACTAGCACAGTTGCGTCTATTACACTCAAGACAAGTCAACATCACATTGTTTCTGACATGACCGAGACTGTTATTTTTTCTGTCTACGGTAAATTGGCGAGGATCTTTATCCGAATACTGCCAACGCATTATACAATTGCAACTCACGCAGTGATTATTTTGTTGTTGCTTCAACGCGATTATTAATTCAGCATCAATATCAAATTCTCGTTGTTTTTTTTTGTCTTGTTGTTTGTAACCACAGTTTTTTTTATTAACGATGCTAACATCAATATCATCCATTGTGGTGTCATCATCGAAAACAATTCTTCGAAGTTCATTTATTCGCCGTACTCTAGACACTGCAAGATAGACTAAATTTGACCACTCAATGCGATTATCGACTATCCAAACAATTGTATCCGCGATGGTTAATCCCTGCGAGGAATGTATTGTTGTTACATAACCCAGTGTCCATGGCGATTTATCAGCACGCAATGTGTCTTCGACAACACTGATATCAACCAGCACAATATCATTTAACACTAGTGTTTGTCTTTAGTTTTGTCCTGGAATTTCAATATTCAGTCGCCGTGTATCACAGGGTCTATAACACAGTGGCACTGGGCGCGTTGGGAATTTTTCTTTGTGAAGCTTAAACAACTTTTTCTGAAGTGTGTCTCTGACTATCTTTCTACTTGCCACTACAAAATCGTTTGGTCTCCATGCTTCCCAAAATTCCTCCATGTGAGTTTCAGAAATTATTTCTCTATTTCACATTGGATTCTATCCGGTTGTAATCTAATTAATTTCTTGACCTCGCGTAATTGTTCATCAAGTGCTCTATAGTCAGTATCGATTTCTTCATAATAGCCAACAAACCCTTTTAACCAATCATGTGGACCCGCGCCGACAAATGGTGGTGGTTGGCCATGATCTCCACACATTATCACCGCAGTATTCTTTTGCAGCAACCAATCAAGAAACATTTTTAATACATCTACTGAAACCGTACATATCTCATCCCAAATAATAACCGCAGGGATGAATTTTTCACCCATTCGTTCAGGGGTCCATTTGTTGCCGTTGTATCGAAAAAAAACTATGATAAGTGCAAGCGTCGACGTTTCGTAGTTTTATCTCTCGCGCTAGTCTATGGGTCGGTGTCAGCACAATCATATTTACTCGACCTCGATATAATTCAATCGCCCCAGTCGTTTTTCCTGACCCGCCACAGCCGTTTAAATAAACTGTTTTATATCTACAAATTGGATCTGATATCGGTGGTGCATTAGAACGTTCTGATAAATTATCACCACGTAAGTAATTACTTTACTTTCAACATCTGCTGATTCAGAATACTCACGCAGCATTTCTTTTTTAATTCTCCATGATCCCCAGCTTTCATCCGAATTAGTGAATTCAGCAACTGCGCAACTATACTTGCTATTAATGTAAAATGAATCAACGACAACTCTAACCGCAGTGTCAGGAAATCTATGTATCATTGAAAATAAATTAATACAATCATAACCCAGCATCGACGACCTCAAATGTGTATACGGGGATATGTAACCGTCGCTATAAGTAACAACCATACCCAATTTTGTTCCATCGGACAAAAAAGCATCTTTACGATCCACATATATGTTTTTGGATACTGCATCCGCGATTACGAAGTCGTATTCGGTGTTATCCATAATCAGCCGTGAACAATATCGTTTATAGTCGCATTTCTTTCCTCCCTGAGTGAATTTTCCGATTATTCTTTTGCCGAGATCTTTTGCTTCGATGTTTCGTTGATTAAATACCCGTTTTGACCACTCAATGATATATTCTTCGTCGGCATCAATATGTTTTCTGGATTCGTCAATTATACTATCAAGACGTTCCGGTGTTGGTAACCAGACATTGATTTGTTTCCGATATGATATAATTGCTTCACTGACCGTCAGCGAAATTAACATTTTTGTATCAATCATGAATCGTAATAGCGCTCATACAAGTGTCTACATATCCAAATATAACAACAGCGATGAAGTCCTGCTGCAAATTCAAATGATACTACACGAGCGAATCCAGTTAAATCAAAATCAGGCAGCGGCACATTAATTGCAACACGAGTCATTTCATGTACGGGGTGTCCAAATCGTTTAAAATACTCAGTACACTCTCCCTAACCAAGAAAACTCGCTGGGTAACAAGCAACCATATCAACTGAAATGATATTATCATGGTCGTATTTGTTATTCCATAAACCGCCATGATTAAATTCTAAACAACTAGCCTCAATGTCTGGCAAGAATTCTACGCGTGTTGGTTTCCTTGCGTTTTTGATTCTCGCAAAATGAGCTGCAACCGACGGGATTGTAAAACAGTTTGTCAATAATTGTTCATCATCGCTGATGATTTCATCATTGTTGTTGCCTTCGCCACATGCCGTTAAAACCCACTAGCTGTTTTTTTTTCATTTTGTTGTGAAATGCTTCAGTGCGGTATAATTCACCGTTTGGTCTTACAAACTGATCAAACGTATCCGTGTCGTTTTCAGTGCTGCGAAGTAACCACACCGACACGGGGTCGTTTTCACTCAAATGCGCAATAGCATCGAATAGTTTCTCTTCAACGAGAAAACCATCCCTGGAGAATTCTTCTCTTAAGAATTCGTCGGGTATATACTTTATTGTTCTGTTTCGTGGAAATATTGTGACCGCAGACGTCCATGCGTGTTCGTTATGATCAATAATTTTGACTGGAGCTCCCTTTGATTTATATTTTGATTAGTATATAACTGCTCCGGTTATCGTTGTAACGGTAATTGGAAATCTCAGCGACGTTTCTAATTTTGCTATATCGCTAATAGTTGCTCTGCGGTCTTTCACCGTTAACTCCCATTGAGCTATTTTGCTACGCCGTAGATCGGTAAGTTTGTTCCCTCGGGATGCATTTGTAAAATGTTCTGTTATTCGTGCTGCTACACAATTTAGCGATGAAGTCGCCGGCGACGACTGTTTCATTGGTTTTAGTTTTCCTATATCGGGTTTTTCATTTAACGGATATATCCCATTCACAACTGCTGTTTCAGGATATGCTCGTTCATAGTATGGTTTGTCAATTCCAGTTAACAGACCCGGCTTAGAATCACGGCTAACAACGACTGTTTTCGTCTTTGAGAATCGGTTCAAATTTGTTTCGTATAATCCAACCGCCTGATTCTACACGGATAATGAATTTCTGAAAAAATATTTTTTGTTGCCAAGTTGTGATAACATCAACACTGCGTTTCTGTCGTTCATGGTGGCATCAACAGCACCATCAATTCGAAATGTTGACCAGCTATGAGATGCACCGTCGTGCTTGAATTCATTAATGCAATCGCATTTTTTATTTATC
The DNA here is from genome assembly GCA_030141615.1 of Unio pictorum. NCBI lineage: Eukaryota > Metazoa > Mollusca > Bivalvia > Unionida > Unionidae > Unio > Unio pictorum. The sequence goes on from JARLTB010000312.1 coordinate 1,724,608, forward strand.
AGGGCTCTATCCGTTATTGCCCGTTTTGGCACATCTTTGAGGGTTCTATCGAGATTAAATTTAACGTTTTTGTAATGCTTAATTGCTGATAATCTCTCGAATTCATCATTCATATAATTAAAACAAGTATTTAAATAGAAAAATATAGTATAATGAATCACTGCAAGTGGCTAATGATTGGATCAACAACTCCATGTAACACAACATGCAGAAGCGAATTCTGTGGGTATCATTTACAAAGTGTTCGCAACGGTTCCTTTGGCCCCCTTCCGTGCTTCCGATGTGGGGTGGGGGTAAGGGGAAAATCGCAGTTGTGTCTCAGTTGTGGCGGCAAACGATACAGGGAACTAAAACGCTACTATGACAAACGAATAAAAAAAGCAGTCATTGATCCTACAGATGACTCCGTCAGCGACAAAATCATAAAAACCCCTCAAGACTACATTGATAGACTTATAATTACAGAAAATAATAAATTAGACAAGTATTATTATACAAATGAGCCAAGATTTCAGACATCACCCACTGCTTGTTAATTATGAAGCATCCCGTGATTGTGTTGTTAGAAATTGCAGACTAAAGAAACCGGTTGGATGGGTAAATAATATGGGATACTTGATGTTTACAGCCGGGAAGAAGACATATATTAATCACAGAATAATCTATGAAGCATTTTACGGATTAATCGAAGACGGATTTGTGATTGATCATGTTGATGGATTCCCTCAAAATAACAAATTGGATAACTTACGAGTTGTTACTCAGCGTTAGAATACAAAATTAGGTGGAACCGGCAAACACGCAAAAAAGGCAAAGCATGTCAAATCATTTGATACAGAAACCAACGAAGAAAAAATATTTCAATCAATAAATGAAGCCAGTAGATATTTCGATATTTGTAGTCCTTCAATACGATTTGTTGCAGAAAATATAACTAAATTAGCTCTGTCGAAGAAAAATGGCCATAAAATAAAATTCGTATACATCTGAAACGATTCAAGGGAAATAAATCCTTTAAGGATACTTAATTAAGTTAATAAAGTAACCTCGGGGTCTCTCTGACGTCATAGGGCGTCAGCGAGATTGCCAAATGAGTGTTATTTTTTTTTAAATTAGAGATATAGTATACTATAAAAATATGGATATCAAAGATGTAAATGCTATAATTGCTGAAATTTCAAAATTAAAAAGTCGAGGGATTGTATTATCTAAAGATCTCGACTGCGACAGGATTACCTCGGAATATGAAGACATTGACTAGTAAGGGTCGTTATGTTTTACCTAAGATGTACAGGCTCGTGAAAGGAATTCAAAAGTCCATCAATGCTTGTTTGTACGATAACGACATTAATGTATTTATAACGCTATTTAGCACCGTTGAAGCAATACGTCAAAAGCTCGGCCAAGAGTATCAAAAACGAAATGAAATTAGTTATAAGGTTCGTGATCTTAGAAAAATGTTAAACGAGGAAAATTCCGCATCCTAACCATGTGAGCGTTTCTATAAAAAATAGGCTTTCAGTAAAAAAAAATTTAGCGTTTTTTGTTTCACTTGTCACATAGGATTTTCTCCTGAAAGAATACTCAGCAGTTTGTGCTTGCTCATGAAGTTATGTGCGTACTGGATGATCTGGTTGTGGTAGCAAGTAATCACTGCGACGCCTCCATTTTCATGTAGTTGTTGTTGCCGCGTCAACAAAAATCGTTCATCGCCGTTCTCAGATATTACAATTTTGAAACCCCCAGCGATGTTATTTCTGAAACATTCGCGGATAGCGTCGTACAGTTTAACCTTGTCGGAGATGGATACGTTAGCTTGATAGTACATTATTTAAAAACTCATCTTTTAATTGTGATAGTTTCACATTTGAAAACTCAGTTCTCAAACAATATATGGTAGGTGAATCGCTTACAACTAAATTAGCCCGAGAGCGGCTATCGGCAATTAAAAAGTTTATACCGGTTCGAGACAGACTTCGCGAAAAACTTCAGCAGCGACAACAAATGCAAACTGACTTTTCTGTGTCAAGTGAACAACTGTTTACTCCGATAACAAGTGCGACCAAAGATGTGAAAAAGTTACCTGAAGCAGCAATATACGGAGATATTCCTGAAAAAGAACGAGCAGAGAAGGCGCCGCTGCTTGATACGCTTGAAAAGATAGCAGCAGAGACCGAACAAACACGCACAGGGATACAACAGCTATCCAGTGATATAAAAACTCAACGAGAAATTGAAGAACGCGAAGAAGAGCAACAAGGTGCAGTTGCAGGAAAAGACTATTCACCTAGAAATATATTTACAGTCGTAGCATTAAATAGAATTGAAAGACTCGGTACGGATTCCGAATTAGCTGATTTTGCTAGAGAAAATTTTCCAAAGGATAAAAGAGAGATTTTATTAAAATACGGGTTTGAAGAATTTATAAAAAAAACAGAAGGGATTGGGCATCAAAAATATATTTAGCGAAATATGGCGGGAATAAAATCTTAACGTCACGGCACCCTGGTTTTGATAACTTTCTAGCTGCGCTTAAAAGCGGCCCACAACCACCATCTTATACGGAGGATCCAATCCCGGAACAAATAGACATAAAAGCAGAAGCCGGTTCTAAGAAAACAAGCGGAAAAGGATATTCGATTGGAAATCCTTTGGATTTCAACGCAGCCGTGACATGTCCTGGTAATATTCTCAGTGATATATCACGGTTAGAAGTACTTATGGGTGGAAAGCTGGCCGGAAACAACTCCGTCGAGATAATTAATGAAGCAGCTGATATCTGTAGACGATTATTTGCCGGCGGTATCATGGGCATTGATGTATATCGAGAACTCATTGCTGAATTAGTTGAAAATCACAGAGATGCTCATGGTTATGATGAAAATCCTATGGATTTTAGCGATTGAAATTCCTGGAAACGCTAGCGTTTCATAATTGAAAACACTAGTGTTTTTATAACAAGATGATCGTACACTACAACCATGATAAACCTGTAAGCGTCTACGTGGTGAACTCACGATTGCCTGTTTATAGAGCATATTACGGAGATGGTCTCGGCAATACCATTGCGGGGTTATTTACAAGAATGGCTCCCAAGGTGGCGCCGTTAGCTAAACAATTATCAATGAAAGCCATTGATATTATTCGTGATAAGGGAATCAGCGCTGTTGGAAATCTTGCCGGAAAGGCATTTTCTGCCGCGAAAGATAAAATAACATCATTGGTGCGACGACGAAAAAAGCAACCAGTTGTACTGCGATCTACAACAGTGATGCCTGCAAGTGTCAGCAAAGCAATAAATAGCGCAGTGGAAGAAAAATTAGCGTCGTTGGCTGCTTCGGTGACTCCGTCATCCGTGGCTGCGCCGCTGGCGAACAGTAACCAAGATGATATCGCAAACATGATATCAGGAAGTGGTTTGAAACGAAAACAAAAACGACGATGATTACAAAGAATTTCACAATTGAAAATACTGATGTGAATAATAATAATAATGTTCAAAAGAACAGTTGATCCAGCGTTAGATATGGAAGCCCAAGTACGCAAAGATGATTCTGTCCGCGATTATCAATTTTATTCCTATCATGCAATACAATTCGATCGCGAATTGAACTTTAAGTCCATGATACCAGCAAATACTTTCTACCTGCTGAAGCGTTTATCGAAGTAGAAGGAGAACTTGTACGACTTACTGATATTCCTGCTGTACCCGCACCGTATCCAAATGGTGCCAAAGTCGGCTTAGTCAATAATGGTATCATGGCGCTATATGAATCCGCGAGATATCTCATTGACTGAAAAGAGATTGAGTCTATAGAACGTGATGTTGATGTGGCTACAACAATAATTGGGTTAGCAAGATATTCTGACGATTATACAAGATCAGCAGGTCCGTCTATAATGTTTGCAAAAGATAATAAAAACACTGCTGGACACACTCAATTTATTGTACGACGACCAAATGATCGTGCTGGTCCTCCCGCCCCTGCTGCTATCGAGGATATGATTATAAATACTGATCTCCAATACAATCTAGGAGCTGCAACACGAATAGCAATTTTGGCAGGACAACGTAAATCGTTTTCATGTGCGATTCCGTTGCATCATATATTTGGATTCTGTAGAAATGTACGAAAAGTTACAGTAGTACTCGTGCTAAAGGGTAGTGACGATGATGCAATCTGGAGAATTTCAGCGGATCCTGCAAATCCAGATGCTGACGCTGGTAAAGTCATTTTAACTAAATTGATCTTGTGGATGCCAGTAATGACCCCATCAATTACCACAGAACAGCGACTACTATCATTTATGGATGCGGGTGGCAAATCATTGCTAAGTTGGCTAACAACAACAACAGATGTTAAGCAATCAAATATCAATGGTACATTTACATGGAACTTGGCATCACAACAAGGCATTTCAGCTCCACGTCATATATTTATCACGTTGCAGGATATGACAAGAATGAATTCACAATTGCACAGTCATATGATATTTGATCAATTAGGAGTTACTGAGGTCTCGTTGAGAATAAATGGCCAGCAGGAACCATCCGAAGACATACAACTTAATTTCTGTCAAAACCATATTGCGCGCGTGTACCATCGTATGCTGTCATATATGGGCCGTGATCAAAATGTTGATACTGGTTTGCAAATATCGCAATATGATTTCAAGAACTTGTATCCGATCTACTACTTTTCGCTGGAACATCTTGATTTAACAAGGGAATCCGTCGTTGATATACACTTCAGAGCTAATGTCCTTCGTGGCGCTATTGCTAATTATAGAGCGGTTGCTGTCATTCTCAGTGATAAATCAATGCTACTTGAAGGAGTTGGTGGACGAATGAGACTTATTGATGCACCAGTGGAAAATATGTAAACGATTCACAATTAGATCAATTGAAAGCATAAATGTGTTTTACAATAAAATGCCATATAGTGTTGTTAGTCTCAAGCTGACTGATGGTCAGGTCAAGAAATCGCGATCAAAATCCGCTAAAGAATGTGGAACAACAATAACGTTGAAACCAGCGCAGATGTCCGGCGGTACACATAAAATATCATTGACGGATCGTCAAATAAAACATTTCAATGATGTGCTGAAGAATAAGCGAGGGGTTCAAATTGTATTTTCAAAGGCTGCAGTCGCCAACATGATAAAATCAGGTGGTATATTTCCATTGTTAGCTGCAATACCAGCATTGATTGCCGCGGCTGCCCCAGCGGTGGCGAAAGCGGCGGCGTTGGGAGTCGTTGGCACCGCGGCAGGGATGGCGTTGAAAAAGGCAACTGGGAAAGGATATAAAAAAAGGGAAAGGGTTTAAGACTACCAGGAACTCCGTATTCATGGTACAGCGGAAAGGGTCTGAGAATACCAGGAACGGTTTATTAGTTGAAAGCCCAATTCTCCCTATGTCCAATTTTGATTTAATTGATGCTACTAAAAAACTAGCGATAAAAAACTTTAGAGGGTTTTTTATGAGAGATCAGTTGCCAAGAAAACCAAATAACGTTGAAACCGGTATCATCAATCTTGATAACAGCAGCGGATCGGGAACTCACTGGGTTGCATACGCGATTGATCCACGTGGAATTGTTTATTTTGATTCATATGGGTTAGCCCCACCGAGCGAGTTTATGCGGTATATAAATTCTTCGATGAAACTCAAAGAGTTTCCGATTTTTTATTCCACGCTGCCAACACAACAATTAAATGATCCACCGATATGCGGCCGTGAAGTATTAAATGTCCTCGCAGAGATTTCATCGTCACAGAAACCACCTCATCTGGTTGTAAATAAATACACGAGTGGGAAATTACAAGGTAATTTTAGAGAATCAATAAATTGAAAACACGAGCTGCGCTAACAATAATGATTGATATTTGGGGACGATCTCTGTCAATGTCGAAACCCACCGCGGAAACATCTGCCGGTTCTATCAAGGATGTAAAAAAATAATTGAAGATGAAATCGCTGAGACGTTAAATTTAGCAAGTGTTGACCCGAACGAAATAGTTGTATTTCAAGACTGCCAGGGTAGATTGAAAACCAGTAATGTGTCATTGGATGACATTTTAACACGACAACACGACGCCGCTGAAAACACAATAGCGTTGTATTCCAACGACGGACGACTTAAACCAGGCGCACTTGTGTCTACGATCACCGACGCGATTGCCGCCCACGGCCGTGATCTGGATGATTATATACGAGGTTATATGACTTTTCGCAAAAATGTCGTACATAAATTCTTTGGAACCCCGCTTGTGGTCAGCATGACTCTCGCTGAAATTAAAAACTTGCTATCTTTATTCTTTTTTAACAAAGAGCCGGGGAGGATGATGAATGAAAATGAAATCAAGGCAAATTATCTCGATATGTACAATGATATTCTTTTACTAAAAACTCTCGGTGAAATGAGAACCCTTCTGATTTTATTCTTTTATAACAAGGAGGCGGGGAGGATAATGACGGCTACCGAAATCAAGGCAAATTATCTCGATATTTACACGGATATTTTTAAACTAATAGAAAATATTGAAAAAGTACAAAAAACCCACTAACGATGTCATTGGTAAATTTTTTGGAACCCCACTTGTGGCAGGCATGACGATTGACGAACAAAATCTCACCAGCGAAATTGTTAATAAGTTCTTTGAGGGCAGTAAACCCCAAGATATCACGATGCAATTTTCTGACATCGACCGGTATATTGAAAACCAAGATCGGCTTGGAATCACAGGCCTTCTGGTTTCATTCTTTTTTAGCAAGAGGGATGGGAGGATGATGCTTTCTACCGAAATCAGGGCAAATTATCTAGAGATTTACGACGATATTTTTAGACTAAAAGAAAAATTTGAAAAGGTAAAAATTCCACATCCAGACATAGGCGTTAAAAATATCGTGTATACGGTCGATCATGGAACCATGGATTGGACAAGAGACATTTATACTACATTGTCCATCATTCTCTTTGGAGGGGGTGAGGTGGGGAGCGATGGTATCTTCAGGCCAAAGTGGACCGATGGTATCTACAGGCTAACGTGGATATCCATCAATTTAATATAATCGCGGACGGTAAAACCTACTCTGGTGGCACCGCGATGTTAATTATGAAGGGTCGCGAACAAAACTTTTAATGTCGTCGCGGTTGATAGATCCACCATATGATCAAAAATAACTTGGTGTTTAGAATTTTTAGATGATTTTTCCGGCTGAAGCTACCATACCTACGACATCCCAACCCATCTACCCACCTGGCCTGCCCTGGACCCCTTAACGATGGCGAATAATTGAAAACACTAGTGGGCTTAAAATAGCAATGACATCGATGAAATCAATTGAACCGATAATTGTCCCAGAGGTATCACAATCGCATCGATATCGATATGATACCGTGAAAGAATTTTCTGCAAACTTGAAATCACTTTCTGAGCGCTATCGTGAAAAAATGAAAAAAATACCGACGCAGCGTAGCAATCATCGACATCACCGTGTACTCGGTGTCCGGTGTGATGGCCAGCGCCGGGGTTATTTTGTCGACGGTGACCATGATGGCTCCGATTGCAGTTCCAATCGCTATCTCCGCGGCAACAACAATCGCGGCAGTCGCCACCGCGATAACTAAAAAGTTATCATCGTGTTCTCAGAAAAAACTCGCCGATTATACAGCTCGGTACAGGGTGGTATTTGACGCGTACTCGAAATTATCCGAGTTGATCTCGCTGTCGATAGATAATTCGTTCATATCCGATGTTGAATTTTCCGCGATGACCCAGTTGTATAACTCCGGGATGTTGAAATTGGAAATTGAAGACAGCGTTAACAATAATGTCACTCGAACTGCTTCAACGAATCGCGGAGAATACCACTCCGATACGAACAAGCATGATATCAATAACATCAACAAACCCACAATTTAGTGTGAACTTCCCTTCTCCGATTCCAGTACGCGAGATCGCGCTGGCAAAATTACGAGTATATCATAGCTGGCCCAATATCAGATCGGTTGCATTTGACGGTCAGCAACCCAATAACTCGTTAAGGTTTTTGTGGAATAAAGACGATGGTACTCCAGCGTGGGAAACTGTTTCGTTACCAACTGGGTCGTACCAAATTGAGCAAATAAATTCTGAAATTCAGCGTAGAATAAAATCAATCACTGGAAAAGAATCAAAAATAGCTATTAAACTTCATGAACCGACGCTTTCGTCGTCGATCGAAATAAGCACAGAGGGATACATTGTAGATATCTATAACAGCTCGTTAAGAACAGTGTTAGGATGGCCTGAAAAACCACTGGAAAAATCCGCCACCGACTTAACCACGGACGTACAATCATATCATGAAATCAATCCCATATATCGGGATAATTTATCTGATATAAAAAAGAAAAATCACCGATAGATTTATATTTACCAACAAAAACACGTTGCAATGGGATTTTATCATTAAAAGAACAGCTGACTCATCTGTTACTATTTCATTTACGCTAAATGACGTCACTGGTTATTTTAATAAAATTAATCAATTACATAAAACACAACTAGAACAACTACGGCAAACAAATTCACAAAAACACGTTGAAATGCTAAATCAGCTTGTATCTGACATGGAATATATCAATGAACTAATTATTCAAACAATAACCAATGACAACAACGACAATAAACAACGATTCCTAACCGGTTACAATATCACAGAAACCGATCTGCGTAATTTTAAGTTTCCCGGATACAACGCTGAGGAACTAAAATAAATTGTTTGAATCAATATCAAGGTATTACAAACACTAGATTCAACTGTCCTCAAATATAATAATGACCCAGATGGCGGCGGTAGGCATATTGCCCCGCACAATGTAAATATTTCAGCGGTGATTGCGCTCAATTTAATATGTGACGCAATCGAAGGAAGCTATCAAATTAATCTAGAGCAATCAAATCAAGCTCAGCAAGGATATATTCTTTATTCGTTTGCACCAACAGCTCCTCCATGATTCCTAATTTTTGAAAACCCAATTAATCCTGTCTACATGCGATGCCATAATAATTCGCTAACGAGAATTAATTTCCGACTCACTGACCAATCAAATAATTTGATTGATCTACAAGGTGAGGTGTTAGCGATTAGTTTTTGTTTGTAAAGTCCTAAAGACTTGATCAAATATTCGGTTGAAATCGTAAAAACCCATAGCAGCAGGGGGAGGGGGGAGGTGATGACATCACGACGAGACCGTTTTTTGACTAAACGATGAAAACGGCCTTGGAGTATGATTTGCGAAAAACTTATGTTTCGAGCAAGTAATCCTTTTTTTTGGGTTGAAAAAGAAGGATTCGAATTAATTCTCTCGAGATGTTTGTTAGATTTAGAGCAAATGGTGTCTGGAGCAAATGTCCGATTCCCCCCCACCCCGCTGCTGGAGGTGAAGAGTTTTCTTATGAAGCGTAGCGATATTGTTATAGAGAGATAGTGGGGACATTTTTGTTTAAGCTCCATTGTGTTTAGGTTGTTTTTTTGTGAAAGTAACGTACTGATATTTTCTTGAATTCAACATTTTTCATGATACAACTTGTGCAGTAGCCTCGGATACGGGAGGTCGCGCTTGGCTCAGCATTAAGAGGTTAGTGTTATGACTGTTCGGTCTGGTGTCAGGACAATGTGACTGGGTGGGACATCATGCTACATGTCAGCGGCATGATGCCCCAGTGCTAGACATCATTATAAAGTGTCACAATGTAGACATTGTGGCGATATGACTGAATTTGTTTTAAAAGCTACCTTAAAACTCATAATTTCACACACACACACACACACACACACACACACACACACACACACACACACACAGAGGTGTGATATCTCTTGTACGATTAACTGCATCTTCGCTAGCTAAGGTTCCGATATCTTAACCCTATCTAAAGTGTAGTTAGGGTTAACACGCGGAACCTTGGCTACCGAAGATAGATTAGATGATAATTACAAAAATTAGATATTATGCCAGGTAATCTGATATTTTGTAACTTAATATATAACATTGCACACATTACACACACACACACACACACACACACACACACACACAGAGAGAGAGAGAGAGAGAGTACATGAGCTGCTTTGAAAACCCAACAAAGACTCGTCAAACTTCCCACATATGCCAGGAGCAGACGATTACAGTCCAAATTACGTAGTTAGTTGACCTTAAATTTTATAAAATGTTGTTAAGAAGTCGGCGAGGTTTATCCTACAGTATTAAAATAATGAAATCTTGCACAAACAGTTGGTAATAACTAATCGCTGAGATGTCCACATATTCTCTAATATTTTGGTAAATAGGCACGTAGTTGAGCAATTTTGAGTTTCCCATCGCCTTTTTTCTGACATTTTATAGTTAGACAAAGAAATGGATGACATCTTCACGACGAAAGTTACAACAGGGCATGAAAGCGATCCAAGTACTGAGGTTACAATTGAGCGGGCAGTTTCAATAGACTCCATTCTCAATACTTATTTGAATGGACTAGACCGCATGCAGGAAACGACTACAAGCGAAAATGGTTTGTTTATTGTCCACTCTGCCTCTCTTCAGATCTTTCTCTGAGTTTTCATCTCATAGTGCTAATCTTCCCCACTGACAAAAATGTTGTTTGAAAAAAGTGTATGAAAAAAAACCCATTAAAGTATTGTAAAGTTCACTTAGTTACTTTATGACTATCGAATTCATGAAACTAATTAAAAGGATGCAGATATGCAAATTTAAATTTCTGTAAATTAATATACAATTTTAAATTTCTTTTTAAGAATATACAATTTTAAATTTCTTTAAAATAATATACAATTTTAAAGTTCTTTAAGATAAACAGACCTGTGAATTAGAACTGTTCGTTCAGAGGTGTGTGTATAAATTCCGATCGGAGCACAAAACATGGTAACGTCTTATAATATTTTTATTTTCATAAAACTTCATCTTTATGATATGTTAGCGTAATATGTTTATTATGAAAGAACCCTCATCAATGTGCTCTTACCGTCAGCATCTTCCTTGAGCAATACTACCGCTGCTGTCAACTGATGACATCTCGAACTTCGTAATTTCCCACAATTTGAGCAAATAACGGAAATGCCAAAGTAGACACATCCTGCTCGTGAAAAATCGTTTGAGCTGGTTGGATTAAGTATGTTTTATTCACCGCGGCTAATAAATCTCGAACGAATTTTTCGATGCAATCAGGCCCAAGAATATAGTTTAACCTCGGAATTACGGTCGTTAACACAAACGAATTTATGCGCAAAACTACAAGACACGTTTCTGATACGGTACCTTGTAAGATTTTTCATCGATTATTTCCCAATTCCTCATGATGGTGGTCTGCCGGCTAATTACCGCTAAGAGTCGACATATATTAGAAAAGAAATCATCCTTTTACAATGAACTTTTAAACATTTTTTTCCTTCATTTTTTATTTATTTAGACGAATTCATCACAATACAGATAACGCAATCCAGCCCATGATTTTGAAGATCCTCTTGTTTTCTAAGCCCAGTCAAACACGGTTTGCAATACTAACTTTTATGTTTGTTCTTGCTGGCCTGTTTGTGTAATAATCTTTTAAATTTGTGATCCAGCAAAAACGACTGTCCTTGTCATTCTTGTGAACGTACAATGAGCGATGCATTAGTTGTTATATCCATTACCAAATAAATGAGCGGATAAACGCTATAGTTGAACATGAATATATTGACGCCAATTCTGTTTTGTTTTTAGAATTTGAGGATGTCCCCTATTTTGACTGGAAATAGTACCATGGTAAAATCGAGCGTGTCCTGGTACGCTTTTTAATGATTAATCCGATTAGGATTTCTCGCGGTGGAATAAAGTGAAAACTGGTTCCTAAATATGAATATAAAATAATATTATTCTAAGGGGAGGGAAGCGTACGGGGCCAAAAGGGATTCGTTACCCTTAAGGGAGCCCACCTACACTACGCTGGGTATAACGTTCCCATGGCCGCTCCAGAGCAACTTATCCAAATGGAAAATAATATCGTTACGAGGGATGAAAGCGTACGGGGCCAAAAGGGACTCGTTATCTCTTACGAGAGCCCACCTACACTACGCTGGGTATTACGTTCCCATGGCGGCTCCACAGCAACCAAACCTAATGGAATGGTAAAATAACATGGAACAATAAAAGTACACCTAAAATAAAAAGTTATATTAATTACCAGTTATACAATCAATAAGGCAAGCGTATTACCTCTTTTCTTCTCTTATGCTTCTAAATTCTTCCTTCCATATAACCCCATTGACAACATCTCATAACTGAGTTTAATATTACGAAGGTATTATAGGCCCCCCCAAAAAAACGCGATACCGCTGTGGTTAAAGTATAACCACTAACACGCGCCCCTAACTATGGTCCCAACTACATGTAGAGTGTATGAGGTAGTCTCAAAACCAAGACTATCAGGTCCAGCGACACAATGTTGCAACTAAAAACCTCATCATATATGCATAGGTTATGACCCCAAATTAGATCTTATAAGGTAGTCTCAAATCCAAGACTATCAGGCCCAGCAACACAAGGTTGCAACCAAAAATATGCTAATTTAAAAAATGACCTCAAATTCATACACTATAAAGATAGTTAACCCCAAAACTGTCAGGCCTTGCAGTAACTTAATAACATCATGCATTAACTAACAATGCAAAGAGTTGTCATATGGGGTTATATATTCTACACAAAACAGCACAAAAGAATTCCAAATTGATAGGGAAAAATACGGAAGCAAATTGACGATGGAGCAAGGATGTTTAGAGTGAGAATCCAAAAGAAGACACCCAAGATGTATACAGGGAATCATCGAGGGAGTACAGGGTCACACAAAACACTCAAGAAGTATGCAGGGACCAACGACAGGAGCAGAGGGATAATCGGTCACTAACAAGTGATCATGGGATTCTCCGAAGAAAAAAAATGTCCTTTTTAGGGCTATTGTCTTTCATTGCTTTAATAGGGTCTTCCACTTGGTTACGGAAACCCTCCTTGACAAGCTCTATCCAAAAAGTCAAACTTGATCATTTTCTGACCCACCGCTCAAAATTAACAATCTAATCCTCTCTGACAGTGGCTACCTTTCAAATGACGTTTAGTCATACCAGTAAAAGAAATTGTTAGGGACATTTAATATGTACACTTTTGTACTAGAAGATTGGCATAGATAGGAACGTAATTTAATTCTTCAGCTCTACCATTTGATGAATTGCATCGGTGGCTTACACAATTTTGGCATAGGGAAATCCACTAGAAAAACTGGATTGAATTTGAAATAAGCGTACGTACTTTCGATTGGTTGATAGGTTGAGTGCGTGATGGGTCTATTCCCACTCACCCAGGTCTAACATTCATATCATTAGCCCCTTTTTAGGGGTATGATATGACGACCAAATTAAATAGCGCACTCTGTGCGCATAAACGCCAGGAAGATGTGGTACCATTCCATCTTCCTGGATATATTAAATCACTGCCATGTAAATAAATGGAAGTGCAAAATAGTCAACATATGACCATAGTGGCCGGTTTCACATTAAATCCAACTATTCTTTCAAAGTGCAAATAGCACGGCCCACCTAAAACACCGATAGTCGTAACTTACGACATCGATAAAACCTTAACTCGCCGCTATTTGACCTGGATTATATTTGGCTGTGTTGACGAATATTCCTGTCACCAAAACCATCACACAGCCAGATCCGTCAAGTTGAAATTTCGAAAATATCGTCGGCTGATATTTTGTAGAGCGATTTCAAGTCGACATTATCAGCATTAACAAGCGCTTGATGGAGTCGAGCAAACTTCGACTTGATTTCATTCTTGGGTAGTGTTCTAAAGAGTATTTACACGATAACGTTAAATTTTACGTTGTAATATGGACAAACCCTGCAAAGCCATGGAATCCCTTTAAAAATTCCATTGCTATATGACCTGTATTTCTTTAATTAACTGGCACCAATTAAATAAACTACATGTGTATAAAAATGAGTTTTATTCCAGGGAATTTTGTTCCCCGATGATATTTTGATCCTAATAACATTCCGGAGGACGGGATAGTGGTCGATGATGACCTTCTCAAACGTTTTGGGTGAGATAGTGGCGTTAGCGAACAACGATTTGAGGTACATCCCGAGCTAATTTTTCAGAGGAGCCTGCGTGGGAATATGACCCTGTCTTCGCGGTACATCAAAGACTGATAGAAAAGTATAAGCGCCAATATCACATCAGAAAAACAAATCAAGCGTTTTAAATTGACCAAAACATAACAAAAGCAATTTTACAACCTGTTTAAACAAATCACGTGCACACCAAATCCAGAACGCATGAAATTTATTAAATTTGATTGCTTTTTAAGCGTATTTCGACGCCATCGGATTATCCAAATGTTCAGCCAAATGCCGGCCCGCGTCGCGCAATATGTTATAGCAATTTACGATAGTCACATTTTCAAGGCGTTTACGCATTCAGCGTCTGTAACGACTCCGTTGGTATCTACGAATAAAATATCGGAATTTTCCGTTACTCGAAACGACGTTTTCGATCCTGAACACATCTTGGCTATTTTTCTCTTCATCTTCGACGAGCTCTTTTGCCTCGTCACAGAGCAAGTACGTCACATGCAAAGTGGTTTAGAATTGTATTCACTTCTTCGGTCTAGTTGGGCGTATATCCTTTTACGAAAACCCTTTTTTTTGCCTGCTGATTCTAATATAGTTGCCCACCTTAAAATTTGAAGGTTTAAAAAAACGCGTCTGTCACCTCCTATTGACATCCATTTATTTCGATAGCCGGTGCAGAATCTTTAAGACGTTCTTGATTTTGGACACGTCAAAATGAAAGATGGGGTACATAATGGCTAAGTCGTCTAAGGAAATTTGTATATCCCTGTCCGTGTCTTTTTAATTTTCCATCGCTTCCATCAACGCTTGAGAGTAATTTGTAATAGCCACATCGAAATTGCATTTGAGTTCACATTCAGGGCACAGCCTCGAATTAATTATTACATGAATTCTGCTAAACCCGATGTTATCAAAAATGTATGTTTCCGTTTTACTTAGCCTACATGACGGGCTGCGAGTTGAAACACTACGAAAACGTGCTGAGGGAGTGCACTGCTCACATATGTTGCTACCAGGCATGTCATCAGGGCCCGGACTACCGTAAACTGCTGCATGTACACTCGGGTATGTTCGACATAAATGTTTTTAGTATATCTCTACAACATCGATTTCAACTCGAGAGCAAATGTCACCAACATAACGGTAAACAGCTTAGCACAAATTGACCGTCTGCTAACCCTGTGACTTTATGTATGTATTGCGCAGGAGAATCCTGCTTGAGAATTGACATGAGCCTGATATCGCGAAACACTGTGGTGATGTCCCTGCATGCATAATAATCGAGTTAAATAGAAGCACGTGGCTCGAGCTAATACTGCGGAAATGACCGTTCGCACGGTGCCATCCCCAGCAGCATCGACTGTCGTCTCAAGAATAAAATAGAGGTTAGCACCAGAACATGCAGGCTGATACACGCTGACATTAACTGTCTCAATATGTAAGGTCTGCATTATTCACTGGTATATCCAATCAAATTCGTTATTCGCTGAAGCACTAGTGCCCACTGTCACGGAATTGAATAACCACTGTTTTTGTATTAAATACATGTACTCGAGTTTCGTTTTTGTGTACAAAGATACCTGAGGGTGATTAATTTATCATGTGTTTTATTTCGAAATGGTGAGTTCGGTCTATCCTATGCTGCACGTGCGAAATGCTTTTAATGGGAAGAATCGAACGCTTCCAGTGCACAGACGATATATGTGCATAAATACATCACCGTAGATAAAACTCTTTACATTACGGAACGTCTTGTCAGTCAGCGGTATACTTTTACATCTTCAGCTGTAGTAGAGGCATATAAGTTTATTAATTTCTTGTATAAAAGATCTAACAATGCATAAATACCTCACCGTAGATAAAACTCTTTACGGAACGTCTTGTCAGTCAGCGGTATGCTTTAAGGACTTGCACATCTTCAGCTGTAGAGGCATATAAGTTTATTAATTCTTGTATAAAAGATCTAACAATGGTACTACCACGACTATTTTTGTATGTTTGCTATGTAGCCACTTAGCAAGGAATTGGTAATATAAAGCTACATTTTTAAGAAATGTTTAGTACAGTATAATTCTTATCGAGCAGGGTTAGGATTACTTCTGAACTTGTTGTTTAGTAATTGCTGTGCCGGAGTGTCTAAAGTGGTGTAGAGCTGTCCGGAGTGTGTAGAGCTGTGTAGAGCCATCCAGAGTATCTGAAGCGTTCACGCATGTACGATTGGATTGTACTGATAGGCGGCATGGCCTTTTTGGTACTATTTCTTGACTTCTATCCGTGGCTCGATGCGTTTGGAGTGTCTAGGGTGTCTAGAGTGGCCAGAGTTACCCGAGCGTTCAAAGTTATCGAGAGTGATAGGGTTCGACGTGGTGCAGGAATTAACCGTAGCAGCTGTGAAGCTGAACTTTAGAAGCCCTGTTGCTGGAATGAAATTTGCTGATGACGGAGTGTATCTCCCTACATATAATCTATTAGCCGTGGGCTAATTTTGGGGTTCTTAAAATCCATTGTATCTTTGGGACTGTAAAGATAAGTGTTATATCTGTCCCTTTTTGGTTTGCATACTTTCATTCTGAGTGAATTCATTTTACTACACGAGTACAATTCTAGATGGTTTATTTACTGAGTAAACTATATCGATCTTTTCATTGAGTAATCACTGTGCACCATGGACCACTTGTCTTTTTATTTTATAAAGTTAATTATTTGTATTCTTCATTATTACATTTGTGCGTTCCTATGTTAAATAATCCAATATTTGGATTATGTATGCACGCATGTATTCATAATTGATTGTTCATTTAAATCATTGCATTTATATGATCGTCAAAAGTGTTCTGTTGAAAATCATGAAATCCCACCCGGTTATCTTGTTACAGATGCTTGTGGCACCCGACCATATGTAATTGTCGCTGAACGTTTTCAGGGTAATGATGATGCTGGTCTGGTGTAAATACATGTTGATTTCTTGTACGGTTTGGTTATTAAGATGGTACAATAGCCACATCGAAATGGCATTCGAGTTCTTGTTTAGGGTAAAACTTCGAATTAATTATAACGTATATTCTGCTAACCTGATGATATATATGAAATCTGATCCACGTCAGTTATTTCTACGTCCTTCATCTACGTCATTGATATATACTACGATAATTTTAAGATCCCCTTTAGCGTTCGTTCACTGAGACATTGCATGTAGAGCTGCCTACTTAGATGTTCGTCGTAGAAGATCTTAACGACACTATAATAGGCTAACTTCGTCGGTTGCTCTCACGTGAGTAACACAAGTCCACGCGCTGATCCTTGTACTTTCGTCAGCGTCAGTTTGAGTGTCACAGGATGGTGATTTTGTTAGACCGTAGCGACCGCTTTGTGGAACGCGTTGGGATCATGGAAACAAATACCTATTTGTCAGACATCTTTTATAGAAATAGGTCTCATGGGTTTGTTGATGCCTCTTTTCGAAACGTTGAGTCAGCCCACATTGGATACCCACCATATCCACGATGAGGTCGTCCATGGTTCTCATTTCACTGATCAGAAACGTAATGTCAAAGTGAGCTCCATGCACGTACAATTGGATTGTACTGATAGGACGGCAAGGCCTGTTTGGTGCTATTTCTTGACTTCTATCCGTGGCTCGATGCGTTTGATCAGCGTCTGCATTGCTATCTTATTAGACATCGCCCGTTTAGGGATGGCGTCCGTGGCCGGCATGATGATAGGAATCACCAAAATAACTCTGAGGATGCATTTGCAACGTAGGTACGCATGTTTGCAAACTCTACGATGATATTACTGATAACATGATTCTAGTTCATGACGCTGTTCTACTGATAAGTTTTCGTCGATATAGTTCATGTCTAGGATCATTCATTCATTCATGAGTGTTTGAAGCTGTGGTAAGTGTTTTCAGAATGTGCGTTTGATCAGCTATTATTGTTCTTTGAAACGCCGTTGTTTGACAGAGCTTGTTTTCAGGATCGCATGTACGAGGTCTGTATGTAATTCGTGAATAATATCATGGACAAGACCTAACTGTGCTGACTCTAGATCATTACAGAATTTAATGGCCTTCCAGTACCGACCGATGGCCTCTCTGCGCTACTTCTGTCGTATGTGCTTCACAGACACATGCGACTGTTTCATGTCACGAACTTTCCATCACTAGTAGGTCTCTTCTAAGGAGGATTTACCCGCATTTCTTACATCCTTCAGCGCTCCTTGTACCCCTATCCGTCTGCTTATGTACATGCTGTTCGTTGTTCTCATGCAACGTCTCGAGACAAAGGCATACATATTTATATTAAATTATTTCTTAAATTATTAATGTTCATTTTGACTCGGTGGGGTCGATAACAAGTATACTCCAATCTGACCAAGATCTCTTCCACCATTCCGATATCATCCACCATCTCTTGCAACTTCATTACCTTGTCCATGCCTTATAAGCCATTTTTGTTATTGTTACGTATATTTGATTTAATTTATTTATTTTTAATTGTCAAATCCAAATTTGTCATTTTGGGTTTAAAATTCATTAATTGGGAAATTATTCTGGAAAGTTCAGGCTGACTTAGACTCTAGCTGTAAACAAGTTTTTGTCCTTGGCTTGTTGACCTAATTCCTGACCCTGTTTTAGACATTGTCAACAAGCTTCTAAAACTATTGGTTAATTTCAAGGACAACTTTTTTTTAGTTCTTGGGGGTAGGAAATATCTAGATCTTTCTTTGAGTACGTGATTTAGTGAAGGAAGCTTCTTTCTGTGACCTTCCATAAAATCACGCGATCACTTGTTTACTTAAGAAAAACAGTTATATAAATTGTTGTTTGGGATAGAACAGTTCAGTAGAATCTGGGCTTTTCAAGTTAATAGTTGTGTTTTCTGTTTGAGTTATAATTTTAATTACTTTATACTGGAGATTGTGTCATTTCGTCGTAGCAAGATGAATTATTTGAAAAAGGACATGTGTTTATGAAATTCATTTGGATGATTATAAAAACAGAACTGCATTACGTGACATCGTCAGCCATTTTGGATTACATCGTCAAGATTCGAACCTGGAACTATTAGAACATTTATTTATCAGGACTTGCAATTCTATTAGTGGATTATTTTTGTGAATTTTATATTGGATTAATGTTGGATTTGATTCTCTAAAACCGTAAGTTTATATATTTTATGAAAATAATTGTACTTAATAAATTCATTGTTCAAGTTTTACAAGCTTGTTAGTTTTCACTCTTTCTGTGTTGCTGCTTATTCAAGCCTAAGCACGTAACATTATTCAATGTTGAATGGTGCCAACGACGAACGCTCTGGTTTATATATCTCAGGTACTGACATGAAGGAAAACATACTCTCTCGCCAACTAACCATATCGCATGCCAAACAATCCACTGATATTCGACTGCTAGCCTAAAATAACGTTTTTTTTTTTACAACTCAATACACAAAATTCAAAAACACATGATGCCAACACATAGTGAATAAGGAGAGCTTTTAATTATTATAAAACACATCATTACCTACAATCACGTTAGAAAAGGATATACTGTTTATAATTACATTCTTTACTTTCAAACAAAACATACACTCATGAGAGTGGTGATGTTTTTTCTTTCGATTCTGCGATGTGCCTGGGGCTGCTGCTGATGTGCCCTCTTTACTTGTTGGGGACGATGCGGTTCCCAATCTCTTCGCTCTCTCCCCAACTCCTCCTCCCAGTGCTCACTCTGGGACGGCAACTCTCGGTGGTGGTGGTGGTTGTGATTGTTGTGCTTTTGGTACTCACCATCGGCTTAACTCACCCATTTTCCTCAGGCAAAATTCTTTTCTTCTTCTTTTTTCACTTCTTTTCTCCACTTCAGTTTTGGCTTTTTCTGCATTGGCCTCCATGGTCAGCTCATGCAGCAGGCGCCCGGCGTACTACACGTGCATCTAAAGTTTCAACAGTTTTTAAGTTCTGCTCATGTTTTTTTTATATTGACTAGTCAATGGTGGGTAGCTAGACTGATGAACGCTCTGGTTTATATACACCACACCACAACCAAAACATGGACCGTGTGGCCCTAAAAGAAACACTTACGTCCACTTTTTACCTATAAAAACACTTTACTATCATTCATACATACAATCCTAAAACAAACACACTCACTATCCTACAAAGAAAGTGAAACAAAGTGTTTATATGCACACTTCTATTTCTTAACCAACCAACACACAAATACAGACAATTTTGGCAACAGAGTAGTATGTCTTTTCTAGGGATTTGGGTAGCGCTGAAAAGGGCTGTTTTGTTGGCTAAGAGTTTGTGAAATCTTCTATCTTCTATATTGCGTTACGATCTGTATGAAGGCTTTCTGACAGGATAGCGTGTGCTTCTGTGAAAGGAGACGGAGAACTATTCAGTGTCCACACGGTAGACGACAAAGCCTTTCTCTGGATCCTGATCTTGTTATTGTTGCTGACGGTGTTTATGAAGTGCGTGCTTCTCTGTCCATTCTTCTTGCTCCATTTTTTATTTATTCTCTGAAGACGTGTTCTATCAGGTCTTGTGCCATCGCAGCATCCTGACATTTTCTATCTCTTTAGGCTTTAGCATCACGTTTGACCTGACACAATGTAAATGGACGTGCGTCGTTCAGCTTAGCTAATTTTGAAGACATTTTCACATGTTGACGCATTAAGAAGGGAAGGTCAGACGGAGACAGCTTTATGTTTTAATCGCAGACGCGATAGAAAACATCCCTAAGGTTTTTGGTAAGAACGCTATAGCTTCTCTCATGTACAGAGATATAGAGAAATTAAAGAGCATAGTTAGTGATAAAAATGTTTTTTTATCCAACCACAAACAATATTTTGTTATAACATTGTTATTCACCCAACAAGCAACCCAATAATATAGCATTCTCACATTTTTAAACAACACATTTTTCACAAGGTTGACAACATTGTGAAGTCGAAGTAGACTTCCGCTGATGTATGTTATTTGGCCATTGATGTACACTACGTTTTCTAGCTAAAGACAAGATATATTCATAATGGTCAGAAAACCATCTATCTTTTTTATGATCGTTTCAAGAAGGGTAACAGTCAAAACAAGTCACTAAATGTTCTAAGGAATATCCAAGACTGCGTTGATGAAGAAATTACACACACTATTGTCCTTGTATGTGCCTTGTAATTTCACATTATTGAATCGTGTCGTCTGAGCATTTCTTCCATAAGTCGATGATGACATCTTCCAAAGGCAGTAATCCATACGAATCAAAATAATCCACACAAGCATCATGGGAAAGTAGACAGCTACACAGTGGGTTCCTGGGAGATGACTGTCGTCCGTTTTGATGGCATAAAATTGATGGTCTTGATGTTTGTGATGAAGTAGATCGTCTTTAGATTCCAAGAAGCGGTGTACAAACTGTTGTATCTAAAGGTAGTACAGTTTCCAAGCATCCATTTTTTTCTTGTTTAGCAGATAACGATCAGTCATCAATTCAATCCTGACTTTTTGCTCGAAAATCTCTGTCAAGTAAACGGCTCTTCGCTTTGTGTCCGTATTCTGTGCCAAGAGAGCTTCGATGTAACGGATCTCCAGAGCAGTCAATGGAGGGGGAGGAAATGTTCACGCAAGTTTTATATTACTGATTCAGCACTGCTTCTTCTGAGATGAGACCATAAACGTCATCTAGATAATCGTCCAATTTTTCTACTTGACTCATCATCAGATATTTATCGTGTTGAATTTGACTGGGATGATATTTTTGACATCAATAGCAATCTTTCTTAGTCAACCCTGTAATTGTGTCTATCAGGCGTTTGGCAAAGCAGGAGGATAAATGATGTTCTTGACCATCTGAACATCACCATCACCTCTTCGACATTGTCTTTTTTTTTGGTGTGTAGTTCTGCTTCCAAGATATCCTCCCATTCGATTTCCAAAGAGGTTCCATCATTCAAAGTAGGATAAGTCTTCCATAGCTTCTAATAGTCTAGAATGACTTCTCTCAAACTGTTGATGTCTAGAGTTTTGTCGAATCTGGCAAGCAAGATGACGATCACCGTGTTGGGTAAAGCTTCTGCATACTTAAATTCCTAGTCGGTGGGAGGTAAAACTTTGCATTTAATCAATCCTTTGAAATGTCGATGTGTTTCGTCAGTAATTGTGAGTGACCTGCTGTAAAGTGACAATACTTACAGGCGTAAGGATACAGCCAATACACGTCCAAATATTGATTCTTTTCCAATTTCTCCTCATCGGCGTGATACAGGAAAAAAAAATGTCATTCTTCCGTCCTCGATACAAACTCATCCGTGTATTCAGAGGGTCCACCAACCTGTAACTTTCCGCCAATTAATAATCCTTGTTGTTCTAACTTTAAGCGTCGCTGACAAGTGCTTTGGTGCAAGTCTTCCATGGAATGTTGTAAAAACTAACATTTAGTGTTCCGAGTACTTTGACCGAGTATTGCCGTTTGACATAATCGGTTGAGTGTGCATGACAGACAGGGCATTCTCTGGCACGAATCGTTTGCGATACACTAAAAAACATGCTTTGGCAATGATGCAGGCTTTTTTCAGCATCGCCGTGAGAGGTCCATGTCAAAACGACAATACTTTACCATTTCTTCCTGAAAGTCGAAGGGGTTTAATGCATGTATTTGGAACAAAGGGTAGAAAGCTTCTCGTTGTTCGGTGCGTATGCTGTCGCAGTCGTAGTAGTCATCGTCTGGTAAATAGGGTAGAATGGCGTGTGGATTGGTTTCGGTATTGAAAAAGTGCGGTAATAACCTTTGGTCTTTTCTGTCATTCCAAATGTTTTAGGCATGCGACTCAATGGCATGTCCATCTAACTCATCGAATGTTTAAACGCACATGACCAACTTGTATAGAAATGAGCTTCGCTCCGTTCAAAGTCACTTAAGGACATTCATTACTTTTTTAGTATAGTATTTCAGAAGAAATTGCCCATCATATATGGATAAATTGTGAGCCATTACCGTGGGATAGCGAGGGCAATTTCTACAACGTTCGATATCCTTTTGACTAAAGGTCTCGTTGATAGGATGTAAGATCCATATGCAAAATTGGTCAGCGCGTTAGGTCCCCAAAAGATTTTTTCACGTCCTTCAGGAATCTTACTACTACAATGACAAGGGCAATGACTAAAGATAGGCTCATGGATGCACGGCTCGCGCGCTCAATGACCAAAGCAAAATTAGGAATGTAAATGCCGGTCTCTTTAATGCATTCGAATTCGAAAAAGATAACCTTTCCTTTCTTTCTTGTCGTCATATTCTTCCTCCTGTTTGGATTGGTATTTTTGAACGAAGAATTCATGTTTCGATTCCACGATTTGGGGATAAATGTGACATCGTTTTTTCCCTGAATATAGGTGCGCCTTGGTAGTGTTAGTATGTATGCCTTGTCCACAAGTCGGGCACAATCACAGGAATTGACAAGCACTTTGCCGCTGTGAACCTTGCGTCTTCAGATTGGAGCACAAACATCGCTGAAGGATATAACATCCTCGTGTTGCATTCGCTGACCAAGTGTATAAACCTCTACAAAATCGACGATATTCGTTAGAGGAACAAGTGCGAACAGCAGCGTATGCGGATTTGCTTGGCGATATTAACAAAATTGAAGAAAACAATTTCGTCGATGCGTTGCCAATTACTCCAGAACGACGGAAAATCATCAAGGACCAAAATATATATGTCAGGATATATATTACAGATATACATTACATAATTCAACCAAATTCCGACGTTGCATCAATTTATCTTTGAAAGATCTACTAAAGTATTACACAAAAAAATATAATTAGGTCAGTAATTGATTTTAACCACGTTGATGAAAATCTCTTGCTGGAAGACACACACATATGGTCTTATTACTGTTATTGTCATACGTGTACAAAAAACTACTAAATGTAACATTATTGCCGGGTGTTATTACTATTAGCAGTAGAGCCTATTGCTGTGACCACGGCCGGGGTGGTATCCACTGGGGCTACGACCAATCCTTTTATGCTGATCAGGGTGTGGATTGCTCTTGCAAACCCTGTTTATAAAGGTAAAACTTAAATAGAAGGCCCCAAAATAGCGCCAAATATGCGTACATCACCTACCACACAATTTTAAATAAAATCTGATCTGATCGTATTTTAGAGAAGCCAAATTTGATCTGACTCTTTTAATCAAAGAACTCGGAACAGTAAATGATATCATGGCAGATATATTAATGCCTATGTTTGTAGCGCGTATTGAGAAATCCCTTGACAATACATTTCCTGAGGATTAAACATAACGAATAGAAAATCGAATATTTCGATTTGTTGACGGCGCAGACCTGACAAGGTCTCTGCAACGAAACGTGAGTGATCTGAAGTTACTAATAAGAACATTAGACGACGTGTTTATGGGTGAAAATTTAATTTCATCACTAGTTTCGGTATTACTGGCGATTTCATGACGAATAGTGCCAAACTTTCTTCTGGTACCATTACGTCCACGACGACAATTTTTATGTTGCGTGACCAGTGACTCAGTGACCACCTCTAAATGTTTGAGACGGTTAACAAATTTTTTGCCGTTGATGTCATTGATCACGTAATTCACTGAAATAACCCCATGATGAGCCTCGAATACAAAACAGATGTCGATAAACCGTAGCACGCGGAAAGGAGGTACACACGCAAATAAGTAAATAGCCTGCATTTGTAATCTCTAATGATAATAATCTTTTCGTTCGCACATGATGAACGTCTCCGTGTTCGTTCCCTTCGTATCGGTCAAAGAGGGTGTGTACATGCCAGACTGCCATTGCCAATTCATTCTACTTGTTTAATTGCTTGTATATTTTTTCCGTTAAACTGCTGTGGCGATTGCTTTATTGTAATTTCCCTTTCGATCGACGTATATTTGTGTACTACCATCAATTTAAAAGGGATATAAGCAGTTATGGTTTTATCAGGGCACATAATTTGAAGCTGGTAGTAATTTATGATTCATTGTTACGTCGTATCCGTGCCTAAATTTTGGTTCAGCAAAAATAATCTCTTTCGTCAGATTTGCCGTAATCAACTTGGTCGTCGTGCTCCCCCAAAACATAAAATGAGTCGCATGGCTACAGGTGCATCATTGTAAAGACCAAACTGGCAGTTATGAAATACTATATCGTATTGAGGTGAACAATTGAGTTTGCATAAGGAACATTTGGGAACAACGCATCCAAAAAACGGCGTTGGGACGCGATCATGGACACGGCAAGATGGGGGGCCCCGAGCAGCAGAGGGGGTGAATCCGACAAACTTTTTAGGCAACTTTTTTTAAGCAAGGGCCTATTACGAAAAACGAAAAAAATATCTTACGACGATATGCCAACGTCGTTGTCACTCACCCCCTCTGCTGCTATGGGTTAACAATTGTTTTACAATAAGGGAGATAACTCGTCCGGGTATATGTTTCGGCTTATGAAAAGAGTTACAGATTTCAATTGGATTTTCCGATTTATTTTTAACTGTCACGATTCTCAGCGGAAGTATAATCTATTTTGTGGGAAACAAATAAAATACGAAGTGTTTACAAACGGCTGTATTCTTTTTTTGTCTTTTTTTTCTTCTTTCGAGTATTCGGTTCTGCTTTAATATTGTCAACAAGTACAACAAAGATATATAGATTCATGTCCTGTATATTCACATCATTCATTGTACAGCACAGTCAGTTCGAGCTAGTATTGAGCACCTCCGAAATTCAAATTGCAACCATATATACCAACCACACCGAACCGAGGTGTGAATGATTTTTTTCCATTCAACCCATGGTGGCTTTGTGGGTGGGGTATTGGTTGCAATTTGAATGTAGGTGTGTCATCATTGATTGACATCATTCATTTAATGTTATATGTAGTATTGTCTTGTGCCGTCCCCTTATTATCCATTATCAAATACCACATCATTGACGTCATTCATTATACAACTACCATAAAAACTCGATTTCGCTAAACATACCCTCTTGTAATTATAACCCGTTATTTGGCGAATTAAATTCACTCTTAGGGGAATATGCTTCGTGATATATAATCTATTGTTTGTGCTGTCCATTCATCAAACGTATCTTCTTGTGGGTCTAACCCGCTATTTGGCGAATTAGACTTACTCGCGGGGAATACGTTTCATGACCTCTGGGCCCAGTTAGATGAAAATACACCTGACTGGACCCTATGAGATGTGTTGTCGTATATGTACCTCTGGGGACCTCCGATGAAAATACACATGAGGAACCCAAATGGGGTTTATAATCACATAATAAACACCTTAGCACGGATATGCTTCATCATCATATATATCATCTCATCATATCCCTTGGCGTGAGTAAGATGATACAACAACTTACCACGAACGGGGTTCATTTTTGAAAAAAAATATATATATTTTTTATATTAGAAATATATATAATTATATAAAATGAACTCTGAAAATATCGATAACATTATATCCGAAATTTATAAATTGAAAAAACAAGAAATTAAATTATCTGACAATCTAAACCCTGACCAAATTATGTCTGACTTTCAAGATATAGAGTACGGTATAATTACGAACAAATACATGTTACCAAAGAAATATGCATTAATAAAAAAAATTCAGAATTCCATTCGAGACTCTCTTGCATTTTGTAGCGATGTAAGCGTGTTTGTCCCGCTATTTACTATCGTAGAAGGTATACGGAAGGAATTAGGCCGAGATTATGAATTGAAAAGAGAGGTCAATTAGAAAATTAGAAATATACGAGCATTAATTCAAGGAAATGAAAAAACCCTTTAGATACCCCCACTATAAGCTTGTAACTGCAAGGTAAAATTTGTACTATGACTGCAATACAATGGAACAGATGTTGCAATGGAAAGGTATGTACGCTCAACTGTATAATCAAATACCGGCTTGATTAAACAGCACGGAAGCAAATTGCCATGGTGAAAAATATTTTAGTGAGTAGGTTTTTTTTGGGTTATTTTTCATTGATACTTGTCGGGTTAAATAGTCAATTCTTTTAAATGAATCAATTAGACTCTTTCCATTTGAAATCCTTTGGATTTTCATGTATGATGAACAAAATCACTACATGAAAATCTCTTCGAGATTCAAATTGGAAGATTGTTTACGATTTCAATAATGGTAAATGAAGCATTAACCACTCGATTAGCGAGAGAGAGACTGGCGGCTATCAAAAAATATATACCCGTCCGTGATTCTGTCAGGGGTAAACTACAGAATCGGCAGTCTTCAGACTGACCTTTCCGTAGGATCTGAACAGTTATTTCAACCGATTACCAAGGTAACGAAGGAAGCAGCAGAGGGGATAATATCAGCTACTGAGCGAGCTATATGGGGGGATGCTCCCAAGGAGGGGAAAAAAAAGAAGAGCCTCTTCTTGGTGTACTTAAAAAATAGCAACGGGAACTGAAAAAGACATCAGTGTTGTTAACAAAACAAAAAATGATTACTCCTTTAGTTGGTAAACTTACCGAGGAGGCTATAACACAAATACAACAACAAAAGCCATACGCGTTAAGCGATTTTGTTATTAACAGCTATAATTCAAGAAATGAGTATTTAACAGACGAGTATAAAGACGAGCCAATATCACTCTATGATTAGGCTGATGAGTTGTATGAAATAAAAACAGGGAGGATAGATAGGATGAGGAGGGAGTATAAAACCTTCAAAGGGAAAATGGATGATTATAAGAGAGAAGAAAGAAAACTCCAAATAACACCGACACGAAGACGAAAAAGACAAGAAGACCTTCAATGGGATATGATGATAATTTAGAAGAAATGGATACATCACTGGATGAATTATGTCGTAAGCAAGGTGCAACTGGTAAAAGCGGAGATGGATATCAAAAGGCTTTTTCAGGTAGTGGCTTAGTTAGTTGTCCTGGTAATATTCTCGGTGATATAGCACAATTAGAGGTTCTCATCGGAGGGAAACGAGCTGGAAATAACTCACCGGAAATAAATAATGAAGCAGCTGATATCTGCATGCGGTTATTTCAAGGTGGCATCATGGATATCAAAACATATCGAGATTTCATTGACGAGTTAGTGGAAAATCCTACGGCTTTTCAACACCATGGTGGTTATCATAGTGATTAATCTGATGACGAAGTCGAAAATTCTTCGAATTTCGCGATTAGATAAATATCATTTAAATAAGATGATCATACACTACAACCATGACAAACCAACCAGCGTCTATGTAGTAAACTCACGGTTTCCGGTTTATAGCGTGTACTATGGTGATGGTCTCGGTGATACAATTACAGGGTTATTTGCAAGAATGGCTCCAAAGGTGGCGCCGCTAGCAAAACAACTATCAATGAAAGCCATTGATGTTATTCGTGATAAGGGTATTAGCACCGTTGGAGGTCTTGCCCGAAAAACGTTTTCAGCCGCTCGGGATAAACTAACAGCGCCAGTTCGACGGCGAAAGAAACCGGGACCACTGCCATCTACAGCGGAAATGCCAGCGCGGGTTAGTAAAATAATAAATAACTTAGTAGATCAAAAACTAGCGTCGCTGATGACTCCGTCATACACCATCGACCAAAGCAACATTGCAAATATGATAGCGGGAAGTGGCTTAAAACCACGGCGGGGTCGACGACGATGAAAATCCTAAGGATTTTACGATTTAGACTAACGAGTATATAATAAAATGTTCAAAAGGTCACCTGATCCAGCGTTTGTTATGGACGTCCCAGTGCGCAAGGATGATTCTGTACGCGATTATCAATACTATGCCTATCACGCAATACAATCAAATAGTCGAACAAGAATTGAACTTCAAGTTCATGATACCAGTAAATACTTTCTACCGTGTGAAGCGTTTATTGAAGTAGAAGGAGAAATTGTAATGGCTGCTGATACTCCTGCTGTACCAGCACCGTATCCACTTTGTACCCAAGTCGGATTTGTTAATAATGGGATCATGGCGTTATTTGATAGTGCAAAATATCTCATCGATGGAAAAGAGATTGAGTCGATAGATCGTGATGTTGATGTGGCCACAACAATAATCGGGCTAGCAAGATATTCCGACGATTATACAAGATCGGCAGGCCCTTCTATGATGTTTGCAAAGGATGGTAAGGATAAAGCTAGAAAATATCCATTTATTTTCAGACAACTAAAGAATCGTGCTGCTCCTAATCCTGTTAATAATGATGAAGTCGATGATATGATTATAAACCATGAACCTGATTTCAACTTAGGAGCTGCAACACGTATGTCAATGTTGGAAGGAGCGCGTAGATCATTTTCATGCGCGATTCCACTATATCATATATTTGGATTCTGCAGAAATGTTCGAAAAGTTATCTATGGAGCAAAGCATACAGTAGTACTCGTGGGAAAGGGTACTGACGATGACGCAATTTGGAGGATTCCAGTAGATCCAGAAAATCCGGAAAGTGATCCCGGTAAAGTTAATTTAACAAAACTATCACTGTGGATGCCAGTGTTGATTCCATCAATCACCGCAGAAGAACGATTACTATCATTTATGGACCAAGGAGGAAAATCACTGATAAGTTGGCTAACAACGACTACAGATGTTAATCAATCAGCTGTTAATGGGTTATTTACATGGAACCTAGCATCACAACATGGCGTTTTAGCTCCACGTCATATATTTATTGCGTTACAGGATAATGCGCGAGTTGGTTCACAATTACGCAGCCATATGATATTTGATCAACTTGGTATTAGTGACGTCTCACTGAGAATAAACGGCCAGCAAGAACCATCCGAGGATATACAACTTAATTACGGTGAAAACCGTATTGCCCGCGTGTATCACAGGTTGTTGTCATATATGGCGCGTGATCAAAATGTTGATACTGGTTTACAAATATCACATATAGATTTTAAGAATTTATATCCGATCTACTACTTTTCGTTGGAACATCTTGATTTAACAAGACAATCAGTCGTTGATATACACTTTAGAACTAATGTAAACCGCGGTATTATTGGTCCTGATGCAATTCTCGAATACAGAGCGGTTGCTGTCATTCTCAGTAATAAATCAATGCTACTCGAAGGTGTTGATGGAAGAATGAGAGTGATAGATGCACCAGTAGAAAACATGTAACAATTAGATCAATCTGTTATTGTATAATGCCATATGATATTATTAGTGTTACGTTAACTCCTAATCAAATTAAGAAACTAAAAGCGTCAGCAACTGGAAAATGCGGAACTATAATAACGCTGAAACCCAATCAGATGACAGGCGGGGTAAATAAATTATCGCTGACAAATCGTCAAACAAAACATTTTAGTACCGCGCTCGAAAATAAAAAGGAATTCGAATTAAACTTTCTGCGGCTGCAATTGACAATATTAAAAAGACCGGTGGTATATTTCCATTGTTAGCTGCTTTACCTTCGTTGATTGCGGAAGCGGCCCCAGCGGTGGTTAAAGCGGCGGTGTTAGGAGCCGTTGGTACCGCGGCAGTAATGGCACTAAAGAAAGCAACTGGGCGAGGATATAAAAAAAGGGAAGGGTCTAAGACTACCAGGAACCCCGTATTCATGGTACAGCGGTAAGGGTCTAAGACTAGGACCGGTTTATTAACTCAGAAATCTTCGGTTTCCAAACCGATGGTTCCAATGTCCAATTTTGATCTACTCGACGCTACTAAAAAAAACTAGCAATAAAAATCTTCAGAGGTGTCTTTATGAAAAATCAGTTACCGGCACAACCAAACAGCGTTGAAACCGGCATCATTAATCTCGATAACAGCACCGGACCCGGAACCCACTGGGTTGCATACGCAATTGATCCACGTGCAATCGTTTATTTTGACTCATATGGATTAGCACCGCCTAAAGAATTTAATCGCTATATAAACCGCTTAAAAACTCCTCATTGGTATTCTACGCTACCAACACAACAAATGAATGATCCACCAATATGCGGCAGTGAAGTATTGAATGTTCTTGATGCTATTTCAACATCTGGAAAACCACCAGATGTCGTCGTAAATGAATACACCAGCAATCGCTTTTTAGAGAGAGAGAGAGAGAGAGAGAGAGAGAGAGAGAGAGAGAGAGAGAGAGAGAGAGAGAGAGAGAGAGAGAGAGTGTGTGTTTTACAATTTTTACAATAACATGATTGATATTTGGGGTAGACCTCTATTACCGTCGAAGAAACCAACCACAAAAACATCTGCGACCGGTGATATAGAAAAAATAATCGAAGATGAAATAGCTGAAACGTTGAACTTAGCAAGTGTTGATCCCAATGAAATAGTTGTATTTTAAGATCGTCAGGGTAAATTGAAATCTAGTAATGTTTCCCTGGATGATATTTTAGTTAAACAACGAGGCACAACCGAAGGCACTATCGCGTTGTTTTCCGATCAGGGTAAACTCAAACCGGGTGTACTTGTTTCAACTATCTTGGAACGAATTAACAATATTGACAAGCCGTTACTAGATTTCCTTGGTAATCATCCAGTGACCACACCGAAGCTCACAGCGATAAAAACTTCTATGTTGGAACTAGCAACACTTCAATCCGAATATGAAAACACGTTGAAAAGTTTACATCATTTCGTAAAAATATCATCGAGAAATTTTTTGCAACTACGCTGGATAAAATTAATATAAAACTCCCGGATATTAAAAAAATCATCGACGAGATAAGAAACACCATCGAGGTAATCAAGGAGGATGCAACGAGGATGATAACAATCATTTAAAAAACAAAAATCCCTCATGAGAAAACCAACAACGTAGTATACGCGATTCAATACGGATCATTTGCGTGGATACCTACAAACAACAAATTAGATATCACTGCAACCGTCAAGGGTATTTATCGATTAACACTAGTAACGCCAACTCAATTTAATATATCAACGTCGAGTTCATCTGGGGTCAACAACACGATATCAACAATCATAGACAGGGATACAACCGAACAGTTCACGATAGCATCCACTGATACTAATTTGGCTAGGGTTTCAGTAACATGGTATGTGGAATTCGTAGCGGATTTGAGTAAACAATTAAACCGCTAGCGGTTTTAATTGAAATCATAAATGATTTGAGAATAAAATGATAACGTCACAACAATATCGCTATGATCAGGTCAGAGAATTTCAAAATAGACTCAAAACCCTCACCGAGGAGTACCAAATAAAAATTAAAAAATACCGACGAAGAATCACTGCAATTGATGTTACCGTGTACTCGGTGAGTGGTGTAATCAACGGAGCCGGAATTATACTCTCCTCGGTGACAATGATTGCCCCGATAGTTGTTCCAATTTGTATATCCACGGCGACAACAATTGCGGGAATAATCTCGATAGTAACAAAAAAAATATCATGCAGCCAGCGTAAACTACAAGATTACTTAATTAAATTTAATGTTGTATCAACCGCGTATTCGCAATTATCCTCGATGATATCGTCATCGCTCGATGATACATTAATATCAGATAGTGAGTTCTCAGCGATGGTAAGTATTTATGATTCCGCGATGTCAAAATTAGAATAGTAAAGAATACCAAACCGATTCAACAAATAACGGAAAATACCACACCAAAGAAGACCAGCATGATATCAATAACCTCAACCAAACCTGAACTCAGTGTGAATTTCTCGATTCGGATTCCCGTTAAAGAAATAGCGCTAGCAAATCTACGAGTGTACCATAGTTGGCCTAATATCAGATCGGTAGAATTTGGCGGTCAACAACCGAATAATTCCTTGGTATTTGCGAATAAGAATAAACCCGATGGAACTCCAGACTGGAACGTTGTTTCGATACCATCTGGATAAAATCAATTACTGGAACAGAAGAATCGAAAATCGCTATAACAGTTCATGAGCCGACGCTATCATCTGCCATCGAGATAAACTCACCTAGTTATGTCGTAGAAATCTATCAGAGTTCAATAAGAACAATACTAAGATGGCCTGAAATCCCACCTGAGGCATCTCAAATACCCAAACCACAAAAATCTTATGTCACGGATATACAATCATATCATGTAATCAACCCATCATATCGAAATGATTTATCCGATTTAAAAAATGCAAAAGTAACTTATAGATTTATATTTACCGACAATAATACCATGCAGTGGGATTTTATTTTTGAGAAAACCCTTGATTCATTCGTTACCATTGCATTTGCGCTAAATATATCATTGATTACTATAGTGAGATTAATCGATTACATAAAACACAACTAGAACAACTACGACGGAGCTTTCAGGAGCATCTCTCTGATATAACAAAGCCACGTACCGAGATCATAAAATATGTTGAAATATTAAATCAGCTTGTATATATCAACAAACGAATAATTCAAGCAAAAATTGATGACAAAAACGGAGATAAACAAAAATTCCTAACCAGCCACAATATAACAGTAGCCGATTTACCCGATTTCAAGTTTCCTGGGTATAACGCAAATGAACTAAAAAAAAGTCTGTTAATGATCTTATTCAAGAAAACTTTTCTATGATACGCAACAAATGGAAACAACAAACAACAATCCTCAAATATAATAACGACCCAGACGGAGGTGGTAGGCATATCGCGCCGTTCAACGTGAATATAACCTCGGTGATAGCATTGAATTTAGTATGTGATGTTATCGAAGGAAGCTATCAAATAAATCTCGAGCGATCAAATCAAGCTCAGCAGGGATATATTCTATATTCATTTGCACCAACAGCTCCTTCAGGATTTCTAATAATCGAGGATCCAACTAATCCAGTCTATATGCGATGTCATAATGATTCATTAACGAGAATTAATTTCAGACTCACTGACCAGTCAAATAATCTAATTGATTTACGCGGCGAGGTTCTACAAATTAGTCTGTTTGTGAAATCGTAAATGATTTTCATTCTATTGATTTTCATTGCTAACTCATAGCAGCAGAGATGGTGAATGACAACGACGTTGGCGTCTGCGTTATTTATTATTTTACTAATACTCGCGGGCAAGTCATTTTTCGTGAAAAAGTCTACGTGAAATCCCATGCAAAATCGACTGCTTGACCCGACTGAGACCACCGCGATATTTTGGTGTTTTTTGATTGATTTTTTTCTGTTTTTGTTGTTTTTTGTCTGATTTTGACTGATTTTCAACGATAAAATGAAAAAATATCGCAAAAAATGATTTTCATGAAAAAGTCTACGAGAAATCCCATGCAAAATCGACTACTTTACCCGACTGAAACCACTGAAAATCAGTCAAAAATCGACCAAAATCAGTAAAAAAAATAGTAAATTTATTTATTTTTTGTAAGCCAATCAGAAGATAGCCCATCAAAATCGGTGACACAATCTAACGGAGATAACTACTTCATAGGTCGATATACCCTGACTAGTTATCTCTCTTTATACTATATAGAATAGTACTAAATAGATTTTATACGTAAATAAATTGATATTTTTGTCCATTTCTTCTGGAAATCGCTGACCGATATACACCTTCTGCAACATATCGTATTGAGGATCTACAAATATCGAAATATCTACCAGCTTCATTCATTGACTGGAATACCATTTCTTCGTTAGTTACTGTATTGAATGATTTTACAGGTCTCCTCCCCATTGATTTATAAGTTCCAGTCCTACCTCGTTTGGAATTCTCACTTTGAGAAATAGCTTGTAGATTATTCAAAGAATTATTCCTAGGATTAGAATCAATGTGATCGATAACAAGACCATCTTCGATCAATCCATGGAAACACTCGTATACGTTTCTATGATTAAGATTGGCTTTCCCTCCAGCACTGAATATCAAATACCCCATACCATTGTCCCACCCTACTGGCTTCTTCGATCTGCAGTGTCTGACAGTATCATCACGGGACGCTTCTTAGTTTGGGATCTCGGGATGTGGTTGGAATTCTTGGTTCATTTATATACTATACTATTGTTTGTCTAATTCATTATTTGTTTGAATCATACTTGAGAATCTTCCAATATAGTCTTGAGGTGTTCTAATGACCTTGTCACTGAAGCTGTCAGGGGTACAGTCATTAATGGAGTTGTTGATTTTCTTATCATAATAACGCTTCAACTCTCTGTATCTCCTACCACCACAACCGAGACATAATTGTGATATTCCTCTAACCCCTACCCCACATTGTAAGCACGGTAAAGGCCCATAACTCCCCCCACGGACACTTAGCATATGATACCCACAAAACTCCTTTCTGCATGATTTGTTACACGGGGTTACTGATCCAATCATAAGCCATTTGCAATGATTCATTATATAATAAATTCTCTATTTAAATACTTTTGTTAATTATAGCATGAAGGAGTTCGAGAGATTGTCGAAAATTAAGCCCTGGAAAAATGCTAAATTTAATCTCGATAGAGTCTCTGATAAACCAAAGAGGCTAATAGGTGATAGAACCATGATAAGTAAAATCAGTGACTGTTTTAATGAATTAAAGCGCGATGGAGCATCTCACTGTTGGTCAACATTTCGAATTCAAGGTAGTGTTGATGCTACCATGAATGACGAAAACGCAGCCAAGATAATCTCACATCTTGGACGAAAAAAGTATTTTTTTAGAGTGAAATTCATTATCCGTTCGGAAAACCGAGATTGGATTATCAGGGATAAGTTTGAACCCATCTTGAAGGATAAAAGAACCGTCGCTGTGAGTCGAGATTCCAAACCAGGAATTTTGACTGGAATTGACAAACCATACTACGAAAGATCTTATCCTGTAACAGCAGTTGTTTATGGGATATATCCGTTAAATGATAAACCTAGTATTGAAAAACTAAAAACCATGAAACTGTCATTAATGACTTCGTCAAAAATGAATTGTGTAGCAGAACGAATAATAGAACACTTCACAAATGCATCCCGGGGGAACAAATTGACTGATCTAAGACGCCAAAAAATAAATGAATGAGAATTAACAGTTAACAAGAACGGAGCATCAATTTAGGATATAGCCAAATTAGAAACATCATTAAGATTCCCAATAACCGTAGCGACGATAACCGGCGAGATATTACACGAATCAAGATATAAATCAAATGGAACTCCAATCAAAATTAATGATCATAACGAACACGCGTGGACACCTGCGGTAACAATATTTCCGCGGGAACGAACAATAAAATATATACCCGGGGAGTTTTCCGCTCCAGAATTCTCTGAGGAAAAATTATTCGATTTTATTTACCAAATGAGTAAAAACGATCCTGTGTCAGTGTGGTTACTTCACAGCTCTGAAAACCCCGAGGGTGGATTCGATCAATTTGTTAGACCCAATGGAGAATTATACCGTACTGAAGCTCTCCATTACAAGATGAAAAAACTAGCTAGTAGTTTCTCGAAGAATTTCGACGACGAACAATTACTAACAAATTGCTTTACAATTCCGTCGGTTTGCGGATCATTTTGCGAGAAAGAGAAACTCGTGGAAACCAACGCGAGGTGAATTTCTCACAGATGTTAGATCAAGCTGCATTGAATATAACCACGGCGGATTATGGAATACAAAATACGACCATGAAAGTATTATTTCAGTTGATATAGTCGCGTTTTACCCAGGAAGTTTTCTCGGGTACGGAGAATGCGCTGAATACTTCAAGCGATTTGGACATCCCACTCATGAAATGGCCCGCGTTGAGATTAATGGACCACTACCTGAGTTTGATTTAACCGGATTCGCTCGTGTGGTATCATTTGAATTAGCTAAAGGACTTCATCCGTGTTGTTATATTTGGATTGGTAGACATATGTCTGTGAAACACTGGATGCCAATAATGCTGTTACGGTATATGATCGATTGTAGCATGCTAATATCGCTGATTGTCGGTGAAGCGATTATATCATATCGAGCACAGACTGAGGTCTGGTTACCACCACAACCTGATCTAGATCTTATAATCAGCGAACAACAAAAACAATTGCCCGATCTCGACGAAGAATATATCATGAATTGGTCCAAACTGTTATTTGAAATCAGAAACAAAGACGCAAAAGATCTTGGTAGAAGAATAATTGGTAAATTCACTCAAGGTGGTAAATACGACAATACAAGAAATTCTTCACGGTTGATTATGGATAGCGTTGAATACGATTTTATTATCACTGATATAACATCTAAGGGTATATATGTCAATCGTAAAGACGCTTTCTTGTCCGATGGAACCAAATTGGATACAATTGTTACTTACAACGATGGACACAGTCTTCAGTATACACATTTGAGGGCATCTATGCTGGCTTATGCTTCTATTAATTTATTTTCGATGATAAATAGATTTCCTGACACCGCAGTTAGAGTCGCCACTGATTCATTTTACATAGACATGAAACACAGCAACGCAGTAGCTGAATTCACTAATTGTGACGAGAGTTGGGGATCATGGAGAATGAAGCGGGAAATACCGTGTGATTACTCCAAATCAGCAGATGTTACGATTGAAGATAAATACTTGAAAAGCAATCAGTGTTCAGAATTATATAATGCACCACAGATATCTGATCCAATATGTAGATATAAAACAGTTTATTTAAACGGTTGTGGTGGGTCAGGAAAGACGACTCGCGCGATTGAATAATTTCGTGACAAATCAAACATGATTGTACTAACACCAACCCACAGACTTGCCAGAGAGATGAAACAACGAGGGGTTAATGCTTGCACTTATCATAGCTTTTTTCGACCGAAAGGTGACGAATGGACTCCTGATCGAATGGGTGAAAAATTTATTCCTGAAGTTATAATTTGGGATGAGATATGCACGGTGTCGTTAGATGTATTACAAAAGTTTCTTGAGTGGTTATTGCACGCGAACACAAAGGTCATCATGTGCGGCGATCACGGCCAACCACCACCATTTGTCGGTTTATGCCCGCATGACTGGCTGAAGAATTTTGTAGACTATTATGAAGAAATTAACACCGATCATAGAGCACTTAATGAACAATTACGCGAGTTCAAAAAACTAATCAGGTTACAACCGGATAGAATCCAATGTGAGATAGCACGCGAAATAATTTCGGAAAAACCATTAAAAGATTTCTGGGAAACGTGGAGACCAAACGATTTGATAATCGCAAGTAAAAAGATAGTCAGAGACACACTTCAGATGAAGTTATTTGAAACACATAAAGAAAAATTTTCAACACTTCCAGTACCGTTATGTTATAGACCTTCGGATACACGAAAGCAGAATATCGAAGTTGATATTCCAGGACAGCGTGAAAAGCAGAATTTAGTGTTAAATGATATTGTGCTGGCTGGTTGATATCAGCGTCGTCGAAGAAATATTACGCGCTGATAAATCTCCGTGGACGCTAGGTTACGCAGCGACGATACATTCTTCACAGGGATTAACTATATCCGATACAATTGTTTGGATGGTGGATAATCACATCGAATGGTCGAATTTAGTTTATCTCGCAGTATCCAGAGTACGAAGAATAAATCAACTTCGAAGAGTTGTCCTAACAGAGTCAGGAGATGATAACGACACTACAATAAGTGATATTGTCAGCGCTGACAACGTCAAGGACATTATCAGAAAAAAACTTTCTGGTTATAAACAGCAGGATAAAAAAATAATAGAGAATTTGATATTGATGCTGAATTTATAATTACGCTGAAGCAACAAAATAATAATCACTGCGCGAGTTGCAATTGTATAATGAGTTGGTGTTGGTAGGATAAGGATTCTCGACAATTTACCGTAGACAGAAAAGATAGTAGCGTTGGCCATACCAGAGATAATATGATACTGACTTGTCTTGAGTGCAGCAGACGCAGAGGTGCTAGTTAAGACCACGCGGTGGTAATTGAGTATCCTCGGGTATCACTTGCAGTTGTTCACGAGTAAATCCTCGTTGAGGAGCAGTTGAATCCAATCTATAGATTGTTGGTCTACCCGTAGATCGTGTTATACGTTATATTTTATGTGCAGTAACACTCCAAATAGGATCAGTAGCCCTTTTTGTACCGCCTTCGAGCTCTCCTGGTTCCTATAAATACCTAACAGTGACATTACCAAGAATTGGTTGTTTTGAAAAATCTTTTTGTGGGGTTTTAGGTATATACTTCTTTTTAATGGCGTTGCTAGGTTTCATGTTGATTGTTCTAGTAATCTCATTATTCAGCGCCCAACTACACCTGGTAATCTCTTGACCCATTCACGAGATCGTTTATCCTGGATAAATTCCTTCGCGTATTGATATCCAAATAACCGCTCAGCAAGTGTCCGATTAAATCGTTCAACAATTGCCTGATCGCGATGTAATGCAGTATGCCCTCGTCTGATGGTGACATTATGATGTTTCATTGTTGATAACACTGCACCCTGAAATTCCTTGCCAGGATCAACTTGTAATAGATTTGGCCAGCGCAGAGGACCCCTTCGATAAATCCTTTCAAACGCAGAAGCCACTTCAGTTGATGATTTTGTTTTTAGCGGTTCTGCTTGTTTGTATCGACTCGCAACATTAACTACGGTTAGCGCGTATTTGTAACCACCATCATGCGGCAGAAATAATATATAAGCCTGATGAACCTCATTATGAACGCTCACATCAAAATGCGAGTACTTGATTTGTTTAGGCGGCGGTAGATAAATTTGCCATATCGCCTGTTTAGATAACCAATCCGCTTCAGTGGTATATTTTACCTTCGCGGCACTAGCGAGTTTGTCAATTGCTGCTTTACCCTTCCAGTATCCTTTTGGAGAATAATAAATAGATTCCATGTTGTTATTAATTACCAGCACCTAACATCAATTTACCTTTCATTGCCGATTTTACTAACCATGAAGCCAATTTTTCTTTGAAGGATTTATTAGTGATAGAATTCAACGCGTGAATCAATTTCACATCTGCGATATGTCTATGTTGCAAATTACTACTTTTATAAGCAACATCATGAGCATGACACGCCTTATCAATGGCGTTTATTGGATATTCACCCGGTCGGGGTTGGTTTTGATCATCGAGTCTGATATCGAGTCTGGTTCCGGGTCCACAGTAACTATACCCTGGAAGGTGTTTCTCTCCTGGATACTTCGCCCATGGTGTCCCTGGAAGTTTAGTTAGCTTGGCTGCAATATCTCCTCCTCGTTTTTTTTTTTTTAAATCCCTTTCATTTATCAAGGGAAACAAATCTAAATGTCTTTGTACTGCATTGTACGCATTTACCAGAAAGTGCTGTTCTGTTATTTTTAGTTGTAATCGTGGTCAAGTCATCTGTGCCAGTACGCGCCTTACACTTCACACAATATAGATCCATAATTTATATATAATAACATGAATGTAATTGATTATTCAGCTACCCGACGACGAGAACCTATCAAACATCATGCGATGTTGCCGAATTCAATTAGAATGATTATAATCGGACCATCTGGAAGTGGCAAGACACAACTGCTACTTAATTTGCTAACGAGATGGATGAAATGGGACAAGTTGTATTTGGTAGCTCCAAGTCTAGATGATCAGCGATGTTACAATATGTTAAAAGATTTTAACGACAGCGCGGTAGAAGAATCCGGAGAGGGTATTATTGAGTTTATAACCGATATCGATGAAGCACCAAACATTGATGATATCGATGGAGATATTAACAATTTAGTTGTATACGACGATATCATGTTAGACAATCAAAAGAATCCCGCTAAGATATTTTCCAGAGGTAGGCATAAAAGCACTGATGTGATATATGTCACTCAACGGTACACTCAAATACCAAAAGTGATCAGAGATAGCTGCAATGTATTGTGTGTGTTTAACGGAATCGATACACATACTCTTAGAAATATTTGGCAAACTTGGTGCGGCGGTGATATGGATCATAATCGATTTAGAAATTTCTTTAGTCACGCTCAGTCAATCCCACATGGATTTGTGACGATAAATTTATCAGATCCTCGGACGCGATATCGTGTCGGACTTGATAAAATATTCGGTTAAAATCGTGTACTGAATCTCGTAAAAAAAATTGTTAACCCATAGCAGCAGAGGGGGTGAGTGACAACGACGCTGGCATATCGTCGTAAGATATTTTTTTCGTTTTTCGTAATAGGCCCTTGCTTAAAAAAATTTGCCTAAAATATTTGTCGGATTCACCCCCTCTGCTGCTCCCCGAGTGGATGAGTGGTATAAAGCGCTTTCCGTTACGGATCACTGCCGTCTCACCTCTGTCTGCGTGGGTTCGAATCAAAGATTCGGGTAATGTAGTTATGTGTGAAATCTTGCCAGTAGCTTCTCGTGGGTTGGTGCTTCTTTATGGGGAGTTTCCCGGGTTCTTCCTCCACCAGTAATACTGGCCGCCATGTATAGCTAAACATGTGCTGAAAAATGGCGTTAAACCTTAAAAAAAAGAAACAAACACAAACACGGCAAGTACTTGAGAATAACAATAACCATCGAGCGAATACCTAAATCCGGAAATATCATCGATGCAAATATCTTAACGACAATTTTACAATAAAGTAGGTTTTCGGTGCATTTGCGGTGCACATGCTCAAAACATTTACCCCTATAAACAAGGTAATGTCGTAGGAATGTTTCGGGAGGATTTTTTTGTGTTAACGATCGGATCGACATCCAAATATAACAACACCCGATTACCATCGCTTATTCAGATCCACCAGTCGTCTTCGCCATTAGCTGGTACCGTTTGGGAGATTTTTGTTTTACGGGGTACTTTGAAATAAACTCATTCACCTGCTGATAAAAATTAATTTTTATGCTATTTTTAAAAAATGCTTCAGTATTGTTGCATCGCTGATATTATACTGCAAAATCATGAGACACTCGACGATGTCATCTCCACCATCTTCAGAAATATCGTAAACATCCCGTTAGAATTAACGTTAATTAAAGCCGTATGTATGACACACAAATATTGTTGACGCCAGAACAGAAAAGAAAATTATCCGAGCATAGTGTAAACCAGATATTATTCGGATCTCATTCGAAGGCATTACGTCTCGTGCATGAGCATCGTTTGCATGTTTTAAAAATAAAATTATTAAAATTAAGACAATCCTAAGCATAGAAGATGTCCGAGACTATGTATCCGAGACTATGTATCCGAGAAGATCATCCGAGACTATGTATATCACCCCATGTCATCATCGAAAACTGAAAAGACCTCCAAGATGCCATGATTAACGTTTATTCGCTTAAACATCGATATTGCAGTCAATTTAACTCTCACAAAAGCTGTGGGACGTGGGACAGATCGGGTATTGCTCACAGCACAACAACAATAAATTATGCGACCAGTGGACGTTAGACATCAAATACGATCGGGATATCATCAGGATACACAGCACCTTTTGCATTAAAAAGGACATGATTTGGAATTAATACATACACCAATGTGTAAACATCACCAGATGAGAGCAGTGGTAGCAAGGAAGAAGAGAAATGCCGGTCTGAGCACAATGAATGGGGTTTCTTACCAAAAGGAACATATTACGCTAAC
Source organism: Unio pictorum (assembly GCA_030141615.1). Lineage (NCBI taxonomy): Eukaryota > Metazoa > Mollusca > Bivalvia > Unionida > Unionidae > Unio > Unio pictorum. The sequence continues at coordinate 1,767,324 of JARLTB010000312.1, forward strand.
ATACCATAAAGATGAAGCTTTAGCAAACTAACCATATTATAATAGATTATCATGTTTTGTGCTCCGACCGGAATTTATACATACAACTGGTAACCAAGTACCAATAACATACAAGTCACAATAACGGAGGGAATAAAATAAGAAAAACTTTCTTTTTGTTTGTAGCGCAAAATATATTTCGATATTATTCAATTTGCTTTTGAGTGTTATAATTACTTTATGTTCACAACCGTTTATTCTCGAAAAGACAATTATTTAGCGCTAAATGTTTTATTCTTTTGATTCGTACCACATTGTGCGAAGTCTTAAAGATATTTAACGAGTTTATCAACTGTCCTTATCTCACAGTATTACATACATACCTCCCATCATTCAAAATTTGTCAAACATTTTATGTCAACAGCTGATACAAACTGGAATGTGTCGAGAGTGGTTGGCAGATCAAACAGTTTTACCGGAATCTGTCGTTCTGCTTCTGTCAAATCGCACATGAGTGTGGCTCTTTCCCACTGTAGCGGCGTTTTTGTTGGGTGCAGTTTCCGCTCATCTGCCACAGCCGATTATGCCGAAGAGGAACAAGAGGGTATACTACTACTACTACTACTACTACTACTACTACTACTACTACTACTACTACTAATAATAATAATAATAATAATAATAATAATAATAATAATAATAATGATCATGAAGTAAAAAGTAAGAATATTCTAGGATCACTTACCCGACACAATGAAGTATATCTAATAATGATTGTGATGATGTGAACTATGAATTTTCCAAGATCATATATATAAGTAAATGGAATTTCTTAAGAATACTTATTTCATTTCGGGGCCCCGAGTGGCCAAGTAGTCTAAAGCGCTCACCTTTACGGATCACTGCCATCTCACCTCTGTCTGTGTGGGTTCGAGTCTCAGACTCAGCTAATGTGGGTATGTGAGAAAGCTTGCCGGTAGCTTCTCGTGTGTCGGTGGTTGTTTCCGGGGTTTCCCGGGTTCTTCCTCCACCATTAATACTGGCCACCATGTATAGCCTATTTTGTGCTAAAAATGGCGTTAAAACCATTAACAACAACAACAACAACAACAATTTATTTCATTTCATTGCTTATTAGTCTATTGTATTTTGCCAACAAATCAATATTTTTGACTGAATCTTGTATTCTAACCCGGAGTTCCATTGATACATACATACATACATACATACATGCATGCATGCATGCATGCATGCATGCATGCATGCATACATACATACATACATACATACATACATACATACATACATACATACATACATACATACATACATACATACATACATACATACATACATACATTGGAAGTTCCTCAATGTTCATGAGGACCGCTCTGGTGGCATAGTGATTATAGCGTCCGCCTCAGATACATGACGTCGTTGGGTCGATCCCCAACCGAGTCATACCAACGGCTTATAAAAATGGTACTAACAGCTGCTCGCTTGACGCTCAGAATTAAGATGTCAATGTTAGGACTGGTTGGCCTGGTGCCAGGATAATGTGACTGGGTGGGATATCATGCTACATATCTGCGGCATGATGCCCCAGTGCTAGAGATTACTATAAACTGCCACAACGCAGACATCGTAGCGATATAATTGAACAAATGTTAAAGCTACGTTAAAAATCCTAATCACACACACACACACAAACACACACACACACACACACAGCGCGCGCGAGTTGTGTTTTGATTTACCCATCACACAAATCTAGTGCAAACTATCATTTGTTCATGGAATATGTACTACCATCTGTGAGTATGGAGAGAAACGTACTCTGATAAGTTTTGGGCAGCATCACTCTTCACAGTATCTGATATAGACATAAATTGCAAAACTTTGCTTAAATCATGAGACCTGAAAGAGTCTTTCCTTGAAGTTTCAATCCCTATGGAAACTTGATTTGTTATCCCTTTTTTATATTCAACACTTTGGGGGATATTTTCTGCTTATTTGTCTGTCATTTCTGTTCATTAGTGCTAGAAACTTCTTTTTTTTTTTGTTGGGGGGGGGGGGGGCGGGGGGCAAAATTAGATAGCAGATTTATTTCATCAACTACATCAAGAATAAGGAAAGCTAGACTCTTTGTAACACTTAATTTGTGCTTGCAACTGAAAGTTTTCTAAACACTGATTTTATCAATATACTCCACAATTGTCATTTAGTTACGAAGAAATCATCAACAAGCATCAAAATATTTGACAGGCTGACTTGAGATTGAGAACACTTTTTTCATTGTTTGCCGAAGAGTATTTACGTACCGGCCTCCATTTAATTATAATTACCAGATAAAGAATAGATCATGAACACCACTCGTGGGTGTTACATATTTGGTTCCTCGATCATGCTTTTTTTATTAAAAAAATCCTGGTTGCACAGAGAGAGAGAGAGAGAGAGAGAGAGAGAGAGAGAGAGAGAGAGAGCATTTTTTATTTATGGGTTTTATTTATAATATATCTTGCACGACCTATATTTAAATACGCATCTTTATCTTTATTTTAAATATGTATCAACTTTGATTGTGAAGTCGATGATTTAGTTATGGACACCAGACGGACTCTTTCACAGTTACTAAGTGAAGAATATGCAGATGACCTATGCCACCTATTCTTCATGAAAGGCTTGTTGGATTCCCATTAAAAATAGGAAAGGTAGTAAACAGTCATGGTGTACTATGGATATATGACCCGAAATAGTTGTAATTAGGAATTAAACTAACAACAGCGCCCATATCCCGGATTACTCATTAAGCACACTAAGCACATGCTTAGGGTACCAGCACAACAAATTAATTGCTGATGATACAATTTAATTAATTATATTTTACCATTTCGATCTGCATGAAGAAGTACTGGTATTTTTCCACTTTTTGTATCCTTTAATATTGTTTTGTTTTTTGTCGTTTCACATTTTGCATAAGGGGTGGCGGGAGGACACCATAATATGTTCAGTGCTTAGGGCCCGGGAAAGCCTTAACCTGGCACTGTCCCTTTATATTAAGAACTACGAAAATGTTGCTTTTTCATTTGAACAATATTTCACTTGATAAAATAAGATGTACAGTTAAGTAACTACATGATATAGACCGGTTAATATTTAATATCGATCAGTCCAGAACATGAGATGGAAAAAAGATTATATATAGAGCATACTTTGTGTTCTTTATTTTAACTTTTTTAGCACAATATGTTACTAATCCTGACTTTATTTGTCGTTTTTATATATGTGAACGTTTTGTAAAATACATTAAAGAAGCAGCAAGTTTAATTCTTATTAATAAAATATAAGAATTCATTGAAGCTGTAATGAGAAAGACGTTAATATTTTACGATGCCTAATAGAAAGATATTAAGAAATAGTTGATTTTTGCAAGATTACACTGCTGTATACATTCGCCACAAAGTACAATTATACAGAAAGAAAGACGTGTGCAAAATAGAAAGACGTGTGCAAAATATAATTCCACCTTGTTTTGCTTCTTGTTGCGTTCAAGCTCAAAATGCCCCATTCCCTTTTAATAGAGATTTTCACTCCACTTTGATAAAGATGTACTTGCTTTTGATAAAGGGTTCCATTTTGAAACAAGCAAGTATAAGTGAACATTCTATTGAATGATTGACGACGGTCACTGATGCATGTAATTAGTAATTCAAAATGGGACATAACTGTTTCTTGATATAAGTTCGACTTCCAAAAAAAGTACAGGAGATTAGAAACAAGAAAAATGTCGTATGTTCTTTATGGTGTTTATTTTAGTGGTACAGCTCAAACTTTCATACTATCAGGATTTTGCCTTTTGTAGATCCAGCATCAACCAATGAATATTCTCAACACCCGTCATGTCTGCAAACTGTCATTGGTATGTAACTGTGAGGAGAATGAGAGAGAGAGAGAGAGAGAGACAGAGAGACAGACAGACAGACAGACAGATTGAGATTTGGATAATTAGATTGTTAACTATACTTCAAGTGAAACCTTATATTATATTTTTGTTCATGAAAAACTTGGTTCTGCTATATTAGATAATGACATCTATTTACTCAGTACAATTCTCAGTTTTCCTTAATAATTCTTACACCATAAACAAATACACTCATTGACATCTCTCTCTCTCTCTCTCTCTCTCTCTCTCTCTCTCTCTCTCTCCAAGTGTGATAACATTCTAGACAAGCATGTTGGAGATTTATTCATCAGAACACATGACAAGTCAAAATTAAGGATGTGCTGACCTCCTGTCAGACATACTGACTGAGTATACACGCCTTTTCTGGTATTTATTGCGGAAGAGAACAGAAAAATATAAAGACAAATGTTTTACTTTCACCGCCTTTTACTTCTACTTTTCAGATAACACAAACTTAGTATTGAAAAGTTGGAAGTTAAGACTGTTTGTAAGAAGTCCTGCCTATGAATTGTCTTGGCATACTCTATGTAGGTACAGTGTTGTATTCATCACCGGAAACATTGGAGACGGTAAAACAATGACCTCCCGAAAACTCATGGAAGATATGAGAAAATCAGACACTATCCTTTTAGAATTAAATGCATGCAACCCTGCTAATTTTGAAACACTTGTTAATGGCACAAGAAATACTGTAGTATTCATTGATGATTTTCTTGGAAAAGAACATATGGACGGAAACCTTTTGAAGATGTGGACTCGTCATTTTCCTTTAATGGAAGATATGATTGAAACGAACAATGTCCAATTCATCCTAACAACCAGAAATGACATTCTGGAAGAAGCAAAGAGTTCTTTGAAAATATATGAGTTTTTTCGTCGGGAACGAATTGTTGACATGACCACTTGCGATCTCTCAATGGTTAAGGAGCAGATGCTCTTGCGGCATGTTGAAGTGTCTTCTATTTTTGTAATGGAAGATGATTTACATACATCTTGTAGTACAGAGGTAGAAAACAGGAAAATTATCACTGCCAACCAAATTAAAGAAATTGCAAATATTAAAACTCCCATAGGGTATCCTCTGTGTTGCTATCTTTTTACTAGAAGTAAAAAATGTGCAGATGAGGGCAAACTGTTTTTCCAAAATCCCGTACATTATATGAAGTGGGAAATTCAACGCCTAGAAAGGGAGGATAAACGCAAGTATTGTGCTCTTGCTGTTCTTCTTCTGTGTGGCGGTAAAATCTCGCACTATGACACACTTTTCGACAGTCATTCAAAGAAATATCGTTCCGCTCTAACTGAAGTATCTAAAACGTGTGAGATTCGGTTACAGTCAGCAACGATTGCAAAGGTTTCATACATTTTAGCTTCCTCAGGTACATTTCTGAGAATGACTGATGACGCTGATTTCATTTTCTCTCACAATTGCGTAGAGAAAGCAATAGCCCTTGCTTATCGTACGAAAGGACTGAAAGATATAATACAAATGTGTTCAATTAGATTTCTTCTTGAAATGGTTGTCACGAATTCAAATGATGAGCCGACTATAATAAATAACCCTGATAGACTGGATAACGTTTCTACCATAGAACTGAGCATTCCAGAGTTTGATTTGCTTGTGGATCGTTTTTTGTGTGAAATATTGGGTGGTAACGTCCGGGAAGTCTCTCATCACAAGGCCCTCCTTGATACAAAATTTCTTGATCGCTTTTTTGAAGTTATTCGGGAATCTGGAAAAATAACAGAAGTTATTACTGCAAGGGAAAACGTAAACGATGATGGTGGCTTGCTGTTCTATGCAACAGATAACGAGGTACCAAAAGTTAAACTGTTGGAGGGGCTTCTGAAATTGCATTCAAAAAATCAACCACGAAAAAACAACTGTGCTAGGCTTAATTGCTTAATGGCAACAAACGGACCTAATGAGTATCTAGAGCATGCCATGTCTAATGCGTTACATGCGGCATGCAGGTTAGGGCACATTGAAATATGTGACATTCTCCTCCAATTTGATGCTAAGGAAACACCTAGCCTGCTTTTAACAGCAATTCAAAGTCAAAGTTTTGAAATAGTTCTGAGATTGATGCAGAAATACAAGTGGTCCGAGAAACAAAAGCAGCTAGCTTTGCTGGAATCATGCAAGCATGGTAACATTAAACTATTTGAGTTGATAATGCAGTCGGTGAAAATAAAGTTAGAAGAGGATATGCTTTCTAAATGTTTACTGGAATCTGTGAAGAGTGGCAACATAGACCTATTGGAAAATATTCTTGCTGAAGGTTGTGACATCAATTACACAGGATATCTTGAAAGATGTGCATTACATGAAGCGTGTATAGGGGCTAGTGAGTCATTGGTTATCAGGCTTTTGATGGTTCCAAACATAAACATAAATGCCATCGACAAACACGGTTATACTGCTTTGCATTATGCAGCTGGGAACAATTTAGTCAGTATTGTAAAACTTCTTATAAATGCTAATGCAGAACTAAAGTTTTCTGTGCGGAATGAATTCAAAACATTATCTACTGGTTTTCCTCGTAGGTTGATACGTGTGATACAGATGCTGTCTCCTTACGATTTGGCCAAGCTTAGAGGTCACACTGAAGTGTGTATGGTGCTGGATGATGTTGCTTCCCAGGAGGGAGATGACTGGGGTCATATTTAAACTAGATTGTAAAAGTAACTTAGAGAATGAGAACATAAAAGTAATAGCTTATAATACATTTTCATTAGATGTTTTGAAAGGGAAACACCTAACCTACCTTATGCTTTATATGGTAATGTAACCATGGTAAAGTCATGTCGCTTGCTCAACGGACAGTAGAGACCGTTCCTGATGGACGGAAGTTTTAGCATTTTTAAGTCATTTTGCAAATTATTTTGCTGGCCTGCATGCTCTTCTTCTTCTTCTTCTTCTTCTTCTTCTTCTTCTTCTTATTATTATTATTATTATTATTATTATTATTATTATTATTAAATCTTGGTAGTATTATACTGGAGGAGATAATGCTTTTGCCGAATACAAACAAATTATAATTACGTTCCAATGTGGAAATATAATAAGAGTAACACTGTCCAATCGTCAAAAGTAGATTTCACACTAGTTTATAAATGGAAAAATATTTTCAGAGATTTTTTCATTCAAAGAAAATAGTAGTCTATGAGCTGAAACAAAAGTACTTGATTCATAAATACCAAACTCTAAAGAAATTAAATTACCATTCACTTTAATTCGATTTCAAGAAGAAGATAAAAAAGCTAATTGCAAATAAAAGTAAGAGAAGAATTATTACACCAATTATAAATGACTCGTTTAGTAGGCAATTAAATAAATATAGATGTGTAATACTATGTAGTATTTTTTTTTTAAAAAACATCACTGCATTTGATTGGCATGACTAAACATTATCTTTTATAAAAAGTAATAATTGTTATTTTAAAAAATGTTTAACTTTACCTATGAAAAATATATGAAGAACAAAGAGATTTATGCTCAGGAAACGTTCAGCTAGATTTATATATTAAACTCAAATGATGGTAAAAAAAATATATTCATTTACTTCTTGTATGAATGAATGAATAGTTGGATTTAAAGTGAAACCGGCCACTAGGGTCATATTTTCACTATTTTGCACTGCCATTTATTTACATGGCAGTGATTTAATTTATCCAGGAAGATGGAATGGTGCCACATCTTCCTGGCGTTTATGCGCACAGAAGAGTGCGCTATTTAATTTGGTCGTCTTATCATACCCTAAAAAGGGGCTAATGGTATGAATGTTAGACCTGGATGAGTGGGAATAGACCCATCACGCACTCAACCTATCAACCAATCGAAAGTACGTACGCTTATTCCAAATTCAATCCAGTTTTTCTAGTGGATTTCCCTATGCCAAAATTGTGTAAGCCACCGATGCAATTCATCAAATGATAGAGCTGAAGAATTAAATTACGTTCCTATCGATGCCAATCTTCTAGTACAAAAGTGTACATATTATATGTCCCTACCAATTTCTTTTGCTGATATGACTATACATCATTTGAAAGGTAGCCACTGTCAGAGAGGATTAGATTGTTAATTTCGAGTGGTGGGTCCGAAAATGATCAAGTTAGGCTTTTTGGATAGAGCTTGTCAAGGAGGGTTTTCGTAACCAAGTGGAAGACCCTATTAAAACAATGAAAGACAATAGCCCTAAAAAGGACTTTTTCCCCGGAGAATCCCATGATCACTTGTTAGTGACCGATTATCCCTCTGCTCCTGTGGTTGGTCCCTGTATACTTCTTGAGTGTCTTGTTTGACCCTGTACTCACTCGATGATTCACTGTAAACATCCTTGCTCCCTCGTCAATTTGCTTCCGTATTTTTCCCTATCAATTTGGAATTCTTTGTGCTGTTTTGTGTAGAATATATAACCCCATATGACAACTATTTGCATTGCTAGTTAATGCATGATGTTATTAAGTTACTGCAAGGCCTGATAGTTTTGGGGTTAACTATCTTTATAGTGTATGAATTTGAGGTCATTTTTTTAAATTAGCATATTTTTGGTTGCAATCTTGTGTTGATGGGCCTGATAGTCTTGGGTTTGAGACTACCTTATTAGATCTAATTTGGTGTCATAACCTATGCATATATGATGAGGCTTTTAGTTGCAACATTGTGTCGCTGGACCTGATAGTCTTGATTTTGAGACTACTTGTTTAGAGTTAGTTCTAAAATTAATAGTATTGCAGTATTTTTGCCAAGTTTTTTCTTTAGACTGCTTTTTTTTTTATAGATATTTGAGCTTCTTATCAAAATTTTTGTACTCTTGGAAGTGAGTAGTAATATTTGATCTTTTAAATTTATTTAAAGCTCTAATTTTCTCCTGTCTAGATCGTTTAATTTCTTCTGTCCACCATGGCACAATAATTTGTCTTGGTTTTCCACTAGTTTTGGGGATAGAGTTGGTGGCAGCTTGAGTTATGGCCTTAATTAGGTTATCATAGTAGATGTCAATATCTTTGGATTCTATATATGACGGGCTAACATTATTGAGTATTTCCCGAAAAGTTTCCCAATCAGCTTTTGAGTAGTTCCACCTGGGTATTTTATCACTGAGTTCGCACTGAACAGTCATCTGTAGAGTGGTGATTATTGGGAAGTGGTCGCTCCCCATGGGGTCAGATAGCTCCACCTCCCTTTTAGCCACTTGTGCCAGTCTGGGTGTGCCTAGGGTGAGGTCAATGGCGGACAGGGTGACGTCGACCGGACTAAGTCTGGTATTAGCACCATCATTAAGGATAATAAGAGTGGAGTCATTGATCCATTCTTCCACCCAGGTACCCCTCCTATCCGTCACCTCTCCCCCCCCCCCATAGCTTATTATGGGCATTAAAGTCTCCACAGATGATTGCAAGCCCGGTCCCAATGATTTTGGTTATTTCTTTAAACGCTAATTTATGTTTAAGCTTAGTACCCCCTCCTGGGTCATATACGTTTATGATTTGTAATTGATGGTTTCCTGTATTGACTAATAGGGATTGTATTTATATTAGTGTGTTACTAATTTCCTTGGATGTTATAGGTAGTAGCGTAACAGATGGTAGAGTGTCTTTTTATAAATATGGCTACCCCCCCCCCCCGACCTTCCTTTCGATGTTTGAAATAGCCAGGAGAGCATCCTTGTATTGATGGCAATGTTTTCGAATTTGCAGAAAGTTTAGTTTCTTGAATGCAAATGATGTCAGGTTTATAGCTAATTATTTTGAGTTTAAGTTCGTTAATATTTCCTGACAATCCTCTTGCATTCCATTGCCATATAATAATGTCCCTTTGAGTTGAATTAGAAATAGAAAGATAAGTTCAAAAATTGTTGATGAAGTAAATGCAAAGTTGGGACAGGAAATAAATGTATATAACATGGATTTTCGGGTGCACATTTTATTCACTATTTCATATGGACAGATTGTATCCATTAGGAAAATTAGTAAATGAGTAAAATCTGAATATGTCAACTGGTAAAAGGGTGTAGGTGTTTTTTACAGATGAGAATGTGAGAAAGCTTGCCAGTAGCTTCTCGTGGGTCGGGGTTCTTTCCGGGGGTTTTCCCGAGTTCTTTCTCCACCAATAATACTGGCCGCCATGTATAGCATATCATGTGCTGAAAAATGGCGTTAAACTCTGCAATAACAACAACAACAACAACAACAGATGAGAAATTATTGAATAAATCTGTCCTGAATTTTTATTCTGTCTTTATTGTTGTTTTTATCTCTATTGATAGAGTCAGACGAACCCTTGTAATTTTCCAGGCCTTGGGTTTACAGTACGTAGATTCTCCCCAATGGATTAAATATAAAAAATGCTGCCTTAATACACAAAATGATGACAGTTGTTTTTGCTGCAATATAAACAATTTTAAACTCGTCTAGGAATCATTATTATCGGCCAAACAATTACAAGAATCATTATTCTCGGCCAAACAATTACAAGAATCATCATTATAGACCAAACAATTACAAGAATCATCATTATAGACCAAACAATTACAAGAATCATCATTATAGACCAAACAATTACAAGAATCATCATTATAGGCCAAACAATTACATCCTTGATAAACATAAACATTGTTTTAAAACATGTTTTCCAGTAAGTACAGATGATAGAAAATACTCTGAAACTGAATTTAATATACCTCAGGATACGAACTACAAGACGAGGAGAAGGCTGTGACTGCTTTGCGGGCATTATAATGTCATTTAAAATAGCAAAACGAGAAAGAGTTAAAAGTGTTAACGAAGATAGTTTTCATTTTTGTGGAATAAACGCTTTTTCAAGTTGTCATCGTATCATGTTAACAAAACAGAGCACTAAAACGATTGTGCAATGAATATAAAATTTTTAAAACAATTCTTTACTTACTGATTCTGCAATTTAAAAAAATGTATGCCCGAAAATGGTTTTGTTATTAGATTTAATATCTACCACAATAAACTAAAGATTCGTTTTGTTTTATAAATATATTTTTACAATATTATTGAGTCGTTAAATGATTGAAAACATAGACAATACAGACATTAAAATACGCTATGTCAGAATTTTGTTTTAGCCTAAACTTCATCAAACAAACTAGCAGAAATAAAAGCCTATATTTTAAACAGGATCAGGCGATACAACGAACTATTTAAAATATTCACCTACAGTTTCAGAACTTAATTACGATTAATTAAGGTCAAGAAACGTTGCTAAAATAATATTCACGTTGATTACAAAAGTTATAACTTGATTGGTACATGTTTTATCTTTAACAAATATATTGCTTACTAAACAGTGCGTACAATATAAACGTCTTATTCAGATATAGGCGCTGTTGGCGATGAAGATATTTAAGCAATTGTGAACAAATCATGGCGGGTCAGGAAAGAAATTCAGTGTTGCACATTGCTACTGCTACTTTAACATGCCGCGGACGGCATTGCTTCACCCGACAGCAAAAAGAAGATCATGATTGAAAAAAAACTGGAAAGTAATGGGGTCCTGCAATTAAATTTATCAATATAATATCCAAAATATATATTCTACTATTTGGGTTAATTTACCTGGATTCTACTCTCATTCGATTAGCAAGACCTTAGGAACTAGACCAGCAAGTTGGTCTCTAAGCCTTTTTATAATTTTGACATAGCGGCTTGAGACCAACCGTATTATGCATTCACACTATCTGGTACGTTCGCAAAACATAACTGCGTACGATCGGACTGTACGCTATTAATTAATAAATATATTTAGACTAACCTTTGTACCCAGACGGTAAGTATAATCCCTCTTCTAATGATCCACTGCGTTAAATCCTTTAGAACACTCACTTTTTTAGTATAAATCCCTGTCAGAACAGAATACCTGTGTAATCATCGGCTGTTGACCTCAGATTTAAATTACCGACACATGCGTGTAAAGCAGCATCACCAGATGGCAAGAGTAACGCGATAAAACCGTCTAGCGAGGCATATATCACTGGGAACTGACATGCTTGGGTCGGAGAGCACTTCTGGCGTCCGGTCTTATCCTAATCACGTGTCCATGACAGGTGAATGGAATCTAAGATTTTTAGGAACGATATGTATCCATATGTAAACATGATTCAATTGAAAGATTTGAAATAGATTGAAATTTATTTAAAAATTATACAAAAAAAGGAACTAACGATGCTAAAAACATGTTATGACGTTTATAGCTGAATTTTGAACGATAGGAGGAATACCAAATACATGGAAATCATGAGTTGAATTTGGATAGCAGATGTATAAATAAATACATGATGGGCAATCTGATACATCAAAAACAATGTCGTGTAGTATGTCAATTATAATAACAATTTCTAGGATTGGGCGATTTGTTAAAAATTTATAATTGAACGAGAGGGAACTAATGAAACAGTGGGAAAAAATATAATATCTTGGAGAGACGATCATAAAATTGGAGGAATATTAAAGATGGATTAACAAATCTGGAATGTATGAAAAATCATCTAGCACCAGGAAAATAATTGCCTGATAATGAACAATTATCTCCGCTAAAAATAGATTCATACATCAGAAAAATGGTACAAATCCTCGAGTAGAAAAATTATAATGTACGTAACAAAATCAACGAAAAATATTGAACTTGTGTTGTTCAGCTGGCAATTGATCTAAAATGGATACACAAGGCAGTTATAGTCGATCAAGGTTAATGGCCTTAACCATACATACAACCAAAACCATATTAGGGAACAAAATCGACTGAAAAATGTGAAACGGATTTTCCTTTAAGTTAGTTTATACTGCTCTCATCTGAAAACATGGAAATGTAAGATAGTACTAAGGTTAAAAACATTCTGACAAAAATAAATATATTTACAACTGCCCGAGGATGTTAATTTTGCACGAGGAACAATAGCAGATGCAACTAAGGTATTGGTTCAACAGTGCTTGAAGTAAGCATGCATCTTATGTAAGGCATCTCTGCAAAAAAAATCTTTTCAGTCTCTGTTTAGCTCATTATAACCTGCAAGATTTAATCCATCATGCAAACATGGTAATCATTTAGCTTGACGCTACCATAATCAATCATAACAATATTTTATCAGCATTCGTCCAAGGTTGTTTGCAGCTAAATTATTTGCACATTTAAAACACAGTTTGTTACAGCCTAGGTTTCATAGTCTGTACATATTGTTCAGGTTTATATAACTTGGAGTGTGCGTAACACAATGCTGTACCAGACTAATATTATTACCATCTTGTGCAATCTTTTCCTATTTGAGAGGAATTCCACACTTTTCGTATACATGTATTGCCATCATGTTTGTCTACTTCGATATTTTATAATTTTTTCGAGGACATGTTCTCTTCGCTCACATGTATTTATAACCAATATAAATCCTAACACCCCGTACACATGCACTGAAAGGCTGAAATAAACATTAATTATTTCCTTATCGGAAGATTTCAAGGAATCGCTTATGTTTGGGTTGGGTGGGTTTCTTTCATGATTTCTTCTTGGTCATTGGTTTAAATTAGATTTTAAAACAAAATTATATAGAATTTTTAAATACTTACGTAGCAAACTTTGGTTGTATAGTTTTTCGTTAATGTGATAAAGCGTCTTTATTTTTCTCCAACACTTCCTTCATTGCATTTCCCATTTTAGCTTAGATTTATCAGAATAAATTAACTTAAATAGAAACTGCATCCTGTGAATGCTAAAGAATTAGAAACTGCTCCAGGATTATAACTGCTGCTCTGGACAGTTAATTATATGAAAATTTGTTTAAAGTAGATTGCTAATGCATTTACGTTAATGTTTCAAAAAAGCAATAGTGTTGTCTTTAAAATACAGCTTTTGATTCATTCATTATATTGTATTACATATATTTGTATTACATATATTACATATATTACACATATTACACATATTGCATATATTGCTAGATAAATCTTTACACTTTCTGCAGTCATGTTTAGTATATAAGAATTACATGGATTATTTATTAACAATTTGTATTACATATATTTGTATTACATATATTTGTATTACATATATTACACATATTGCATATATTGCTAGATAAATCTTTAAATACACTTTCTGCAGTCATGTTTAGTTTATAAGAATTACATGGATTATTTATTAACAATTCAATATTAGATATCAATTCAGATCGAGTATCAATATTTAATATCTAAACTTTATTTAACACAGGGGATATTTATTTTAATGACGCAGTTCTCAACGGAATATATAGGAGTAATTTGTATTTAGCAAAAGCTGATGGTGCAATTTTCAAATACAAAAGTATTAGTTATTGTATGCTGACTTGTAAAACAAGAGAATATATAAAATAAGCATTTTGATTTTTGTTTGTTTCGAAGACTAGTTTCAACTCATTTATACCTACATTGATTTCTAATTGCATCAATTATATTAGCACGTTTTGGTGAATGGCGACTATGTAAATGTCATGTACATTCGGGTAGTTCGTTATCAAATGTATTCATCCATTTTTAATGTCAACGATGACATTAGTCTCTATTTCCATTTCCGTATTATGCTAGTAAAGAATGATTCCAATTCACCAATATTTCTTTATTTCTTGAAAAAATGACACCTTTCTGATTTTAGTATTGTTTTCATTTTTATATATCAGCAACAGCAGTTTTAAATTCATCAGCATTTGATACTCATTTTTGATATTTTACTTGAAAACTGAAAAATAACAACTCGTGATTTCTTACCATTTCACTCATATCTCCATTTGATTAAGTTTTTATTTCTTTAACCTCTTGATCTGTATAGTCGTTATCCATTTACAAACTCTTCTGGATCTATGTTAGTATTACTAGATCAAAACAACACAGTAACATTTGAAGTGGAATCCGAAGAAAAAAGTCTCGGCTTGATTTATTACTGGTTCTTAATTTAGTCGCTAAACTATCACCTTCGTAAATATAATGAGCTGCCAACAGTATAGGTACAATCATGTGCGTGGATAGTAAAATATACTAAAAACTATAGTAACTGAGAGTACAGCACACAAAAAAATTAACAAAAATAGCAGATATGTACTTGCCGTTGATATAATTGTATATTATGTGTCTGCTGTTATGGCTGGAACCGGCGTATTACTATCAACAATAACATCGCTTGTGATGGCACCAGTCTTTGTAACAATTTGTGTTTCATCTGCAACAAGAATTCCTGATATTCTTAATATCATTGCCAAAAAATATCTACATGTAGCGAACATAAATTACATGAGTATATAATAAAGCTGCAGACAACGACTCTAGCATACTTTAAATTATCGTCATTGATATCTTCAGGTCCTAGCGATGGAAAAATATCGGATAGCAAATTTACAGAAATAAATAAGATTAACAACGAGGTAACGATTACGTCTGATTGAGAAAAATTAATAATAATAATAATAATAATAATAATAATAATAATAATAATAATAAATCGAATGTGTTATCGTAAGAACTACTACAAAAAATCGTTGACAATACAACTCCGTCAAAGACTATAATGTTATCAGTACGCTTGACCAATCCTGAATTTAACGGCAACTTTCCAAATGCTATTCCAGTAAAAGAAATTGCGCTTGCCCAATTACAAATATATCATAGCTGGCCGAATATTATATCAAAATCATTTAGTGGATTACAGGAGAACCATTCGCTTGTATTTGCAAATAAAAACAGACGGAACCCTTGACTGGAAAAATGTTTCTATTTCAACCGATAGTTTTCAGATCGAACAAATCAACAATGAATTTCAGCGCAGACTTAAATATATTACAGGAAAAGAAAGAAGAAATGGCTATAACGGATCACGAACCTCCATTATCATCCGCGATTGAAAAAACCTCTATAGATTATGATATCCATCAATCGTCAGTCATGTATGTTTTTTATTGACCTGAAATTCCGCCTGTTTATCGAACGCCATCAGTACCAAAACGAGATGATTTTTTTTTACTAAAGAATTTTAAAGAAATACTTCCAGAATATCAAACATATATCATTGATGAAAGATATATTGATAATGTCTGGTTTAAAGATATTAAGTCTGAACATTCTAAATCACTTATAGATCTGCAAAATTTGTTTTCTGCTCTATCTTAACGTTACAGCGACGATATGAAAGAATATATTATTTAAACAATACAACATCTAAGCCAAGTTAGATCAGATCTCGAGTTTATTAATATAAAGTTATCGTTTAAACAGTATTTGCTGGTGATGATGAAGATATTAATTATACAGGGTCATTTGGTATATGATATTGGTATCTTATGACTAATAATATTAAACAAGGATTTACCAAATTCTATACCGAAGCAGATATACCAAAATATGTACTGCCAGTAGCTAATGTCTCCCAATTAATTAATTAATTAATTAATTAATTAATTAATTAATTATATTTCGACGATGTTATTAATGACAACTTTCGTAAATTTTGTTGGGTTAAGGAAGCAATAACACTAAATTTTGTTGGGTTAAGGAAGCAATAACACACTAAATTTTGTTAGGTTAAGGAAGCAATAACACAGTAAATTTTGTTTGGTTAAGGAAGCAATAACACACTAAATTTTGTTAGGTTAAGGAAGCAATAACACAGTAAATTTTGTTGGGTTAAGGAAGCAATAACACACTTAATTTTGTTGGGTTAAGGAAGCAATAACACACTAAATTTTGTTGGGTTAAGGAAGCAATAACACTAAATTTTGTTAGGTTAAGGAAGCAATAACACAGTAAATTTTGTTGAGTTAAGGAAGCAATAACACACTAAATTTTGTTGGGTTAAGGAAGCAATAGCACACTACCAGATATTCTCAAACATAATAATGGTCCATACGGTGGAGGTTGTCATATTTCACCAGGAATTGTAAATATAAAATCAATGATTGCAGTTAATCTTGTATGTGATGTAATTGATGGCAGATTTCAAGGAAATCTTAAAGACTCAATTCAAGCTCAGCAAGGATATATTTTATATACATTCACCTCTCAAGTACCTACTGGATATTTGATTGTATAAGAACCTATTAATCTAGATTATTTACGATGTCATAATTAGTTATTATTAGGAATAAATTTTAAACTAACTGACCAATCCTGACACTTGACTGATTTAAGATATGAAATCTATCAATAAATCTTTACGTATACTTAATCAAAGCCATATATTATATAATGTACCAACATGTGAGGGTTTTTCTACAGGAAAAAAGAGTTACTATTTAATATTGAAATGATATTTGATGAATACGGCAACGAAGACTTTGTGTCGACAGAAGAAAAATTAAACGAACTGCGACGAGAACATATTAGTAAGGTCAAGTGTGATAGAGATCAGATTCTGAATGATGAAAATTCCTGCATTAAATTGAATCAGATCCCAAAATATTATCTCATTCTATAGATTAATGGGTGACCCTACATAATACGTCACATAAATATCATTTTGGATTATGTTTCAGTAAAACATTTAGAAAATCTTGACAAATTCAAGACAGAAAATATAATTTAGTTTAAGAAAATATTCACTTTCACTATCTAAAATATTTATATTCTGAATCGGAGATGTCTCTAAATTTATTTCAAACCCCAGGGTTGAGTGCAAAACGCACTTACCACGCTGTTCGATATGGTGAAGAGGTGTACATGACACCCAGTGCCATATTAACCCATGGCAGGGCCCCTAGGCTTCGAGCTTCTTTATGCCCCTAGACATCCACCCACGAATGGCAGGGCCCCTAGGCTTCGAGCTTCTTTGGGCCCCTCGACATCCACTCGCGAATTTCGCGCTCTTTTTATTAATGCAAACTTGCCAAAAATGATTTTAAAAGGTGGAATTTAGCAGCAGTCTGATTGTTGTTGCATGGAGTAGGAATTTTTTTAATGTGGAATTTTTGATTACGTAGCATTGCCATGGATCTTGACTTGAGCTTTCATCGAGTCATTAAAGTTTGCCGTAATTTTCATCCAATTTTTATGTCTGGTTTGGCAAACATTTTTCAGAAAAACATTGGGATCCAATAGTTTTAATATGATATGTACTTGATGTAATAATAATGATATTTCATGAAATAAGTGAAGGAAATATATCATATCGTCTGCAGGAACAAGTTTGGTTACCACAATAACAAAAATAATAATATGATGAAAATCTAATATAACCAATGACGAAAATAAAATCGCAATGATCTCGGCAGAAAAATAATCGGTAACTTTGCGTAGGGATGATCATCTTATCATAAACGACATGGTGCAAGATTGATTATAGACTATGCTGAGTTAGATTTTATAATTACTGATACAACGAAACAAATACGCTTATAAGTCGAAATAATAGTAATTTTCAGATGGAAACTAAATTAGGTACAATTGTGGGTTATATTGATGGTAAGTCACCACAGTTTTTATATTTAAGATCTGCAGTGATCGTATACGATTCTATAAATCGTTTATCAATGATAAATATAGTTTCTAAGTTTGCTGTCAGAGTCACTACGAATTCGTTTCATATCAATAAAAAGTATTCAGGATTGTTGGAACAACTACATATCGACACTTATGCATCATGGGGTGAATGGAGAATAAAACAAGTACAAATATTTAGTTATTCTGAATCTGCTGACGTTAAAATTAAGGATATTTACTGCATAAAATATCAGACATTAAAGTAATCGTCTACTCCGTCAGTGTATGATCCCGTAGCTAGACATAAAACAGTTTATGTTAATGGACATGGAGGTTCTGCTAAACAACTCGTGCGATTAACACAGAGTTAATCAAACCATGTTGATATGGTCGTTTCAATCCCTACACACGGACTCGGCAGAGAAATGAGAAAAATAAATATTAAATCATCTACTTATCATAAATGTTTTCGATGGAAGGGAGATAAATGGACTCCTGAACGAATGGGTTAGAAATATCTTCCAATGAGTATCGTTTGGGATGAAATATGTACAGTGTCGTGAGACTCATTATAAACAATTTTTGATTGGTTGTTGACAGAGATTACTTCTGCAATAATGTGTGGCGATTATTGTCAACCACCCCGTTTTGTTGGGTTGTCTCCTTACAAATGGTTGAAAAGTTTGTAGAATATTATGAAGAAATAACTGATGATCATAGAGCGCTTGATCCAGAATTAAGAGAGTTTAAGAAGTTAATCAGACAACAACCGAATAAAATTCAGTGTGATATAATGTTTGAAGCAGTTTCAGAAAGAAATATAAATGATTTTTGGAATTTGTGGAGACCAGATTATGTGATAGTTGCAAGCAGAAAGATAGTTCGTGATACACTTCACTTGTTACATAAAGAAACAATTCCAAATCTACCTGAACGATTATGTTGTCGCCCAGTGGATACACGCAAACAAAATATCAGCGTGGGTATACCAGGAGACAAAAAATCATGTATTAAATGATATTGTTTTACCTCCTGACAATGTTGTTGAGAGCAGGTTAATAAACTAAACTCCATGGACGCTAGTATACGTAATTACAATTCTTAATCTCAAGAATTATTCATTACTGATACAGTTGTTTGGAAGGTCGATAATTGTATCGAATGGTCAAATTTAGTTTATCTTGCAATGTCTCGAGTTAGACAACAGTCAACGCGTATATGTATGTATATTGGCTTCTACCAGATTTTATAGCATCATGTTGTAATAATAAAATATCATCCGCATGAACTTCAATAGGAGCGCTGACATCAAAATGCTCGTGCTGAATTTATTTAAGTGATTTTAGATAAATTTGCCATATTGCCTGTCGTGCTAACCATTTTGCAGCAACACAAAATGTATAATAATAGCAACATCGACGAGTTTACTAAACGATGTTCTGCCTTTCCAGTATCCTCTTGGGCTATAATAAATTTATTGCATTATTGTATACAATTGGTTGATTAATTACCAGCCACTAATGCTAGTTTACCTTTCATCGCGGATCTTACTTGGAAACAAGCAAATTTTTCTCTGATATTTTTTTAATTTATTTATGGAATTTAACGAGTGTATCATCTTCACATCTGCAATATGTCGTTGATGTAAATATTTATTTTAAATGCTACATCAATAACATTTACCAGACACTCCAGGTCTTGGATGATCTCGTTCGTCAAGTAGAATATAAAGTCAGTTTCCAGGACCACACCAAAATTATAGAAATGAAGGTGTATTCCTCCTGGGTGTTTATCCCATGTTGTTCCTGGTAATTTTTCTAATGAAGTAGCTATATCACCACCTATTTTCTTTTTCTCAGATAGACGAATTTGTATTTTTGTACCACATTTCACACACTTGCCTGTTAGTATACGCTTTTTATTTTTTGTTATTTTGTTTTTTGTTACTCCACCTGTAGGGGTATCTAACACAATATAAATTCATATGATTTGTTATATTTCTGTAACATGGATGTTATTGATTTCTGAGCGACACGAAAACAAGAACCAGTCAAACATAATGCAGCACTACCGAATTCTATTAGAATGGTAATAATAGGTCCGTCTGGAAGTGGAAAGACACAATTATTACTGGTTTGCACAGCCATGGCCAGAAGAACTGCATCCTTTACTAGACCATAAACTGTCCATAGCTTTCTGTGAATTGTATCCCATCGTGGTAGCAGCAGTGTTGTGGAGACAAGAGTGGAGGCAAAAGAAAATACTCGTCCACTGTGACAACGAGACTACGGTGGCAAATATTAAGAAAGGCAGATCTAAGAGTCCTGATATTATGAAACTTAAGTGCCGACTGACTTTGACAGCTGCCACTAATGGATTTGTTATATATGCTGAACATATACCAGGGAAGAAAATTGCTATAGCTGATGCATTATCTCGTTTACAGATTACACGATTCCGGCAGCTAGCACCCACAGCAGAACATCAACCATGCGGGTGCCCTCCTCCTGAAACACTACTGCTCACCTAGAACCTACTGTGAATTTCTTGTGGAATTCTTCTTTAACCACGGGCACCAGAGGTGCGTATTCAACAGGATTCCAAACCTTCAAGTCCTTCTTGCTAATGGTAGGATTGTGGAGTCCAGGATCAAGTTTGCCTCCCGTGGTAAACGAGGACACCTTAATTTACTTCGTTGCGCATTGTACGCAGATAATGCACCTGACATATAAAACTATGAAACTTTATCTTGCCGGTATTCGGCATAAATACTTGCAACTTGATGTCAGCACTCCATTATCAAATATCAGCTCCTTACTTAGACTACAAAATATTTTGTAAGGCGTCAGAAAGTTGCCAGGTGATTTTCGACAGAAACGCCTTCCTATTACATATGATATATTGTGTAACATATGGCAGTGCTTGGAACACTATGGACTGAGTGAGTACACTAAACTCTTACTTCAAACTATTTTGTCCAGGTTAGGTTATGATTCACAATGTTATAATGGACATTCCTTCCGCATGGGCGCGGCAACCAGTGCAGCTAAGGCTGGGATTCCAGACCATCTTATCCAGACCTTGGGTCGATGGTCCTCAAATACATATTGCCGATATATTCACTGCACCCAGATAGAATTAGCTTTGCCCAGAGACAGATGTCACAGCGTGAGTTTCAATACGTAGGACTTGTTGACATAAAACTATGAAACTTTATCTTGCCGGTATTCGGCATAAATACTTGCAACTTGATGTCAGCACTCCATTATCAAATATCAGCTCCTTACTTAGACTACAAAATATTTTGAAAGGCGTCAGAAAGTTGCCAGGTGATTCTCGACAGAAACGCCTTCCTATTACATATGATATATTGTGTAACATATGGCAGTGCTTGGAACACTATGGACTGAGTGAGTACACTCAACTCTTACTTCAAACTATTTTGTTTAGGTTAGGTTATGATTCACAATGTTATAATGGACATTCCTTCCGCATGGGCGCGGCAACCAGTGCAGCTAAGGCTGGGATTCCAGACCATCTTATCCAGACCTTGGGTCGATGGTCCTCAAATACATATTGCCGATATATTCACGGCACCCAGATAGAATTAGCTTTACCCAGAGACAGATGTCACAGCGTGAGCTTCAATAAGTAGGACTTGTTTGTGTAAATGCTATTCATGCTTTACAATATCATGTATTCATGCTTAAGCTATCTCTTATGTAAGTCATACATTTCTACATTCATGCTCATCAGGATCATGCAGGTCTAAACTGTTTTGTTTCAGGCAATTTAACAAATTTATTAATTGGTATTATCCATATATATATATATATATATATATATATATATATATATATATATATATATATATATATATATATATATATATATATATATATATATATATATATATATATATATATATATATATATACATTACTTTAAATTGGGGGTCTCCGTTACAGTCAGACTGTTCCATAGTCACAGCGCTTCTTTCACTCCGTTTGGGCACTGCCAAGTTTCATGCATTTCACAACTTGGCTTCTTGACCCCAATTTGTGTCAGTACTTATATATAATATATACTCAACTATTACGCATATATATATATATATATATATATATATATATATATATATATATATATATATATATATATATATATATATATATAATACCAATTTCTTACGGTGCATGTATGGAGTCAATGTTAATGTTTATTGTCATGGGGTCCTCAGGATCTGACTTGTCGAGTTTCGGTTATCAAGTCCCTATATACCTAGTCTCAGCCCTTTAGGCTCCACATATAGGTGTCGGACATGCTTCACAACCCTCTAACTCCCACAAGTTTCTGAGGCATTCTTTTTCAACAAGAAAAAATTCAGAGCTGGGCTTGTGCAGTGTGCTGTGACAGGACTTGCCCCCGTTATGCCAAAGATTATTTTATATGCACAATAAAGTGTATATTGACCTATGTATTGTGTGTTATTTAAATTGTAATTTAATTTATTAGATATAGTTTGAATAACGCACAATTCATTCTAACATGGCCCCTTGTTTGGGCCCCTCTTTGTCTGTGGTGGTTCTGCCAAACACGAGGTTAGTTACTAATTTTAGATACGTTCATGTTGAACCAATCAGATGACGGAATTAGAACACGTAATCTAACATTCGTCAGCTGGTTTGAGGCAGTGAACATGAATTTGATCTATCAGCGAAATTTGACTTTAATCCCAGAATAAAACTTCCTGTTTTATTATTACGTAATATCTATGCTGGACTGCATTGTAACAAAAAGGTATTTAAAACTTAAAACAATATTTACAATTTTACTATGCCATTGTACATTGTATATGCCGCATCTATCAAAGTAAGAATTCATTGTAAAAGAGTGCGGTTAAGAACACAAAACACTCACTCATAATCTAAAAATATAATGTAGCTCCGCTTCACGCATATAACTATGTGGCGGGTAAGAGTATTTAAATTACAGAAAACGATAGTCAGAAAAAGTGAACAAAGCAAATTAGCTTTCAATCAATATAATGAAGCAATAATTGATCTGATCGATCAGTTTATAAATACTTTTCTGGCTGTCTAAAAACCTATACATACATATGTTCAGTTATATTTGTACAAGTCTTTAACAAACCTATTTTTGTGATTTATTGCACTGTAATACAAATGTACACACACCGATATTTTAAGATCAATTTTAGACATATATTTTTCTGATTTTTTTGTTTGTTGGGGAGGGGTATTTTTTTGTTGTTGTTATTTGGATGATTGTAAAAATTGTTATTTTCTTTCATTTTAATATTGATACATAATTATAAACATTATTAATTTGTTTTCTGCTAAATTCCACTGTTAACTGAAAGTACTATAACGTGTAGAAATGTTAGCTACAAAACATCCCGGTTAGGAAATGACTTATGCACCAACGCTGGACCCCACCAACACCCACCCACACCGCCCGAATTTAAGTCGAGAGATATAATCGTTTAATCAATTTTTAAAGTGTGTGGCAAAAGAAAAGTTCAAGCCTCTTTGTATCATTTTTGTAACATAATGGCAATTAAATGCTGAAATAGTTGTGCTCTAAGACGCATATGACATTTTTTTTACTGTTAGTTAAAATCACATGATTTTTCTAAAGGGTGTTGAAGTTAAAAGGGAATTTATTATTAAATTTACTATACTATTGTAATACACTTCGAAAGATTTACAACTGAATAGAACAAAGATCGAATTGTAGAAACAACAACAACAATAATAATAATAATAATAATAATAATAATAATAATAATAATAATAATAATAATAGCCGTTGTTGTTGTTGTTATTTCTTGTTCTTCTTCTTCTTCTTCTTCTTCTTCTTCTTCTTCTATTATTATCATGCGCACATTTATTTAAACGATGAGAAGTGTCTCAAGCAACATATATGCCATAAATATGTAATTACTTATATGTTCAGGTTCAGGTGGAGGTGAAGAATTTTCTGATGCAGCGTAGCGATATTGTTATAGAGAGATGGTGGGGACATTATTGATTAAGCTCCATTGTGTTTAGGTTGTTTTTTTGTGAAAGTGACGTAGTGATATTTTCTTGAATTCAACGTTTTTTCATGATACATCTTGTGCAATAGCCTCGGATACGGGAGGTCGCGCTTCTAAACCCCGACCGAGTCATAGAAAAGATTTATAAAAATGGTACTTGCAGTTGCCTCGCTTGGCGCTCAGCATTAAGAGGTTAGTGTTATGACTGTTCGGTCTGGTGTCAGGACAATGTGACTGGGTGAGACATCATGCTACATGTCTGCGGCACGATAACCCCAATGCTAGGCATCATTATAAAGTGTCACAATGTAAACATTGTAGCGATATGACTGAATTTGTTTTAAAAGCTACCTTAAAACTCATAATTTCACACACACACACACACACACACACACACACACACACACACAGGTGTGACATCTCGTGTATGATTAACTGCATCTTAACCCTATCTAAAGTGTAGTTAGGGTTAACACGCGGAACCTTGACTGAATTTGTTTTAAAAGCTACCTTAAAACTCATAATTTCACACACACACACACACACACACACACACACACACACACACACACACACACAGAGGTGTGACATCTCGTGTATGATTAACTGCATCTTAACCCTATCTAAAGTGTAGTTAGGGTTAACACGCGGAACCTTGGCTACCGAAGATCGATTAGATGATAATTACAAAAATCAGATATTATGCCAGGTAATCTGATATTTTGTAACTTAATATATAACATTGCACACACACACACACACACACACACACACACACACACACACACACACACAGAGTACATGAGCTGCTTTGAAAATCCAACAAAGACTCGTCAAACTTCCCACATATGCCAGGAGCAGACGATTATAGTCCAAATTACGTAGTTAGTTGACCTTAAATTTTATGAAATATTTGTTAAGAGATCGGCGAGGTTTATCCCACAGTATTAAAATAATGAAATCTTGCACAAACAGTTGGTAATAACTAATCGCTGAGATGTCCACATATTCTCTAATATTTTGGTAAGTAGGCACGTAGTTGAGCAATTTTGAGTTTCCCATCGTCTTTTTTCTGACTTTTTATAGCTAGACAAAGAAATGGATGACATCTTCACGACGAAAGTTACAACAGGGCATGAAAGCGATCCAAGTACTGAGGTTACAATTGAGCGGGCAGTTTCAATAGACTCCATTCTCAATACTTATTTGAATTGACTAGACCGCATGCAGGAAACGACTACAAGCGAAAATGGTTTGTTTATTGTCCACTCTGCCTCTCTTCAGATCTTTCTCTGAGTTTTCATCTCATAGTGCTAATCTTCCCCACTGACAAAAATGTTGTTTGAAAAAAGTGTATGAAAAAAACCCATTAAAGTATTGTAAAGTTCACTTAGTTACTTTAGTTATGACTATCGAATTCATGAAACTAATTAAAAGGATGCAAATATGCAAATTTAAATTTCTGTAAATTAATATACAATTTTAAATTTCTTTTAAAGAATATACAATTTTAAATTTCTTCAAAATAATATACAATTTTAAAGTTCTTTAAGATAAACAGACATGTGAATTAGAACTGTTGGTTCAGAGGTTTGTGTATAAATTCCGGTCGGAGCACAACACATGGTAACCTCTTATAATATTTTTATTTTCATAAAGCTTCATCTTTATGATATGTTAGCGTAATATGTTTATTTGGAAAGAACCCTCATCAATGTGCTCTTACCGTCAGCATCTTCCTTGAGCAATACTACCGCTGTTGTCATCTGATGACATCTCGAACTTCGTAATTTCCCACAATTTGAGCAAAGAACGGAAATGCCAAAGTAGACACATCCTGCTCGTGAAAAATCGTTTGAGCTGGTAGGATTAAGTATGTTTTATTCACCGCGGCTAATAAATCTCGAACGAGTTTTTCGATGAAATCAGGCCCAGGAATATAGTTTAACCTCTGAATTACGGTCGTTAAAACAAACGAATTTATGCGCAAAACTACAAGACACACGTTTCTGATACGGTACCTTGTAAGATTTTTCATCGATTGTTTCCCCAGTCCTCATGATGGTGGTCTGCCGGCTAATTACCGCTAAGAATCGACATATATGAGAAAAGAAATCATACTTTTACAATGTAAACTTTTAAACATTTTTTTCATTCATTTTTTATTTATTTAGACGAATTCATCACAATACAGATAACGCAATCCAGCCCATGATTTTGAAGATCCTCTTGTTTTCTAAGCCCAGTCGAACACGGTTTGCAATAATAACTTTTATGTTTGTTCTTGCTGGCCTGTTTGTGTAATAATCTTTTAAATTTGTGATCCAGCAAAAGCGACTGTCCTTGTCATTCTTGTGAACGTACAATGAGCGATGCATTAGTCGTTATATTCATTACCGAATAATTGAGCGGATAAGCGCTATAGTTGAACATGAATATATTAACGCCAATTCTGTTTTGTTTTTAGAATTTGAGTATGTCCCCTATTTTGACTGGAAATAGTATCCTGGTAAAATCGAGTGTGTCCTGGTACGCTTTTTAATGATTCATCCGATTAGGATTTTTCGAGGTGGAGTAAAGTGCAGATACACGGCCCACCTAAAACACCGATAGTCGTTATTTACGACATCGATAAAACCTTAACTCGCCGCTATTTGACCTGAATTATATTTGGCTGTGTTGACGACTATTCCTGTCACCAAAACCATCACACAGCCAGATCCGTTAAGTTGAAATTTCGAAAATATCGTCGGCTGATTTTTTGTGGAGCGATTTCATGTCGACATTATCAGCATTAACAAGCGCTTGATGGAGTGGAGCAAAATTCGACTTGATTTCATCCTTGGGTAGTGTTCTAAAGAGTATTTACACGATAACGTTAAATTTGACGCTGTAATATGGACAAACCCTGCAAAGCCATGGAATCCCTTTAAAAATTCCATTGCTATATGACCTGTATTTGTTTAATTAACTGGCACCAATTAAATAAACTACATGTGTATAAAAATGAGTTTTATTCCAGGGAATTTTGTTCCCCGATGATATTTTCATCCAAATAACATTCCGGAGGAGGGGGTAGTGGTCGATGATGACCTTCTCAAACGTATTGGGCGAGAGTTAAACAGAAGCTCGCGGATCGAGCTAACACTGCGGAAATGGCCGTTCGCACGGTGCCATCCCCAGCAGCATTGACTGTCATCTCAAGAATAAAACAGTGGTTAGCACCAGAACATGCAGGCTGATACACGATGACATTAACTCTCTCTATATGTAAGGTCTGAATTATTCACTGGTATATCCACTCAAATTCGTTATTCGCTGAAGCACTAGTGCCCACTGTCACGGAATTGAATAACCCCTGTTATTTATTAAATACATGTACTCGAGTTTCGTTTTTGTGTACAACGATAGCCGAGGGTGATTAATTTATCATGTTTTTTTTTCTCGAAATGGTGAGTTCGGTCTATCCTATGCTGCACGTGCGAAATGTTTTTAATGGGAAGAACCGAACGCTTCCAGTGCACAGACGATATATGTGCATAAATACATCACCGTAGATAAAACTCTTTACATTACGGAACGTATTGTCAGTCAGCGGTATACTTTAAGGACTTGCACATCTTCAGCTGTAGAGGCATATACGTTTATTAATTTCTTGTATATAAGATCTAACAATGGTACTACCACGAATATTTTTGTATGTTTGCTATGTAGCCACTTAGCAAGGAATTGGTAATATAAAGCTACATTTTTAAGAAATGTTTAGTACAGTATAATTCTTATCGAGCAGGGTTAGGTTTATTTCTGAACTTGTTGTTTAGTAATTGCTGTGCCGGAGTGTCTAAAGCTGTGTAGAGGTGTCCGGAGTGTGTAGAGCTGTGTAGAGCCATCCAGAGTATCTGAAGCGTTCACGCATGTACGATTGGATTGTACTGATAGGACAGCATGGCCTTTTTAGTACTATTTCTTGGCTTCTATCTGTGGCTCGATTGGTTTGGAGTGTCTAGAGTGTCTAGAGTGGTCAGAGTTACCCGAGCGTTCAAAGTTATCGAGAGTGATAAGGGTCGAAGTGGTGCAGGAATTAACCGTAGCAGCTGTGAAGCTGAACTTTATCAGCCCTGTTGCTGGAATGAAGTTTGCTGATGACGGAGTGTTTCTCCTTACATATAATCTATTAGCCGTGGGCTAATTTTGGGGTTCTTAAAATACATTGTATCTTTGGGACTGTAAAGATAAGTGTTATATCTGTCCCTTTTTGGTTTGCATACTTTCACTATGAGTGAATTCATTTTACTACATGAGTACAATTCTAGATGGTTTACTTGCTGAGTAAACTATATAGATCGTTTCATTGTGAAATCACTGTGTATCATGGACCACTTGTCTTTTTATTTTATAAAGTTATTTATTTGTATTTTTCATTATTGCATTTGTGCGTTCCTATGTTAAATAATCCAATATTTGGATTATATATGCACGCATGTATTCATAATTAATTGTTCATTTAAATCATTGTTTTATATCAGGGGTGGCCAACCTTTTATTGCAGGCGGGCCATTATATTTTCTGATCAACATGCGGCGGGCCGCATGATTTTTTGCCTGTTCGCAGCGTCAAAATAAAATACAAATATTTATGTAAAAAACTTAAAACTTCATTGTTAAATTACTGACAGCATATGTAACTTCGAATAATATTGTTATGTAACAATCTTAGATTCCCATTCACATTAGAGCATTACAAGCACAGAAAATTTATACTGTAAAGTTGTAAAGTGTCTTGTAAACAGTGTAAACTTTATAAAGTAAAAACGAATGCAAATCTTCTGTCCTCGTAGTAGTCACTGTAGTGTAGTGGTAACAGTAGTAACTGGTAACATGTGGGTATGGTTAACATTAAAAAGCAGTGCAAAAGTAATTTACTATTTTACCGAATTAAGCACATGAACTAAGACTACTAATGTTTTATCATACGTCTGACTTAATGTGAACCCTGTGCTTGTTTGTCCGCTGACATCTCATCTACGTTAGGTTCAAATGCAGACACCGAAATGCGTAGGATGTCGTGCAGATGGTTGTCAGTAAGTCTTGCCCTGTGCACAGATTTATTGAATTTCATGCGAGAAAATGTCTGCTCACATATGTATGTGCTGCCAAACAAACTCATCATCCTCAGCGCATTTGTTCTCAGTGCTGGATACGTGGCTGAATTCAACAGAGAGTAGAACCTGATAAAGTCTCCTTCCAAAAATGTTTGCTTCATAAAACTATCTGACTGCAACTCCACAAGCTCCATCTGAAAGTGCGCTGGCACGTCATCAGCATTCACAAGGTAAGGACTTCCAATGAGACGAAAGGCAATGTCATGAGAACGAAAGTCTTTAAATCGTACATTGAAATCCTGCATCAGACTTGCAACCAACTCCTTATAGCGATCAAACTGAAATGAGCTGTTTCCCTCTCGAGTTACGTCTTTACATTTTGGAAAATGATCCAGTTTGTGTTCCTGCAGATGTGCAGCAAAAATATTAAGCTTGATCTCAAAAGCCTTCACTGATTCATACAAAGTCTGTACAAGTTGTTTTGAACCTTGAAGCTTGGTATTTAGCTGATTCAGGTGCGCCATCATGTCCGACAAAAACGCCAAGTCTTGTAGCCAGCTCTCATCTTCTAACTGAGGACCTGGCGAGTCTTTTGTTTTTATAAAGCTACAAATCTCGTTGCGCAAGGCATATAACTTTTCAAGCACAATGCTACGACTTAGCCGTCGCACTTCGGTGTGATATGGTAGGTCAAGCAACTCGGCATCTGTTTCTTCTAAAAAAAGCCTTGAACGTGCGATGATTACGTGAGCGGGCTCTGATAAAATTAACCGTCTTTACCACCACTGACATAAAATGCTGCATCTTCAGACTATTACTGCAGAGGACTTCCTGGTGAATTATGCAATGGTAGATCCAAGGCTGATGACTGAAGTCAGAACATTGTGTCTTAACAAGCCCTGCGAGTCCATTCTTCTCTCC
This sequence comes from Unio pictorum, assembly GCA_030141615.1. Lineage (NCBI taxonomy): Eukaryota > Metazoa > Mollusca > Bivalvia > Unionida > Unionidae > Unio > Unio pictorum. Next base: position 1,797,813 of record JARLTB010000312.1, read on the forward strand.
ACACATTGCTGGAGCACCATCAGTGGTAATCGCAGATAGCTTTTCCCATGGCAGCTTAAAACTCTCAAAAACCCCCTTTAGTTCATCAAACACGTCTCTGCCTTTAGTCGTGTCGTGCATGCTGCAGAGACCGGCAATGTCTTCTGTAATTTTAAAGTTTTCATCCACCCCTCTGATAAATATCAACAACTGTGCTGTGTCTGATACGTCAGTGCTCTCATCAAGAGCAACAGAGTAGCAGATAAACTGTTCTGAAGCTCTCTCAAGCTGCTGATGCAGATTACTTGCTATGTCTTCAACACGACGCGTAACTGTCTGTTTCGACAAACTAATTGTGCCAAACTGCTCCTTCTTCTCCGGGCAGATGTGTTCAACAACCATCATCATACAACTTTTGACGAACTCACCATCTGTAAATGGTTTGCCTTGCTTAGCAATAGCAACTGCTACTTCATAGCTTGCTCTCATAGCTGCATCCGTCTGCCGTGAAACTTTTTTTTAAAGATGTTTTGTTGGGCTGCAATGTTCTTTTTAAGAGATGAGAGTTTGTCTTCCCTCATTCTTCCTTCAAATTTACCAAAGTCATCGTTATGACGAGTTTCGTAATGACGCCTCAAGTTATAATCCTTCATGATGGCAACTGATTCATTACATATGAGACAGACAGGAGCGCCACGATGCTCAACAAAGAAGTAGTTCAGTTCCCACCTTTCTTGAAATATTCTACCCTCAGCATCGTAAGTTCGAATTTGCTTCTTGTTGTTGTTCAACATTTTATAATTTGTGGCTATTTAACAATTTAAATATTTAATTTCATAACTGCTTAACAAATAATGAAATAACCGAAAACAAGTGCAATGTAAACTATCAGGTAACTGGTAACCGGATGTCAAAACGATATTTCGTACAACGTGACGTAAGCATCGAATATCAGTAAGTACGTATGTATTATATTACACGTAGTTAGCGATACACTTGAAATTTGGACATCGCGATCAGTTTTATACGCATAAATAACAAAATCAATAAAATTTATTTAATTTTAGAAAGAGGTCCGCGGGCCGCCAATTAGCAGCGCACGAGCCACATTCGGCCCGCGGGCCGCGGGTTGGCCACCCCTGATTTATATGATCGTCAAAAGTGTTCTGTTGAAAATCATGAAATCCCACCCGGTTATCTTGTTACAGATGCTTGTGGCACCCGACCATAGGTAATCGTCGCTGAACGTTTTCAGGGCAATGATGCTGCTGGTCTGTTGTAAATACCTGTTGATTTCTTGTACGGTTTGGTATAATAGCCACATCGAAATGGCATTCGAGTTCTCGTTTAGGGTAAAATTAATTATAACGTATATTCTGCTAACCCGATGTTATATGAAATCTGATCCACGTCAGTTATTTCTACGTCCTCCATCTACGTCATTGATATATACTACGATAGTTTTAATATCCCCTTAAGCGTTCGTTCACTGAGACATTGCATGTAGAGCTGCCTACTTTGATGTTCGTCGGAGAAGATCTTAACGACACTATAATAGGCTAACTTCGCCGGTTGCTCTCGCGTGAGTAACACAAGTCCACGCGCTGATCCTTGTACTTTCGTCAGCGTCAGTTTGAGTGTCACAGGAAGGTGATTTTGTTAGACCGTAGCGACCGCTTTGTGGAACGCATTGGGATCTTGGAAACAAATACCTATTTGTCAGACATCTTTTATAGAAATATGTCTCATAGGTTTGGTGATGCCTCTTTTCGAAACGTTGAGTCAGCCCACATTGGATACCCACCATATCCGCGATGAGGTCGTCCATGGTTCTCATTTCACTGATCAGAAATGTAATGTCAAAGTGAGCTCCACGCACGTGCGATTGGATTGTACTGATAGGACGGCAAGGCCTGTTTGGTGCTATTTCTTGACTTCTATCCGTGGCTCGATGCGTTTGATCAGCGTCTGTATTGCTATCTTATTAGACATCGCCCGTTTGGGGATGGCGCCCGTGGCCGGAAGGATGATAGGAATCACCAAAATAACTCTGAGAATGTTTTTGCAACGTAGGTACGCATGTTTGCAGACTCTCCGATGATAATACTGGTAACATGATTCTAGTTCATGACTCTAGTTCTAGTTCATGACGCTGTTCTACTGATAAGTTTTCGTCGATATAGTTCATGCCTAGGATCATTCATTCATGAGTGTTTGAAGCTGTGGTAAGTGTTTTCAGAATGTGCGTTTGATCAGCTTTTATTGTTCTTTGAAACGCCGTTGTTTGACAGAGCTCGTTTTCACGATCGCATTTACGAGGTCTGTATGTAATTAGTATGAATAAGATCATGGACAAGACCTAACTGTGCTGACTCTAGATCATTACAGAATTTAATGGCCTTCCAGTACCGACCGATGGCCTCTCTGCGCTATTTTTGTCGTATGTGCTTCACAGACAGATGCGACTGTTTCATATCACGATCTTTCCATCACTAGTAGGTCTCTTCTAAGGAGGATTTACCCGCATTTCTTACCTCGTTCAGCGCTCCTTGTACCCCCATCCGTCTGCTTATGTACATGCTGCTCGTTGTTCTCATGCGACGTCTCGAGACAAAGACGTACAGATTTATATTAAATTATTTCTCAATTATTATTGTTCATTTTGACTCGGTGGGGACAATAATAAGTGTACTCCAATCTGAACAAGATCTCTTCCACCATTCCGATATCATCCACCATCTCTTGCAATTTCATTACCTTGTCCATGTATTATAAGCCATTTTTGGTATTCAATGTTGAATGGTGCCAACGACGTACGCTCTGGTTTATATATCTCGGGTACTGACATGAAGGAAAACATACTCTCTCGCCTACTAACCATATCGCATACCAAACAATCCACTGATAATCGACTGCTAGCCTAAAATAACGTTTTTTTTTTTACAACTCAACACACAAAATCCAAAAACACATGATGCCAACACATAGTGAATAAGGAGAGCTTTTAATTATTATAAAACACATCATTACCTACAATCACGTTAGCAAAGGAGATAGTGTTTAAGTGTCTATAATTACATTCTTTACTTTCAAACAAAACATACACTCATGAGAGTAGTGATTATGTTTTTTTCTTTATAGGAAAGCACACACTCACACACTATTACATCAGCAAAGGAGTTAGTGTGTATGATTACACTATTCCATATTCACACAAAATAAACACTCATGAGTGTAGGGACATGGGCTTTTTGTTAAGGGAAAGACAAATACACTCACACATACACACACTACCAACAAACACTAATATTATTGGGAACTTGACCAGTCTCTCTTTCTAAAGATCTGGTTAGCCCTGAGAAGCGCTGTTTTCACGAACAAATGTACCTGCTTCATGATAATATATACCATGTGAAGCACCACAAGGTCGTTCTCCCAATTTGTGCACGTGGTTGGGAGCGCAGCTGATTGATGAGTGACCTCATTATCAAAATTCTCACCTTGAGGGTCCCTGATGACCTTTATCCCTCTCGATTCTGCGCTGTGCCCGGCTGCTGCTGATGTGCCCTCTTTACTTGTTGGGAACGATGCAGTTCCCAATCTCTTCGCTCTCTCCCCAACTCCTCCTCCCAGTGCTCAGTCTGGGACGGCAACTCTCGGTGGTGGTGGTGGTGGTTGTGATTGTGGTGCTTTTGGTACTCACCATCGGCTTAACTCACCCGTTTGCCTCAGGCAAAATTCTTTTCTTCTTTTTTCACTTCTTTACTCCTCTTCAGTTTTGGCTTCTGCATTGGCCTCCATGATCAGCTCATGCAGCAGGCGCCCGGCGTACTACACGTGCATCTAAAGTTTCAACAGTTTTTAAGTTCTGCTCATTTTTTTATATTGACTAGTCAATGGTGGGTAGCTAGACTGATGAACGCTCTGGTTTATATACACCACACCACAACCAAAACATGGACTGTGCGGCCATAAAAGAAACACTTACGTCCACTGTTTACCTATAAAAAGACTTTACTATCATTCATACATACAATCCTAAAACAAACACACTCACTATCCTACAAAGAAAGTGAAACAAAGTGTTTATATGCACACTTCTATTTTTAACCAACCAACACACAAATGTTGGCAACAGAGTAGTATGTCTTTTCTAGAGATTTGGGTAGCCCTGAAAAGGGCTGTTTTGTTGGCTAAGAGTTTGTGAAATCTCTTGTATCTTCTATATTGCGTTCCGGTCTGTATGCAGGCTTTCTGACAGGATAGCGTGTGCTTCTGTGAAACGGAGAACTGTTCAGTGTCCACACGGTAGACGACAAAGCCTTTCTCTGGATTCTGCTCTTATTATTGTTGCTGACGGTGTTTATGAAGTCCGTGATTCTCTGTCCATTCTTCTTGCTCCATTTTCTATTTATTCTCTGAAGACGTGTTCTCAACATCTTGACTTTTTCTATCTCTTTAGGCTTTAGCATCAGGTTTGACCTGACACAATGTAAATGGACGTGCGTCGTTCAGCTTAGCTAATTTTGAAGACATGTTCACATGTTGACGCATTAACAAGGGAAGGTCAGACGGAGACAGCTTTATGTTTTAATCGCAGACGCGATAGAAAACATCCTTACAGTTTTTGGTAAGAACGCTATAGCTTCTCTCATGTACAGAGATATAGAGAAATGAAATAGCATATTTAGTGATAAAAATGTTTTTTTCTCCAACCACAAACAATATTTTGTTATAACATTGTTATTCACCCAAAAAGCAACCCAATAATATAGCATTCTCACATTTTTAAACAACACATTTTTCACAAGGTTGACAACATTGTGAAGTCGAAGTAGACTTCCGCTGATGTATGTTATTTGGCCATTGATGTACACTACGTTTTCTAGCTAAAGACAAGAGATATTCATAATGGCCAGAAAACCATCCATCTTCTTTATGATCGTTTCAAGAAGGGTAACAGTCAAAATAAGTCACTAAATGTTCTAAGGTTTATCCAAGACTGCATTGATGAAGAAATTACACACACTATTATCCTTGTATGTGCCTTGTAATTTCACATTATTGAATCGTGTCGTCTGAGCATTTCTTCCATAAAGTCGATGATGACATCTTCCAAAGGCAGTAATCCATACGAATCAAAATAATCCACACAAGCATCGTGGGGAAAGTAGACAGCTACACAGTGGGTTCCTGGGAGATGACTGTCGTCCGTTTTGATGGCATAAGATTGATGGTCTTGATGTTTGTGATGAAGTAGATCGTCTTTAGATTCCAAGAAGCGGTGTACAAACTGTTGCATCTAAAGGTAGTACAGTTCCCAAGCATCCATTTTGTTTTTTTTTTCTTGTTTAACAGATAACGATAAGTCATCAATTCAATCCTGACTTTTTGCTCAAAAATCTCTGTCAAGTAAACGGCTCTTCGCTTTGTGTCCGTATTCTGTGCCAAGAGAGCTTCGATGTAACGGATCTCCAGAGCAGTCAATGGAGGGGAGGAAATGTTCACGCAAGTTTTATATCACTGATTCAGCACTGCTTCTTCTGAGATGAGACCATAAACGTCATCTAGATAATCGTCCAATTTTTCTACTTGACTCATCATCATATATTTATCGTGTTGAATTTGACTGGGATCATATTTTGGACATCAATAGCAATCTTTCTTAGTCAACCCTGTAATTGTGTCCACCAGGCGTTTGGCAAAACAGGAGGCTAAATGATATTCTTGACCATCTGAACATCACCAACACCTCTTCGTCATTGTCTTTTTTTTTTTTGGTGTGTAGTTCTGCCTCCAAGATATCCTCCCATTCGATTTCCAAAGAGATTTCATCATTCAAAGTGGGATAAGTCTTCCATAGCTTCTAATAGTCTAGAATGACTTCTCTCAAACTGTTGACGTCTAGAGTGTTGTCGAATTTGAACATGTGTTCAGAGAGTACACCAACCTGTTACATTCCGCCAATTTGTAATCCTTGCTGTTCTAACTTTAAGCGTCGCTGACAAGTGCTCTGGTGCAAGTCTTCCATGGAACGTTGTAAAAACTAACATTTAGTGTTCCTAGTACTTTGACCGAGTATTGACATTTCACATAATCGGTCGGTTGAGTGTGCATGACAGACAGGGTCTTCTCGGGCACGAATCGTTTGCGATACACTAAAGAACATGCTTTGGCAATGGTGTAGGTTTTTTCTTCAAAGCATCGATCCCTCCGTGTTCCTTGAACAGTTCTCAAAATTTTCTACAGCATCGCCGTAAGAGGTCCATGTCAAAACGACAATACTTTACCATTTCTTCCTGAAAGTCGAAGGGGTTTAATGCATGTATTTGGAGCAAAGCGTAGAAAGCTTCTCGTTGTTTGGTGCGTATGTTGTCGCAGTCGTAGTAGTCATCATCTGGTAAATAGGGTAGAATGGCGTGTGGAATGGTTTCGGTATTGAAAAAGTGCGGAAATAACCTTTGGCCTTTTCTATCATTCCAAATGTTTTAGGCATGCGACTCAATGGCATGTCCATCTAACTCATCGAATGTTTAAACGCACATGACCAACTTGTATAGAAATGAGCTTCGCTCCGTTCAAAGTCACTTAGGGACATTCAGTACTTTTTTAATATAGTATTTCAGAAGAAGTTGCCCATCATATATGAGTAAATTGTGAGCCATCACCGTGGCATAGCGAGGGCAATTTCCACAACGTTCGATATTCTCTGGACTAAACGTCTCGTTAATAGGATGTAAGATCCATATGCAAAATTGGTCAGCGCGTTAGGTCCCCAAAAGATTTTTTTCACGTCCTTCACGAATCTTGCTACTACAATGACAAGGGCAATTACTAAAGATAGGCTCGTGGATGCACGGCTCGCGCGCTCAATGACCCAAGCGAAATTAGGAATGTGAATGCCGGTCTCTTTAATGCATTCGAATTCGAAAAAGATAACCTTTCCTTTCTTTCTTGTCGTCATATACTTCTTCCTGTTTGTATTGGTATTTTTGAACGAAGAATTCATGTTCCAATTCCACGATTTGGGGACAAATGTGACATCGTTTCTTTCCTGAACATAGGTGCGCCTTGGTAGTGTTAGTACGTATGCCTTGTCCACAAGTCGGGCACAATCACAGGAATTGACAAGCACTTTGCCGCTGTGAACCTTGCGTCTTCAGATGGAAGCACAAACATCGCTGAAGAATATTACATCCTCGTGTTGCATTCGCTGGCCAAGTGTATAAACCTCTACAAAATCGACGATATTCGTTAGAGGAACAAGTGCGAACAGTAGCGTATGCGGATTTGCTTGGCGATATTAACAAAATTGAGGAAAACAATTTCGACGATGCGTTGCCAATTACTCCAGAACGAGGGAAAATCATCAAGGACCAAAATGTATATGTCAGGATATATATTACAGATATACATCACATAATTCAACCAAATTCCGACGTTGCATCAATTTATCTTTGAAAGATCTACTAAAGTATTACAAAAAAGAAAAAAATTAGGTCAGTAATTGATTTTAACCACGTGGACGAAAATCTCTCGCTGGAAGACCGACACAAATGGTCTTATTACTGTTATTGCCATCGGAAAGTATATGTGTACAAAAAAAAATCTACTACATGTAACATTATTACCAGGTGTTATTACTATTAGCCGTAGAGCCGATTGCTGTGACCACGGCCGGGGTGGTATCCACTGGGGCTACGGCCAATCCTTTTATGCTGATCAGGGTGTGGATTGCTTGTGCAAACCCTGTTTATAAAGGTAAAACTTAAATAGAAGGCCCCAAAAATAACGCCAAGAATGCGTACATCACCTACAAATTTTTTTAAAATAAAATCTGATCTGATCGTATTTTAGAGAAGCCAAATTTGAGCTGAGTCTTTCAATCAAAGAACTCGGAACAGTGAATGATATCATGGCAGATCTTAATGCCTATGTTTGTAGCGCGTTTTGAGAAATCCCTTGACAATACATTTCCTGAGGATTAAACATAACGAATAGAAAATCGAATATTTAGATTTGTTGACGACGCAGACCTGACAAGGCCTCTGCAGTGAAACGTGAGTGATATGAAGTTACTAATAAGAACATTAAACGACGTGTTTATGGATGAAAATTTAATTTCATCTTTAGTTTCGGTATTACTGGCGATTTCATGACGAATAGAGCCAAACTTTCTTCTGGCGCCATTACGTCCACGACGACAATTTTTATGTTATGTGACCAGTGACTCAGTGACCACCTCTAAATGTTTGAGACGGTTAACAAGTTTTTTGCCGTTGATATCATTGATCAAGTAATTCACTGAAATAACCCCATGATGAGCCTCAAATACAAAACAGATGTCGATAAACCATAGCACGCGGAAAGGAGATACACACGCAAATAAGTAAATAGCTTGTATTTGTAATCTCTAATGATAATAATCTTTTCGTTCGCACACGACGAACGTCTCCGTGTTCGTTCCCTTCGTATCGGTCAAAGAGGGTGTGTACACTCCAGACTGCCATTGCCAATTCATTCTACTTGTTTAATTGCTTGTATATTTTTTTCCGTTAAACTGCTGTGGCGATTGCATTATGGTAATTTCCCTTTTGATCGACGTTTATTTGTGTACTAACATCAATTTAAACGGGATATAAGCAGTTATGGTTTTATCAGGGCACATAATTTGAAGCTGGTAGTAATTTATGATTCATTGTTACGTCGTACACAACATCATATCCGTGCCTAAATTTTCGTTCAGCGAAAATAATCTCTTTCGTCAGCTTTGAAGTAATCAACTTGGTCGTCGTGCTCCCCGAAACATAAAATGAGTCGTATGGCTAAAGGTGCATCCTTGTAAAGACCAAACTGGCAGTTATGAAATACTGCATCGTATTGAGGTGAACAATTGAGTTGGCATAAGAAACATTTGCGAACAACGCATCCAAAAAACGGCTTTGGGACGCGATCATGGACACGGCAAAACGAGGGGCCACGAGTGGCTAGTGGTATAAAGCGCTTTCCATTACGGATCACTGCCGTCTAACCTCTGTCTGGGTGGGTTCGAATCAAAGATTCGGCTAATGTAGTTATGTGAGAAATCTTGCCAGTAGCTTCTCGTGGGTCGGTGCTTCTTTATGGGGTTTTTTCCCGGGTTCTTCCTCCACCAGTAATACTGGTCGCCATGTATAGCCTAAGCATGTGCTGAAAAATGGCGTTAAACCCTAAAAAAACAAACAAACAAACACGGCAATACCGGCAAGTACTTGAGAATAACAATAACCATCGAGCGAATACCTAAAACCGGAAATATCATCGATGCAAATATCTTAACGACAATTTTACAATAAAGTAGGTTTTCGGTGCATTTGCGGTGCACATGCTCAAAACAATAACCCCTATAAACAAGGTAATATCGTATGAATGTTTCGGCAGGATATTTTGTGTGTTAACGATCGGATCGATATCCAAAAAGAACAACACCCGATTACCATCGCTTATTCAGATCCACCAGTCGTCTTCGCCATTAGCTGGTACCGTTCGGGCGATGTTTGTTTTACGGAGTACTTTGAAATAAATTCGTTCACCTGCTGATAAAAATTAATTTTTATGCTATTTTTCAAATGTGTATTAAACATAATAAATGCTTAAAGATTGTTACATCACTAACATTATACTGCAAAATCATGAGACACTCGACGATGTCATCGCCACCATCTTCAGAAATATCGTAAACATCCCGTTAGACTTAACGTTAATTAAAGCCGTATGTATCACACACAAATATTGTTGACTCTAGAAGAGAAAAGAAAACTATCCGAGCATAGTATAAACCAGATCTCATTCGAAGGCATTACGTCTCGTGCATGAGCATCGTTTGCATATTTTAAAAATAAATTATTAAAATTAAGACAATCCTAAGCATAGAAGATGTCCGAGACTATGTATCCGAGACTATGTATCCGAGAAGATCATCCGAGACTATGTATATCACGCCATGTCATCATCGAAAACCGAAAAGACCTCCAAGATGACATGATTAACGTTTATTCGCTTAAACATCGATATTGCAGTCAATTTAACTCTCACAAAAGCTGTGGGACGTGGGCCAGATCGGGTATTGCTCACAGCACAACAACAATAAATTATACGACCAGTGGACGTTAGACATCACATATGATCGGTATGTCATCATGCTACACAGCACTTTTTGCATTAAAAAGGACATGATTTGGAATTAATACACACACCAATGTGTAAACATCACCAGATGAGAGCAGTGGTAGCAAGGGAGAAGAGAAATGCCGGTCTGAGCACAATGAATATTTACCAAAAGGAACATATTACGCTAGCATACCATAAAGATGAAGCTTTAGCAAACTAACCATATTATAATAGATTATCATGTTTTGTGCTCCGACCGGAATTTATACATACAACTGGTAACCAAGTACCAATAACATACAAGTCACAATAACGAAAAGAATAAAATAAGAAAAACTTTCTTTTTGTTTGTAGCGCAAAATAGATTTCGATATTATTCAATTTGCTTTTGAGTGTTATAATTACTATATGTTCACAACCGTTTATTCTCGAAAAGACAATTGTTTAGCGCTAAATGTTTTATTTTTTTGATTCGTACCACATTGTGCGAAGTCTTAAAGATATTTTACGAGTTTATCAACTGTCCTTATCTCACAGTATTGCATACATACCTCCCATCATTCAAAATATGTCAAACATTTTATGTCAACAGCTTTGTTGAGAGTGTCTGGCAGATCAAACAGTCTTGCCGGATCCTGTCATACTGGTTCGCACGTGAGTTTGGCTGTTTCCAATAGTAGCAGCGTTTTTATTGGGTGCAATTTCCACTCACCTGCCACTTGTGACATAGATAGTAACTCATCCTTCGAAGAGATTTTTCTAAATGATGATACCAAACAAGAGGAACAAGATGGTATACTACTACTACTGCTGCTGCTGCTGCTACTACTACTACAACTACTACTACTACTACTAATAATAATAATAATGATAATAATAATAATGATAAAGAAGTAAAAAGTAAGAATATTCTAGGATCACTTACCCGACATAATGAAGTATATCTAATAATGATTGTGATGATGTGAACTATGAATTTTCGAAGATCATATATATAAGTAAATGGAATTTCTGAAGAATACTTATTCATTTCGGGGCCCCGAGTGGCCGAGTGGTCTAAAGCGCTCACCGTTACGGATCACTGCCATCTCACCTCTGTCTGCATAGGTTCGAGTCTCAGGCTCAGCTAATGTGGGTATGTGAGAAAGCTTGCCGGTAGCTTCTCGTGTGTCGGTGGTTCTTCCTCCACCATTAATACTGGCCACCATGTATAGCCTATTTTGTGCTAAAATTGGCGTTCAAACCTTTAACAACAATAACAACAACAATTTATTTCATTTCATTGCTTATTAGTCTATTGTATGTTACCTACAAATCAATTTTTTTGACTGAATCTTGTATTCTAACCCGGAGTTTCATCGATACATACATACATACATACATACATACATACATACATACATACATACATACATACATACATACATACATTGGAAGTTCCTCAATGTTCATGAGGACCGCTATGGTGGCATAGTGATTAGAGCGTCCGCCTCAGATACATGACGTCGTTGTTCGATCCCCAACCGAGTCATACCAAAGACTTATAAAAATAGTACTAACAGCTGCTCGCTTGACGCTCAGAATTAAGATGTCAGTGTTAGGACTGTTTGGCCTGGTGTCAGGATAATGTGACTGGGTGGGATATCATGTTACATATCTGCGGCATGATGCCCCAGTGCTAGAGATCACTATAAACTGCCACACTGCAGACATCGTAGCGATATGATAGAAAAAATGTTAAAGCTACGTTAAAAATCCTAATCACACACACACACACAGAAACACACAAACACACACACACACAGCGCGCGCAGTTTTTCCTTTAGATTATTGTTTTTGTTTCACAACATGAAACTCTCGCGTCAAGCACCTGTGGTAAGAAGTAGGGTAAATTTAAGACTTGGAAAAAAAAGGTTGCAAGGGCACTTACAATCATGTGCCCAGTGGCTTGAAAATCCCAACTTTTCTGCAAATGCGCGAACGAAATAGTCTAAATCAAGGTCATTTATACACCTAGGCATCCGGTTGAAAGAAAATCTGCAATTATCTGCATACAAATTTGTCTGCACATATTGGTGTAGATTTTATACAGTTAACAGTTACCAGTATTTCTCGTGGCCCTGCAGCTACCGTCAGCTGAAGGGTTCTTTTGGTGACATGTAGATTATATTTCCTGAGCAAATCTTATGCTTGGTGACTTGTAAATCCACCTGGAATAGCACAACAATCTGTCCTGTGGCCATTTTGAATTTCGCGCTTGATACGGTTGTTACCAAATACCGGTAATTGTCTAAAGTGTACGCGTGTTTGTTCCGGAATGATGTGCATCCAGAAACATTGCACAGTTTAATGAACAGGTTATCAGACCCACAACATCGTCCATCAGTATCAACACATAGACTCAGATCACAATTAATTATTCTGTATAGTCTCTACATTTCTTTATCAGTGCTGAACTTTTGTTCACATCAATACAAACAATATGTTAATCTAAAACACCTTTAAATATGAATTATAGCAGCAGGGAGGATGAACCCACCTAATTTTATATGGTCCCATATGTTAAACTAAGGTGGTTACAGGTGGCAAATCATTAATATCATGGCTGACAACAATAACAGAAGGGTTAGCCGGTATATCTTTGTCAAGTTGGAGTGTCAACAAAGAAGTAATGTGCAATAATACACAGATTTCGCTTTCGGATTATCACTAAGACCTTATTACTCACTGTGCACTGTCGCCGAAATAAACACAGAAAATCATACCATAAGCTCATATTCTAAAGAATGAAAAAATACCTTTAAATCTATACAAAGAATGCATAAATCTAACTCTTGTCTCACCACCAAAAGGATACAAGACAAAAATGACTTAAAAATGTCTTCAGAAGTAGCTCCAACTATAGGCTTTCTACTCCCATTTCAGACGAAATTAAAAAGATTATTTAGGGGTTAATGAGTAAAATCATTCGTACGGAGTTTTTTCTTCTTTTTTATTCTTGTCATTGTTGTTGTTGTCTTTTTATGCCAAAGCATTTTTTAGTTCCTTCAGTGGTCAAAGAACAGATTTAAAGCTACTTTTCCTATAAGAATACATCTTGTATGACATGTTTCTAAAATGGCACACAACTTAGTTTTTGGCTTCCCTTGCAAAATATGTTATAAAGAAAGTCTTCTAAATTGTACAACTCATAAGTTAAAACTGACGTTGAAATTTGTTTCTGTCTCTAAATAAATTAAATGATGAGGACACGATGATCTACATTTGTCGTAAATAAAACAGATTTAACCATGTATCGTTCAGAGATAAACGTAGGAATCAGCGATTATATTGTGCAAGTGATTTTACTGATACATTCAGTTACAACTGTTACGCCACTTTTGTATTCCTATATCAAATGAAACACAACCAATATTCATACATCAACATTAAAGGGGGTGGAAACTTTCAATTTTCTTCGGGCTTTATTTACATTTCTATATGAACACGCGTATCTCCAGAGAGAGAGAGAGAGAGAGAGAGAGAGAGAGAGAGAGAGAGAGAGAGAGAGAGTTATATTTATGGATTTTATTTATAATATATGTTGCACGACCTATATTTAAATATGCATCTTTATCTGAACATGTATCAACTTTGATTGTGAAGTCGATTACTTAGTTATGGACACCAGACGGACTCTTTCGCAGTTAATAAGTGAAGTACCTGCATATGACCTATGCCGCCTATTCTTCATGAAAGGCTTGTTGGATTCCCGTTAAAAATTGGAAAGGTAGTAAACAATCATGGTTTACTTTGGATATATGACCCGAAATAGTTGTAATTAGAATGTTAAACTAACAACGGCGCCCATATCCCAGTACTGGATTACCCATTAAGCAAAATAAGCACATGCTTAGGGTACCAGCACAACAAATTAATTGCTGATGATAAAATTGAATTAATTATATTTTACCATTTCGATCTGCATGAAGAAGTACTGGTATTTCTCCACTTTTTTATCCTTTAATATTGTTTTTTATTGTTGTGTAGTTTCACATTTTGCATAAGGGGTGGGGGTAGGACACCATAATATGTTTATTGCTTAGGGCCCTGGAAAGCCTTAACCTGGCATTGTCATATCCCTTTATATTAAGAACTACGAAAATGTTGCTTTTTCATTTGAACAATATTTCGCTTCATAAAATAAGATGCACAGTTAAGTAACTACATGATATAGACCGGTTAATATTTAATATCGATCAGTCCAGATCATGAGATGGAAAAAAGATAGTATATAGAACATACTTTGTGTTCTTTATTTTAACTTTTTCAGCACAATATGTTACTAATCCTGACTTTATTTGTCGTTTTTATATATGTGAACGTTTTGTAAAATACATTAAAGAAGCAGCACGTTTAATTCTTATTAATAAAATATACCAATTCATTGATGCTCTAATGAGAAAGACGTTAATCTTTTACGATGCCTAATAGAAAGATATTAAGAAATGGTTGATTTTTGCAAGATTACACTGCTGTATACATTCGCCACAAAGTACAATTATACAGAAAGAAAGATGTGTGCAAAATAGAAAGACGTGTGCAAAATATAATTCCACCTTGTTTTGCATCTTGTTGCGTTCAAGCTCAAAATGCTCCATTCTTTTTTAATAGAGATTTTTCACTCCACTTTGATAAAGATGTACTTGCTTTTGATAAAGGGTTCCATTTTGAAACAAGCAAGTATAAGTGGATATTCTATTCAATCATTGACGACGGTCACTGATACATGTAATTAGTAATTAAAAATGGGACATAACTGTTTCTTGATATAAGTTCGACTTCCAAGAAAAGTACAGGAGATTAGAGACAAGAAAAATATCGTATGTTCTTTATGGTGTTTATTATAGTGGTACAGCTCAAACTTTCATGCTATCAGTATTTTGTCTTTTGTAGATCCGGCATCAACCAATGAATATTCTCAAAATCCGTTATGTCTGCAAACTGTCATTGGTATGTAACTGAGAGAGAGAGAGAGAGAGAGAGAGAGAGAGAGAGAGATTTGGATAATTAGATTGTTAACTATGCTTCAAGTGAAACCTTATATTATATTATTGTTCATGAAAAACTTGGTTCTGCTATATTAGATAATGACATCTATTTACTCAGTACAAGTCTCAGTTTTCCATAATAATTCTTACAACATAAACAAATACACTCAATGACATCTCTCTCTCTCTCTCTCTCTCTCTCTCTCTCTCTCTCTCTCTCTCCAAGTGTGATAACATTCTAGATAAGCATGTTGGAGATTTATTCATCAGAACACATGACAAGTCAAAATTAAGGATGTGCTGACCTCCTGTCAGACATACTGACTGAGTATACCCGCTTTTTCTGGTATTTATTGCGGAAGAGAACAGAAAAATATAAAGACAAATGTTTTACTTTCACCGCCTTTTACTTCTACATTTCAGATAACACAAACTTAGCATTGAAAAGTTGGAAGTCGGAACTGTTTGTAAGAAGTCCTGCCTATGAATTGTCTTTGCATACTCTATGTAGGTACAGTGTTGTATTCATCACCGGAAACATTGGAGACGGTAAAACAATGACCTCCCGAAAACTCATGGAAGATATGAGAAAATTAGACACTATCCTTTTAGAATTAAATGCATGCAACCCTGCTAATTTTGAAACACTTGTTAATGGCACAAGAAATACTGTAGTATTCATTGATGATTTTCTTGGAATAGGACATATGGACGGAAAACTTTTGAAGATGTGGACTCGTCATTTTCCTTTAATGGAAGATATGATTCAAACGAACAATGTCCAATTCATCCTAACAACCAGAAAAGACATTCTGGAAGAAGCAAAGAGTTCTTTGAACATGTATGAGTTTTTTTGTCGGGAACGAATTGTTGACATGACCACTTGCGATCTCTCAATGGTTAAGGAGCAGATGCTCTTGCGGCATGTTGAAATGTCTTCTATTTTTGTGATGGAAGATGATTTACATACATCTTTTACTACAGAGGTAGAGAAGAGGAAAATTATCACTGCCAACCAAATTAAAGAAATTGCAAAAATTGAAACTCCCATAGGGTATCCTCTGTGTTGCTATCTTTTTACTAGAAATAAAAAATATGCAGATGAGGGCAAACTGTTTTTCCAAAATCCCGTACATTATATGAAGTGGGAAATTCAACGCCTAGAAAGGGAGGATAAACACAAGTATTGTGCTCTTGCTGTTCTTCTTCTGTGTGGCGGTAAAATCTCGCACTATGACACACTTTTCGACAGTCATTCAAAGAAATATCGTTCCGCTCTAACTGAAGTATCTAAAGCGTGTGAGATTCGGTTACAGTCAGCAACGATTGCAAAGGTTTCAAACATTTTGGCTTCCTCAGGTACATTTCTGAGAATGACTGATGACGCTGGTTTCATTTTCTCTCACAATTGCGTAGAGAAAGCAATAGCCCTTGCTTATCGTACGAAAGGACTGAAAGATATAATACAAATGTGTTCAATTAGATTTCTTCTTGAAATGGTTGTCACGAATTCAAATGATGAGCCGGCTATAATAAAGAACCCTGATAGACTGGATAACGTTTCTACCATAGAACTGAGCATTCCAGAGTTTGATTTGCTTGTGGATCGTTTTTTGTGTGAAATATTGGGTGGTAACGTCCGGGAAGTCTCTCTTCACAAGGCCTTCCTTGATACAAAATTTCTTGATCGCTTTTTTGCAGTTATTCGGGAATCTGGAAAAATAACAGAAGTTATTACTGCAAGGGAAAACGTAAACGATCATGGTGGCTTGCTGTTCTATGCAACAGATAACGAGGTACCAAAACTTGAACTGTTGGAGGGGCTTCTGAAATTGAAATCAGAAAATCAACCACGAAAAAACAACTGTGCTAGGCTTAATTGCTTTTTGGCAACAAACGGGCCTAATGAGTATCTAGAGCATGCCATGTCTAGTGCGTTACATGCGGCATGCAGGTTAGGGCACATTGAAATATGTGACATTCTCCTCCAATTTGATGCTAAGGAAACACCTAGACTGCTTTCAACAGCAATTCAAAGTCAAAGTTTTGAAATAGTTCTGATATTGTTGCAGAAATACAAGTGGTCCGAGAAACAAAAGCAGCTAGCTTTGCTGGAATCATGCAAGCATGGTAACATTAAACTATTTGAGTTGATAATGAAGTCGGTGAAAATAAAGTTAGAAGAGGATATGCTTTCCAAATGTTTACTGGAATCTGTGAAGAGTGGCAACATAGACCTATTGGAAAATATTCTTGCTGAAGGATGTGACGTCAATTACACAGGAAATTTTAAAAGATGTGCATTACATGAAGCGTGTATAGGGGCTCGTGAGTCATTGGTTATCAGGCTTTTGCGTGTTCCAAACATAAACATAAATGCCATCGACAAAAAAGGTTATACTGCTTTGCATTATGCAGCTGAGAACAATTTAGTCAGTATTGTAAAACTTCTTATAAATGCTAATGCGCGGAATGATGTCACAACAGTTGCTTCTGGTCTTCCTCGTAGGTTGACATCAAGTGTGATTCAGATGATGTCTCCTTACGATTTGGCCAAGCTTAGAGGTCACACTGAAGTGTGTATGGTGCTAAAGGATGTTGCTTCCCAGGAGGGAGATGAATGGGGTCATATTTCAACTAGATTGTAAAAGTAATTTAGAGAATGAGAACATAAAAGTAATAACTTATAATACATTTTCGTTAGATGTTTTGAAAGGGAAATACCTAAACTACCTTATGCTTTATACGATAATGTAACTCTGGTAAAGTTATGTCGCTTGCTCAACGAACAGTAGAGACCGTTCCTGAAGGACGGAAGTTTTAGCATTTTTAAGTCACTTTGCAAATCATTTTGCTGGCCTGCATGCTCTTATTGTTATTATTATTATTATTATTATTATTATTATTATTATTATTGTTATTATTATTATAATTAAATCTTGGTAGTATTATACTGGAGGAGATAATGTTATTGGCTAATACAAACAAATTATAATTACGTTTCAATGTGGAAATATAATAAGAGTAACACTGTGCAATCGTCAAAAGTAGATTTCACACTAGTTTTATAAATGGAAAAATATTTTAACAGATTTTTTCATTCAAAGAAAATAGTAGTCTATGAGCTGAACCAAAAGTACTTGGTTCATAAATACTAAACTCTAAAGAAATTAAATTACCATTCACTTTAATTCGATTGCAAGAAGAAAAGAAAAAAGCTAATTGCAAATAAAAGTAAGAGAAGAATTATTACACCAATTATAAAGGACTCGTTTAGTAAGCACTTAAATCAAGATAGATGTGTAATACTAATTAGTATTTTTTTTAAAAAAACATCACTGCATTTGATTGGTATGACTAAACATTTTTTTATATAAAAAGTATTAATTGTTTTTTTAAAAAATGTTAAACTTTACCTATGAAAAATAGTTGAAGAACAAAGAGATTTAGGCTCAGGAAACGTTCAGCTTGATTTATGTATTAAACTCAAATGATGGTAAAATATATATTCATTTACTTCTTGTATATAGTTATCACAGAAAAAAAAATACAAACATAATAAACTGAAACGAAATAGAAAGATAACTTCAAAAATTGTTGATGAAGTAAATGCAAAGTTTGGACAGGAAATAAATGTATATAACATGGATTTTTGGGTGCACATTTAATTCACTATTTCATATGGACAGATTGTATCCATTAGGAAAATTGGTAAATGAGTAAAATCTGAATATGTCAACTGGTAAAAGGGTGTAGGTTCTTTTTACAGATGAGAATGTGAGAAAGCTTGCCAGTAGCTTCTCGTGGGTCGGTGGTTCTTTCCGGGGTTTTTCCCGGGTTCTTCCTCCTCCAATAATACTGGCCGCCATGTATAGCCTATCATGTGCTGAAAAATGGCGTGAAACTCTACAATAACAACAACAACAACAGATGAAAAATTATTAAATAAATCTGTCCTGAATTTTTATTCTGTCTTTTTTGTTGTTTTTATCTCTACTGATAGAGTCAGACGAACCCTTGTAGTTTTCCAGGGCTTGGGTACATTCTCCCCAATGGATTAAATATAAAAAATACTGCCTTAATACACAAAATGAGGACAATAGTTGTTTTTGCTGCAATATAAACAAGATTAAACTCGTCTAGGAATCATTATTATCGGCCAAACAATTACAAGAATCATTATTCTCGGCCAAACAATTACAAGAATCGTCGTTATAGGCCAAACAATTACAAGATTCATCATTATAGGCCAAACAATTACAAGAATCATCATTATAGGCCAAACAATTACAAGAATCATCATTATAGGCCAAACAATTACAACCTTGATAAGCATAAACTTTGTTTTAAAACATGTCCAGCAAGTACAGATGATAGAAAATACTCTGAAACAGAATTTAATATACCTCATGCTATGAACTACAAGACGAGGAGAAGGCTGTGACTGCTTTCCGGGCATTATAATGTCAGTTAAAATAGCAAAAAGAGAAAGAGACGTCCGTGTTAACGAAGATAATTTTCATTTTTGTGGAATAAACGCTTTTTCAAGTTGTCATCGTATCATGTTAACAAAACAGAGCACTAAAACGATTGTGGAATGAATATAAGATTTTTAAAAACAATTTTTTACTTACTGATTCTGCAATAAAAAAAAAACTTTATGCCCGAAAATGGTTTTGTTATTATATTTAAAATCTACCACAATAAACTAAAGATTCGTTTTGTTTTATAAATATATTTTTACAGTATTATTGAATCGTTAAATGATTGAAAACATAGACAATACAGACATTAAAATACGCTATGTCAGAATTTTGTTTTATCCTAAACTTCATCAAACAAACTAGCAGAAATAAGAGCCTATATTTTAAACAGGATCAGGCGATACAACGAACTATTTAAAATATTCACCTACAGTTTCAGAACCTAATTGCGAGTAATTAAGGTCAAGAAACGTTGCTAAAATAATATTCACGTTGATTACAAAAGTTATAACTTGATTGATACATGTTTTATCTTTAACAAGTAGATTGCTTACTAAACAGTGCGTTAAATATACACGTCTTACTCAGATATAGGCGCTGTTGACGATGAAGATATTTAAGCAATTGTGAACAAATCATGGCGGGTCAGGATAGAAATTCAGTGTTGCACATCGCTACCGCTACTTTAACAGGCCGCGGACGGCATTACTTCACCCGACAGCAAAAAGATCATGATTTAAAAAAATGGAAAATAACGGGGTCCTGCAATTAAATTTATCAATATAATATCCAAAATATATATTCTACTATTTGGGTTAATTTACCTGGATTCAACTCTCATTCGATTAGCAAGACCTTAGGAACTAGACCAGCAAGTTGGTCTCTAAGCCTTTTTATAATTTTGACATAGCGGCTTGAGACCAACCGTATTATGCATTCACACTATCTGGTACGTTCGCAAAACATAACTGCGTACGATCGGACTGTACGCTATTAATTAACAAATATATTTAGACTAACCTTTGTACCCAGACGGTAAGTATAATACCTCTTCTAATGATCCACTGCGATAAATCCTTTAGAACACTCACTTTTTTTAGTATAAATCCCTGTCAGAACAGAATACCTGTGTAATCATCGGCTGTTGACCTCAGATTTAAATTACCGACACATGCGTGTAAAGCAGCATCACCAGATGGCAAGAGTAACGCGATAAAACCGTCTAGCGAGGCATATATCACTGGGAACTGACTAATGCTTGAGTCGGAGAGCACTTCTGGCGTCCGGTCTTATCCTAATCACGTGTCCATGACAGGTGAATGGAACTTAAGATTTTTAGGAACGATATGTATCCATATGTAAACATGATTCAATTGAAAGATTTGAAATAGATTGAAATTCATTTAAAAATTATACAAAAAAAAAGGAACTAACGATGCTAAAAACATGTTATGACGTTTATAGCTGAATTTTGAACGATAGGAGGAATACCAAATACATGGAAATCATGAGTTGAATTTGGATAGCAGATGTATAAATAAATACATGATGGGCAATCTGATACTTCAAAAACAATGTCGTGTAGTATGTCAATTATAATAACAATTTCTAGGATTGGGCTATTTGTTAAAAATTTATAATGGAACGAGAGGGAACTAATGAAACAGTGGGAAAAAATATAATATCTTGGAGAGACGATCATAAAACTGGAGGAATATTAAAGATGGATTAACAAATCTGGAATGTATGAAAAATCATCTAGCACCAGGAAAATAATTGCCTGATAATGAACAATTATCTCCGCTAAAAATAGATTCATACATCAGAAAAATGGTACAAATCCTTGAGTAGACAAATTATAATGTACGTAACAAAATCAACGAAAAATATTGAACTTGTGTTGTTCAGCTAGCAATTGATCTAAAATGGATACACAAGGCAGTTATAGTCGATCAAGGTTAATGGCTTTAACCATACATACAACCAAAACCATATTAGTGAACAAAATCGACTGAAAAATGTGAAACGGATTTTCCTTTAAGTTAGTTTATACTGCTCTCATCTGAAAACATGGAAATGTAAGATAGTACTAAGGTTAAAAACTTTCTGACAAAAATAAATATATTTACAACTCCCGAGGATGTTCATTTTGCACGAGGAACAATAGCAGATGCAACTAAGGTATTGGTTCAACAGTGCTTGAAGTAAGCATGCATCTTATGTAAGGCATCTCTGCAAAAAAAATCTTTTCAGTCTCTGTTTAGCTCATTATAACCTGCAAGATTTAATCCATCATGCAAACATGGTAATCATTTAGCTTGACGCTACCATAATCAATCATAACAATATTTTATCAGCATTTGTCCAAGGTTGTTTGCAACTAAATTATTTGCACATTTAAAACACAGTTTGTTACAGCCTAGGTTTCATAGTCTGTTCAGGTTTATATAACTTGGAGTGTGCGTAACACAGTGCTGTACCAGACTAATATTATTACCATCTTGTGCAATCTTTTCCTATTTGAGAGGAATTCCACACTTTTCGTATATTGCCATCATGTTTGTCTACTTCGATATTTTATAATGTTTTCCAGGACATGTTCTCTTCGCTCACATGTATTTATAACCAATATAAATCCTAACATCCGTACACATGCACTGAAAGTTTGAAATATACAATAATTATTTCCTTATCCTTTCCCACTTTATCTTAGATTTATCAAAATAAATTAACTTAAATAGAAACTGCATCCTGTGAATGCTAAAGAATTAGAAACTGCTCCAGGATTATAACTGCTGCTCTGGACAGTTCATTATATGAAATTTTGTTTCAAGTAGATTGCTAATGCATTTATGTTAATGTTTCAAAAAAGCAATATTACTGTCTTTAAAATACAGCTTTTGATTCTTTCATGTTATTGTATTACATATATTACACATATTGCATATATTGCTAGATAAATCTTTAAATACACTTTCTGCAGTCATGTTTAGTTTATAAGAATTACATGGATTATTTATTAACAATTCAATATTAGATATCAATTCAGATCGAGTATCAATATTTAATATCTAAACTTTATTTAACACAGGGGATATTTATTTTAATGACGCAGTTCTCAACGGAATATATAGGAGTAATTTGTATTTAGCAAAAGCTGATGGTGCAATTTTCAAATACAAAAGTATTAGTTATTGTATGCTGACTTGTAAAACAAGAGAATATATAAAATAAGCCGTTTGATTTTTGTTTGTTTTGAAGACTAGTTTCAACTCATTTATACCTACATTGATTTCTAATTGCATCAATGATATTAGCACGTTTTGGTGAATGGCGACTATGTAAATGTCATGTACATTCGGGTAGTTCGTTATCAAATGTATCCATCCATTTTTAATGTCAACGATGACATTAGTTTCTATTTCCATTTCCGTATTAAGCTAGTAAATAATGATTCCAATTCACCAATATTTCTGTATTTCTTGAAATAATGACACCTTTCTGATTTTAGTATTGTTTTCATTTTTATATATCAGCAACAGCAGTTTTAAATTCATCAGCATTTGATACTCATTTTTGATATTTTACTTGAAAACTGAAAAATAACAACTCGTGTTTTCTTACCATTTCACTCATATATCCATTTGATTAAGTTTTTAATTCTTTAACCTCTTGATCTGTATAGTCGTTATCCATTTACAAAATCTTCTGGATCTATGTTAATATTACTAGATCAAAACAACAAAGTAATATTTGAAGTGGAATCCGAAGAAAAAAGTCTCGGCTTGATTTATTACTGGTTCTTAATTTAGTCGCTAAACTATCACCTTCTTAAATATAATGAGCTGCCAACAATATAGGTACAATCATGTGCGTGGATAGTAAAATATACTAAAAACTATAGTAACTGAGAGTACAGCAAAAACAAAAATTAACAAAAATAGCAGACATGTACTTGCCGTTGATATAATTGTATATTAGGTGTCTGCTGTTATGGCTGGAACCGGCGTATTACTATCTACAATAACATCGCTTGTGATGGCACCAGTCTTTGTAACAATTTGTGTTTCATCTGCAACAAGAATTCCTGATATTCTTAATATCATTGCCAAAATATCTACATGTAGCGAACATGAGTAGATAATAAAGCTGCAGACAACGACTCTAGCATACTTTAAATTATCGTCTTTGATATCTTCAGGTCCTAGCGATGGAAAAATATCGGATAGCAAATTTACAGAAATAAATAAGATTAACAACGAGGTAACGATTACGTCTGATTGAGAAATAATAATAATAATAATAATAATAATAATAATAATAATAATAATAATAAATCGAATGTGTTATCGTAAGAACTACTGCAAAAAATCGTTGACAATACAACTCCGTCAAAGACTATAATGTTATCAGTACGCTTGACCAATCCTGAATTTAACGGCAACTTTCCAAATGCTATTCCAGTAAAAGAAATTGCGCTTGCCCAATTACAAATATATCATAGCTGGCCGAATATTATATCAAAATCATTTAGTGGATTACAGGAGAACCATTCGCTTGTATTTGCAAATAAAAACAGACGGAACCCTTGACTGGAAAAATGTTTCTATTTCAACCGATATTTTTCAGATCGAACAAATCAACAATGAATTTCAGCGCAGACTTAAATATATTACAGGAAAAGAAAGAAGAAATGGCTATAACGGATCACGAACCTCCATTGTCATCCGCGATTGAAAAAACCTCTATAGATTATGATATCCATCAATCGTCAGTCATGTATATTTTTTATTGACCTGAAATTCCGCCTGTTTATCGAACGCCATCAGTACCAAAACGAGATGATTTTTTTTTACTAAAGAATTTTTAAAAAATACTTCCAGAATATCAAACATATATCATTGATGAAAGATATATTGATAATGTCTGGTTTAAAGATATTAAGTCTGAACATTCTAAATCACTTATAGATCTTCAAAATTTGTTTTCTGCTCTATCTTAACGTTACAGCGACGATATGAAAGAATATATTATTTAAACAATACAACATCTAAGCCAAGTTAGATCAGACCTCAAGTTTATTAATATAAAGTTATCGTTTAAACAGTATTTGCTGGTGATGATGAAGATATTAATTATACAGGGTCATTTGGTATTTGATATTGGTATTTTATGACTAATAATATTAAACAAGGATTTACCAAATTCTATACCGAAGCAGATATACCAAAATATGTACTGCCAGTAGCTAATGTCTACCAATTAATTAATTAATTAATTAATTATAATTCGACGATGTTATTAATGAAAACTTTCGTAAATTTTGTTGGGTTAAGGAAGCAATAACACACTAAATTTTGTTGGGTTAAGGAAGCAATAACACACTAAATTTTGTTAGGTCAAGGAAGCAATAACACACTAAATTTTGTTGGGTTAAGGAAGCAATAACACACTAAATTTTGTTGGGTTAAGGAAGCAATAACACACTAAATTTTGTTGAGTTAAGGAAGCAATAACACACTAAATTTTGTTGAGTTAAGGAAGCAATAACACACTAAATTTTGTTGAGTTAAGGAAGCAATAACACACTAAATTTTGTTGAGTTAAGGAAGCAATAACACACTAAATTTTGTTGAGTTAAGGAAGCAATAACACACTAAATTTTGTTGAGTTAAGGAAGCAATAACACACTAAATTTTGTTGGGTTAAGGAAGCAATAACACACTAAATTTTGTTGGGTTAAGGAAGCAATAACACACTAAATTTTGTTGGGTTAAGGAAGCAATAACACACTAAATTTTGTTGGGTTAAGGAAGCAATAACACACTAAATTTTGTTGGGTTAAGGAAGCAATAACACACTAAATTTTGTTGGGTTAAGGAAGCAATAACACACTAAATTTTGTTAGGTCAAGGAAGCAATAACACACTAAATTTTGTTGGGTTAAGGAAGCAATAACACACTAAATTTTGTTGGGTTAAGGAAGCAATAACACACTAAATTTTGTTGAGTTAAGGAAGCAATAACACACTAAATTTTGTTGAGTTAAGGAAGCAATAACACACTAAATTTTGTTGAGTTAAGGAAGCAATAACACACTAAATTTTGTTGAGTTAAGGAAGCAATAACACACTAAATTTTGTTGAGTTAAGGAAGCAATAACACACTAAATTTTGTTGGGTTAAGGAAGCAATAACACACTAAATTTTGTTGGGTTAAGGAAGCAATAACACACTAAATTTTGTTGGGTTAAGGAAGCAATAACACACTAAATTTTGTTGAGTTAAGGAAGCAATAACACACTAAATTTTGTTGGGTTAAGGAAGCAATAGCACACTAAATTTTGTTGGGTTAAGGAAGCAATAACACACTAAATTTTGTTGGGTTAAGGAAGCAATAACACACTAAATTTTGTTGAGTTAAGGAAGCAATAACACACTAAATTTTGTTGAGTTAAGGAAGCAATAACACACTAAATTTTGTTGAGTTAAGGAAGCAATAACACACTAAATTTTGTTGGGTTAAGGAAGCAATAGCACACTAAATTTTGTTGGGTTAAGGAAGCAATAACACACTAAATTTTGTTGGGTTAAGGAAGCAATAACACACTAAATTTTGTTGGGTTAAGGAAGCAATAACACACTAAATTTTGTTGGGTTAAGGAAGCAATAACACACTAAATTTTGTTGGGTTAAGGAAGCAATAACACACTCAATTTTGTTGGGTTAAGGAAGCAATAACACACTCAATTTTGTTGGGTTAAGGAAGCAATAACACACTATCAGATATTCTCAAACATAGTAATGATCCATACCGTGGAGGTTGTCATATTTCACCAGGAATTGTAAATATAAAATCAATGATTGCAGTTAATCTTGTATGTGATGTAATTGATGGTAGATTTCAAGGAAATCTTAAAGAATCAATTCAAGCTCAGCAAGGATATATTTTATATACATTCACCTCTCAAGTACCTACTGGATATTTGATTGTATAAGAACCTATTAATCTGGATTATTTACGATGTCATAATTAGTTATTATTAGGAATAAATTTTAAACTAACTGACCAATCCTGACACTTGATTGATTTAAGATATGAAATCTATCAATAAATCTTTACGTAAAATCTTAACGATTGTATACTTAATCAAAGGCATATATTATATAATGTACCAACACGTGAGGGTTTTTCTACAGGAAAAAGAGTTACCATTTAATATTGAAATAATTTTTGATGAATACGGCAAAGAAGACTTTGTGTCGACAGAAGAAAAATTAAATGAGCTGCGACGAGAACATATTATTAAGGTCAAGTGTGATAGAGATCAGATTCTGAATGATGAACATTCCTGCATTAAATTGAATCAGATCCCAAAATATTATCTCATTCTATAGATTAATGGGTGACCCTACATAATACGTCACATAAATATCATTTTGGATTATGTTTCAGTCAAACATTTAGAAAATCTTGACAAATTCAAGACAGAAAATATAATTTAGTTTAAGAAAATATTCACTTTCACTATCTAAAATATTTTTATTCTGAATCGGAGATGTCTCTACATGGCGGCCAGTATTAGTGGTGGAGGAAGAAACCGGAAAAAACCCGGAAAGAACCACCGACCCACGAGAAGCTACTGGCAAGCTTTCTCACTTAACTACATTAGCCGAATCTTAGACTCGAACCCACGCAGACAGAGGTGAGATGGCAGTGGTCCGTAACGGACAGCGCTTTAGACCACTCGGCCACTCGGGGCCCCAGAATAAAACAAGTAAAAATATTTAGTTATTCTGAATCTGCTGACGTTAAAATTAAGGATATTTACTGCATAAAATATCAGACATTAAAGTAATCGTCTACTCCGTCAGTGTATGATCCCGTAGCTAGACATAAAACAGTTTATGTTAATGGACCTGGAGGTTCTGCTAAACAACTCGTGCGATTGAGACAGAGTTAATCAAACCATGTTGATATGGTCGTTTCAATCCCTACACACGGACTCGGCAGAGAAATGATAAAAATAAATATTAAATCATCTACTTATCATAAATGTTTTCGATGAAGGGAGATAAATGGACTCCTGAACGAATGGGTGAGAAATATCTTCCAATGAGTATCGTTTTGGATGAAATATGTACAGTGTCGTGAGATTCATTATAAACAATTTTTGATTGGTTGTTGACAGAGATTACTTCTGCAATAATATGTGGCGATCACACTCGTACATAATCTGACTGGCGTGAGTAATTTCTCAGCAATAACAATCTAAATATCTGAATGACGTGAATAATTTTCTCAGTAACCACGGCCTTAGATGTCTGACTGACATGAATCTTATTCTCAGTGACCATAATCTTAGATAATCTAACTCGCGTGAGTAATATCCTCGCTAATCATAATCTTAGATAATCTGACTGACGTGAGTCCTATACTCGCTAATCATGATTTTAGATAACTGACTCACATGAGTCCTATCCTGGTTAATAACAATCTTAGATAGACTGACCGACGTGAGTAGTATTCTCGCTAATAACAATCTTAAATAATATGACTGACGTTAATCATATCCTTGCTAAAAACAATCTTAGATAATATCACTGACGTGAGTCATATCCTCGCTAATACAAATCTTAGATAATCTGACTGACTTGAGTCCTATCCTCGCTAACAACAATATTAGATAATCTGACTGACGTGATTCTGGTTAAGTCGAATGACAATTTTAGATCGAACGACCGACGTGAGTGAAAATAATAAAATAATTAGCACATTTATATAAGCTGCTGAGATTATAACGGGATTTTAACTTCGGTTCAGATGATATGTATGTAGGAATAATGTGTCTACCAGAGATATATTATGGAAGTGCATATACATATATAATAATTAATAAATAGACATCTTAATTGCTATATAGACGCTTGCTAGTAGACTACTTGTTGTATGCAGAAACTAAATTAGGTTTATATCAGTTTACAAAACTCCTTATTGTACAGTGTCTTGTTGTAACATATTTGCTTTTAGAAATTTATTGCTCAACACATTAACAACTATTGATATATGACCAAAGTTACTTTTCTTCTTCTGTTTCTTATTTCGTTTGAAAGATCACTGTTTAGTAAATTATAACCGAGTGGAAGTCTATAATCTGCGTTAATATTTCACCTTGATATCAATAGTCTGAGACTTTTCTATGTAAGGTTGATTTAAAAGAGTATGTTGATGTACAAAATGATTATTCACTGTTAATATTGGATTTGTTATCCCCCATACAGTTGGTTTAAATATGTACAACGATATGGCCGCATTTAATTTATATCTTTGCTGACGTGTAACTATAGAGTGCAAAGTTTGTGAGACTATTGTAATAAAACTGTACACAGGTACTGAATTTAAGTGTTCAAAATTACTTGTTCTTTATCGAGGTATTTGTTCTTGTGCGCGCTTGAGTAGGTACGGCAAGTGAACCGGTAATATTTTTTTATGTGCTTAAGTCCGCATTGAATAATCGTGCGCCGTTTTATTTCACTGGTTACAAATACCTCAAAACAAATAACCTAAAGTACAAATAAACCAAATAAATAAATATTTACATTACAAGATGTATGTTATTATTTTCTGAATATTTTTTTTGTTTTTGTATGGTTGATTGAATGTATACTTCCGGTTGGGTTGATAGGTCTGCACAAAAGGCGGTCAATTCAACGCTAAAGTCAAAATCAAGGATGCAAAAATTCTTCTGCACTTCTGTTTTAAATACGTTAATGCATTTGTAAAGTTGATACTATTAAAGAAACAAGAATGGCCGGCAAAGACTTACTAAATGATCTTGCAGCAGGAAATTTAGATGGCATTGGAAAAGCAGTTGAGGTGCACCAAAATTTAATTCATAATCAAGGAAATTGTTGTTTGTGCCTCAGAGACTCACCACACAGTGTGTTGTTTCACCAAAGCGCTGACACCAGTGGGGATTTTTTTATACTAGATCTTGCATCCCTTGGGGTATTATCAGACGTCCACCCTGATATGTATGTTGTGTGGGTCGACGTCTTCCAAAATTAACTGCATTGCGTATCGTGTTCCCCAATCAACTGGCAGGGGACCTAAAGGCAAAATTTTCAGGAATTTCTCATCCGATAGCTACGCAAGCTTATATTAATTAATTAACCATACTATACTTGATACTATAAATATACACTTATTACGATAATTTTAGTGTCCAATGCAGTCAACAAACTGTAGGTACCAAAACTTTAAAATCAAATATGACAAATATAATTGTTAGCACTGTTTTGCTGTGTCAGTGCTCAAAGAATATTGTTTTAGGCACTGGCCCCAGGCTGGTTAATTAAATAAACTCGTAGGCCCTGACTGAAATTCCACAAGCCCGTACAGTTCTTAACTATGAAGTCTCAAGCACGACATGGCCCTAATCATGCCCGCATAATATGCAAAAACAATGTGCTGTGGAATACTGCCATCTCATTGTCCAACTGAAAATAAGTTATAAACAAATACAGGACATCATTTTCATTTGACCAATTTAGAGGACAGTTTTCCGTTCATTTGAATCACAATTGCATATTAAACTTGGGGAAAAATGGTTGCCACATATACAGTAACTTTTTACTGCATATTTGAAGTGTTAAAATTAAGTCCCCATGATCATAAGTGCCTAGCATTGTAAGTTACAACAAAATAGCGCATTACTTATTTTTGCCAGTCAGTTGCCGGTGCTTATATACTCACACTATAGAAAATGTTTTCTTTGAAGTATGTCAGAAAGACAGTTCTTTTCACCAGATAAATGTAAGAACAAGGATTACCTGTTAATTAGTTACACTTTCTTTATGCTAGTGTACTTAAGTCTAACCTTTAGCTGTTATGCAGTTTAGCCACAGCTGACCGAAGTATGAAAAGGGAGTGCTAGTCCTGGGGGAAAATAAGGCATGTCACAGGGAGAAATGGTGCTTGCACATAGGAGCATGGGGTGGGGCAAAAGTCGTTTCCTCTAGTTTCACCTTTTTTGGGGCTCTGGCATGTCCTTCAAGAATTTCACCCTTAATAGACCTGGAAGATCGGTGAAAGTTTATTGAAACCAGCGCTTAATAAATGTCATGTAAAAACCTCCACATTTTAGGTCCCAATCTCGCTATTTTATTTGTTATTCTCCTACTTGGCTTTTGAAAAGTTACAGGTATGCCCAACTCCAATTTCCACAAGCCCAAAATTTCCAATATTGTTAGTATTGTTACACAATGTTGCAATAGCTACAATTCAAATGTAAATTTAATAAAAATTAATTACACTTGAAAGCTTTTCCCATAACGAAAATGATGATGCATTGCATTCTGTATTTGCAGTATAAAAAAATATCCAACTTCAAAGAATTGTTGCTGCTGTTCACAAACTTGTGGAAAATGTAATGCATAGTGGTTTAAACATTCACGGCAGTGATATGTATTAACTTTTGTTCTTGTCTCTATCATCTCTTTGATTTACCTTTAATGGGATGTTATACTTCTTGATCCTATCTATGCAAATTAGCACAATGGGCTCACCCACTGCAACCTTCAACACATCTCACTAGCTTTTGTCAGCCAGTTAATGTGAAACTGTGATTTTATACCTGACCACTTTTCCGTTAATTTCTGCTATTTAAACAAACTAAGACTGTTTACCATTTATACATTGAATGGGCATATGCTGTTTAAGGGTTTAACGCCATTTTTCAGCACACGATAGGCTATACGTGGTGGCCAGTATTAATGGTGGAGGAAGAACCCGGGAAAACCCCCTGAAAGAACCACAGACACACAAGAAGCTACTGGCAAGCTTTCTCACATATCCACATTGGCAGAATCTGAGATTCGAACCCACGCAGATAGAGGTGAGACAGCAGTGATCCATAACGAAGAGCACTTTAGACCACTTGGCCACTCAGGGTCCCTTTAATAGGCATATACTGAAAGAGGTGGTTGTATAAATAATATTCTGTAATGATTGTTACTGATATTATCAGTTCCAATCATTACAGATTACCATTTATACATACAGGCATGGGTTGTTTTTTATTTCTTTTTTTTACAATAAAGATTACTGAAAAATTTGTTTTTTTGAAACATGATCATGTCAGAAAGGTTGGGAAAATCATAATTTTAGCCAAGCTTCCATTTAGTTAAAATTAGATCTCAATTTCTTGTAGGACAGTGGTAATCTAATTTAGATAGCACTGTGTTAATGATGTGTGTCAACATCTTTAAAGTAAATTTGCTCATTTCTTCAGTGTGATCAACGCTTCCTCTGGCAAGCTAAATAAAATTTGACAAACCCAATTTGCATCTCACTTTGATGGGCCAGAACTAAAATTAGAGGGTCCTTGGGCATCATGTTATTGGATCTTTATAGCCCTGACTATGTACTATTA
The DNA here is from genome assembly GCA_030141615.1 of Unio pictorum. NCBI lineage: Eukaryota > Metazoa > Mollusca > Bivalvia > Unionida > Unionidae > Unio > Unio pictorum. Next base: position 1,829,888 of record JARLTB010000312.1, read on the forward strand.
GTATTTTCCTTTGCCCCTTTAAATGTTATGTGTCCTCCAAATTTAGACTGTGGGGGCATGGTGTTCCATTTCCCATGTAGTATTACCATTAGTAGTACACAAATTGAGAGTGTTAGAGTATAGACTACATTCAGTGCAAGACTTTACACAAGCATTGATTTGGAGAGAATATCATTTGATTTCTTTTCCTTGTTTTTTTATATTTTTATAGCTCTGTTAATTGTTATACCTTATACCGCAGGGTAGATTTTACAATGTCAGACTGCCAGTATCCTGCAATTTTTAGCAAATTACATTATCTTCATCATTATAGAGGAACTGGGTATATTAAATACCCATGTGGCAGATAAGTGCAGCTCTGCTGTTTATAAGAAATTTTGTCCTTTTATGTAATTGCAGGCTTTTCTTCATCCTGTTTTGAAGTCATCCAGCTGTTGCCTTGATGAGAAGCAAGCTATCAGTACTGGAATGTTCTCACTCAAGTTTATCCATAGCTCACTGTCTCACATCACTGCAGGACGGGTGACATCAAGTCTACTGCATGGGGTTGTCCACTGCTGTGAATGTCTAGCCCTCACTAAAGACAAATGCCAGCTTGTAGAACCTTTGATGATACAGAAGTTACTCTACAATATAGTGACTAAGCTACAACAAGAAGTACTACACAATATACAATACATTCTTGACTATCTGAATATTGCAGGGTTGTCTAATCTAAAACTAAAATTTATTTGAAAAGGGATGGGAATAATTTTAGACATAGAAGTGATTTATAAAGAAATATAAGTAGTGCTTGGAAATACAATGCCTAATTTTTTGTGACCTTGCATGGTTTTTCAGAATGATTGTTTACGTTTGCATTAGTGTATCTTTGAATAGACAGTTATTGATTAAATATGATGAATGGTGGTTAATTCATTCATTATATGTCAGAGATTCAATAATTTGGTATTGGAATATTGTAACCCTCCATCTGTCCATTAATCTCATGACTTGCAGGGTAGAAATTCACTAAGCTATTGTTTTCTTGACCTCTGATAACAGTCTGAGTTACACTGAGGATATCTGAAGTAAAGTGTACAAAAATGTTAAAATTAACGTTATGCTTTAAATATTTTTGCGCTAAACATCATGTATGCAGGCATAGCATGATAGTTATTATGTATTGCTGATTTTTAGGTTAATTATTTTGGAGGTGGGGAAGGAAATAAGAGGAGGTAAAGAGTGAAAAGCATGGGGATTTTTGTATTGGGGTGAGTCATCAAAGTTGCTTTAGCTTAAAGGTGGAGCCATTTTTCTAACACTACTGCAGGCAATCAAGTGTCTACCATTTGTTTTATTCTGAATTTTTTTTTACATATTTCTAATCACATTCATTTTGGTCTTGTGCTTCAGAGAGTTGTCTTTCCTATGTCTTGATATGGTTCATCTGTGCAGTTTTAAAAGCTTACTTTTTAGGTGGCACCATGTAGTTTACTACTGTGAATAGATGCAGTTATAGCAGCTACATAGTTTCAGGCATTTCCTTCCATATTCTTTCTTGATAAGACCTATTTATATGTAAAAAGACATGATAAGACCTAGATCTAGTGGTTCCAGCCTGTGTTACCACATTCCCAATCAGAGCCATCCAAGATTATCCAACCATTTCCAAAGCCATCTGAGTTACATTATTGCCATTCTATCCATCTCAATACAGCTAGATCTTTCTATTTTGTGGAGTTCTTAATGTTAGACTGACCCTCCTACCATGCTACATCCATATACAGTTGCATTTACAGAGATCTTAATTGTAGATCTGATGAAGTGCTCAGGTCATAAATAGAGCAAATCATTATTCAATGTTGAATGTAGGCATGATTTCAATTACTTTCATCAATGACTGTTCAATTTTAATTACAATTATACTATAACAGTGGTGTTTAATTGCAACTATAAATACAGTGTAATTGTAATTAATTACTCAATTACTCTAATTGTGTTGTAATTGAACCCAGGTCTGGGTGAATATATTGACTGCCTCTGCCAGTTGTTGATTCATATATCACTAAAACCAAATGTTTTAAGGAGGATTCCATTTAGCTCACCATTGCTTTTTGGGGGCAAAACAGAAGAATCTCAGAGGTAGGCAGCTGAAGAAGTACCCTATAGGTTGCCATTCCACCTGTATCTTTGTTACGTGTTTTTAATAAAGAAAACAACCTTAATAGTAGGCCCAAAAGTGAGACAAGCATAAGGGATCTGTGTCATCCCAAGTGCTGTTCAGGTATCTCTCTTCAGCAGAAGATAGAGTTGCTCAGTGACAGACAGTGGCGAATGTAAAAAAGCTGCAATCTTAGGGGCTCTGTTCACTGCTGCATTTTTTTTATTAATTGAAAAGGCAAATGGCAAATAGATGCTTGTCATTGACTTCAGTTGCCACCATGAATTAATTGTAACGCAGATGTTCAAGAAAGAGACAGTGAATCTTTATGAATTTACATCTGAAGTATGCCATCAATCTTAATATCATGTCCATATTCACACAGCATCATGACAGTTTCTTTGCTTTTCGTACAACCACAAGGTGTACCAATTTTGAATCTTTCTATTTGGTCTCAATATAAACTTCTGAATTTTTACCAAGATTATAGATTGTATTATCACCTGTTTTAGTTGACATCCTCTACCACAATGGCAACATACCTGGATTATCTCCAGAAAACACAGACCTATGGTTAAGTTCTTTTCCCTTCTTGGGCCAAATATCTCACCCCTTTTGAATTATCTTGGCTTTTCCATGAATTAGGGAAAATCGGACCTTCATCCGTCCTACTTTTGATTCACCTGGTTATTGAGTTTTTAACCAATCTCAATGTTGTTCATCTCCTGTATCATACATGTAGTTAAGTCTGTTTCCAACAGGACATGGATTTAAACAAGAGACTTCTTGCAACTCAGATTTTATGCCGCTGGGCTACTTTTATGTGTCCTTTACAGATAACTTATCTGGCTTTGGTAGTTTGCTCAGCTTAAAAACTGGTGACATCTAATTGTGGCAAGTGATGATAATGGGTAAATGTTATTGCTTTTTATCTCTGTGACATATAGACAGAAAAGGCAAATTTTAGTCCTGTACATCCAGAAAGTAGCAGGCTTAAATTCCTAATGTTAATATGATTGCGTAAATATTCTTGGGGAAACATAATTTGCAAGAAATTTTGCTTTTTCTGCAAAAATAGGGATAGTTGCTTTCAGTATATTTGTTCCTCAAAAGCCAACAAGTGATCTGTTTGTTTCACTTTACAAAAGAGCAGGAATAGAAGGTTCCTGGAACTTGTAGTCCCCTAAAGGATTGTTTTTCATGCTTTATACAAATACTTGACTTTTCTAAAGTTTGTCTATCGCTTTTGACTTTATATAGCGAATTTTTGTCCACTTTTTATCCTTAATTTACCTTTTTTGCCTCACTTTCTTTGATGCCTGGATCAGACCTTAGTTCCTATACATCGCCAGCATCAGTAGTATATGCAGTGCTCAAAGATAAAATAAAATTTGACACAGACCCAGGTCTGGTACAACCCAGGCTTGAATTCCACAAGTTCAGACTTCATTTAAACGCCTATGTGCAGTACAGACGGTAACAATTAACACAAATCAACTGTGCAAACTCAAGCTTGTTTTTATTATTGGCTTTCAATCAGTATATTTCATAGCTAAAACCATCCTGAAAAGCAAAGGTTAATTAACTAATCAGAATGTTCAATTCAGCATGTTGAAATTGTTACAGGTGGTGCACCTATTTTGAGACATTGTACGCACATGAATGCCATGCTGGTACTTTGTTTTGCCGTATGTGCCAAGAACCAGCCCCCCCCCTTTTTTTTTTAATTTAAATTTAAATTTTGTTGCCATTGTGCTTCACAAATTTGAACTCTGAACAAGAGTTCTGAAATTAAATTTTCCTTGCTTTGCTTTCTAAATTGCCTTAAAAAATGAATCATACTTGAACACTATTCCAGCAATTTTAATAATCATGCTTTCCGTTTTATATATGAGATAAAATCTGACTTCAAAGAAACATTGCCGCTGTTCACAAACTTGCCAGTAATCTTTAACACAAATGGCTTAATCGTTGTCATTCAAGGCAATGATGTGTAATAACTTTTGCTCGCCTAAACACATCTAGCATCAGTTTGAATTACCTATACTGGGTTGTTCCACTTTATGCAAAATGACATAATGGGCTCACCTACTGCAGTAATCAATCACATCATACTTGTTATTTAAAGCCAGTTAAGTAAGACATGACATTGTTTTTTTTATACTTGACCTTTAATTTCCTGTATTTAAGCTGCCCAAAAATTTAAATCTGGTCATGACTGTTTACCATTTAAACATGTAACATATATAGGGTTTTTTGTTCTGTTTTTAATTTTAAAAAATTATTGTAAAAAACATGACTATTTCAGGGGTTTGGGGAATAAAAACTCTGTTTTTAGCATGACACATGTTATGGGAGGTCAAATTGTGGGAGAAAGACTGCATTTTATCAGTTCGATTGAAGTTTTTTTTTTTTATAAGCTTGATGGACCCGCTCTTAGAAAATAGGGTCATAGCCCAATCTGAAATCATAGGGGCCCATGTACTAGGATATCGGATTTGGTAATCACTGACATGCTTTCATTTTTCTAAATATACTTAAAATCCTGTTTGCCACATTGCAGTAAACACTATTGTTGGGCATAAATCACAAATTAATCCACATTTGCTTACAGTCTATCAATTTAATAAAGCAAGTACAATTATCTGCATGTGCCATAGTACTTTGTATTGGATAACCAAAACATTTTTGACCCAGTTGAAGCAAAACGAGGGGAAAAAAACTTCAGTCTAGTCTGTTCTCATTTAATTCGTAGATTTTTTTTATATAGAGTAAATGATAATTCAGCAGAGTGATTACACTTAGTGATATGTGTAAGATAATTATTTGTTACGGTCATTTGATACTGACAACAACAAAAAACATCAACAAAAAATTAGTTTATTTGCCTTGTATGAATCAACTTTAGCCGACTTGGTTATTGCATTGCCTAGAAAGGAATGTTCTTTTGGTCTGCTCTTCTAAGACAATGGGACTAGGAGTTACATTTTGGGATTCTGGATGCATTACTGAGAGCTCCACAATATCTTTTAGCAGTCTCAGTGTTTTACTAATAAAAAAAGTGAAAATTGGAAATTCATATTTTTATTTACTGGGATCCTAATTTGTAAGATCCCACAAAAGTCCTTCCTCTTTGGGGTCTTTCTAATGTCACAAGTCTGAAAATGTTAAAGTCAGTAGTTGGAAGAGAAGTTATTGATAAAATAACATTAGCCTTAACTTTTTTGGGACAATTTTCCAAGCCTGAATGCAGAATTAGACCATGATGCTCTTTTAAAGTTTTAAAAAAAACTTAATTCTTTGAATAGCTGGTTTTTAAATTTTTTGACAAAAGAAACTAAAAAACTGAGCTGTTATCACTTAGCGCTTAATGCATGCATACAAATCAGCTGTTTTAAAATCTTAACTTAGTTGGTGCAAGATTCTGATACAATCAAGCATCCCAACATCTAATGCTATTATTTATTTATCATGATTTTCCTTTTCAGGAATTTTTGGAGAACTTTTTAAAGGTTGCTAATTTTCTCTACGACTTTGTGAAGGACTTGAAGAACAGTTCAGATAGTGTAATAACGAGTATCATCAGTGGAGGGCATCTGGCATTATGGAATTTAGCCACAAAACTAGAGAAAAACAGTCGAGAAAGCTTGTCTGCAGAAATGAAATTAATCCTAAGGCAGACTTCATTGAAGTTTCTCCGTTTAAAGCCGGGCATGGAGGCAGCTGTTCATGAGAAGTTTGTTGTTGCTATTTATCAGTATGAAACACTTTTATCAGCACAGAACAAGACATTTAATCAAGACAGTCTTAGTTTCTTGACAGAAATTATTGACAAATTTGTTCTTTTATACCAAGAAGATGTTTCAGCAAAAGGTAGTATTTGTATTTATCATATACTGCAGTTATATATAGTGAAATTGGAATATTACATGAAATTAAATCGAATAGATTATGCCAAAAATATGCTATTAAGTCTTGCTAAATTAAATGCTGGCGATTCACAGAGCTTGTGTCAAACAGTACAAATGCTCTTTGATGTTGTAGTAAAGTTGAGCTCTCTCCTTGGGAGTGAAGGAGATATGGAGGAAGAAGGTAATTCAAATTGTAAAAGGTCTAAATCTTCCTGCTCACAGTCTAGTTATAGTGATGAAAAGGAAAACATGGATGTAGTGGAGAATATACTCAAAAATATTCAAGAAGGGAAGAGGAGAATATCTTCACAACTCAGTGAAAAGATTAGTGTTGTTGAGATTTATACATTGAAGTCCATCTGGCAACTAATGCAGCAAACTTTTGGGAAGCTGTCAGAAACTGGAATACCACAGGCACTAATTTGTGAGGCTCTAGAGGGATATGACACACTAGCAATTTTGCTGGAAAGACTGGAGAATGTAAGTCCATCAGACTATGATGGAAAGACGACAGATGGGAAGCAAGGGGCAATAATCAAAAGGATTGTGGATTGCCACTATAAGAAACTGCAGATGGCTTTTAAGCATATCCAACTTAATACAGGTAGGTTGCATGTAGAAAATGTCTTTTCAGACATATTCATTATGAATACAAGCAGGGTTTTTATTTTTAAATGGACAAGTGGCTTTTGAACTATTTATCCAATTCCAAAATCATTTGTAGAGCATATATTTTTAATTGAAAGGAATAAAACTAGAATGAATGTTGAATTTACAGCTTGAAAAATTTATTTTTAATAGGTATCCATTTTATCTTGGGCTCTGAGTTTCAAACCTTGTTTTTCTGTGAAACAAATGGCTGGTGTTCTGAATTTAATAGTCATGTGTCCAAAGGACAGGCATCTTTCAGAAAATACATCCCTTAAAAAACTATTACTCATTAAACTGTCGAGTGAATTGAACCCTGGCATGAAATTATATTCAAAAAGATATGTTGAAAAAAAAATAGTTGGCCTATAAAGTAGGACAACAGTAAGAAGTATACAGGCATGGGATTCCCAAAGAGCAGTAGAGAACATGGAAAGATGGAGAGAACTGGTTGTAAAGTCATCTCTGGTGCCCCAACGACCTCTTGGGTTAAGGTATTGATGATGTTGTTGAGGCCTTTAAAATAATCCTATGTCTGTTTCATATACAAAATATACACATAGTAACATAGAAAAGAGAAACACTTTTTGAAAAATGAGATTGTATATTTCTTACAAAATACTGAACCGGTATTTCTCATTATTCAGCATGAGACAGTAAATCTTATACATATTTTGTTTTCACCAATAACGAGGAATCACAGCTGTTGACTCGTGAATTTCCAGAAGAATTGACTGTCAAGATTTTGGTTTTGGCTTTTGAGATTTTGACTTTGACAACTTGGATTTTGGGACCAAGGGTCAACTGACTCTTTAGTTTGGAAATCTGTTGAGAACCCTGATGTTATTGTGATTCTGTGTTGAAAGCTTACCTAAACAATTGTTTCCCTAAAGATTTTTATTACTGATGAATTAGAAATCACATCAGCTTAATGCCCTGGTTCACATGCTAGAAAATGTCAAGCTGAGCCAATGAAGTTTATACCTTGATGAAAAATGTGATGCAGACTTAGGAATACATGACACATAAATATTGGACAAGTAATGTATCTTTGCATTCTTTTCTTTAAAAAATTCATTGTGTTGCATGGTTGTACACACAAGAGTATAAAACACATTTTCACCAAAAACCACTTTGAATCAGCAAGATTTAATTCTTAAAATAAATTGATGGATAAAAATGAAAGCATTTTGCATTTGTATAAGTTGATGTTTCTACGGTCCTCACTGAATTTTGTTTTTCTTGCCTTTAAATCATAAGCAGTAGTTAAGTTTTCAGACAATGGTGATTGTGTTTAAAAGCTTCGTAAAACATGTACAAGGATAGTACACAGTACTTCTTCCAGGCAAGACAACTCTGTCTCACCTATACCATATTAACTGTTGAACTACACTGGGCATTAAACTAGTAAATTTGATTTAAACTCTTATCAGGTTTTTTTTTGTCATAACATCAACTGGTTTGTAATATAGGACTCTTAGGAGAATTTTTTGAAATAAATATGACAGCATTGTATGGTGACGTGAATCTCCCTGAAATACTAAATCTGATTTAGAGCTTGGATAAGAATAAAGGGTATAGGAAACACATAATGGACTGGTACAGATAATTTATGATAATTTATTCAGGACAGTTTTGACTCATTGTTTTCTTAACTGAATGCAGTCATGGTTAATCTTTTGTTCTTGTCCTCAGTAATAATAAGATTCTGTGTAAACAAAGTAATATATCTTCTGCATTTTTTGTTGTATTCAATTGACACATTGCTAAATGATTTCAATATATTTTAAGTTTAGTACCTACTAGCCCAACAAGGATGATGTGTGGAAAATGGTCTCTATATTTGAATTATTGCTCTTCAAATAAATGCTGGGTTACACATGTGCATTTGACTTGCTCAACAATTAATTTTACTTGTATGGATTTGTTGGATTCCTTCAGTAGTCTGGACAAATATCTTTGTATTAGTTTGTATACCTATTCAATGTGTTATTCAATATGTATTACAAATTGTGTGACTTGATTATTTAGTTTCATGAAGAAAACAAATTTTCTCAGCAGCTGCAAGTCGGTGATCTTTTTATGATATGATTTTTTATAATTTATTAACCTGACTCATGCAGTAACTTAAATGGTTTTTGTGAGAGTTTTCAATTGCATGCTAAATTAATAACAGTTGGTCTGAAACTAACTAACAGTAATTTGTATAATGCCATTCTCAATATTTTATCCTTGCAAAAGTAATCATTTTATAGTTATTTGAATAGATAAATTATAAATTTAAACAATCATCACTTTAATGTAGAATAAAAAGAGAAATACATTTCTATAACCTTTTTTCTTCTGGAATTGTATTTACTTTGTGTATCTTTCTAATCTCTGACTTAATTGTATATTTGACTTTTTGTTTATTTGGAATGCCAAATGTGTAGCTGCTGATTTGTTGTTGTTGTAGGGTTTAACACCATTGTTCAGCACAAGATAGGCTATACATGGCGGCCAGTATTATTGGTGGAGGAAGAACCCAGGAAAACCCTGGAAAGAACTACTAAACCACAAGAAGCCTCAGGCAAACTTTTTCACATGCCCATTGTCCGAATCCAAGACTTGAACTCATGCAGACAGAGGTCAGATGGCAGTGATCCGTAGCGGAGAGCACTTTAGACCACTCAGTAACTCTGGGCCCCAGCTGCTGATATAAAAACATTGTTATCTGTGACTAAATCTGAATTTTTGATTGAATATTCGTCTGAATCAGACTGATACAAAAAAAATTTCATGAGGCAGTGAAGGAATGCATTATTATTGGTAATGTATGGTGATAAGTTACTGTTGGCGATTTGTGTGATCTTTAGTGTAAACTTGGAATCCTTAGCAATAGGCCTTCATGTATAATAAAGGTAAAACACCAAATCATTTTTAAATCAAAATTTCTTTCCATTTCAGACACGAGTCAAAAAGATGTCTTATCTCTGTGTGAGAAGGGCCTTGCCAATTATCAGCAACTTTTAAACATGGTCCAACCTGACTACTCAGAGAAACAGAGGGATCATGCTCAATATAACTGTGGTATGGAGGCATTTATTCAATATCAGTCTAGCCTCATCAATTGACCAAATCATTCCAAAGTTGTTGAATGAGGCCGACTGTTAGAAAAAATAGATACCATTTAGAATGACCTACAAGTTGTTCCACCTTAGTATCACACAAAGTAAATAGATAAAATGGTAGAGATGCAGGGAAGTTAAATGAATGGGGCTGAAATGCATTGAAATTTATATGAGTTGTAAATATCAAAGCTCTGCTTTACTATTATAAAGTTACATGCATTGTTTAAAAATTAATATACAGAAAATTAAAATATATGGTCTTGCTTGTGATATGTGATTCATTGGTGTTGCTTTTCCAGTGGTGAAGGAATCGTCTTCATCCTTACGGTTTTGTGTTCAAAGTTTTTGGAAAGTAATACATTCTCTACATCAGTTACTATATTCAACTCGAACTTTGGTTTAATATTAGGCTATGTTTAAAATGTGTACCAGGTATGCAAGGAGTTCCTCTTTGACCAATGTAAGCAGAAAGATGGCGTCCTGAAAATGTTGTTCATATGTGAGACACTATGTTCTGTTGAACACTTGTCATTTAAACTTGTACAAGTCTTTTAAGGTATGTCGCAGTTTCTTTTTTTGCCATAGCAATATTATATCATTAAAACACAAAGGTCTCGCTAGGATTTTAAAACTAGGAGTTCAGCACTATTTTGTGAAAAACAGGATTCCCACCAGCAAACGTTGCAGTCCCCTACCAGAAGAAAATTGGGCATACCTGAAATGTCTACAGATGAGTAGAAACAGTGGTTGTCATCGAGTTTAATTTTCTAACTTCTTTACAGCACTGACATGTATCCCTTGTTTGTCCATTAGAGTGAGAGTGAATTATGTCAGGCCAAGGAAAGGTCTTATTCCAAGCATTACACATAGTGTTCCACGTGAAATCATGTCAGTTCTAGCTACTTCTAGCACTCTGTTGAATTTCATTATCATCTTTATCAATTCGCCGTTTAACCCCAAAATTCTTATCCAAATTTTCAAACAGCATTTTGTCCAACTCTCATCATGTCTTGATTTTGAGGTCACATGCACTACTTACTTGGCTACACTTGGAAATAAACACAATAATGAATGCTAAACTTGTTCATTTGATGTACTCTTATACACAAGTACATCAATGGGTCATTCTGCCAATGAAATCAGTCATTGTTAATATCAGCACATTTTCTCACCCCTCTGTATCTAGTCAAGTCTGTGAACTTGATGTCAAGCTTTGGGTCATGCTCTTCAGATGTACTTACAATGATAACATGTACATCAGGGGTCTTTCAGCCACTGAATTTTTCTCATTGTGAATATCAGCACATCTAAAATGATCAATGATCAACATATTTTACTACTCAACATTTGGTTGAAGCAGAACTAGCAAGCCCTTGAATTTGCCATCCAGCAAATTGGTCTGTATGTAGGACTCCTGTATAATTGATTTTCTGCATACCAGATTAAAAAAAATGTGTCCAAATATGCGTGATTAAGCGTTTCTCAGACCTCTGAAACCACTTCTATTTATAGTTTGATTATTTACCAAGCAGCATAAAAAATAAAATCTTGCCTAAATTATGCAGATGTTCAGTGCTTTGGTTATATGTAAAGGAATATTGAATGTTATTCTATATTTAAAATGAATGCTTGGAAATTATCTAATAAATACCACTTTGTCTTATGTTTGGTAGGTTATATCAACATCAAGCTGGGGAACCACTCTGCCAGTGTGGGATTACCAGACATGGCTGTCACATTCTACAGCATGGCATGCTCCCAGTTGTCTGTTTGGTGTAAGAGTGATGCCAGCCAGATACAGCAACGATGTCAACAGGTTTGTACTAGTCTACGTTCTCACTGTTGATGTAACCTGTATTGAACTTACTTTATTTATTTTTTTTCTCATTTGTTTGTTTGTTTTACTATCAAAGCATAGTTAAGACAGAGGTAATGCTTTCATAACTGCATTGTTATTGTGACCATATTAATCAGCATATTTCTTCTTCAAATACATTACCTGATCCTAAACCTAAGGAGTTCCTAAACAACGTTGCAAACCCAGCTCATCAAGACATTAACAATCTCTTCTGCCTTATTTAGTACTAAAGGTATTAAAACCATCTACTTATCAAAATGAAGGTCAAGCAAGGGTGGTCTGCTGATAGAGAGATTGATGCAATATCATGTCAAAATTTATTTATGTATTACTGACAATCGTACTGTAACATCATGCTTATTTTGAGAACGCAAACATTCCTATCAATTTTGTGGGGTTTTTTTTCTTCAAGTTACAGCTACACAAATAGTTTCATCATGACAGAAGTATATTCCACTTATTCTTGTGTTATTGAATTTAATATGGGGGATAAAGCTATCAATTTGCTCATTTGATAGTTATAATTTATAATTTTCTACATTCGATATCTGTCTGTTATGTTAGCATATATATATATATTATTATTATTATTATTATTATTATTATTATTATTGTTATTAATGAAACTTAGCAGAACCAGATTAACCTGTATTCCATTACAGTCAATAGCAATATGTGTGTTCACACACAAAACCCTTACACATTGCTCTGTATATCTTCCTCCAGACACTCTATTTAATCTGATTTTGACTTTCCTATTGAGCAATTACCAACAATTTCTCCTTTGAATACGTTCCCCGATCACATTACTTTAGGGATATTAGCCTGCTACCTCGCGAATCCAGCCCTACCAAAAGACGAAAATTCGTCTTTCCTGTCTATGTCATATAGACAAAGGGCAATAACTCTTGCCCCTTACCTCCCCTTGCTACCCGCTAGGTGTCGCTGTTTCTTTAGTTTTTAGCTTCGCTGGACGCGAAAACAAGTCCAATTAGACCTCCAATGAATCCAAGCCATCTTAGTGTAAATTCTGACCATCCGAAGTTAAATTTGGAATTACTGTGTTGGATAATCATTCCTCTACAGGTCGTATACATTATTTTACAATATTTTCCAATTTGAGTGACTTTGTCACCTTTTCTAGACTTCGGACCAGGTTGCAACGTGGTCAAAAGCACGCTTATGGCGGTACTAGCATGTAATACATGTAGCACTCAATAATTTCGCTTATTCCGTATGTAACGTTTACGATATTAGCGACTAATAACGTGCTGCATTGATAATTTGTGCTTTGTTTATCTTCTTTTCTGTTTCAGTAGACTTCGTCTCTGAACGACCAGTTGCGACTATTTAATGGCGGAATTTCGTCTTGTAGTCACGAATTCACGCTACACTTAATCATTTCGCTTCCTCCGTTAGTTACGGTTATGGAATAGCGACTTAATAGCGTACTGAATTGTTAATTTGTGCTTTGTTTATCTTCTTTTCCGTTTCAGTAGACTTCGTCTCTGAACGACCAGTTGCGACTATTTAATGGCGGAATTTCGTGTTGTAGTCATGAGTTCACGCGACACTAAATCATTTCGCTTCCTCCGTTAGTTACGGCTATGGTAATAGCGACTTAATGGCGTGTTGAATTGCTAAATGTGCTTTGTTTATCATCTTTTCGTTTCAGTAGACTTCGTCTTGAACGACATATTGCAACACGCTCACGGCGATAACTAGTGTGGTCATTAAGAGTTAACATGGCACCGAATAATTTGACTACTCTGTTAATAACGGTTATAGTATTATCGAATTAATAATATGCTGAATTTTTTAATTTGTGCTTTGTTCTCTTCTTTTGTCGTTTCAGTAGCAAAGTCGACAACGAAGACATCAGAGGCAGAGGTGGACAATGGCATGTACAAGGTGCACTTCTTCAAAAACATGCAGTGTGTGTACTACGTGGACAGAGCAAACGTGGGCGGACGTAGTCAAAAAGGCAGCTAAGGCGAGGGATAAAAACGGAAATTAAGGCTGACATAGTTCAGCAGTGCAATTTTGACCAGATGAGTGGTTTGGACCAAGATACGACGACGCAACTCTTGACATCAGGCCAGAACTTTCCCTCGCTCGTTTCCACGGCTGTTTACGACTCTTTGGGGGAATGTTCCTCCACAATTAGGCTGCCCAGTGGGCATAAGTCCCCCCGCAGATCCGAGCATGGCTTTCGGGCCTGTAAGTCTGGACACAAGGGGTTTATACAGGATCAATTGGATCCGTTATATTATGCACGCTCGTCGTCACCAGCCGTCCAGCCATCCGTCCAGCCGGCACCAACCAGCACCGGCCGTCCAGCCGGCTCCGGCCGTCCAGCCCAACCGGCACCGGCCGTCCAGCCGACCTTCCAGCCGGCACCGGCCGTCCAGCCGGCTCCGGCCGTCCAGCCCAGCCGACACCGGCCGTCCAGCCGACACTAACCGGCACCGGCCGTCCAGCTCAGCGGGCACCGGCCGTCCAGCCGACACTGTCCGGCACCGACCGTCCAGCCGACCTTCCAGCCAGCATCAACCGGCACCGGCCGACCATCCGGCAATGACCGTTAAGCCCAAATGGCACCGGTCTTCCAGCCGGCATCAACCTGCACCGGCTGTACATCGGATTTACGGAAATTATAGTGATGTACCCGTCAGTCAATCTGTACTACTGGTTACATATCACTACCATGAGAGAGATGTTATAGATGTATCTCCGTCCAATCAGACCATTCGAGAGGCAGGTGCCGGTCATAGCCGGACCTTCGCCGACATTCCGGCCGACCATATACCAGACAAATCAGTCGGTATTGCCGGTGTACACCTTCCGTCACGTCAAATACGTGACGGTGTGATTTTAAAACAAGGGAGAATTAGTGACATTATCAGAGATGACGGAATTGAGTTATCTATGCCACTTGGTATGCGCTACCCAGATATGGCAGCTTTACCAGAACAGGACTTTCAGGCCGACCATTCGCCACAACTTAACGGCACTGACAGTCCATCCGGCTCCGGCCGTCCAGCCCAACAGGCACCGGTCGTCCAACGGTATGGAGATTTTAGTCATATACCAGTCCGTCCGACTGTACCGCTGTACCAGCACGGGGACTTTTATCATACCGCAATCCGCACAAATCGGATTGACGATGATTCTAGTGATGTTTCCGTCTGTCAATCCGTACTACCGGTTACATATCACTACCATGACACAGATGTTGGCGATGAATCTCTCGATCCAACCCGACCATTCGAGCGGTCGGTGCCGGTCATAGCCGGCCCGTCGCAGACGTTCAGGCCAAACATATGCCAATCAATTCATTCGGCATTGCCGGCCGTCCATAGGCTAACAGCTCATCCACAAGGGAGAGTGAATGCCTTTATCAGAGATTACGGAATCGAGTCATCTATGCCACCTGGTATGCATTACCCCGATATGGATGCTTTACCAGAGCAAGATTATGCACATAGTGAGTGCGATGAATCTCAGGCAAATCTGCTGTATGCAGATCCAACTATGGAACGGACTGAGTTCAGCTTCAAAGCCGCAGTGGAGGAAATTTATAGGGTGTTAAGGCCCCTTCAGAATGCCCTCCACCTCCTGCTGCCATTACCGACTATAGGGTTAGACCGTCGGTCGATCTGGATGAGGGGGAAGAGACTCTATCCTTCCGCCTCCTTCCCCAGTCGACAAAAATTAAGGAAATTAATGACCGTCTGTCGACACGTATAGGGGATCCAGGAAATGTTAAGGCGTTCTTTTCTGAAAGCCAAGTACCAGCGTCGTTTTCAGGTCGATGGTACAATCTCACTCCGATGCGTTCAGTACTGAGGTCCTGGCTCGGGATAAAAATATGGCAGCAGTCCATATGTCTGCGGCATTGTCTTATAAAGTGGACAAAACTGTGTTCAATGCCACGTCCAAGCTGGTTCGAAATGTAGTCTCTACGTCTTCACTGTTAGACCTAGCCTCCCTAGCCATTTTCAGGATCGCTGAAAAATCTGGCAATGAACATGCTTGGGAATCGACGGCCCGGTTAGCTAGGGTTTTTAACAGGGCAGCTCACCATTCCATGGCCAATGCACTGACTGCTTCTGCCAACCTAGACCTGATACGTCGTGACGCATGTCTGAAGGGCACGTCGCTTAAACTCCATCATAAGCTGGCTAGATATGACCGATGCACATTTCACGTCCCTATCCCACGAGTAGCGGACATTCTCCGTTGTGCTTGTCGGGACTCGGCTTATCAGTTCCATGTCATACCTTTTGGCATTATTTTAAGCCCTTGGGCTAGTACCAAGGTTATGGATTACGTCGTCACCCTGTTCCGCTCGACTTCATCTATTGCGTCTGCAGTATATTTGGACGACATCCTCCAGAAACATCTGTCAAGTTCTACTCTGCTCAAAGGCAGAAACGATCTTATATCACTTTACATCATATAGGCTTTCTCGTGAACTGGATAAAGTCTGATCTCTGTCCAATCCGGATTTTGGTCCATCTGGGTGTGGAGTTTCTCCCGATCTGAATCTGGTAAGGCTTCCTCGAGTTTGCGATCATCCAGATAATTGCACTCGTAGAGTCCGTTTCCGACAGGATGCGCATTTTAGCGAGAGAGTTGCAGATCCTCGGATTATTCAATGCGGCAGCAGACTTGATCCCGCTCAGCTGTCCTTTTATGCGCCCTTTACAAAGGACGTTGCTAGCGTAATTGCGCCCTTTTCAAGTCCCTTCGATCCCAGAAAACAGTCATGCTCACGCCAGAGATACGATCATTCTTGAGTCAATGGCACAACCCCTGTAGGCTGTCCACAGGGATTACTCTGGAGATACCCCAAGCGGGGATAACGGTATGTTCCGCCACTAATACCTACGGTTGGGGTGCCCACCTGTTGCCGGACTTCGATACTGTCAGCGGCACGTGGGTGCCAGGGGCGAGCCCCTTTCCACATCAACCTTTCAGAAATAATGGCTGTCATCAATGCCTTTCATTTCGGGCAGGATCAACTCTTATTACAAACTGCCCTCATTATGTCAGACAACATTGTGGTGTTGTGGTGGTGCCTTGCCTCAAAACAAGGGGACACCAATCACCAGACCTGTGCATTCTGAACTGGCAGTTTCTACATTGGTTCGACAATCTCCACCTCAATGTACAATTCAGACACATTCTTGGCAGACTCAATGTCTTGGCTGACACTCTATCTAGTCATTCACACAGAATGGTCACTCCATCAATCGGACTTTCTTCCAATTGACACACTTTGGGGACGTCCGATGATTGATCTTTTGCAACAAGGTGGAATCGCAAGTTCTCCACCTTTCATCTCACAGGTTCCAGACCCAGAAGCTTGGGTCGTGGATGCTCGATCAATCACCTGGGAAGGGTTGTGGTCATTCTCCTACCCTCCCACGGTCTTGGTACTGAAATTAATCCAGAAGTTAAGGGGTCAGAACTGTCAGATGGTTCTGATTGCCCCTCTCAGATGGAACAACTCCTGGGTCTCCGATCTACTCAATCTGGCGATAGATCTACCCAGGAAGATTACAGTCAGCACAAGTATTCACAAGCAACCGCACCCCTGTCCGGACCGTCTTTATGTTCAAGCTTGGTTCTTGTCCAGACAGCCTTGCAAGACATACAATTTAAATCTTTGATTGCGGAGAGAATCTCGAGAGCAAGAAGGCCCTCTAATCTGAAGGTTTACGAGGGCAAGTGGCATGTTTTCAGAGACTGGTACCATATCATTCACATTGTTCCTCTGAGTGTCACAATCCCTCAACTGGCCAACTTTTCTCTGGCTTTTCGAGGAGAAACAGCTGGCTCCAGTTATTCTCAATGCTACCGCTCCATGATATCAGACACATTCCGCCATTCTGGTACATGTGCTATCAGCCAGGACAAAGATTTGTCAGATCTTTTAGACATTTTAAAAATTCAATCGACTTATATCCCTCACCCTGTTTCCAAATGGAATCTGTCCTGGGTTTTAACATGACTCAATTCAGACAGTATTGAGTCTTTAACCCACGATTAGTTAAAGCTACTATCATACAAATTGGGTTTCTTGGTAGTCCTAGCTTCAGCATGCAGGGTGAGCGAGTTACATGTCCTTTCTAGTGACCCGAACTCTCTTCCGTTCCGATCAGAGGGTTTGATGGTCCTCTTGACGCAGCCAGGCTTCGTAGTCCAAAATAGATTACCATACATTGGCGATCAACGAGTCGTCATTAGCTCGCTTTCTTTATAGATAAGTCAGGATCAACAGCCATGTAAGATCCTGTTTGTGCACTCTAGCACCATTTCAATGCATAGAGGTGAGTCAGGTCACATACAAGCACCTCTTTCTTCTGGTGATAGCTGGAATATGAGATATCACCATTCAAGCCCTTGCTTTATGGCTGTAGTGGGTTATACGCTCGGCGTACTCTGAGAATTCGCAAATCAGTCACCTTATAGAAGCTGTTGGCTGACATGCAGAGTCAACCTTCTACAGTTTTATCTTCAAGTTTGTACTCGCAGAGGCAAACATTGATTCTAGTAGGTCCGGTGTTGGGCAGCCCAGACGCCCACCAGACCCATGTGCAACAATCAGCACAGCCTATTAGCTTCGCTGGATTCGCCAGATAAAATTTCGTAGGTAAGAAGATTTCAATAACTATCTTCTTAACCGTATAAAGGGGTCACATATCATGTGACCCTGGGCTGTGTTGCTGATTGAAAATTAGGAGACCGGGTTATCATTAACATGGGGAATCCAACCATCATTCCCTAGAGGATACCCGGGGTGGAGGTCGGATGCTCCGCATTCCCTCCTCCTATTACTTATTCTCCTAAAGTAATGTGATCGGGGAACGTATTCAAAGGAGAAAGCAAATTTTGTAGTAAATTATGTTTCTCCGAGAATACTTACCCGATCACATTACTAAGAAACCCTCCCAACCACCCCGCCATGCGAGCATCCTCATGTTTTATATACCGCTCAGCTTAAAAACTAAAGAAACAGCGACACCTAGCGGGTAGCAAGGGGAGGTAAGGGGCAAGAGTTATTGCCCTTTGTCTATATGACATAGACAGGAAAGACGAATTTTCGTCTTTTGGTAGGGCTGGATTCGCGAGGTAGCAGGCTAATATCCCTAAAGTAATGTGATCGGGTAAGTATTCTCGGAGAAACATAATTTACTACAAAATTTGCTTTTTGTTTTACTTGCTAACCTGAAAAACCATTTTACATTTTGATGATGTAAAGATATCAATGAGAGAGGGAAGAAAACTGAAGACTTTGTTTCAAACTGCAATCTGGGGCCCTATGTTGCAAGGTGGGCAAAGGCACTTGTATTTGCTAATTACTCACATCTCACTTCTGTCCACATAGGTTTGAATTTCAGTTGACTAGCTTGGGTATTTGAGAAAGTTTGCCAGTAGCCTTTCCTGGGTTCCTCCACCACCATATATGCTAGCTACCATGTATAGCCCATCGTGTGCTGATAAATGTTGTTAATCCTGCAAAACCAAACTAAATCATCAGCATTCCATTTCTTTTGCTCAACTTCTTTTGTATAATTAGTTAGTGATGATCTCTGATAGTGATCACGTTCCAGTGTACTTGAAAAGTAATACTGTCATGGCAGAGATGGAAATACAGCAATGTATGTTGTGGGAAATGTCAGCTTCCTCTTTGAGTCATATTTGCAAACCCTGTTGATATCCAAGATCACTCCTACTGAATAGACATGAAAGGAAGATTATATACATTAGCTTTATGAAATTTGAAAGGAAGATTATATACATTAGCTTTATGAAATTTTATATTTGTTGTCCGGATTGATTATCGGATAACATATAATTTTTAATCTTGGCAAATAACATACATAAGATGCTACCAGTATCAAAATAAATTAGTTTGGAAAAATTAGCTGTCAGCACTCTGTGGTAATAATTTTCTCTTTTTTGTCATACAGGCTAATTTGTCGAGGGTGTATGAATGCCTTGTGGATTGTCATAAAAGACTCCAAAATTGGCAGGTTGCCATGGATACCATCATCCAGTCGCTAGTCCCTGATGCCAGTCATGTAATGTCAGCCATCAGTACCTGGGTCAAGGTCAAGAAAGAAGCTATAATCTCAGGACAGGAACAGTTTCTTACTGTGTATGTATTTGTTTAGAATATACAGGGTCGGTTCTAGGATATGCTATGCTGGAATTCAAAGTGACAGGGCACAAATTTCTTTTGTAGCCAGAAGGACTAGTGTACTGAGAAATTTACTAGTCCTGCCAAAATGTACTTGTCCTATCCACAAAACATAACTGCTTTTCTCTCTGAACTGTTTTTGTGTTGCCCACAGCTTTCATGTGCGTTTACCGATTCAAGTTTAAAGTTCGAACAACCCGCAACAAAACTGGATGTTTTCTGTTTTTGCGAATTCCATACACTTAGTTACACCACATAACGTTCTTGTCCTCATCATAATTCAGCCATTCCCTGTCTTTTGTCCACGTCTTTTGAAACGTCCGATTCCGCTTTTCCCTATCATAAGAATTATTTCTCTCTTTTATGTCATTTTCATTCAACTTTTGCTTTTTTCCTGGATGTTGAACACCTATAAAACGCCACATTTTGCCTGTCTTATAAGGCAGGAATTGTGCCTCGTTTTGAAATACGAGATGTTGCAGTATAGCTGATGCGAATTATTTAAAGTAAGAAAAGGAATGGCACAGTGTCCTTTATATAAGAAAGTCAGAGCAAGAAACACTAGTGATGGGAATCGGTCAGAAATTCATAATCGATAATCGGTTCACCTTAACCAACTGATCATCGATTATAATCGGTTACTAAGAGGAAATTAAATTTTTTGTTACACAGTTATATCTTTGATCAAGAGTTCAATATGTTTATAAATGTAGAGTAATCTCTTTTAATGACATGTATACTTTAACCTGACAATAATATTATATTGTGTGTTACTTTTGTTCAATGACTTTGTTAATTGAATGCAACTTTTTATGGCTGATCAGTCTTATATCACTGAAATACTGACAATCCCCCAAAATTTGTTCCTATGTGATGTGTCTATAATTTAAAGAAGGACATGATTTTCTTGTTTGTCATTGTTGATAAATACTACAAAAGATGTTGCAATTTAACTGAAACAAATCAACAAATGTGTTTAAATTTATTAACTCTACAATTTAACAACTTGACCATGTAATAATAACTATATGTTCCTAATTATGAATCATAAGATATTTTATTTGTAGTTGTGAAGGGATTAATAAATTTCAGGTCAACTTTAGTGGCTGGGAGTTTTACTAACCTTTGTGCTTTGCATACACCTAAAAGTAGTCTCCCTTTACACACAATAGATTATGGAGTTTCACAATCGATTATCTTATTGGTTTGTTCAACCAACTGATGATCGATTATAATCGATAATCGGAACAACACTAAGAAACACGTTTCAAAATACGTGCCTTTGCCCACCCACCCCCGTTAAATGGCCTCTCCCTAATAAAATCTTGACTTCAGTGGATTTTCTGCAGGAACTTATAAATTTATTAACATTCAAAAGATAATGTTAGTTTCACCTTGGAAAATGTGTGTTCCTATCAAACGAAGCCATCTGATTTGTTGCGTTGTTATTTAACAGCTCCAATTATGGTCTCATCATTAATAACATAAGTTTAGTAAGTGTTCCTAATTAATTGGACCTCAATGTATTGTTGAAATTAATAATAAGCGGGTACATTTTCAAATCTTAAATGCCCATGCTGAGAGATTTTAATTCCCAACAAATGTACGGCTTTCTGCTAGGATATCTTCACATGTATTCAATTATTTGTTCAGTCTTATATGGAAAAACTATCAAATCAATTTGTATTGTCATAGAAAAAGTAGTTCTATGGAAATGATGTGTCAGTAATGTGATCATAATAAATTGATCTAATTCTAATAATTATTTTGATGCAAACGTAAATTATGCAGTTTCCCATTGGTGCATTGGCTAGCAAGCCAAAAAACAAAAAAAAGCATGCAAACTAATTTCTTTGAATAATTGATGCCATGTTATTTTGTGTTGTTTTGTAGTTTGTTACTGTGGTCGCATGAATAAAGTGTGATAACCAGGTTATTTTTCATTTAATTTGCTGTCAGATTAATTAGGATATCAATTACCAAACTTCCGTTGTTAATGACGGGACCATGATTGGCACTGTTACGCGAAATGCACATAATCAGATCGCGTTTTGTAATAGAAACACCCATTTCTGAGGCAGAAATTGACTTCATCTTCTCATGCTAATATTTTATGACTGTTTACAACGGTCACTGCGTTGATTCTACAGCACATCTTTATTAGGGTATTGAGTAAACAAACACTGACTGTTGATAACCAAAACCTACTAGCCCATTGGACTAATAACAATATGATAGTTACTAGCCCGACAGGAAATCTACTAGCCTCGGGCTAGTGCAATACCGCTAATTTCGAGTCCTGTAGTGAAATAGAAAACTTCACTTGAAATAATCAACCTAATGTAGTGTAATTGTGTATCATATTTTCAAGCCAAACCTGTTTTTTTTTTTTTTAATTAATTCCTTTCTTTATTCAGACATTCCACCTCTATTTTTCCAATGGAAAAGGGAATTTCCCCATTTTTGATTCTAGAACAGAGCTTGACTTACCTTTGTCTACATGTAGTTCCGATTGCTTATTGTCAGAAGTAAACTTGTTTATTATATATGTAAGTGTTAAGTATAGAAATAATGGTAAAATATATTTCGTAATTTTTTTCATGCCTTCATTTTTTTAGGCATGGAATGACAATTGGCTGAACAAATTGACTTGATGCCATTCATTTTCATTTGAAGTTATTTCCATGTTATATACAGTATATAATGAAAGAAAATATTTCTTCTCCTGCGTAGATACTGGGTTAATTTCATCTTGAGGTACCAAAACTGATATATTTTAACTTGTGGCTTTGCCACCCATTAAATTATATAAGTTATTTTACCATATGATGAGCTATATTCGGTATTAACATTGGAAAGGAAAATATCATCTACATAGTGTCATAGTTGTGCATATTCAACGTATATAAATAACTTTATATATCTCAATTAATATCAGAGAAGACAGGCACAACAGCTGAACTCCTGGATGTCATAAGTGGTGACTAATGGAGACCCAAGCTGTTAAAATCCTACTGTTGGATAAATCTGGGTTGGTTTACATGTTGTGTATTTGGGCAAGGCATTTTACATCAGCACAAAGTAACCTACTTGTTTGCTGTGTTGCTAAACGACCAAGCAAAAACAATTTTCTGTTATATGTTTGTAAATTTAGAAAACTAATTGCATAATATTTTTGGTACACATTTCAGAATATTCAGCCAGGCAGTTGAGAAAATGCAGATTTCTGGTTTGGATCCCATCATGTTGCTAAAGGCTGAACTTGGTGACATCAGAAAGTTTTGTGGCAGGTATGTGATTGAGTCTTAGATACATGTCAGTGTACACTGGCACCCACAACATCATTTTAGTTGGTGAATTGCTTTTTACATGTAGATGTACCGTTTAAAGGTTTTGTTTTCTCTGGACCATATTTGACAGAAATATTGTCCCTTTTCATTTCAGCAGATCTTTGCAACCAGCATAGTTTCATATTGTAATGCAGTTTGTTATGAACATTATCTGAGAGACTTCATGTCTTTGATTGACTTTGTCTCCTTGGTTTTGGACAAGAGTTATTCCCCTTATGAAGCAAAATTAATGTTTTCTCATGGAAATTGGCAATATTGCTTGCTGTCATTTATGGCTTGAGAATTTTTGAACATATTTTGATGAAAACTTTCATTGGTCGAGTTCATTTCTTTTATGATATTTATCTGTTCCGATTGATCAGAATTATTGCCCTAGTTTATTTTTAAAAAAATGTAATGTTGCTTGTATTGATGAATCCTTGAAGGAATTGGATTTCAAGCATTAGAGGAATAATGGCTCCAGAAGTTCCATTTTCTTTGACTTCAGTTTCCCCACACAAGTTCCTTATTTTAAGGACCAATGGAACAACTTCTAGTCAGCATGGTCATTTGCAATGCATCCATCACTAATAACTTTAGTCACTCTTTTCTGTTGCTGTAATTATATGGTCTTAATTGCAAGATGAATGAACCTTTGCACCCAAGGGAAATCTATTGTCGGAAAATGGATTGTGGAAATTGAAAGGAATAAAATACATATCTGAATTCTTTAAAAATGGCTCATGTTTTTGTGAGATTTTGTGTATTAACATTTTTATAGTAGGTTACATGCATGTTGAAACAAGCCAAGTGCTAAAAAATCATGAGATCTGAAGAAAGTAAAAATAAAGATTCACTACGATTTTAATAGTGTAAACATTTTATTTATGTAGTCATTAACAAGATGTGTTTTGATTTTTTTTAATGCAGAAAAATGTGCCAGGCTGAGATGTCACTATTAGAGGAGATTTACAACAAATCTAGAACACCTGTAGACAAGGCTTCTGCACTTGTTGAAATGACTGAAGTTCTTACATATATTCAGGATCATAACAGGTTATTCAATTTACTTCAATCATTTAATGCTTTTGGACCAATTTAGAACCGCTGATTTCGAATTATTTCATTATTTTCCCTAATTGTTTGGAGAATCATTGTGGATATTTCAAATATAAATATAAAAAACATGCATGGTAGGTATGTGATATTTTATAAGTTTGGGCAGTAAGAATGGAATTAAAAGGAATGTTTGAGCCCATAGCCAAAAGAAATATATTAATTAGCCCTATATGATTATAGCCTTGTTTTGGAAACTTGTAAACAGCTTTTGCATACATTGTATTTATAATCTATCATTATTGTTCCAGTTATATCTCTCTTATCACCCCATCAGATTAGTGATCAATTCAGGTTTCAATTCACTTGTCATTAAACATTCATTTTATTAATGAACACTTAACTTTATACTAAATAAACAGCCATTTTAAATTGTGCTTTTCAATGTCAAACCATTAATATTTTTAATTGATGAATTGCCAATTCCACTCATCTGTCACCCAGTTACTGAAAAATCTATGTATGACAAAATCGCTTTTAATAAAAATTATTACTTGTACAGTAATGTGATAAAGATATGGTTTGAATATATAGATCAGTTATTGAATGTGAAACATTACAATCATTCTGTTGTAGATCTCCCAATAACTGCTTGGATCAGGCAGTTGAACTTCTGTTAAAAGAACAATCAGTGGAAGCTCTACCTGTTCTAGCTGTAGCATATTTCTGGAAATACCTACTTCAGCAAGAGGAAGCATTGAAGGTAATGGCATTTCAAGCATTAGAGGTTAAAGATGCAAGTGGGTACTTGGGTACCCACCCATTAATAATAACCTGGGTAATAAAATGATGAACTAAAATTAAATATGTACTTCAGTTCAAATAAAAGAAAGCACAATATAAATGTCTAGTTTAATTGTTGCCATTTTTGCTTCAAGTCTGTGGCCTAGGAGCGAGCATAAGCTGTTCAAGTCACATGTTTGTTTACTGGACTAGTTTCTTTTATATTAGTGAGAAACCCAAGACATATATTTTTGTCATAGCAAAGGAAACACAAAAACTTGGTTGCCATAACATGCACTTCCTATACCTTGTTAGCTAAAAATGAATGAAATGGAGAACTATACAGAATGAAATTTTTCACTGAAATAATTGAATATAAATCTTTGATATTTAATAATATGGGGGGAAAAATCTAATACATATTGGACATGTGTGTAAATATGGTAATTTTGCACTAACTGTACTTGATACAGTTACAAAGAAATGGAAGTGAAACCACTTGTCATAGATTCATTCTATTTTGATGCTACATGCATTGCAGACCAGTCTAAGTTTAAAATAAATGGCGCCATTTATCTTTAGAGAAAACGGGCTGTATCAATGTGACTGATGGGTGTTATATGACTAAAAAATGTTACAACAGATGGATTTTGTTAAGCTTAGAAACATCTTGCACCAAACTGCTATTGATGGACAAAGCATGGTAGGTCGAGAATACTGTGACCATCATCATTTGTGGACTTTACGACTAGTTAAACTTAAAGTGAGAATTTTGTATAAATAAATAAATAATTTTTCCATTTCTTTCTTGTCTATACTCTTGTTTTAATTTCTAATCCACATGGATTTAGCCAATTTGTGACAAAAAATTTAACTGTAAATCGAGGTAAGTATCAACAGTTAATGTACATTAAAGTAAACATGTATGTTTTTCTTAGTTTTCTGTAATTGTGGCATGTAATATATAGATTACACTTTTATGCTCAGATTACGGTTTTTGCCACTTTTATATTAATAAATTATGCTAGTACCTCTCTTGGCAGTTCAGATTCACATATAACTCAAGTGATGACATCATCATTGTTCTCAATGTGTCATTCTATTTATTTTCAGTAGTTCATTCAACATCCTTTTTTAGTCAAAATACTATTTCATTTATTTTCATTAGTTTAACATCCTTTTTTAAAAGTGATTTTAATAGTCTTTAATGTCTAATATTTCTAAATGGAAAGGGATAAATGATCGGACAGGTGTTGTTATCTATAACTAACTTTTTACATTAGGACATGATGCATTGAATTATTCCTTGAAAGGCAAGGAAATTCGTATTGAGACAATATTGAGCTTTAAAGCTATCAAAGTCAATAATTGTTCCCTGATCTGTAAGCATGTGACTAAAATAGATTACATTATGTTTAAACTATTTCCCATAAAAAAATATGGGTACCTTGTTCACCTTGGTAATGGAGTTTATCAATATGCATAACATCTTTGTTGTGGAGAATTAGAATGGCTGTTGTGAATGTGTCGGCCAAGTAACTATTTGGACAGGTTTGATTGTAATTTTTTAAAATCTCATGATGGATTTTCTTAACACTTTAGGTGAATCATTATGAAATAAGACAATTCATTCTACAACAAGCTTGTTCACAGCTTTGGCCCTGGGATCAAGCTAACAAAAATATTTCATTAGGGTTTGGTTAGAGTCTTTTCATTTCTTTATGTTTCACAAACTCATAGATGGATTTTCTGCACCCTTGACTTGAATAAATTATGAAGCTAAGAAAAGTCTATGGTATGCTCACTTTCTCTTTTGAACTTGGGTTCACGGATACAGTCACAAAAATTTAAAGGGTCCCGAGTGGCTGAGTTGCTTAAAGTGCTCATCATTCCTGATCACTACCATTGCACCTCTCTCTGTGTGGGTTCGAGTCTCAGACTTGATTAACATGGATATGTGAGAAAGCTTTCCAGTAGCTTCTCGTGGGTCAGTGGTTTTTCCTAGGGTTTTTACTTGTTATTCCTCCACCAGTAATACTGGCCACCATGTATAGCTTATCTGGAAAATGGTGTTAAACCCTACAACAACAACAATTTTAACTAGGGTTTTAGTTCATGCATTTTCATTGGCTTATATTTCCTAAACCCTTTGGTGGATTTTCTTCATATTCTGAATGAGTCATTATGAAGTGAGGACTACATTCTGTTACATGCTCACTCAGCCTTTTGACCTTTGTGTCATATCGCATGTTTTGTAGTAATGATGATCATGGGTTGAACATATAGGCTCAGGTCTTGTTTGGAATTCATGAAATAATTGACTAATTATATCTGTTAATGCTTGCAGTATCAGCAGAAAGACACAGAGGCCTATGTAGACTGTGATAAGGATGAAGTCTGTGGTCCAGATGGAGAAAATAACAAGGACAAAGAATCAGGAAGTAGTCTGTACACATTTAATGTGGAGAAATCCACAGTTGTCTACCTTGATAAAGCTCTTCAGGCTTGGGATTTATATTCTGTGTCAGATAGTCAGGCGTTAATGGCTGTTGATAGACAGTTTGTTCACCCGCTCATGTTGATGGTGACAGTATATCTGGCCATGAGAAAGGTATGAATTTACTGTATTTTGCATATATGAATATTTTTACAAAATTATTGTTGTTTGCACAATAGCTAATCTCCATAAAAATGTTTCACATTTTAAGCAAGTATATAGGGTCTGCCAAGTATGCCAAGTATTTAAAAAAACAGAATACATGATGTTTTGACAGTTATGCTACCTCTTGAATCCACCAATTGCAACTTCATTTCTCAAAATGTCTTTCCTGTCTATATAGCAAAGGGAAGAAATTCTGATCTTTACCTCCCTGCCCACTGTTTGGTTATTTATGGTTGTTAAATCAGTTGTACCTTTTTCTGGATATAGTCAACATTTTATCCAGAGGCAGAGTTGTATCTGTGACACATCAATATGAAAATCAATATTTGATTTAATCTCTGCTGACTGTTAACAATACTCGATGGAATGGTGAGCAATGTTAACAGATTGTCTTAGTTATTTGGCAGGTTGTAATGGACTTGTCCCTGTCCAGTATTGGTTTATGTGCACGGATGTAGAATGATTCTTTAACCCCCTGCTTAAACTAGGCTTGTTCTCAATCTTGCTGAGTTCCAGGTTACAGTATGGCCAGGGCAGACATCATGGATGTACCATGATACTTCAGACAAGCTTGAACTTGGTCTTCTATGTTCTTTAAATCTTGGTTTTGTTGTCCTTTCAAATTCCTAAATATTGTCACGATGGCACTGACATTCACCCTATCCTTCACACTTAATGTAATAGGTCCTCAAATATCAATAATCTTTCTGATCAGACTTATCCTTTGGGTGAACTGACATCGGTCTTGAAATTTCTTTATGGATACCTTCATCTTTGTTACAGTTATCTAATCATTCAGGGTGATTATAATTGTGTTATAGATTATGAATTGTATTTGCAAGGGTGCCGAGCTAAAACTGATCATTGACATGGCAAGCACACTTTCTTTGTAAATTAAGAGCATCTGATATATTAGCTATACATACAGATTAGTTTGACAGTGGTATAGTTGCAAATGATGGAGCAAGTTGTTGTAAACAATGAAAAATGTATGGCATTTTCAGTTTCTCCTTTGAATACATTCCCAAGTCATATTAGGTTAGGCATATTTGCCTTCTGCCTTGTGAATCCAGCCCTACGGAAAAACAAAAATCGTCTTTCCCTGTCAATATCAATAAACAAAGGGCAATAATTCTTGCCCTTTACATCACCAGGATTCACTAGTTTTTAGCTTTGCTGCTGGTCAGAGCACACATTGTATAGTTCATCCTTCAACACTTCAACTGTTTTTGTGTTCATATGGTCCCATCCAATGTTCTCTTTGGATTTATTGTGCGAATTTATTGATTTCATGCAGGTTTTGTGTATTGTATTTACATATCTGCCACTTTTTTGTGATTTTGTTGCCTTTCAGAACTTAAAGACCACTGTCCCACAACAATATCATTGACCTTGTACAAGGTCATTATGAATTAGCGTAAGTTTGACTGTGTTCGCTTACTCTGTTATGTGCTCTTATTGGCGAAATTATACAGTGCTGCTTGATATGTATACTTAGTTTATTCCTATTTCATGCTATTTTGATAGAATAATGGTTTAATTATTAACTTAAGATTTGCATAAGTTCATAACAGGGCCACAGGTTTCTGATACAGCTCTTTCACTTTAGTTACAACAGTGTTTTAGAAATGTAGTCATTTCAATACATTACAAGTTTCTGCTTTAATTTTTGTTTTATTTTTGTCTTCTCAGAGCATGGAAGTCTACCATGACTCTTGTTTTGTGTATACTGTGTGATTTGCAGCGTCTATAATACGTAGTCCAAGGAAGTCTGAGCTATCGTTTTGCTAGTTAGTCACATACTAATTTGATAATCTATGCTTTGTTTTTGCTTCTTGTGTTGTTTCAGGAGAAATGTTTACAAAGTGAATGAAATGCACATTCAACTCAAGTCATTTTGGGAAGGAAAGACAGAATAATTCAGGGAAGTCAACCTATGCCTCATTGTTGATATCAATTCTTTGGGGAGTATTTCCCAAATTTAGGCAGCCCAGTGGACATAAGTCCCCACTATGTTTGAGCATGGCATTTGAGCCTGTAAGTTAGGATCCAAGTCCTCATGCTGCAGTACCGTTACCAGCCATCCAGACAGTACTGGCCATCCAGACATCACCAGTTGTCAAGTCAAAACTGGTAGTCCATCCATCCAAGCATGGGGACCTTTTCATTAAAATGGTCAAACCTAAATCGTTCATATGGGGATCTTAGTGATAGATCCATCCGTCTAGCTGTACTGTCAGCATCATGTCACTACTGTACAGGAGATTTCAATTAGAAATCTGTCCATTCAGCCAGGCATCTGGAGTTGCCGGTGTTGGTGATTGCCGTGCTGTCTTACATACTTTCAGTACCTGGGCTGACTACATACTGAGCACACCATTTGGCAGCACTGCCTTTATCAGACTTTCAATTCCTCGCTGCCATCCCTCAAGGGAGAGCTAGAGACTTTGCCAAACTGAAATGGCCAGAGTTGTTGATGCCACCTGGCAAGACATGCAGAGCTACAAGCCGACCCATATGATGACTTGGCACACCATGAGTGCAATGAGACTCAGGCAAAACCAATCTTATTCAGATCTGATCAGCTTTAAAGCCATCATCATTCAGTTCTATTGGTTGTTGACCATTTAAGAATGCACTCCACCCCTAACCACTACTCAGTGTTACAAAGTCAATGTGTTGCTTGATTTTAGGGAGGGTAAAGAGACAATATCTTTCAAGTTTCTTCACCAGTCGCCAAGATTAAAGAGTTTAATGACTGGCTTTTGGGCAGCTTTCCTTGAAAAACTAGGTTCCAGCAGCTTCCTTCTCTCGCTGGTATTGGACACACTTCAAAATCTTTAGTAGTTTTTCTTGCTCTCAACAAGAATTTGTAGCCATCCACATGTTGGCTCCATTGTACTATAAAGGGGATAAGAACATGTTCCATGCCAAATCTAAGCTGGTTAGAAACATTGTGGCAACATTCTCTATGTTAGATTAGGCCGCATTGGCAATCTTCTGGCACACCAAACTATAAAAAAAAAAATTCCCATGCCTGGGACAAGACAACCAGGATCACTCTGGTAATAACCAAGCAGCTCAATCATAAGGCCAGAGCCTTGATGGCTTTGTCCAATTTAGATCTAATCCGATGGTGCATGCCTGTGGTCAACCTCGCTTTTACCACACCATTGCTTTATGGATGACCTTATTTGAGTCTCTATTGCTTTTTGGAAGATGCTTCGAAGAGGTTCACAGAGACAGGCAGCTCAAGAACTCTTCCTCCAACTCCTGTCCCACCCTCCTCTGCATAAGTGTTTGAATCCTCTCAGCTCCTGCCAATGTGAAAGGATTTTCAGCAGCTCTGAGACTCAGGATTTCCTCAGATATACACCAAAGGGAGGTATTTGAAGGAGGAAGAACATTTTAAAATAAATTGTTTCTTCAAGAATTCTTATCCAATCACATTACTTAAAAATCCTCACAACTACCCTGCCATGTAAGCATCACATAAGTATCTTGCTCAGCTAAAATCTAGCGACACCTTGCAAGGGTGGGGTGGGGAGGTAATGTGCAAGGGTTATTTTCCTTTGTCTTTTTGACGTAAAATTGGAAAGATTATTTTTGTCTTTTGATAGGGTTGGATTTGCAAGGTTGTAGGCTATTATTCCTAGCATAATGTGTTTGGGTAAGTATTCTCGGAGAAATATAATTTACTTAAAAATATCCTTTAGATGGAAAGGGAAAGGAATTCTACTTCATGAAAACGATAGTCCTTTCGGCTAGTAAAAAATTGGAAAATTTGGACATGAGGAAGATTAAAATAACATCATCAGTTATATTTGGATTGATGATGATAGTTACAGCCAGATGGTTGTACCCAGATTATATTGAGGAATTTTTTGGAATAGTCTTGCACCACAATTGATGATTATTCATAATTAATTTAAATAACTGTTAAGTTTTACAACATTTGTTGCATAACATTGTATGTGATTTTTAAATTCATTTTTAATTCTTTTTTAAATCTTTATATGCCATTCTTACTTTATATGTAATTGTTACTCACATCTGTATGATCTCCACAACAATTTCCACCCATATTCTAAGGCCATTTTCGTTCTGCAAAAGGAGTGACCAAATAAGAGGGAGACCACATATTCTGAACATATGTATGCATACAGGGCGGTATGACACGTTTCCAGTTGTAACAAGAATAAAGGTTTACCAACTTTTAAAATGTTTACTTTTCCTTTGTTATTTTTTATTAGCCAAACTCAGCATTAAAAGCAATGAAGATTACGCAAATGGTCTCCGGTGATCAGACAGAGAGAAAACTAAAACAGCAGATTACAGCAGTAAACCTTCGGTTACTGATCCAGCTTGGCAAGTTTGAAGAAGCCCAGCAATATTTGTCTAACACAGAGCTAGATAATAAAACATCTGGATCATTGGCTGTGTCTCAGTTATTACAGGCAGAGCTAGCTGTTAACACTGGACAGGTGAGGGATTGTAAAATCTCAGAATATTTCTATACCACCCACCCCCATCATCAGACTGTACACGAATTTAACTAGTAGTCCAGATAAAGCAAAAATGTCCAGATATCATGATTAATGTGTCTCATATACTGATGTGAAATATTTTTAAAAAGAGACAATTTTCCATTGTTAGCAATTAACTTCCAAAGACAATTCTCATTCCAAAATATTTATCAAAATTCCTAGAAGTGTCTTTTATGCAAAATAAGTAGATGATATTATCTTCATTCCAGTGTCTTCTACTGACTTGTGTATGCACAAATTTGACCGTGTTACCAATGTATATTAAAAATGGATACAAATAATCAGAGATAAAGAATAGATATTTTGTAGCTAGGAAAGTGTTTGGGTTTATTTGTAGGATGTTGAGATTTCATCAGAATATGATATGTGTGTTTCTCAAGTCAAATGGCCAGGTTATGGAGATAAAGTCTTCATCGGAGAACTATATCCAGTATGATATATTATGGGCATGAAGAAGAAATGATAATATTTTGTGGCACGAATGAAAGCATAGCAGTTTTATAACTGATTCATACACATGTTTTCTCAGGTCAACAAGGGTGTTGAAATCCTGAGCCAGGTACTGCAAATGGATTTCCTTCAGATGAGAACTAGATCTAATCTTTTACTGGAGGGTCAAGCCAGGCGTCTGCTAGCAATGTGTCAAGCCATGCCCACCAGTCACATGACAAATCAACCAGCCAATCACTACACTCTCTCCCTAGCCCAGGAAGCTGTCAGGGCCCACATGGGGGTCTTTAAGACCTTTTTGGCTGGAGAGTCGACATCAGGTACTATCAGGTCATCAATTTGAGTAGAATTTAGTGATCATGATTCTGCTAGGTAAGGCAAAGCATCATGTCAAATCAACCAACCTATAACTACACTCTTCCCCTAACCATGTATGCTTTCATTGTACACATTGAGATCATTTACATTTATGGAAGGAGAATACACATCATGTATTGTAAAGGTGGATTGCATTGTCATAATTATGAATAAAGTTCAAGTTGAGGGATACTGCAGGAAGTATAAATGTTAAGAGCTTTTAAATACATGTACATTACATTACAACAATTCAGGGGGCCCCGAGTGGTCTGAAGCGCTCTCCGTTACGGATCACTGCTATCTCACCTCTGTTTGCGTGAGTTCGAGTCTAAGATTCGGCTAATGTAGTTATGTGAAGAAGACTCCAGAAAGGTTGACTCTGCATGCCAGCCAACAGCTTTTATTATATCTTAGATAGAAACATTGCGTTCGAATGCAAGGCTCGCTGAAATGGCTCTAATCTCATGAGCAGTAATCTGCATGAGGCATCTCTGATCTTGTGAAACCTCAGAGTACGCTGAGCGTATAACCCACTTCAGCCATGCAGCAAGGGCTTGAATGGTGATATCCCATTTCCCAGCTATCACCAGAAGAAAGAGGTGCTTGCATATGACCCGACTCACCTCTGTGCGTTTAAATGGTGCTAGAGTGCACAAACAGGATTTTGCATGGCTGCTGCTCCTGACTTATCTATAAAAGAAAGCGAGCTAATGACGACTCTTTGATTGCCAATGGATGGTAACCTATTTTTGGCTATGAAGCCTGGCTGCATCAAGAGGACCACCAAACCATCTGATCTGAACTGAAAATAGTTCGGGTTACTGGAAAGGGCCTGTAACTCATTCACCCTGCATGCTGAAGCTAAGACTATCAAGAAACCCATTTTGTATGATAGTAGCTTTAACGCATTGTGGGCTAAAGACTCAATACTGTCTGAATTGAGCCATGTTAAAACCCAGGATAGATTCCATTTGGAAACAGGGTGAGGGATATTAGTCGATTGAACTCTAAAGTGGCTAAAGATCTGACAGATCTTTGTCATGGCTGATATCACATTTACCATGATGGCGGAATGTGTCTGATATCCTGGAGCGGTAGCATTTGATAGTAATTGGGGCCAACTGTTTCTCCTCGAAAAGCCAGAGAAAAAGTCGGCCAGTTGAGGGATTGAGACACTCAAAGGAACGATGTTATTGATACGGTACCAGTCCCTGAAAACATGTCACTTTCCCTCGTAAGCCTTCAGAGTAGAGGGCCTTCTTGCTCTCGAGATTCTCTCCACAATTGAAGATTTAAATTGTTTGTCTCGCAAGGCTGTCTGGACAAGAGCCAAGCGTGAAGATAAAGACAGTTCAGACAGGGGTGGAAGATTGAGAAGATTTGGGCTGACTGTAATCTTCCTGGGTAGATCTATCGCCAGATTGAGTATATCGGAGACCAGGAGTTGTTCCATCTAAGAGGGGCAATCAGAATCTTCTGACAGTTATGACCCCTTAACCTCTGGATTATTTTCAGTACCAAGACCGTGGGAGGGTAGGAGAATGCCCACAACCCCTCCCAGCTGATTAACAGAGCATCCATGGCCCAAGCTTCTGGGTCTGGAACCAGAGAGACGAAGGTGGACAACTTGCGATTCCACCTTGTTGCAAAAGATCGATCATCGGACGTCCCCAAAGTGTGCAGATTGGAAGAAAGCCTGATTGATGGAGTGACCATTCTATGTGAATGACTTACCATTCCTGGATAGAGTGTCAGCCAAGACATTGAGTCTGCTGGGAATGTGTCTGATTTGTACATTGAGGTGGAGATTGTCGCACCAGTGTAGAAACTGCCGGATCAGATTGCACAGGTCTGGTGATTGGTGCCCCCTTGTTTTGAGGAGGCAAATCACCACCACAAAGTTGTCTGACATAAGGAGGACAGTTTTGAATAAGAGTTGATCCTTCCAAAAATGAAAGGCATTGATGACAGCCTTTATTTCTGAAAGGTTGATGTGGAGAGGGCTCTTCCCTGGCACCCCAACCGTAGGTACTGGCGGCGGAACATACTGTCATCTCCGCTTGGGGTGTCTCCAGAGGAATCCCTGTGGACAACCAACAGTGGTTGTGCCACTGACGCAAGAATGATTTTATCTCGGGTGTGATCATTATTGTGTGATTGAGGTGACTTGAAAAAGGGCGACATTATGCTAGTAACGTCATTTGTAAGTGGTGCATAAAAATTGAATTATCCGAGGAGTTGCAAGAACTCTCTTGCTGAAATGAACATCCTGTTGAAAACGGACTCTACGAGTTCGACTATCCAGATGATCTCGAACGCGAGGAAGCCTTACCAGATTCAGATCAGTGAGAATTTGTGTTCCTTATGTTTCCTCCTACCAACATAATGCATGTCAGCAGAGTGAAGTTAGAATTTGAAGTCTGTAAATTGAAATGACTTAAGTGCCATTTTATTGGAATATACTATAGACTTGTTTTGTATGACACATTTTGGGATTTAGCGCATGATCATCTTTTCAGAATTATTTGTTTTGGGAGAATCATGAAATATATGCATGTTTTGATTTTAAAAATGGATGTTTTATAAGCTAAAATGTTTTATAATTCCATTTAGTACTGGTCATATATGAACCTTGAAACAATTTCATCCTGGAAAAAACACTGGAAATTTATCCTTAAAAAGCATGGGTGCTTAATTTGCATGCATTCAGTTTAAGTTTTAGTGCAGTTTTGTAGAAATTAGCATGAATCTCACAATTGTGTATCCTAGTAACTCTTATCAGTTATTTATGTTCCATGAAAATTTTATGATTGAAGTACTCCTCATTTCCATTATTGATTTATTCTAACATTCCTTTATTTATTTTAGGCTGTAGTTCCCTGGAGAAATGGTCTTTGGTTATTGAGTTACTGGAGTCTTTGCATCAGCTAGGAGCACTGTATCGTCAGATCGGCGAGACACGTGAAGCAAGCTTTTACTTAAAGGAAGGACTCAAGGTTTCCCAGATGCAGGGTCTTCCAAGATGGTAATTTGTTTTCCTTACCTGCATTAGCATGAAGTGGTGTGCACTACTTATCTTTCTAAAAATCACAAAACATGGAAGTGGGAGGTAGTTTGTTCGATCCCAGGCTGAGTCATACCAAAGACTTACAAAAATGGTACTTACAGCTGCCTCGCTTGGCGCTCAGCATTAAAAGGTTAGTGTTAGGACTGGTCAGCCTGGTGTCAGGGTAATGTGACTGGGTGGGACATCATGCTACATGTCTGCGGCATGATGCCTCAGTGCTAGACATCGCTATAAACTGCCTCACTGCAGACATCATAACGATATGACTGAAAAATTGTTAAAGCTACGTTAAAAATCCTAATAAAACAAACAAATATATTTATCCATTTATATTTTTATACTATTGTCCCCTTCAAATCAGTGACATACATTTAAATATTTGAAAATTTGACTTTTGAAACTGATTTGAGAACAGTTCTTTTTTGTCCATTTAATTGTTTGTTAAGCAGTATATACCAAGTCTCCTGTAATTATTATTAGGCAACATGATGCTACTTTTTCCCAACGTAATTACACTTTGAACGAAATCCATGGAGTACACGTCTATCAAAGAAATGTTATCAGTACTTTAGTAATTAACAAAGCCATCATAAACTACCTTTGAAAATCTTGGACTAACTGCCAGAGGCTATCTTTGAACCTAAAAGACTGCAAATCACTAATATGTACATATATTATGATTTCAATATAACTGATGAGTTAAAAATATGAATATTTATTTCTTGTATTAAATAGTTAATATTCTTATTATCATGTCTTCTGTGTGAGAAAATATCCTTGACATTGGCTACAAGATGGAAATAACACAATAGACAAAAGAAATTGTAGTCATTTATGCGGAAGAAGAATGCACTACAAATGAATGCTTAATAAAGGTGCTAACAAATTTTTTGGTGAGATTGCAAAGTTAAAAACTTGTAAAGCATTAGGAACTGAACATGACTCCTTGTCAATAAATTAGCTCACACTGTTACGAACTTGAAAAGACTTACTGTTTACAGAGTTACTGTTTTTTACTCATACACTGACATTCAGTAAAATTTCTTTCATCTTGTTCCCTTTCTCAATTTGGTAAATTAGCTCACAAAGTTACTGGTTTTGCTTTACTCAAGCACCAAAATTTAATAAAATATCTTGTGTCTTTTTTTTCCCTTAATTTTGCAGTTTTCCTTCAGGCTAATGCCTTACAAATTTGAGCTTGCCAGAACAGAATTTGAGCTTGTCCCAGAAGTCAGGCCAATTGATTTAGAAATACCTGTACATGTATTGCTAATGCTTCCTTCATACCAGTCTATATATATGTATTGCTAATCCATCCTTTATACCAGTCTATATACATGTATTGCTAATCCATTTGTTTTGCTGTTGGCTGCATGATATATGTTTATGTGTAAACACTTTATCTTTAATTTAGGGCAACCTTATTTGAAATTTAGGAGATGGTTTATTGTCTCATTTATGTAAGAATGATATGCGATAGGTGCCCCACTTTTACCACAGCTATAGCAGTGTTTGTGCTTCAAGAATGTTAAAATTAGATACATTTGAGGGAATATCATAGTGAGACACTGCATTTTGTAAAACCTTTGCTGTTTCATTGCATCAGGAAAGTGTTTCTGCTGTGTGTATCATTGTGGAATCACAGTGACTTAGTGGTTAACATGATGGACTTGCAACTAAAAGAGTGCAGGTTTGAATCCCACCATCAGATCTGTCCAGATGATCTGCTATGGTGTGTCCATTGGTAAAACACTTTACTCTAGTTGCCTCAGAACTAAATAGCCTATCTGTGTTGCTGTTACCCAAAAGCATCAGACCAAACAATGCCAATATCATGAGAACATTGATAATATATAAACATAGATCAATCATAAAAAGCCTTGCATTATCCTTTCAGGTCTTCGGAGTTCTTACTGGAGCTGATGCGTGTTCAGAACTTGAGTGGAAATAGGTCAGGAGCTGCAAAGACCATCACAGATTTACAGAGACTTCTCTCCGCTTGTGATCCAAAGTCACCACTGGTTAGCACCTTTTATACAAAGAACCCTACCCCAGAAGAAAGCTGTCAAAATTCTAATTCAAGGTCTAATGCTTCAAATGGCAAGAGATCTATAACCAAGAAAAAAAATCAAATACTTTCCCCACATATATCAAACAAAGAGGTATGTTTTGGATTCGAAGACATTGGTAGCACTCCAAAAGCAATTTCAAAATTAAGTGAAACTGAAGATGATGAAAGCATGGAACAAAATGAATTTGTGGAGGTACACTTTGAGTTGCCACAGTGTTCTTGTAACACAAACACTCGACCTTTATGTGATGATGGAATTCGGCACAGGTTATGTATTCAGGCTGGGTTGAATTGGGTGGAATATTTGACATCAACTGGACAACTTGAGAAAGCAGCTGATTGTCTTAAAGACCTGAATTCATTTATTCAGAAAGATTTCAACATTTCTGCTGATTTTAGTGTGGACAGTCTCTGTGAACAAGTGGCCTCTTTGGCTATAGGGAAGAGGAAAATGAAGAAAGCAACAGAACAATCAGAATTCTTGCCAGCCTTAAAAGATTGTGATCCCCACCTGAAATCTCTCATCCTACATAAATATTGTCTTGAA
Organism: Unio pictorum; assembly: GCA_030141615.1. Lineage (NCBI taxonomy): Eukaryota > Metazoa > Mollusca > Bivalvia > Unionida > Unionidae > Unio > Unio pictorum. The sequence continues at coordinate 1,868,639 of JARLTB010000312.1, forward strand.
GCTTCAGTCCATCTCTACCAAAAGAATTTTCAGATGGTTAGTAGTATATGTGAAAAGGTGAAGATGTTGGAAGACCTGGACTACTTTAAAACTGTAGTCCATGGCAATGAACATTTGGGAAAGATAGCATTGCTTCAGGTTTATAGTCAAATGCAGGCAACAATGAAATCTACAAAAAAATTATCAAAAGGTTTTTGTATGACAGAGTATGGTGTTAATGATATAGAAATGGAGGAGAACCTGTTTGTAAAATCCACTGAATCAAGCACATCTGAGAACCAGTCCATGATATCTGATGAGGCTTCAGAAATTGGGAATGGTACTGAATACCAACATATTGGTTTTTCTCTAGAGGATAGCCCTGAGCAAATATCCAGTCAGACAAGCAAGAAGAAATCTTTCATAATGGAAATAGAGAAAGAGATCAACGGAAAAGCCAAAGACCAAGGCATTGAGTTGAATGTGACAAAAGGAAATTTAAAAAATCCTATGAAATTGGTTCAGTTTTCACAAGCAAGTTGCTATCAGACACCAAAGTCAGGATTGGCTTATAACAAAAAAAGCAAAGAAAAGGTCATAAAGACTCCCCTAACTGTAAAAAGCAGAATGGCAGGGTTGGATTTCTTAATGGAAGGAAGTGATGAAGATGAGGATTCATACAAAAAGAAAGCACCTCAAAGAACAGTAGCTAAAAAGCAAAGAAATCAGACAGGAGGACAAATTTGCTCATCAGAAACAGAATTAGGAACCAAAAACAAACAAGTGGATGGAGAAGTTAGAAAAGTATTCTGCACTGATCAACATCTCACTGACATCACTGGGACATTTTCATCTCATATAGATGATATGAGATCAGTTGAGACCATTGCAGAAATTTCAGAACCTATTGCTGTTCAAGACACAGTTGTTGAGGAGCAACTTAAGGGAAGAAGTAGAGGAAGAAAAACATCAGCAAAAAATGCCAAATCAAAGATGTTGGGGTCTAATAATGAAAAGGCAAATATTTACTGCCCTTTTGAAATGTTAGAAACAGGAAGCAGAGCAGAAACTAAAAAAGTTGAAGATCAGGCAGGTACATGTATTATGAGCAGAGAATCTCAGGATATAAATTCTAAAAAAAAGAGAACAGGGAGAAAAACGGCAGGTAAAGACAAAAAAGGGGATGCAACTGAAGAGGAGAAAACACATGCATTTGTTGATTCAGCACCAGACATTTTAAAAAGAAACGCGATAAGCTCTGTTGAATCAAAAGAGAATAATTCAGGAAATTCTATAACAAAATCTGATGTATATACCTTTGCTGAAGTAGTCTCACCTTCAGTTTCAAAAACTAGAAAAAAGATTATAAAGACAAGTAGAGCAGTCCGACAAAGCAAAACTAATGCAAGCAAGACTAAAACTGCTCCTTTAAGAGTTAGCAGGAATGATAAAGAAACTGTTAGGACTTGCCCACAAAATTCAAGTTACAGTTTAGATTTATCAATTGAAATGCTTGACCATAGTGAAACAAGACCATTAGAATTTTCCACTAGGGCTGAATTGTCTTCCCCTAGCGTTTGTGATATATATCCTGCAATAGTACAGGACACAAATTGCAGTGCTAATTTCTACTTAAGTCCGCATCTGTGCTGTGATATTCAAGAGGTGTTGGTAGATAATATTGACTTATTTAAAGGGCATGATGCTTTCAATGAGTCAATTGAATTAGTTCGAGGAACAGAAGAAAAGAAAACAGCAGCTAGAAAAGGGAGGCGTGTCCAGATGGCTTCAAAAAGAAACGTCAAAGAGAAAAAATTACAAAATGAAATGAAAGAACACAGTGATGCAGAGTCACAAGAAAACTTTGGAAACACAGAATTGTTACGCAGCAGTAATGCTTTAAATAAACTGCAAGCCAGTATGCAGTTTGGCATGGAGGATGATAACCCTGTTGTTTCCACTTCAGAAAGCAGCAGATCATCGTCAGGTAGGAATATGTAGCTTTTGAAATATATTGAAATCTGTCACACCTTTTCAGGAAGAATGCCTTTGATAATTGTGGTTTGGAATCTGTAAAATGTATTCTTATTTAGCTGTACTTGATGTAAAGAACACTTGTCAAACAGGGACGGTCTTCTCTCACAAGATATGTACTTGAGGTAAAGAACATTTGTTAGACGGTTCCATATTTCTTCTTCAGATTTTGATTTTTTTTTTATATATAGGTTTGAATCACAATTTTTTACATACATACAGTTGGCATCAAGGAACAGATTTCAGCCATAATAGTAAAATGAATTTTGTTTCATCTCTGAGAATAATTTTGCTTACCTATATTTGAGGATGTTCTCATTTGGTATTTTTAGTCTTTTTCTCTGACACAGATCATTATATTGTCTGAAGTACATTGAACATGGCAATTCCGACTTGGGTCTGTTAAAGAATTAAACAGTGGCATGGTCCCTTACAATGAAAATGATAACAGTAGTATGAACTCTCATTGCTTTTTAGTGTTAATATATTCAAAAGGTTTTCACTCTGTGGTTTATGGACTGTCATGTAATGAGCTCATTTAAGAGATCTGAAAATTTGTGTTTTTGCTTCACTTTATAAACAAGAAGCCACCCAAAAACTTGAAGCCATTACCCACATACAGTGTCTTTCCAGCTCATCTACATTACTGTTTATTGAAACTTGTATGTCCCTGCCTTGTATATGGATAGTGTTATCTCTGTAGTTTGTATGTTACATCTTCAATCTATTTCTCCTAATACCCGTAACATTACATTACGAATATTAGCCTGCTACCTCGCAAATCCAGCCCTACTGAATAGACAAAGAATAATAATTGTTGTCCATTACCTCCTCTTGGCACTGCCAAGTGTCACCAGTTCTTTCAGTAAAACCTTCAACAATATGTCTTTTTTGTGTTCTATTTGACTCATTCAAACCAAAATTTGTTGTTGTTGTTGCAGGGTTTAACACCATTTTTCAGCACACAATAGGCTATACATGGCGGTCAGTATTATTTATTGGTGGAGGAAGAACCAGGGGAAAACTCACGGAAAGAACCACCGACCCATGCAAAGCTATTGACAAGCTTTCTCACATAACTAGGTGAGATGGCAGTGATCCGTAACGTAGAGCGCTTTAGACCACTCGGCCACTCTGGGTGCCACCAATTTTTTATTCTAATTGACTCATTAAAACCAAATTTGTATTCTAATTGAATCGTTCAACATTCCTTTTGGATTTATTGTGTGGATTAATCATTCTCCTTGCAGGTTGTGTACATTCTTTTTACCGTTTCTGCCAGTTTGAGTGATTACATCACATTTTAAAACCACGTCACACCACACTGTGGCTATGTGTGGTCTGGTGCTTTCACTGTTACAGATCATTCCCATTTCACCTCCGTCTGTGTGGGTTCGAGTCTAAGTTTGGCCAATGTGGGTATATGAGAAAGCTTGCCAGTAGCTTTTCATGTAAAGACTATCTTGTGCTGAAAAATGGCAGTTAACCCTACAAGAACAACATCACACCACACTATCATTGACCTCTGCAAAGTCATTACAAGTTAGCTCAACTTTGACTTTTGTTTGCTTGCTCTGTTTGTAAGGGAGTTGGTGGTTTTAGCAACTTTTTAACAGGCTACATCGCTAATTTATGATTTTTGTGTAGTTTCAGTAGAACAGTCAAATAAATATTTGAAATGCATAATTTAAAAGCAAAGTGTTATAAGTTTCTAATTTGACACTGACTTTCTTGATTCTGTCGTTAGGTTGCAAGGAATTTATTTATATTAGCAAGTCTGGGCTACCATGTTAGTTTTCACGTACAGATTTGTTGATCTATGCTTTATTTGCTTGTGTCATTTTCAGGAGAAATATTTGCTAAATGCATGAAATGCAGTACATTCAAAGCCATAGTCCATTTGGCATTGAAGAGAAGGAGAGATTTAATAAGTCAAGGAAGACAGTCTGTGGTTTTTGGTTGGCAATATTGGTTCATTGGGTTGTATTCCCTAATTTTTGGCAGTCCAGTCCCCCTGCGCCGCATATTCAAGCATGGCCTTCAGGGCGCATGGAGTTCATATCAGATCAGGGTTCAATCCAGCCATCACTGACTGCCCAGCATGTGAGACCTTTTAAGAAGATGGCCCAGCCAACTCAGACTCCAGTGCCAGTGTTCTCCAATTTTAGGCAGCCTGGTGGGTGCATGTCCCCCTGCATGTCAGAGCATGGTCTTTGGGCCAATAAGTCCAGATCTATGGGTTTGTACCGGATCCAATGGATCAAATTTTGAACTCACTGGATCTCCCTATTCCCTCAGAAAGGAGGGTGGAGGGCGATCTAGGTTTTTTGGAGAGGCTGCATGCTTCGTTCATGAAAAATTCCCTCCCCTTTCTTTCTCTCCCATCTTCACGGATGCACCATCAGATCAGGAGAAGGTTGCCTTCTTACAAAGGTGATATGGTCATTCATCAAAAGGCAGTGAAGCTTGCACAAAGACCACAATATCTAGGGTTTTATTCAAGCCTGTTTCTTTTTTCGGAAAGCAAACAGCCAGTTGAAACCATCATTGACTGGTGTTGCCGCAACCAATTCAAGATGAAGACAGCAAAATCAATCTACCTCTCTGTTCGATGTAATGCATGTGCCATCAGTCTTGATCTCACTGATGTATATTTTCACATCAATCTATCCAACCCATGTCACAAACATTTTCTCTGATTTTGCTTACTAAAAAATAGTTTCAAAGTTTCAAGCTCTCTCTTTGGCCTCAACATCAGCCCTTTGGCTTTAAAGCAAGATCATGGTTTATGCTGTCACCTTGTTACAATTGATGTCATCTTTAACAATGGCAGCATACCTGGATGACATCATCAGGAAACGTATGGTAAGCTCTGGTCTACCCCAAGGCAGGAGTGATCTCCTTTATCATTTAGATCATATAGTCTTTCTAGTGAACTGGGAAAGTCTGACCTCCATCCATCCAAGAATTCTGTCCATCTGGACATGGAATTTTTACACTACCAGAATCAGGTGTCACTTCCTCGTCTTCATCAATCATGTAATCAGAATTGTCAAGCTTGTCAAGTTCATTTCCTCTAGGATTTCAAGGTGGTGGTGCTCCATCTCCACAAACACCCAAATAACTTGACTTGGCAGTTTCTATGTTGGTGTGACAATCTCCATATCAATGTACAAATCAGAAACATTCAAAGTTGACTGACACTATCTGGAAGAGGTCAAATCCTACACATGGAATGATCTCTCCATCAAACAATCATGACTTAACAAGGTGGAATCACAAGCTAAGCTGCCCACCTTCGTCTCTCCAGTTCCAGACCCAAAGCTTAGGCCGTGGATGCACTGTCAGTCATGTAGTAGGGATTGTGGGCATGTCTTTCCGTGGTGATGATGATGAAAATATCCAGAAGATACGGGGTCAGAATGGCAAGATGATTCTGATAGCCTCTCTCAGATGAAACAAATTCTGGATCACCAGTCTACTCTTTCTAGTAGTTGATCTGCCCAGGAAGATGCTGGCCAATCCAAATCTTTTCCAACAACTATGGTCATGGGTATTCCTTTCCTGCCCAGATGGTCCCTCCAAACTTTCAGCTCTTATCAGGACAGCCTTAGAGTATAGGAAAGCTCAAGGATTTGAAGCTCGCGCAAGCTCGAGTTTGATAATTTTTTGGAGCTCGAGTAATGATGAATGCTAAACAGATGTCGACACATTGTTGAAGTGTTTCCTTGTGGACATGAAATTGTCTGCTTACATTCATTGCAAGCTGCGAAATTATCCTTTTTGCGCTTGTTAAATTAAGTCCAAACAGCTTATTTCTTTTTTTTTGACATTGCTACTGCTTTAGAAATAAAATATAAGTAAAAATTAACAAATAAAGAACAGATAAAATATGAAAAATCGCTGATAACACATGTTGTTTGAACTGTTCAAAAATCAGTTTAAAAGAAATCCCTCGGGTGTCAGTTGTGTGCCTACTGCCCCTCCAGCACCACTCATCGTCAGACCAAAACACTTGAGAAGTTCACCGGTTCTCTTGCTTGCAAAAGTTGAAAGACCCCTTCTCCCCATCAGCCGCAATCATAATAGTTGGAATTATTATCCTATGAGCCCCCAGCGATGACCATTGCAAGTCAACGACTGCCCACTGGTTAAGCAACACATTGGGAAGCGTAGGCCATGTGAATATGTAAAGCCGCTCATTCAATTAATTATCACACAGGTTTATCCGGTCCGATAATATAAAAAAGCGGAGAATTTTTCTAGGCGTAAGCTGGAAACTCCTTTAGCTTCGAGCCCCCGAAAATGCTCCAAAATTATCGAGCTCTAGCCTAGGCTCGTCCCAAACTCTAGACAGCCTTATGAGACAATTCAAACCTTCAATTGCGGAAAGAATCTCAAAAGCAAAATGGCCCTCCACTCTGAAGGCTTACGAGGGAATGTAGCCTGTTTTCAGGGATGGGTGCCATACCAACATCTTCCCTCTGCATGCCTCGGTCCCTCAACTGGCTGAATTTTTCTCTGGCTTTTGGAGGAGAAACATTTGGCCCAATCTCTATCAAAGGACACCACCAAGAGATATTGGACACATTCTGGCACCATGTTAGACATGATTTGAGGCATGATATAGATTTATTGAATCTTTTAATCCTTTTTGGACTCAATCGACCAAGATCCCTCACTCTGTTTCCCATAGGAACCAGTCCTGATTTTAACATGGCTTGATTCGAATCCATCTAGTAGTAAATCTGGGTCCATGCTGTTTGACTTGATATGTGAGTACATATAGTAAATTAGAAAAAAGATGACTTTAAGAATTTGCTTATTGTTTTTTCCTCTTATTGCATGCTAAAGTTCAGTGATATATATTGTAACACCCCGTGTGTTATATCGAAAAGACCAAGAGTTCAGGAATAAAAATACTTTTTATAAATAATAAAGATGAGATAGAACATGCTTTTCAATATTGCATAGTGACTTTATATAAATACAGTGTCCGTCACAACATTGTCAACTTTTAATAATATAGAGCAGACTTGGTTATCTAAATGCCAAAAGACAACGTTATAATACACCATATTATGGTGAAATTTATAGCATCCTTGAATTCCTGTGTATAGCCTAATTTTTAGATTGACTGTAATACGTCCTGACATGGTAGCATGATTAAGTACTAGTGTGCTTGAGCAGTGTGGTGGGAGATATCAGCGGCTTTATAAAGAATTACGATATAATAATTATAAGTCATTTAAATTTAATAGCAATCATGTAGTAAATCTACTTAAGATATCTTTGAAACAATTTGATTCAGTTTTTTGGGATTTTAAAGTACCAAAGTTAGTATTGGTTATGGTTTTAGATTACAAGGCCAAAATTCTTTTGTACTTAGATGTTCATACTTTACCGCTTTAACATCTATCTGCCAGTGTACTGTCTACACTCATATTTATAGACTCCTATTCACATCACATGACCATAGTTATCCAATCATGTTTGTTCTTCTCAGGGCTAGCCATGGCAGTAACCAAGTCAACTGTTCAAACTACATGAAAAATCCATTCTCACACAATTTAGACAGAATTAAGTGAATCTAGTGAGAGTACAGCATACTGATGATCCAGTGAGTCATAATACAGTTAGAAATAGTCCCTATCAACTGCATACTACATGTATTTTGCACACTAAGTAAAACAACAAGTTCTACGTAACCAAGAACTTTAAATAATGAACAGTAACATTAGTTCTAACTTATTGTCCAACAAAAGTCTGACAAGAAAAATTTGATTCTTCGGCTGGGCACATTGATTCAATCACTATCCTGCATCTCTGCTGTTCTGGTAATAAAAGTCCAGATGTGATGGATGAAGTCACTAATTTATGGGCTAACTTATTTCTCGCTTTGATATTCAGAAATCATGGAAGGTAAGATAATTCATTTTCTAAACTATTTATGTCAAATTCCAGCACAATACACCTGTTGTCCAACATGGAAATGAATATGGCACAATAACTGTGAATAAGAACTTCTTTCTACTTAAATGTTCGTGTCCCAGGGCTTGTAAAACTATTGATGTCTTTAGATGACTTCCTTGATGAATTCATTAATTCTCATGACAACAGTGTGATGATACAAGGACTAGGGCATTGTTTTATACTCACATTTAGAATAAAACACAGAGCACACATTTATAAAAGATGCAGACGGTGATCAAAACATGGGTGGGTGGTATATGTTCAGGAACGAGATAAGTAATTCACAGATGACAAATGTTTTCAGTGACAGATAAAAATGACATGATCAAATATGCCAAAGTCTCTTAGTTCAAACATCATCTCACATGTCAACATTGAACATTAGATAATTTTCACACATTTATTGGACAATGTTTGTGCATGCAAAACTCCATTCACAGTACCATTATGGTATTACAACAAAGTGTTTTCATCATGTTTTCTGACTTTGTTTCGTGTTTTTACTTTATCATTATTAGTACATGTATTACTATTGGAAAAGGAATGTAGTTCTATATAGTGCCAAGTATTTTGGTTTGTTGAGTTATTATATATAGAATGTGAGTCTCATAAAGTGTTGAGAATATAGTTTGGCTGGTGACAAACGTGTGAGTACATGGGGTATGCATGTTTATTTATTTTCTGCAGGTAATGAAGTGTTTGACACAATATCCATTCTAGAGAAGACATACCAGCAAATCTGTCACTTCCCTGGATGCCCTCTGTTCAACACTGTCTGCCAAACATTGGCCTTACAGTACATAGACACCAATCCTATTCGAGCAGCATTCCTTCTGAGTGAGGCAGTGGCTGTCACATTCAGGCATCAGTCAATTCTCAACATAGGACGCAGAATTAGGTAAACCTTGTGGTGTTTATTTGTTGGGGTTTTTTTTTCGTTTTTTTTAATCAGCTTGTATATTTACTTGTTTATCATTTTAACATGTCATTCATCTTGATGTGTGTTCCCATGACTTGCAGCTTACACATGCATAGTCAGCGAAGGCAGGTAAATTGTGAAAAATGCAGTTTGAGATTTTAAACTCATTCATCTTTTTGTGATTGCTAAATTTTTGTGTTACACAGCAATCTATTAGTAAAAGTCCTTTTAATATGTGAATTAAGAAAATTCAGATGTGTAATATTTCCAAACAAAACAAAACTTGCTTTAGCACTGATTCCTTTATTGTGAGATACCCAGTTTGGTGTGCTGCTTATCACTGACCATTCATGTTACACAATAGACTAGGGCACAACTATTATTTTTTCAGATGATTGTGTAATATTTGTTTATAACCAACCATGTTACCGCTCTGGTGGCCTGGTGGTTAGAGCGTTCGCTGCGGAAGCGGGAGGTCGTGGGTTCGATCCCCTGCCGAGTCATACCAAAGACTTACAAAAATGGTACTAACAGCTGCCTCGCTTGACGCTCAGCATTAAGAGGTTAGTGTTAGGACTGGTCGGCCTGGTGTCAGGATAATGTGACTGGGTGGGACATCATGCTACATGTCTGCGGCATGATGCCTCAGTGCTAGACATCACTATAAACTGCCACACAGCAGACATCGTAGCAATATGACTGAAAAATTGTTAAAGCTATGTTAAAATCCTAATCAAACAAACAAACGAATAACCAACCATGTCATTCACAAATAAGGAAATAATTATTTGATAGTATCTTCATGGAGGTAAATTCTCTCACTAGGTCTCCTCTGATGCCTTGCTTTCCTAGACTTTTTTTAAAATATGACTACTGTTTGTATATTTGGGTTGCTTCCTATTCTGAAAGCCCCTGAAAAAGAAATCGTCCCCATTGTTTTTGTCCATTCTTGTGGGGCTGGGCTGATTGTTTATTATTTATATGTCTCATGGTCTACCAATACAAACTTGGATGTTTGTGAGCTAAAATATAAATTTTGCCACCTGTAGAAAACTCACAAAAGAGGATCAACTTCCAGTGGAAGAGAGATGCATAGAATCTGGGGCTAAGACAGAGATCAGTGTCCTGGAGCAGGTGAGAGATGTATTGTCCTTCAACAAGACTGAGGAGAACTTTCAGCTCATGATCAACAGTATTCCTGAAGGTAAGTAGTAAGTGTAGGTATAGAGACAAAATCTGGGTGATTAGTGGACAAGTATCTCAAGGAAAAACAATTCTAATGTTGACATGTTATGGAGTACTGATACATACACTCATAGCCATCATGTGATCTTATCATCAAATACAGTATGATAACAGCATTATCTTCAGAATCCAGACCTCTTTGAAAACCGCCTTTCCATCTGTGTAGCAGATGGATAAAGAGGAAACAACTCTTACAGATTACATCCCATAGCCCGACCTAGGTGACCACCTGTATTCCAAATATTTTCCAGTTTAAGCTCTAATTCAAGAACTGTCAACATATAGTTTTTGTGATTGCTTAAATCCAGTGCATTATTTGCCATTTCAAGCCATTCCATATTTATTTTGGCTGGTTTAGTAAGTCCGAGCATTGATATTCCATGAGTATACATAATATTCTGACTTGTTGATGAAATTATGAAATGTTGTTGACTCTTTTATTTGAACATTTTAACTTCATTTTTGTGATGATTACGTCACAGAATTATGCTGTAGACTATAGTTTATAATATATTTATTACTAGGTGTTCTGTGTTCAGCTTCACCTATTCTGCATATATTTTATGCATTTGGTTTTCTCTTTGTTGTTTCTGAGCATGTTATCTTAAGTTTAAAAGTGTAAACAGATTAAGATTGCAGAGTATACTTATTGCATTAAGTGTTCTTGAAAAAAAATGCAGTATTTGTAATTCATGGGCTGAAAAGATATGGCCTGATACAACTCAAGGATTGTCAGAGAAAATGCCATATAAATCGGCATACTAACTGTTTATCCCTATAACAGGTTGTGAGCATCATCTTGGGACTCACTTTCCCCAAAAAGATACCATGTGCAATGCCAATAGCAAGTGAAACAAGAAAAGTGTGGTGGTAACTGCGGCTATGGACTCACTTTGGACCCTTTTGAAAATGAAGGTGTGTGGAGTTATTCTGTTAGAAATATGCAGGATAACTAATGGATTCTTTGTTATTCATGTCAACAAGCGATTTAGAGAAAATGTTCCCAATTAAAGTTCCTGCCCACCCACCCACCATTCCTTCCTCCACAGCTCATGTATGGCCTTAATGCCAGTGAAAATGAGCATGTGGTAGTGAAATTTGACTTTGCAGGCTGGCTTAGCTAGTAAGCAGAATAGCATGCACTATACACTATCCCAACTGACAACCTACAGGTGCAGCCATCCCACCAACCTGCATATTGGATTTAGTGAGTGAGATTCACAGAATGCATGCCAGTCAACAGCTCCACAAGCATTGGCAAGCTACAGCTTGCTGTGTGGCAAACTAGCCATCTGGCTTGAACAACATGTTCACCTACACAATATAGTGAACTGGTGACACATGTGCTGCTAGGTAAATTATATGGAGCTGTATATCCCTAACTTTTGCAATGTCTTGCCATTCTTCCTGTTTGCTGTTTCCCTCCTGTAAATGCCATAATACTTCCTTTCTCATTGCATTTGGATTAACTTTTTTTCCCGAAATATGATTGGATGATCCAGGTCGTTTCTGAGTGGCTACTGATTCTTGTTCATCCAGCCTCTTTCTTCATTTCCATTGATGATGGAGAATCTAAGCTATATCATGCAGGTGAGCATGGTACAGATGGAGAATGGGTGTTTGTGTTAGTCTGATTTCTGGGACTTCATGGGCTTTTTCTGTCACTAAAGCCTACATATTGATACCAGTTATAGACTTGAGCAGCCTCAGTCAAGTTTTATGGGGGCCCTGAGTGGTCTAAAGCACTTTCCGTTACGGATCACTGCCATCTCACCTCTGTCTGCATGGGTTCGAGTCTAAGGTTCGGCTAATGTAGTTATGTGAGAAAGCTTGCCAGTAGCTTCTCATGGGTCGGTGGTTCTTACCGGGGGTTTTCCTGGGTTCTTCCTCCACCAATAATACTGGCTGCCATGTATAGCCTATCGTGTGCTTAAAAATGGCGTTAAACCCTACAACTACAACAACTACTACAAGTTTTATGTGCCACAAACTTCAGTGGCAAGGTTTGTACAGCAGTAATTTTGGTGCAGTGATTACGCCATCAGTCTCTATCTGTCAGATATATATTTCATTGTACTCATGTACTCTCATTCCTCACTTTGGCTGTTGTGGGTCATGTACCAATTCCACACCCTTCCATTTGGCCTCTGCCACAGCCCATGGGCCTTTACCAAGACATTAGACTGTACCATGTCCCATTTCTGCAAAAATACTTGGTAAATTCAGTTTTAGTTCAGAATATGATTACTGCATTTCATCTTTTCCAATATTAGATGGATTGTCAATAGGGCAAAGTCTCTGCGATTTGCTCATCTATGTATGTAGTTTCTAATTCATCTTAACTTGCTTTGTCATCCATCCAGACACATTGTCCACACATTAGAGATGATTTCTGACTGAATTTGTTCATTCCTTGGTCTGTTTAATACAGTTGGAGATGTGATGTCATTTTTATGCAGCCTCATAAATCACATCTGTCAACCATTCAATTCACCTTGTACTCCTTTGCATGGCTGCCATGCTATCGTTGATCATATTTGTGAATGACTTGGATAATTTAAGTTAGTTCAATTATGTTTACAATAATATTTATGGCAGTGTTCAAATGGTCATTTGAAAAGAGTTGACCTGACACATAACTGTGACCACAATCTCTTATTGAAGTGGTCATTTGAATTGAATTGACCTGACACAAATGTGACCACAAGCCCTTATCCAAGTGGTCATTTGAAATGAGTTGACCTGAATGACAACTGTGACTACAAGCTCTTATTCTGGCAGGATAGACATGCCTTTGAACTCTTTTAAAAAAATTTCATTCTCGTTATTTATTTGAAACGAAAAACATGATTAGCATAATATAAAGCAGGTCTGCCATTAATATTTATGGCAGTGTTCAAGTCTTTCCAATTTGGAGTGCATTTCACGCCCTTAGCAGCAGTAGATTCTTCTTGGTCACCTTTTCACATGCCCTTTACAGATGGCCACGCTGTTTCAATGGTACCGTTATTTCAGTCTGAGATCGCGCAGTTCTTGTGTTACTGGCATAACAAACAGTTTACAGGAAGAATTCCTTTGGAAAAGCTCTCAAACCCAAATTGTCTGAACAAATACAAGTTTGTATGGTTGGTGAGCTCAGCTGTTTCCCTTGACAAGCAGCCACTTGTTTTATTCAGCCAGAATTCATGACACCAACAAGTTTGTGTTCCAAGGAACCCCACAAAGATGACCACCATTTAAAGTGGCAGCAGCTGGTATATTTGTGCAGAAACTGTCCATTTATCGCACATGAGTAGCCCCGTCATGGTTGTTTACTGATAGAAATCTCACTACTACTTCTTGATGTCTAAACACAACATATTGGTATTTGTTTCATCATGCTGATCAAGTTCTTTAATCATAGAAAGAGGTTAGTAATCCAAGTATGCTTAATACTCTCTGTTTCTTGGTATCAGGTTTTGTCCCTTTGTTATTTGCTGGTTTTGCTGTTGTTGTTATTTTAGGGTTTAATGCCATTTTTCAGCACAAGATAGGCTATACATGGCGGCCAGTATTATTGGTGGAGGAAGAACCCGGGAAAACCCCCCAAAAAGAACCACAGACCCACGAGAAGCTACTGGCAAGCTTTCTCACATAACTACATTAGCCGAATCTTAGACTCAAACCCACGCAGACAGAGGTGAGGTGGCAGTGATCCGTAACGGAAAGCACTTTAGACCACTCGGCCACTCGGGGGCCCCATATTTGCTGGTTTTTAATAAGCCAATAATTATGAAGATAACAAAAGCTAAACACTGAAAATACAATATTTTTCAGCTAAAGTCAGAATGACATATGATCATCAGATAGTAAAATGGTCTTTTACCTATTATGCCTCATAGAGTATCAAATATATTTGACTAAACAAATAGAAAGATGATAACTTTCTTTGTAAACACTGATCATAATACCGATAAAGGAATCAGTTTTTGCAGAAAGTGAAACGTGTCGTCAGACATTCTCAGTTTAGAAAGAAGTAAAAACATTTCAAGTAATGAAATATGGGGTAAGTTGTTTGATCACTAATTAGAAGTATAGATTGAAATAAACATTGTCAATACACATTCATTTGCTTGAGTGGGAAAACTGAATCAGTTTACAGGGATAGTTAGTCAGATGTTTGTCCCCAGATTTCACTGACATGCTATTGCATCACAGTTGATGATCATTCATATTTTATTTTTTTTAAATTATGCAAGTTGTAGGTCCATAACCTGACAAGATTCATGAGAACCTTAAATAAAAAATATTTAAATTATTAAAAAAATTTGTTAGGCAATTCATACTTTTATCTTTGGTTTTTACTCACAGCTGCTTAACCCTTCTTATAAAATTACTAAAGCCGCAAAAAGAGTGGCCTTACAAATATGGCAGAGTTCATTCTGTAACTTTAATGTGATTGGTTCATTATTCTCAGAAACACATAATTTACTGACAATTTACTTTATGCACTTGTAATTATTCACTATTTTTAGTCCTTGCATTGTCTGTTTATAGGGAGAGAGGACTTAATGCTCTTGTAATTATCCACTATATTTAGGCCTTGCATTTCTGTTTATAGGGAGAGAGGACTTAATTCTCTTGTAATTATCCACTATATTTAGGCCTTGCATTTCTGTTTATAGGGAGAGAGGACTTAATGCTCTTGTAATTATCCACTATATTTAGGCCTTGCATTTCTGTTTATAGGGAGAGAGGACTTAGTGCACTTGTAATTATCATCTATTTTTAGGCCTTGCATTGTCTGTTTATAGGGAGAGGACTTAATTCTCTTGAAATTATCCACTATTTTTAGGCCTTGCATTGTCTGTTTATATGGAGAGAAGACTTAATGCTCTTGTAATTATCCAATAATTTTAGGCCTTGCATTTTCTGTTTATAGGGAGAGATAACTTAATGCTCTTGTAATTATCCACTATTTTTAGGCCTTGCATTGACTGTTTATAGTGAGAGAGGACTTAGTGCACTTGTAATTATCCACTATTTTTAGGCCTTGCATTGTCTGTTTATATGGAGAGAGGAGACTGACCAACAATTTTTTTATCCCAGCAATACTTTAAAGTACGAGTTAAAACTCAGTATACATAAGAGTTTCAGAAATTTTACTTCACCTTAGAAGAAGGGGGAGTGTTTTAGGAAATTTGGAGGATTGTGTTGGGAGATTTGGAGGATTGTGTTAGGAGAAGTGGGATTGTGTTGGGAGATTGTGTTAGGTGTATAGGGAGTGTGTTGGGAGACTTGGGGGATTGTGATTTGGATAGGGAGTAAATGGGGTTGAGGTGGTAACATACGTCAAACATGAAGAAGCAAATACTGATATATTGTGGAATTACAGCTACTTCCTGCCAATTTGTACAAGTACCTATGTATTTTATTTTATTTTTTAAGATTGGGTGGTTTGTCAGGTGTCTCTTGTGGACCCAGGCACATTTAGTTCTCAGCTTGTGGTCACCAGATGTGTGTGCAACCAAGCTCCAGACATATTTCGGCTCCCTGGATGTACAACCCCAATGGTATGTTGCTAAGTAAATTCTGGTACATTATGACTTTTGTATCTTTAAAGTTTTAATGATCATTAAATTTTACAGATGTTGTACAAATTAGACAAAAGAATTCTTAACTTTTAATCAGGTCATTTATGTATCTTTTAAAGAATCTTGTGTTTTTTATCATTAAATTTTGCAATTCATTATGTATGGATTTATGAATGATTAGAATTAGTAGGATCTCCAGAATATATTTATACAGGATGTTTCTGTGCTGAATGGGAACGTTGTTGTAGGGTTTAACGCCATTTTTCAGTACATGATACATGGCATAGAGTGCTTTAGACCACTCAGCCACTCATGGTTCCTGAATGGGAATGGGAATAGGGCCTAACCGAGTAGATCATTTTTGCCGAGTACCGAATCAGTATTTGGATGTGCTATTTGCCAGATCCAGGCATGAACCGAGTAGTAGGTGCGACTCTGGAGAGTACCGTTTGTTTTATTATCGTATGCGAAGCTTAAATTTTTCGTGTACCATATACCTTATATATCGCCTAAAAGATTAATTTTTTTTTAAAAAGTTCGATATTTATTGAATTGTTTTACTTGTGACCATTCGTGCGCCTATTATTTGCTGAGGCGAATACTTCCAAATAGTACCACAAAATCTGACCGCGTTATAGACCGAACTGTGTTATAAGCAACCAGGTCAGTTAGCTGAAGAAAATGATGCATGTACCCCAAAAAATTGGGGGGGGGGGGATAGGTAATAAATGTGCGCGGTAAAATATGTCTACATCGGCACAGTTGCCATCTTAAATTGATACATATTAAAGGAGAAATACACCTTTAGTGAATACATATAATAGTTTACTTTATTTAGAGAACCACGAATTGGTACATATACGTGAATACTGTTTAAAAATACATGTCTAATGTATAGCATGAATAGAGTATCAACACCGTGTACTCGCCTATGAGCCTCATCATATACATTGAATCCACAATACAAGGGATTCCATCGAAAATACACAGCTTTAAAATATTCAATAATGTTTTTCAGATTTCATATTGATCTGAATTCATTGGAAAAACATAACACACTCACGTAACGAATGACGAAGCACATTTACAGTATGTCCCAATTCGGTAAAAGTTTGTTTGCATTTTGACAGCGGTAGTGTTCGTAAGCATCAAAGTTTTCCCAACAAAAAGGAAACTTTCAAACGTGTTCCAGTCAGGTTGGAAAATACAAAAATCCATCAGATTTCATCACATTTATTTAAGTTTGGTATGGCTTCCTTTGAATTAAAGCTCCTTGTTTTTATTGAAAGAGTGTAGTCGGCCTTCTTTGATGACAGGTCCATGTGTTATTGAAGTCACTGCTAAAAGATAGCTTTGGAGAACCAAAACAAATGCCCATTTCTTATTGTGGCGGCAACATCAAATAATTGTATTGCATGATTGAGACGAAGTTTGTTTCCATTTGCTGAGTACGTTTTCATAACTATCTATGCATCAAAGGTAATATTTTCCTTTGAAGTTTTAGCAAACTATTTTATCAGGGTGCGTTTTTAAAAATGAAGTGGCCATGGTTTGGTCGATTGTAGTTACAGTTCCTCCTGCCTGCTGAATAGACTACAAGATGGTTTTTTTTTTTAAATTATTTTTTTTTTACATTTGTGGTAGCGGAGTGATGCTACCTTGCACTCATGCGTCAGAAATTTAACAAAGGGTCAACGTATGATAGAGGCGCATGTGCTCTGGTCTGATTACTACAAAAAATATGGATGTTCTGGAGTATTTAATTTAATGGAAAGAAGAGGAATTTTACCTACCATCCACATACAAATATCAGTCTAAGTAAATATATTACTTACTAGCGAGCGGCCAAAAATCCAACAATGATAGATGACTAGACAATGCCTCGTCCGCTTGATCTCCGCTACCAGAAATGTCAACAACAAGCAGATATCTCAAAACATACTGTACTCATGCTCGATGTCAGTATAAGCGGATTATGATGTAACAATACACTGTTAAGATGGTTTGTCAGTATAGACAAAGAAATTGTTTATGTAACAATAGATAAATTTCAGTGCATTTTATATCAAGTTTGCAGTTGCATTTCATCGGGCCTCTGAATTTCTCCTTCCAAACCAATGGGTGTATATACAAATTTAAACAGCCAACAATGTCGCCAATTAAAAAAAGTCGCCAGATGCTATGTTTTCCACCAGTAAGGAAAATAAAATCGCAGCTTGCGACATTGGCGTAGCCATATGCGATACTAGAATAAACGTTTTGCACTTTATTTTTCGTACTTTCTGCTTGGTTGTGTAGTATGCAGCAAAGAAAAAAAACCAGGTCGGTTATTGTTTGTGCAACGATTGTTTACAGAATTTATTGAAGACAGTCACAAAGACGACTGTCTGGCTTTACTCATGGATCAGTAACAAGTAACATTTTCGATAATGTTTATTTTGGCATAACGCTTGACGAATCTAGTGAAATTGTTAAATTTCAGTAGCTATTATATTCGTATTATATTCAAATACATACAAAGAACTCTTCCCCAAAATGATAATAAATGTTTTACACACTATTCCTCGTACTTCAAAAAAGAAAAATATACATATAATCAAAATTGCAGGAACTATGCCACGATTGTATTAAATTCGAATTTTTACGCGATCTCTTCCCATCATGATAATAAACTTTGAACCTAAAAAT
Source organism: Unio pictorum (assembly GCA_030141615.1). NCBI lineage: Eukaryota > Metazoa > Mollusca > Bivalvia > Unionida > Unionidae > Unio > Unio pictorum. The sequence goes on from JARLTB010000312.1 coordinate 1,887,050, forward strand.
ATTTTTTCATATGTGAATAAATATACAAAATTTCGGAAGCCATGCCACGACCATGTTATATCCGAATTCGCATTATAGCGGAGCATGTTATAGTGGGGTCGCACTGTATTTGGAAAGGGTAGAATTTCAGAAATAATTTCTAGCAGTTGATTCATAAAAAGTTTGAAATAATTTATTTTAGATTAAATAATTTTCAATTAGGGCCCACTTTATATGTCCCTGAGGACCTAAGTAAATCTATATCACACACTAAATATGTTACATTTTGGACCGTAATTAACAAATATCTTTTATGAAGAAAGCAAATCACAGATGCAAGCCTCTCTTACAGGGCAGAACCATCCTATCAGATTTTAGTGCCATTATATCCTCTAGTCAAGAAAGCGTGAAGATCTTGGACAAAGCTGAATGGTGGCAACATCGCAGAACTTTGGACAATAAGATGCATGTAAGTACAGAACAATGTGAAGTTGAAGACTGGTAATAATATATATCATAATTGTCTTAAATTTTCGGACATTCTGAAATCATTGTCAGAGCTGAATGGTGGCAGCGCTAATAAACATAGTTTGACAGGATGTATACATGTACGTATGTATACAATGTAAGGATAAAGATATTTACAAATAACCTCAATAATTATTCACAAGTTTGGAGATATCCAGTGTGCTTGACAAGTAGGAATACAAGATTGCAGAGCTGTGGATAACATGATGTATGTAGGTGTTTAAATATGTGGTTTAAATTCAAGGACATTTTAGAAAAATTGCCCTATATATCCAATTTTTTTAAAACACTTTTGCATATTTGAAGAGTAGCAATGCCACAGAGCTTTTAAAGCATAATGCAGGTTGAGATGGTGTAACGCAAAGTACATGTAAGAATAACTGCTTTAATCAACTTATATTTTTGGACACTCAAAGTATTTGATTAGGGCTGAACGTGGGCAATAGGTAAGTGCTATTAGATAAAGCTGAGAACATAAATAGTTACTGTAATTACACTTTAAATGCCATTAAATCTTCGACGGGGCTGAATGGTAGAAACACTGCAGAGCTTTTGACCATATGATATTTGTTATTGATTGTAGATTAAAAATATAAACAACACACTGATGGCTTCTAAGAATAATTCCTATTCTTAATTTAAATTTTTTGTTAAAAAACTGTTAAAGAAAACTCAAACTTCACAAGTGTTTTATCATAAATGATCACTTTATGGAATTGCAAACTACAAGCTAGATTTACTTACCTCAAAAATTAGATTGACCAATGAAATTGCTACAGTAAGCATTAACAATTGTATGCTTCACAAAATTACACATTTGCAAACTTTTTTGAACTTAGTTTAAATTACTTCCAAGAGATGTATTAGATTGGTATCAGCAAGTCCTGAAAATTAATGATGGGGCCACGTGTCTGGAACTATTTTGTTACTCATTACATACTAACTTGACCTCAGAGTTGATCAGCATAGAGATAATATCCAAAATTGGACAGTAAATTGCTAGAGAACAAATCACTTATTATATCGACTACAGTGGATGGAAACTAAGATGTTCGACAGGTCTGACTTGTGGCAAGACAATAAAGCTTTGGTCAACAGGAACATGTTGATCTAGTGTCTAACCAATGTAATAGTAAAATAATTAGAATGTTGTTCAGACAGATAAATATATTCTCAAAAAAAACTCAGATTTAGCAAAACACTTTTCAGAAGAATTCATTATATTATGTCTTTGTTTTGTTCTTTGGTACCTCTTAAATGTTCAGGGAATGGTTGCAGGCAGTAGTGATGGGAATCGGTCAGAAATTCATAATCAATAATCGGTTCCCCATAATCAACTGATCATCGATTATAATTGGCTACTAAGAGCAAATGTTAATTATTGTTACTCAGTTATATCTTTGATCAAGAGTTCAGTATGTTTATAAATGTACAAGAGTAATCTCTTTTAATGACATGTATTCTTTAACCTGACAATAATATTACATTGTGTGTTACTTTTGTTATACAGCTTTGTTAAATGAATGCAACTTTTTATGGCTGATCAGTCATATGTAACTGAAATACTGCTACAATCCCCCAAAATTCTATTGTTCATATGTGATGTGTCTATGATTTAAAGTATAGAAGGGCATGATTTTCTTGTTTGTCATTGTTTATAAATACTACAAAAGATGTTGCAATTTAACTGAAACAGATCAACAAAATGTGTTTAAATTTATTAACTTAACAATTTAACAACTTGACCATGTAATATTGACTATATGTTCCAAATTATGAATCATTAGGTTTTTTTTATTTGTAGTTATGAAGGGATTAATAAATTTCAGGTCAACTTTAGTGGCTGGGAGTTTTACTAACTTTTGTGCTTTGCATGCATCTAAAAAGTAGTCTCCCTTTACACATAATCGATTATGGAGTTTCACAATCGATTATCTTATTGGTTTGCTCAACCAACTGATGATCAATTATAATCGATAACACTAGCGGCAGCAGTAAAAATGTTTTTATTAAAAATTATTTTGGGGGAAAAAAATTAGAAATGCTTTTTGAAATGATGGCTTAGAACTTTCCCAGGCAACTTTTTTATTTCTTTACCAATTAACCCTCAAGAAATATTTTTTCCATTGTTAATAATCTCGTTTAAAAAAAAGAATCTTCTATGAATTCCACTTGCTTAAAACCGACGTGTCTTCCAGGGTGTGGTTGAAGCTATGGAAACAGTATGGCTTGGTCACTGGAAGGCTGTCTTCTTAAGCAGGCCCAAGATTAGCAGCTCAAATTCTTTACTAGATGTACTACAGCAAATTTGTGACAAAGTCAGGACTATCTCAAAGAAAAACATCAGTTCTTCAGTTGCAGAGGTAAGAAATCTCCTTATGTTGAAATTGCTAATAAACGGTCATGACAGGATAGTGATCCACCTAGTTAGCAGTAGAAAGGGGGATGGGATATTATTAGGTTTTTATGGAGGTTAAAAAAAAAAAAGGGCCCCTAACCCAGGAAAATTTATTCTTGAAGTCTTGCAGAATTGTTATTGGGTTTTTTCTTCTTCAAATACATTACCAAATCATATTATAGGAGTCCTTCAGCTGTCTTGGAATCTAACTATGCAAATGAAGATGCTAATTACATCTGGCTGTTTTGCAATAAAAATTATTTAAAAAACATGTCTGCTTACCAAGATGGCCATCAAAATGAGGGTGATTAGTGGGATTGGTGACAGTTGCTACTTCTTCTTTTGCCTCAGCAGAACACTTTTATTAAAGAGTAATTGTAGATACTTTTAAGTTTTATTCCATGTCTGATTAATCCAAGGGTTTTTGCATCACTTGAGATGTATACTCCATCTATTTTTCTCTGAATTTTTGGCCTGTCCTTATCACGGACAAATATTTTGTTTTATTATACATTAACCTACATGGCACCATCAATATTTTCATTAGTTTAAGTAAATTATCATTTAGCTCATTTCTGTTATTCACACTTTCATTTACTGTATTTCTTTGTGTCCATTTTATTGTAGGTTTAGTGTGCTTGACTGATTTTGTCTGCATATACCATTGTTCTGTTAGCTTTAATTACAGCAAACTTGTGCAATCTGCTGCCTGTGGGCCAATGACCTGTTTTTATCCAGTTAAGCTTACATCTTAGGGATACATTTTAAAATCACTGGCCTGTGATCTGGTGAAAGTTGCACGTGCATGCAGCTAACAATTGGTGGAGTTATATGTGGCCCTTAAAAGATTTACACTGTGTATAGATAGAAAATCATGCCACTTGCATTGTTGTTTGGGAGGTGTCAAAAAGTTCATGTTAATCCTGTGCTTATTGGAAAGAGATGGGTGACAGTTTTAACCAAATACAAAACTGTCCTAAAAGCTAGTGGCTTTCATGATGCAGATCCTATCAGCCTTGCTGCTAATACTGCCTCAGTAGCAAACTTCACAATGCAGGTCTGAAAATTCCATTTAATTTTTATATATCTGATTTTAGTTTAGTTTAAACTATATTTATTTGAGAAACTTTGTCAAAAACAATTATAAACATATGGTATTTTATAAATAATTGTAGAACGCTGGAGTTAATATGGATTACATCCCTTTGTAGGAACAATTAGATCAATAAAAAGCTATGCCGGTAATCACTCATGCGTGTCCAACAGTATACTGGAAAATCAAATATCAGTGGACCAGTTGTTAAAATGTGATCAGGAAGAATGATGTATGGTTAAAAAAAATGAATAAAACAAAATTATTTCGTATCTTTGTTTTAGGAACAAACAAGCTAGTACATTACACAGTAGAGTATAGACCGTAAACTGTGTATGCGGCGTGGTGAAATTTTGTACCGGTAATTGTTTTCTTTTATTACAGGTTTGAGAAATAAGAAAATGCATGCAGAATGCAAACTAAATAATGACAAAACATATTAATATAAATGCAGTCATATTAGTGAAGAACAAATTATTCACATAGTAATTTCGATTATGCAGATACCGGGTACCGTAATACATATACAAGTCGATGCAATTTCAATGACATAATCCATATATATTAGTCAATTCGGAGTATAAGATGACCTGATTTTCAACTTTAAAAAATGAAGACTAATATGCAGAAAATACGGTATCATGAGAAATATCTTACTTAGAAGCATTGCCATATACAGGATTTTTCTTTACATTTATAATGTCTGGTGTCAGCTAAATACATTTTTTTAAAAATAATTGTTGGCATCACAACTAAAACATTGGTTGCCCAGCAGAGCATCAGGTACTGCACTAGTTGACAGAGATGTGTTTCCCGTGCTAGGTTTTTGCTTGCCAGTCAATGAGTGCCAGATGAGTTTGACCATGCAGTTAGAGCATAGAGTAGATGTTTGGTTTTAACTGAGGCTTAGGAAAGACAGAAGTTTGATTGACAAAAATGAAATTTGCCTTGTTTTTTTTAAATTTTTTTGTTTACATGTTTGCAAAGTCAGCCTTTGAACCACTTTCTAAAGCCTCACTGAATCATCTTTCATACAAGACATGCATTTTAGTTACCCTAGCTTCATTTTAGTTACCCTAGCTTCAGTTTAGTTACCCTAACTTCATTTTAGTTACCCTAGCTTCAGAATCATTGAAATTATGCATCATTTCAGTTTGCCAGGGAGTCCAGGTTATTCTGATGCCTTATGACATTTAGTGTTTTTTTTTTTCTTCTAGTTTGTAGTAATGGCGGTAATATTAGATAATAGGTTAGCATATATTTGTTGAGACTTCAAATACCTTAAGCCAGAATGCTTACTGTAATTGTACCTGGTGAGCTGGTATCCATTACGTAATGCATAATTTATTATTATTACTTTTCTTTTTCTGAAATGTAGGTGCTTTTGCTGTCAGTTTCGTTAATTAGAGAATCTCAAATGAAGCAAGCTGTATCTGAGATCCTGTCCCTTGAGAGAAATGTACAGGAGGTTCAAGACATTGTGTCCTACCTAAAGTTGCAGCTGAAGACAAATCCATTGATTCAAAACCCTGAGGGACATACCATTCTCATATTGGATAAGGTGAACAGAATATCAGTAATTAATTAGAGTTTGTTTTAACCTGCTTGTGTTTGCTTATTTGGTGTTAGTAATCTTATATTAAGTACAAAAAATTAACTTTAAATCAAACAGTTCTTAGCACACTTAGAGTGAGAAAACTATGTTCAGGAAAATGTTTGCATAAGTGAGTGCAATACTGTACATTCATTATTATTGATGGGTTTCCAAGTGTTGTGGTTTTCGTAGACAAGAGAAATTCAAAGTGATACCGAAACCAAGCTGATAATAAATCCCTACCCTCCACCATCAAAAATCAAATGTGACAGCATACTATTTGCTTTAAATTCAAGAAATCTGTTTTTATCAAAGTTGAGGACCAGTGACAAATTTTTTATTACATTTTTATCCACTTGCAAAATTTTATGAAGTGAAAAACTACTAGTGTGATGACTCAGATGCTGTTGTAATAAAAGTAAATTGATAAAATGCATGGAAAAGGATATTTACATCTTCAATGGTCATCTCTTCATTTACGTTAAAGGCGTTTACGTAATCAACAAAATTACTGTTGTAGGGATTAAGACTGATTGCTAATAAATCCATGGATGTGAATGTTGGTGTAATCTCTTATAGAAATGCATACATCACAACCTTAATATTTAATAAATTTTTTTTAAAATCTGTATGATCCTTGTAAATTATGTGATCATTAAATTACAACAGTGTGGGAAAAACATGGCACAAAGCTGTGGAGATGATACATATACTGTCAGTTCACTACTGTACCAATTTTCATGAATGAAATGAAATGACTAAACAGGATTATAAACAAATTCATTTATCTTTTTCTAAATGCATTTAGATTAATAGTCTAGGTGCAAAGTCTCAATCAATCAAGCTCATGTTTAAATTTATCAACATTTACATAATATGCTTGATTCATTAATTACTTGTAACATGTATGCACGAGAGATCATAGATGTAGTGATGTCAAATATAGCAGCAGGCAAAATCTGTTGTTCTGACCAAAAGCTATCTTGTTCTGTTATAATTCCTTCTTTCTTTTAAACGTTTTCACAAATGTCACCTTTTCTTTACAGAATGTTCAGCATTTGCCATGGGAGAGCATGGCTTTATTACAAAACAAATCTGTATCAAGACTGCCATCTATGTACCACTTGCATACCCAGCTTTCATTCCTCCAGACTCAAGAGAGTTCTGTATTGATCAAGGGAGTGAACTCAGAGAATACATACTATGTGCTCAATCCAGATAATAATCTGCCAAACACACAGATAACATTTGAGGGTTGGTTTGAGAAGTAAGTATGGGTCAGTTAACCCAATGCTTTAGTCGTGGATATTAAATTATGGATTAATATTAGAAAATATGTTAATTGCTATCAAATCAGGTTATTGGCTTGGCCGAGTTTGGTCCCAATCCTGGTTTTTGTATTAGATTCATTTTCGTTGGTAAGGGAGTCAGATAAACATGAAAGGAGTGACTCAGATTCTTTAATCTCTTCTTGTTTCTTATGCAAAATTTTGCATTTACATTATAGCATTATGTAGTATTGACATCCAACCGCTTAAAACATTCAAGCAGTCAACTCAATATTCATTTTTGTGGTCATCCATAGGGAAAAAGCAGGAAAGTCAACAATTAACATTTATTGCACATCATCATGTGTAGTGTTACTCATCAAAGGATTGCTAGCACCACATGAAAATAAAATAAAAGTATTTTTTTAAAAATACTCAAACTAAGAGAGCCAGCTAGCTATTGGGTTTATAACTGCAGTTTCTAAAACTGAACTGGTAATCCTTAAGGTCAGAGTGTACTTTAAAGAACTTTACAATTGAACATGATGTCGCCTTTACTTCATCAGATCACACTTCAGAACATTTCACGTGTATGTGAGGTAACGAGTTCGAACCCCAGCCAAGTCATACAAAAGACATAAAAAATAGTACTAGCAGCTGCCTCACTTGGCACTCAGCATTAAGAGGTTAGTGCTAGGACTTGTCAAACGTGTCAGCATAATGTGACTGCGTGGATCATGATGGTACATGTCTGTGGCATGATGCCCCAGTGTTAGACCATTATAAAATGCCACACTGCAGACATCTTAGCAGTATGACTGAAATTGTTGAAGCTATGTTAAAACTCACACAAACACACCTTCCCTCCCTTGTCTTTGTTTAAAAGAAAAAAAATTTGGCATGTAGAGAAATAAAAGTAGCTCTAGTCTTTGTTTAGCATGTAGATGTGGATATGTGAGACTCCATGCAATGCTGTTGTCAGCCAGTAAGGTGATCTGGAAGTTATCAAAAACTTTTAAACCATGTTATATGCATTTAACAAGTAAAGATGATAACTCTTGCAAAAATAATTGTTTTTCTCTCTCCATACTTTACCCAGAAACCAACATTGACAATTCTTTGACTCCTATGACGCTGCAATGTAAATATTATGCCTACATGCTGTTCATTTTGAAATTACCATACATTATTAACCTTTTAGGCTGCTCAATGAGAATTATGTTAATTATTAATTGTCAGATTTAACTAGAGACTTTAAATGGTTAATAAGCTTTCTTTGCATCTTGGCATTTATGAGTTATATAATTATTAAATTGTATGGTGTCATACTTTCCTGTTATATTTCTATCATTATAGAGCCAGAAATCATCCTGGTGAAAAGTTGTACATAAGAGTCCTGTAAATCAAGCATTCCTACTGTACCATTTAATTGCATCCTAAAATTATTTTTACCTTTTTTTTTTTACAGAGAGCATGGCTGGAAGGGAGTAGTAGGAAGGCCACCAACACAGCAAGAGTTCACAGAAGCTATAACAGCACAAGACCTAATGATGTATTTCAATAGGATTTTTCTCTCTTATCATCCACTAATATCGGCATCTTTGTTGATCATCCCTTGATATACTGGCCAGCAAATCCTTAGTTGGCCTAAATTATCAGTATACAGAAATTTGATAAGCCAGTCACATTATTTGCAGTAAAATGCTCTTGTGCCTTGAGATAGTTACCTTTAGATAGAGATGAGTTGTACCCAAGCATTTTATTGATGGGCTAATATTTTCTCAGTTCTTATTATATAGCAAAATGAATATGTAACAGAAGGAGTTTGAATTTTTAGTTGTTTTTTTTTTTTTTATCAAATCCATGGGTGAAAGTTTCCTGTAATTGGATGGAAAGTCCACTTTCAGAATGTCCCTCAGGTTGATCTTCCAAATCGTGCAAATCCATTCAGGTTTTTGATGGGGTAAGGGGTTAAATTGGTTGGAAAGCATTTAGTAGAAACAAAATTCAGTGCTTCACCATGCTAAATTTTAAACTTATGATTTACTGTTAAACAAGGAAATTCAAATTTTCATGTATTCAATTCACTTGAGGTTTCTCAGATATGTTCTGCTGAATCACGAAATTTATACTTCACTCCATAATTCATTGTCCTCTATGGAAACCTGAATAACTTAGTGTTATGTTCCACTGCAATTTGATTTCTACATTTGCCTCATAAGATTTATATTGGATAAAGGACGCTGAAATATTTGAGTGAGACACCTTGGCCAGTTCTGTACTTCCATGTTTAACATTATACCATTGTTTTCTCTATTCTTCTCCCCCCCCCCCCCCACTTCATTGGTAGATTTGTATTTTATAAAATTGTTGCTTTTCCTGGCTTGGTAGTCATCAGTCTGGACTATTGGATTTTTGCCCATACTAAATTTGCATACAATAACTGCATTAATCATCTTGTCTCCGGTTCAGTACAGTTACAAATGTATAAATGGACTAAAGAACAGCCTACTCTTTTTCTTAACTTGAAATTTGACTTGAGATTTAGTGTAACTGTCTAATTCTCCCACTGGTCCTGTGTGGAGGAAAAGGCATCATCTTTCAGCATCTTTATACAAAGAATATTTGCTGACTGAGTCATACCAAAACTTACAAACAGCTGCCTCGCTTGGTGCTCAGCATTAAGAGGTTAGTGTTAGGACTGGTTGGCCTCGTGTCAGGATAATGTGACTAGGTGGGATATCATACTACGTCTGCGGCATGATGCCACACCAATGCTAGACTTCACTATAAACTACAACGCTGCAGACATCATAGCTATATGACTGAAAAATTGTTAAAAGCTATGTTAAAAATCCAAATCACACCCAAATCACTGACTGACTTTCATTGTGAGAACAGGAGAATGACTTCAAAACATAAAAGCCAGTCATCATTCAAAAGCAGTGCATACAAACAGATTGGGACTGGGAAATTATTATTTGTTGATTAAGTGAATGAAATGAAATTGCTTAATAATCCTTTAAGAATAAGCACTTGTGATTATTTTTTATCAGAAAAAGACTAGAGGATTATATATTTATTATTATTATTATTATTATTATTATTATTATTATTATTATTATTGAAGTAAATCATGATTTATAATGTAACAAACATTTCCATCTGAATTTCATGTTCAGCTCTGAAATTTCACATTTACAAAATAATAATGGAAAAATTTTGATACGATAGAGAAAGTAAGTTTTTTTCTCTCAAAATTTACAATGAGAAATTTATTATTTAGGATTCAATGGATGATGGTTTTTTTTTTAGTTTTCGGGGGTCTTTGCAACCTTAGCCAGATATCTCCATGTGAAAGCCTTCTTGCGTAAGCGAATGAACCATCTTTATCATATCGCAGAGAACTGCTTTCTGCACAATACGCTCTCAAAATAAGATCAAACCCTCTGAACCCTGCTTTTTCGGCTGTTTTTCAACCAAAATACAAAACTTTATATGAAAACAAACCAAATGCTATACCTTCATTTGGCATCAGAATATCATCCAACTTTGACACTATCAAAATTAATCTCCCTACAGTTCAGAACACATTTGTCTCGGAAACACCACCTTGGCTCCTTAAGCAACCCAAAGTGATTTTTACGTTACATGATGGGAAAAAATCTGAGACAAACCCTGCCATCTTCCAGAACTCTTATCATGATCTCAACGATTTTAAAAACTACACTAAAATTTTTACTGATGGATCAAAAGTTGATGAAAAGGCTGCTGCAGCCTTCATTAGTGGCAAACACATAACCAAAGTGCACTTGCCAAACGATGAGTCCATATTTTCAGCGGAAATCAGAGCAATAGACCTTACTCTGAAATTTGTCGAACAAAAATGCATTTTAAATAGCATTATCTTCTGTGACTCACTATCAGTGCTTCAGTCACTTTACAATAGAAAACTGGATAATCCATTGTTAGTCAATATTCTTGTCAAAAACTCGGAGCTTAGTACCTCCTACAATATAGTATACTGTTGGTTACCTTGCCATATTGGTATTAGAGGTAATGAAGAAGCTGACCGGGATGCGAAGATGGCTCTATCCCAAGAACCATCGGATTTTAAATTACCGTTTACTGATTTTAAACCTTGTATCAAATAGTGCCTACATCAGAAGTGGCAGGCGTCATGGGATGAATCAGTCAATAACAAACTTCATGCCATCAAACCAACCAAAATGGACTCCTTCCTACCAAACTATCCGTAGGGAGGAGGTTGTCATTGCAAGAATCAGAATCGGTCATACATACATTACCACTCCCACATACTAAAAGGTGAAGATCCACCAGAGTGTGTTTCTTTGCAATGAACCATTCACTGTTAAGCACTTTATGTCTGAGTGTTCCGACCTGCAACACAACAATTCTCACTACCCAACACTGCCTGGAAGGAGGGCAGATATTAATATAAGAAGGACAAAGACATGTCACTCAAGATTCTGAGACTAGCATGACACCTGAGCAGTAGTTTCTCTCACTGAAGATCTTTAAAAATGTAATTTGACAAAATCTTTTACGACACTAGTCTACATTTTTTCATATCCACATTAATTTACATTACAGCTACTGTGGGCATGGCAGTGGAAGTCAGTACCTTAACAAAGATGAGTTACAACATCTCCGAGCCAGAGCTGTGGCCATCTTGATGGGTTGCAGCAGTGGAAGGTTACAGGTCCATGGTCAACTTGAAGCTACTGGGGTCATGATCAGCTACTTCCTTGCAGGATGGTAATAAGCATCAACTTGTTTTATTTCAATATTATCTTTAGTACAGCAAGATTTAATTTAACATGTATTTTTAGACCAAAAGTCAAATTTAAAGTGCAGAGTTGTGTAAAATATTAGCTCCTGAGACAGATTTTTACACTAGGCATTCAAACTTTAAATTTTTTTGGCCATCTGTCCATTATTAGGTTGAGTTCTCCATTGCTTCATATTTTTGTGAAGAAAAAAAACCCCTGAGCAACTCTTTACCATAATTCAGGCCCATTTGTTAAGTGACATCCATTACACATAAACATGCCTGGTAAGGGTTTCATGTTTTTGGTTCAGTTCATATTTACAGCTCTTTTTTAAAGTCAATTTTTGAATGTTTATTATGGCAGGTTCTTGTAACCAGTGAATTTGAAGGGCTGCTTAACATATCATTACTCAGTTTTTATATGAGTGCTACTAAAAAACATCAGGGCACGTGAGTGAGAAAATCATGCAAAATTTGAATCAGTTTGCTCATTGAAGAGCAGTGATGAAATAGATCTATGGCAAATTAGTTCAACATTGGACATGTAAAAATGATGAACTTTGTGCAATATACTATTTTTTATTAAACTAGAGTATTTGTCCCAATATAAATTGCAAAAGAGCTCTTGTAGCACTTTGTGCAACATATATCAAGCAGGCAACTGTTTACACAACTAGGTACTATTTTTTAAACCTTGTATTCATAAAAATAGTTTTGCAATGTATTTATGATAAGTTAATGTATTTTATAATTTAAAATCTGGGCTTCCTAGAAAACATGGTTAATATTTATATGCTGATTTCATTTGATAAGCAATGACTAATGATGATAGTGATGATGGTAATGAGTTTTAAAGTATATCAGATTACTGGAGTGGGAAAATTGTTACTGGAAATACTAGTGAACAAAGTTTGAACCTGAATGGGAATCTAGTTTAACCACATTTTGGTCAGTCACCTATTCAGCGTAGTTTTGAAATTAAATGTACAGTAGGCAGAATACAAGGCCAAATTTAATAATTTAAACTAATTAAAAAATTTGAAAGTTTAGTGCAATTCTCATTTTTTATCTTTCAAACAATTGAAAGTTTATGCTAAGGAATCTTGTGTTACAAAACAATCTAAGCGCTGAGATAAATTGAATAAATAAGGATCAAATTTTTTTAAAAAGTTAATTAACAAGCATAATATGTGAATGATGGAGTTAAAACACTAATACAGCATTGTTGAACAAAGTCATGGTGAACATGTGTTTTAGCTTGGGAGGGCTGGAATTGTGAGACAGTGGATTTATCCTAACATATTATAGTCAGGTATTATTGAATAAACATTTTTCTCAAATTTTGTGTTTTTTTTAAATGATTCCAATTATGTATATCTGTAATTTCACCTGCACTTGTAGAAACACTGAAATTGTTAGAAATGGTTTAAATATAAAATCATAATACCTGCTTTAAAACACTAAACAGAGATTGTGATTGGTTATAAACCATTATCTGTCACAACTATATCCAACCAATCAAATTCCAGTATTTATGTGCTTAAAGTCACTCACCTTATTAGATTATAAGTTCCATTACAATAGTAGCAACACGAAGCTATGCCCTATTTTTCAACCATTTTCTTATTTTTATTTCAGTCCCTGTATTGTGGCCAATCTGTGGGATGTGACAGATAGGGACATTGATAGATTCCTTGAATCATTCCTCAAAATCTGGCTTAGTTCTGAGAATGGAACATTGCTAACAGACATTGTGACAGAGGCCCGCAAAGCATGCAAGCTGACACATCTAATTGGCTACGCTCCTGTTGTGTATGGGTTCCCTGTAAGACTGCAGAGAAAGAGGGACAATAAAACTGCTACTTAGACAAACTGACTGACTTTATATGTCGATGCTGTCTTATTCTTAAAGGGTAGTTTGTGTGTCAGTAGTCTAAGATAAGAATATTGAGTTAGCACTACTGCTTATAGCAAGCATCTGGTCAAATATAAAAGATCTCATTAATTTACATCAATAAGTGTTTACCTGCAAATGCAACTGTGATGGCCATTTCAATTGTTGTATGTATTGTCATAATTATAATTTGGAATTTGTTTACTTACGATATGGATTTCAGATTCAGTTTGTTTTGTTGGTTTTAACAGCGTTTTGAACATGCTGAATACGTCATGTCAAGGAAATGGGAGCTATGTGTCAAAGCAGCTGATTTCGGCTAGCCTGGGTATTAAACACTTGGAAATGAAAGCTAAATGTCTATGTCAAGGAGATATGAAGGCAGCTGACCCTGGCTAATCCAGGTTGGGGTATGGAATCCACAACCCTTGAATTATCAGTCCAACACTCTACCAGCTGAGATGCAGCAGGGATTTCAGATTCAGGTTTTAAGACAAAACTCCTTGTTTTGTTCTGAAAACAGATACAAGCTCATTATTTCATGGAAGATAGTTAAAGGATTGATATAAATGTGAATTGTCTGGATCAAATTAGAATGGATAAGGGGGAAAATTGTTGAGTATTAAGATGAAAGTTAAGGCTATTCCAAAAATCAAATTGTTGAAGTTTAAAGTTTTCTTGAGACTTGGTTGATAGTTGGTTTGATAGATCAGTATGCATGCCCTTCAGTCCAGTTGTCCACATCCTAGATAAACTTCAGTGTTCAAGTCTTTTGCTTTCCTTTTATTTCAATACCATTTTTTTCTCAGCCTTATTGAATCTGTACAGGTCATGGCAAGTTTCTTGTTTTAATAAACCAACTACCATATTAAGACTATGATTTAACTGTTATGATGTACATGATGTAATTATTTAAATGATAAAAAATAAAACAATAACATGCACAACCAATCTTCATTACCATTTCAGGAAAAAAAATTATTTTGATGTAAACAATGTAATTGATATGATTGTTGATAAACTCTGCATGAGCTTGTAAAACTTTCTTGACCAGTTTTAACAATAATTATTATGTCGCTATTAGAAGGCAGTTTAAAAAAGGGCCAAGTTGTTAATCTTTACAGAATTATAGGCTTGTTGTTTTACCCAAAATCTTTTTTTATAAGTTTGGTGTTCTTTTAAATCTAAGACAGAGGTAACCCTATGACAATCACCTTTTACATGTCTGTTCTCAAATTCTTATAAACAACATAGCTCTGCAACCCTTGCACATAAATAGTTGCCTTTTGATAGGCAAATTACCTACTATAATGATGAAGTGCCTGTAAGTTTTTGTTTTCAGGTTCAATTTTAATGGAGTTAATATTCCTTTTCCCTCAGTACCAGCATAGGTCTGCAGCCATTTGTTACTTGAATTGCCTATTACAGGTATATGTGCTTTTCATAAGGTTGTATAATTTCATGCTTAAATTTGAAGGAGCTGTTTTTCCTCTGTAACAGGTACTTGTAACAAGAGTATTTCATCTTGTGCCTCGGTCAATCAATTTTACTCGACATTCTGAGTAACACATTACCTTCAGACTTGGAAATATTACAAAAAAACATACAATTGCAGCATTCTGATTCATCAAATTATTTTTTTAGCAAGATTTAGAGTGAACAGATGTTATATCATATACTAGAGGGTTCAGGAACCATTCAACATATTCTGATGTAGTTTGTTGAATACAGTGTCTCAAGATGTCTATGTGACTTTTATTTTTTCTTTCTTATCAACTCCAAGTGGTCTAAGGTGCTTGCCATTACTGACCACTCGTACATTTTACCCTTGTTCACACAAGTTCAAGTCTCAGCTTAACCAACATGGGTATGTGAGAAAGCTTGCCATTAGCTTTCATGGGTCCATGTTTTTTCCAGGTTCATCCTCCTCCAAATATAATGACCACCATGTATCAAGTGCTGAAAAATGCATTGAAACTCCTCAAAACACACTCTCATCAACTTCTTTTGGATAGAATTATGATCGTTGACAATTAACTTTATAATTAATTTGGTATTATCAAAAAGGAAGTTTGCTTGTAGCCAGCATAACTCTGTATCCCTTAAATATTATTTGATGCAAATGGCTAAACCATTGTGGAATTATATATATATATATATATATATATATATATATATATATATATATATATATATATATATATATATATATATATATATATATATATATACACACACACACACACACACACCTGGTTGTTATGAATACCATATCGTTACTAGGGAAAGCATCCTGGATACCACAAGTTATATCTGTAAGGAAACATTAGGTATAGGCTAATTCAGATTGTCTCAGCTGTTCTAGAAACAGGTGGAAAATAGTTTATTTGAACTGGTTGCTAAGAAACCTATACTGTTGCTAAGGAAATCACACCTGGCACAGTTTTGATGGAGATTGACCTAAGGAATATTTTCTGACAGATTTTATTTTATTTAGTTCAGTTTTTCTGATCAAGAAATCAAAAATAGGTTTTACAACTGGTTATTTCGCTGGAGATGCAACCATTACATAGTTTTAATAGATGCCATATTAAGAAACATTTCTTCCAAGTTTCATTCAAATTAGTTTAACTATTCTTCTAGAGAACTTAAAAATAGCAAATGTTAATGGCCTTTGATGAGAGACATTGGTTACAACATGTCACTAAATTAGTGTACAGGCCATCTCATGTGGCAAAACAAATTGAACCATTCAAGTTAAACTTTCCATTTTTCAGCGTGTAATAATGTTGTAAAGTCTGTACTTGGGACCCAGGAAATACTGCAATAGATGCAATTTAGAATTTTGTATCATTTCCATAGGAACATTGGGGATAATCAGAGTACCCTTACATATATTTTGTAACAGTGTCCTCCTTGGGAATGATGTATCGATACAAGGAACAGCTCTAACGTGTATGTGTTATTCAGTAAAAATATTTTTCTCAGTCTTCCACAATGATATAAATCTAAGTTTGTAAATCAGGACTTAATATGAAATATATATAAATATAATATAACCAGTAGTTTTTGTGTGCTAAATAATGCACAAAACGACAAAGTAAAACCCAAATAATGTAGTTTTTATTATTTTACTTAAGAAGGTCAGGATTTCTTGGCCAATTATATAAAAATTCCATTGAACTGATATACCATGCATAAAGCAAATTTAAACTCATTATACAGTTAAGATTTTAATTGACATACTTATGTAAAACAATTCTTGATCAAAAATATTAAAATGCACTCTTAACGTTTCTCTCCTAATGTACAGCTTTATGCCATGATCTTTTTTTATATTATGTACTGTCCTGAAAGAGGCTTCATGAAAGATATTCAACACATCTACTAAAATTGGAGTTTTATGTAAATACATTTAGTGGTAAGGATGTGAATATAGTAAGGCATATTTATTTATATATGACAAAACTGAATTGATTGATTTTAGAATGTATTTATGTCAAGGAAATAATAAATGGTTATTTTTAAATGTGAGTAATGTTTTATATTACAGTATGAAGAACATAGAAACTTGTGCTATACCTATAAATGTTGACTGCCACTGCTGCCAACAAGTCATATCTTCATGCATGTATGGTATTGTACAATATGAGAGTTGTTTACGCCAACCTTACACTAATTACATTGCTAATTTCAAGGTAACCATGATGCAGAAATTAAATCACCTGGCACATCTACAGTATGGTATGTTCTTTAAACAATCATGGTGTTTCCAATATCATTCTAAACCATGCCAGTACAATGTAGGCCACATTGACCTACTTTCCTTGCACTAATAAGGTTATTTTAAAGGTTCATCCAAGTGGAAATGTTATGTTCCGGAAAATCTGTTCGCATGGCCAGTAGTACAAAAAAAAAAATCCATTGACAAATATGACAAGATGGAAATTTTGCTAGGAAAAGAATATTTTCTATGACTTAATTCTACATTTTTGTAGCAATAAATTAGATTTTTGTGCCGTTAGATGAAAATCTCCTTTTCCAGGCTAGTAGACCATTCAAGAAATGTTCTAGCCCTTTTAGTATTGTCATGCAACTTTCATCAGTGCATTTCTTGCATCATTCTGAACCACCCAGGAAAATGGAGCATGTGGGTCCATTTAAGTTATTTTTCTTAACAGTAATTGCTGTTGTTCATGTGTTAAGCCCAGTGTCAAACATTTTCTTAAGCCAAATATCCAAATCTCAGCATAGAATGTACATTGAATGTGTTCAGGGTGTTTCTTGCATATTTCTTCCCATCCCAAAAGGGAAAATAGGTCACAGTGATTTACTTTTCTTACACTGATTTCTTTGTTGCATGCACGTTTATTTGCAATTTTTTCAAATACATTAACTTGTCATAATACACTGCTAGTTCAAACACTACTTTGCGATTCAGACCTTCAAAGTTAAATTTGAACTATAGAAACATCAAGTTGTCTGACCACTAAGATGGGAATCAAATGAGAGTGCTTTCTTTTTGAATAAAGGTATTTGGTACAAAATCCTGTCCAAACATTAGTCCATGGGGCTGCAGTCTTGGTCAGATGAACACACGAGTAAAAGGAAGCAAATAACACGCCAGTAAAAGAAAGGATGATGCCATTAGTAGAACTGCTGTTGATAATGCATTGGTATGACGGCCCATTTATACTTGCTACATTATCTGAGGTAGATTAACAGTGGCCAACATCAGCCTCATCAGATGTAGGTAGAGATTGGTTACAGAGACCCAATATCCCCAACAACATCCCACCATCATGAATTTAAACTAGAACCAACCTTTTTGGGCAAAACCATGTGCTTAATTCTGGATAGGTATGATGCCCCATCTATACTTTCTATGACATTAATGCCAGGTCAACAGTTATCAATGCTAGTGCAGATGCAGCTAGGGACTGATTATTGGGATACTCTCACCATCATGAGCTTGGCACCAAACAGAAGGAAATGATCCTATTCTTTTGGAACCAGACTGCTATCAGATATAGATTGTTTATTATCAATACTGAATCCAATCCAGTCTAGAAATATGCCCAAGCTGACTGCTTAGAATGATCTAGTATCACATATCCCATCCCAGCATTCTTTACATGGGCACTCACCTGGAAGAGACAGCCAGTATAGTCCCATGACATGGTCAGTTTAGTGCCTTGTGCCCAGTTGCTATTATAAACCTACAGGCTTGTACAGAGAAGAAACATCCAAGAAGTCTAAAGTCCTGAAATAGTCCATACCTATTAATGATCCAAATAGACCTAATACCTTGTTGATCTCAGTCCAATGCCGTCACCAATCAATGTTGAAGAGCTCCAGAAAGACCAGTTATGACTCGTTTCCAGGACCAGTTATTGCAATGTTTCAGTCTTGGATGTCAGAACAATGAATGATAATCAGTGGTATTATGTCCTTGGCACCAAAGTGGATTATATATGGTCAACACTGATTCCAATAAACTTTTTTTGTCATGCCTGAAGGGATGGGTGGATGGTGATCCAATATTGCTTATGCCCTGGCATATTGTTTCAGCATCACATTTCACATTGTCTCTACCCATGTTGGTCTATGGCCAATACAGTAACAATGTGCCAAGGTAACATGTCTTATGACTCTATGGTCTTATTTATATTTGAGTTCATTGTCTAACCGTAATTAGCAATTTAGAATATTCTTGAAGACAACTTATGATCCATATCCTGATCATTTTTATTGTGTAATAGGTTTTTTACAAGGTAGTGGTAAAAAAAAAATCTTTTAAGTACTGTTGTGTTTAGAAAGAATCTTAGAGGAATCGTTTCAATTATTCATTGTAATTACAAAGTGCTCATTGACAATTTGGACTAAAACACTAATTTGGAATTATTGTGAATTCATTTAAAGACATTCTTGATTATATTATAGAGATACACCAAGACTATTGGTACTTAAACATATTCAATATCAGAATTCATTTGAAACACTCTATACTTTTGGACTTTATAAATCTTTTTGGATTGTTTATGATTTAATTCACAATACTGTATTGCAAGGTCCTCTTAAATTTTACATTTTCACTTTGTAACTTAGAGGAATAAAATTACTTGTTGGTTTCACTTCTTTTCATTACTTAGTCTAAGACGATAGAGTTGTAAGAACCTGCAAGTCTAACTTTTATCAAATAAGCCCTCAGGCAGACAGGTCTCAGAACAAGTGGCAGATTGAATTACTCAGGCAAGAAGGCCCACAACTTTGATAGTGTATGGTGAAGTGAAGAATTCTTTTTAGTGGTGTGAGGACACATTCTTCCACCCAAAGCTTCAATACCACAAATAATGAACTTTCTCCTGTGGTTTTTGAATGGAACAGAAGATATTGGACAAGGCAAAGACCTCTGACCTTCTTGCAAACCTTATCTGTCACAGCCAAAGGCTTTAGGCTTATGCATGAAAGGGAATCTATCAAAAGTTCTGATGTGGTTGAATAAGTCGTCATTTAACAACATGCATTACTGCTGACATCTTCAGCTTTATCATACCAGATGCGATGACTTGTTCAATCTGAATACAAAATCAAATGAAATTATTGTGTTGTGAAGTTAGGAGCCTTTAAGCACAACTGATCATGACAATTATGCAAGCTGTTGAATTTGTCAGGCACAGCTTAACCTAGGACTCCATACTGCAACAGCTTACCTGGTTTTGAAAGCTTCTGAGTGATGTGGCTTTTACTTCCACTGAATTTGTCAGGAAAAACTTTTCCCAGTCAGCTGCATCAAGGCATATGGAATCAACACTACAGTATAGTTATATCTGAAAAGCTAAAGCTGACTCCGATACCATGGGGACGAAAAATGTGTTCTCTATGGTAAGGGGATGTAACTCTCTCCACCCCTGACCTAAGGTATAGTGATCAAGCATTTTAAGGAAGAAAAAAACATCTTATGGAAAATACTGTTTCTCTTGTATTATTTACCCAATCATAATATACATACATCATTATAGTTGCATGCTACTGGTAGAGCATCGATTCCAATAGTGATTTCAGAATGGATGGGAAATGGCAATCCCACTTGTCAGACTTGCAACTATGTGAGCAGACAACTGTCATATTTTTTTGGGTCACTAAAATCTAACTTGGGAGGGCTGTATCTTCAATGTAGTGGTTTACATTCCTAAAGTATTATGAACCTTAAAGTAACTTGTATTCTTCAAAACTTGGTTTTGTGATTTTTGTGTTTACAAGAAATGGCAAATTCAAAGACTTAACAAACCATGATCATTCTGCCCTGGAAAAATAGGTCACAATGAACCATTATTGATGCATGTACAACTTTGTTACTGAATGCATCTCCCAAGTTTGTGGTGGGCATGGTGAATATCACATTCAATCATTTGCTTCTTTGAAAGTTTCTTTTGTGACTCAGTGACTTTATCCACATCATGAACTTTCTACTTTCAAATGAACGAATTAGCTTGTTTTCTTCATTCACAAACAAAAGCTAAAGCATCTACTTCCTGAGTGTACACGGTTTGTATACAACAGTAGTTCCTAATACATGATACTGTTTTTAGACATGCCATGCAGTATGAAACTGTGTAGTATGGAAATATACTGCATCATTCTAACATGTAAAATTAATAGAGAAAACAATGAGAATATAATAAATCAGACTGCCTAATATATTAATTCACAGTATATCAGATGGTCTAAAAATAAATTTACAGTATATCAGATTGCCTAATGAATAAATTCACAGTATATCAGATTGCCTAATATATTAATTCACAGTATATCAGATTGCCTAATGAATAAATTCACAGTATATCAGATTGCCTAATGAATAAATTCACAGTATATCAGATTACTTTGTAACTAAATTCCCAGTATATCAGATTGTCTAATAACGAATTTCACAGTATATCAGATTGCCTAATAACTAAATTCACAGTATATCTGATTGCCTAATAACGAAATTTGTAGTGTATCAGATTGCTTAGTAACTAAATTCCCAGTATATCAGATTGTCTAATAACGAAATTTACAGTATATCAGATTGCTTAGTAACGAAATTTGCAGTATATCAGATTACCTAATAATGAAATTTGCAGTATATCAGATTACCTAATAACGAAATTGGTAGTGTATCAGATTACCTAATAACGAAATTGGTAGTGTATCAGATTGCTGATAAATGAATTCAATTTATCAGCTGACCTATAAATAAATTCAGATGGCATCTATATGAATTCAAAATATATCAGATGAATTTATATGTGTGTGTGTGTGTGATTTTCTTTAAATGTTTTCCAATTAAGATAAGCCTTTATGCTTTACCAACGATGACACTGACATATCTGTAAGTTGCTGACAATTGTCAAACTGTTTGGTTTTAAAACTGCTTTGTAGCAAACACACAATAAAATGTTGTCCAACAAAATTTAGTATCTCATAACAAAAACAAAACAATGTCAAATCATTGTAACTTATAAATATTGATAAGAGTTAACAAAACAAATTACAGATTGTCATCTAATTACCTATTAGTGGAAGCTTACATCATTATACATTCAGATCATTAATATATAAATAATTCACAATACAAACAGCAACCATAAGGAACAGATTCAACACATTAAACTTAAAATACTTTATTTTACAATCTCAAAATGTGTATCACCAACTGTAAGTATTTCCATGATAAATATATCATGACACAATCATTGCAATAGATAGCAAATTACCAGAAAACCATGTGCTAATTTTGTGTTCTTGACAGTTACATCATATTTTATCACTTTCTTGTATTTGTTTTCCAACCATATGAATACAATGTTCAGGATATTTCATCCTCAAAGTTAGTCGTAATTATGAATCAAAGATTCAACAACAAAGTAATAACTGAAATCGTGCAAATTCGGTAACTATTTTTTCTTGTACAAAATGGAGGCAACTGTGGATAATTTTTTGCACTGCATTGTGGGTAAAAATTATGGTATAAATAGTTAACTTTTTACAAGATGAGCCCTTATACCAATGACAATGTTTCGAAAGGAGAACCATTACATGTCATTAACATAATACCTTCCAGAAAATTATCAACAATAGCTTCTAAATTAGGCAGATTAGTACAGAATTTTCTGCATCTACCATTTTCTGCTATAAATAAAACTATTCATACTTTACAGAGAACTATACTCGTACTTCACACGACTAGTCATATTTCAAAGAACTACACTTGTACTTTACAGATAACTACACTCATAATTCACATGACTAGTCATATTTAAAAAACACTAAACTCATACTTTACATTGAACTACACTCATACATCTAATGACTAGTCATATTTCAAAGAACTACACTCGTACTTTACATAGAACTACTCATACTTTACATAGAACTACACTCATACTGTATAGAGAACTACACTCATACTTTACATTGAACTACACTCATACTTTACATAGAACTACTCATACTGTACAGAGAACTACACTCATACTGTACAGAGAACTACACTCATACCTCCAAGAGCTACACGTACTTTGCAGAAAACTGCATTCATATTTCACAAAACTAGCCATACTTCAAACATCTACATTCATACTTTACAGATAACTATACTCATACTTCACATGACTAGTCATATTTCAAAGAACTACGCTCATACTTTTACAAAGAACTACACCCACACTTAATAGAACTACAAATACTTTACAAAGAACTGCTCTCATGCTTTACAGAGACCTACACTAATACTTTAAAGTGAGCTTCATTCATACTTCACAGAGAACTACACCCATACTACACAGACAGCTACAAAGAAATAACTACAGCTTTTCTGCTAGGAACAAACTGTAATATAGTCCATTAACTTACTATTTTTTCTGAGAAAAATACTATATGAGATAACAATCAAAACATTTTGGCATTATTCAACTTTAAGCAAGATAAAACATTAGCAAATGTTAGTATTAGCATTAAATTTTAGCAAACATTACAATAATAGCAAATAAAAAAAATATTAGCAAAATAAAATTTCAATAAATGAAAGTATATTATTAAATTTAGCAAAATGTCAGCATATTAGCCTCATTCAATTGCTGCAAATGCTACCATATTAGCAAGACAAATTTGTGGTAATTCAGTGCTGTACAAAAATATAGCTAGTTTAGTGCTCATAGATTATACTGTCTAAGCAAAGTGAAAGTGCTCACTCGTTATGTTAATAAGCTAAGATATAATGAAGTGTGGTCACTTTATTACATGGTTTATAAACTGCATATTGCATGAAATACTGCCAGTGGCGGTGAATTTAAAGTAAAACTTGTAGACAAATATTTTTAGCAGTATTCATTAAAAGCAATATCAACATGAGCACATGCTCAATTATTAGTCTGGAAAATGCAAAATGTTGACTACTAATATATAAGCCATGTTCCAGAGACATTCATCGGGATAATTATTGATGTTAATGTTTCATTAATTAGTGTTAATGATTCATACATTGTGATCTTTTCACCAAAGTGATTTTAATGTGAATTCAAATTTAGTGACAATTAGTTTGTTTGCTAAATTTGGTAAATTTTATGTTTGTTAATATTTTGTGATTTATAAATCTTTCAGTCAATGGTTCATACATTGTGATCTTTTCACTAAAGTGATTTTAATGTGAATTCAATTTTAGTGACAATTTGTTTGTTTGCTAAATTTGGTAAATTTTATATTTGTTAATATTTTGTGATTTATAAATCTTTCAGTCAATGGTGAAGTTATGTCTTAAAATCAGCAATATTTTACTCAATCTAAACGAAAGTTTTACAGCATAAAGTGGCAGACATTCAGGTGACAAAAAACATATATGCTATCCAATTGCCTTCAATACTAAATACAGATTAAGCCTTACAAACTGCATCTCTACTTTCCAATTTTAGATCTAATTTTATTTTAATTTTAAATTTTAAGATTAATTTTAGATCTATGTTTAAAATTGGGAATGAGAAAGTTATGTGTAGATTTTTGAAACTACTTCGATTAACCTCAAATACAACATACTATTCATGGAAAACACGAGGTCCTATGGTCATTCATTTGGCTAATACTAAACCTAATGCAATAGCACCGGGACAGGACTGGTGTCCAATTTTTCTTCTATTACTAACAGAAGCTATGTTTTAATAGTAAAATCACATCATCTGCACAAATCTAAAACACCAGAATGGTTCTATTTAAATCTATCCAGTTCTGAGCAGTTTTTGAGAAAATCTTATTGTTGGATAGATATACACTATTTGATGGCTAATTCCTATCACTTGTATGAATCGGAAAAGCATCAATAACAGGATATACTATCTGGAAATCCAGTCTCGACTGCTCGCGTCTTATTTGAAAAGCTGAAAACAGCAAATGCTGAAAGATGATGTATAACAGACACTGCATAACAGATTCAGGGACATACCATAAGCACACTAAAACATTATTTAAAAACAATTAGCCTCAATGTGCCTGCATTGGCTCAAATGGCCGGCACCTATCTACAAGAAAAATGAAATGGCAGATGGCCAAGGAATTTGGGTTAGTATATTGCTTTCTGACAGTTAAAGGTTTTACATTTTTATCTATATTGGATAGCATGGCCTCTACAGTGGTAAGAAGTTCAACCAATCCAAGAACATAACCTCTAGAATGGAAAAAAGTTTAACCAATTAGAGAATATGGCCTCTAGAGTGGTAAGAAGTTCGACCAATCAGAGAACATGTTTTCCAGAATGGTAACAAGTTAAACTAATCAGAAACCATGTCCTCAAGCATATGAAAAATCTCTACCAATCATAGAAAAAAGACCTCTAGAGTGGAAAAAAGTTTAACCAATCAAAGAACATGGCCTCCAGAGTAGAAAAAAGTTTAACCAATCAAAGAACATGGCCTCTAGAGTGGAAAAAAGTTTAACCAATCAAAGAACATGGCCTCTAGAGTGGAAAAAAGTTTAACCAATCAAAAGCAGTAATATCTCATTATTATGCATTTATTATTTATTATGTTCTAATTTTTTTAACCAAATATGGATAATAAACATGGCTTCCAGAGTGCAAAAGCTCAGCCAACCACATGCAAGATCATTTCATTAATGTGTAGACATCACTCATATTCAAAATCTTTTAAGATTTTTATGAAATTAGTATACATTCAAAATTCAATCAAATATCATAAAATATGGCCTCATGTGTAGTAACAAGCTCAGTAAATCAGATGTGAGATCAACTGATTATTATGTGTGGATGCAGTGTTGCATCTTGGATCCTAAAAGTTGGGCATACAGCTGGGGATACTGTGTAATGAACTCAGCCAATCAGAAACAAAATCACCTTATTAATATGCATGGGTTGTTCTAATTTCAAACTTCTCTGAGATACTGATGACATAACCCCATATTCCATGTTTAATGAAAATCTGATCAGAAAATATGGTCAACAAGCAATTGCTGACAGACTGACACCAGACACTATAAGATGGACATATGACAGATGAATTGTCATATAATAAATCACATGCCCCAAATAAACATTCATTTTGAAAGTAAGCGAAGAAACCTAAAGACAATGCCATCATTCAAAGTCATACAGACTGGACAGCTGACTGCTTGCCATCAAAGTTGATGATGAAGATGACGATCCATTGTCCAGCTTTAATTTACGCTTTTTACTGGATGATTTGGATGAACTGGTTTTTACTGGAGGTCTCTTTTTGGACCCAGAACCTGTGGAAAAAAAAGAAAGCTACAATTTTACATCAAATATTTAAGTAGATAATCCTCTAGATTATCACTATTATATGAAAGACATAAGAATAAAATAAATCCTCCTTCTCAGTTATAACTATTCACTTTCTCCACATAAAACAAAAGTAAACAAAAAAGGATATTGCTTATATACAAAAATAAAATGAATTAATGTATGCACACCCATTAAAATACTTTCAGAACTGAAGATGGTAAAACAATCCATATATATATATATATATATATATATATATATATATATATATCAGGTGTTCATTCATTGGTAGGACAGTATGATCTATTTCAAAGAGTAAATGAAATCAGTATTTGATCTTTCACAAGAAACACTCAAATTTATACTACTACTACTACTACTACTACTACTACTACTACTACTACAACTAATAATAATAATAGTGACTAATCCAGATAGCAAAGATGAGGTTTTCTTGTATTATTAACCTCCCCATATTCTACAGATGAATCAAGTACATTTTTTGTACAGTCAGAGATGGTGACAGTCTGACACAGCATGTGAGAGTCTGATGCGGAAAGCGACAGAGTGACACAGAGTGTGACAGTCTGATGCAGAAAGTAACAGTGACACAGACTGTGACAGTCTGATACAGAAAGCAACAGTGACACAGACTGTGACAGTCTGATACAGAAAGCAACAGTGACACAGACTGTAATGGTCTGATACAGAAAGCAACAGAGTGATACAGACTGTGATGGTCTAATACAGAAAGCAGAGTGACACAGACTGTGACAGTCTGATACAGAAAGAAATAGAGTAACACAGATGTGACAATCTGATACAGAACTTGAAAAATGTGCTTTAGTATTATGATTGATCCATATACTGATTGTCCACACCATTTCAACTCTATCATTAAACTAATTATTTAAAGTTCAGGTACAGTGACCTCTTTCTATAACACTTTCCAAAGAAGATACACAAGTGTAGTGTTATGCAAGATGGCCTTGTTCTGGGGTAAATTGTTTGTTTATTTTTATGGTTTAGCGCCATTTTTCAGCACACAATAGGCTATACATGGCAGCCAGTATTAAAGGTGGAGGAAGAACCCAGAAAACCCCAGAAAGAACCACCGACCCACAAGAAGCTACTGGCATGCTTTCTCACATACCCACATTGGCCAAATCCGAGACTCGAACCCACGCAGACAGAGGTGAGATGGCAGTGATCCGTAACGGACAGCGCCTTAGACCACTTGGCCACTCAGGGCCCCAGGGTAGATTGTAATTATGACTGTAATAATGAACTGTTATATGCAATACACAAAATGGTTGGGGTAGATTTTATGTAGTCTGATGATCAATTATAATCATCCTGAAAGTAAAATATTATGGGATGAAATAATTCGACAGCAATTTCAGCAATGATATCCATCCTTATTGACTGGAACCCTTACCATACATGTTTGTTTACATGTTTGTTGATTTTGTAAATGTTTACAGGCAGTATATTACATTAAGCCATTAAGATTTGTAAACACTTCTTACCCTATTGTAAACACTGCAGCCTTACCCTATTGTAAACACTGCAGCCTTACCCTATTGTAAACACTGCAGCCTTACCCTATTTTAAACACTGCAGCCTTACCCTATTGTAAACACTGCACCTTACCCTAATGTAAACATTGCAGCCATACCTAACATAAACACTGCACCTTACCCTAGTGTAAACACTGCAGCTTTATCTAATGGAAACAATGCGCCTTACCCTAATTTAAACACTACAGCCTTACCCTAAAATAAACACTGCAGCTTTACTCTATGGTAAACATTGCACCTGACCCTAATGTAAACATTGCACCTGACCCTAATGTAAACACTGCAGCCTTACCTAATGTAAACACTGCACCTGACCCTAATGTCAACACTACAGCCATACCTAACATAAACACTGCAGCTTTACTCTATGGTAAACATTGCACCTTACCCTAATTTAAACACTGCACCTGACCCTAATGTAAACACTACAGCCTTACCTAATGTAAACACTACAGCCTTACCCTAATTTATGCACTTACCCTAATTTAAACAGTGCAGCCTAACCCAAATTTAAACACTGCAGCCTTACCCTGTTGTAAACACTGCAGCATAACCCAAATTTAAACACTGCAGCCTTACCCTGTTGTAAACACTGCAGCCTTACACTAATTTAAACATTGCAGCCTTACTAAACCGTACTGTCACTACCTAACAATACAGGTATATACTATGTCACAAAATGACTTATAATGTGTATTGCATGATATCATGATGTATGTAAATCCACCAATTATTTGATACAAAAAATACAAGTTATCATTAGATATCAATGGAGTTTAACTCTACAAGTTATCATTAGATATCAATGGAGTTAAACTCTATAAGTTATCATTAGATATCAATGGAGTTAAACTCTACAAGTTATCATTAGATATCAATGGAGTTAAACTCTACAAGTTATCATTAGATATCAATGGTGTTTAACTCTGAAAATAAACCTTAGTAGTTAAGTACTTGATGATATTTCTATGGTCAAAATACAAAATTCTAAGATTAAAATCGATGGAATAACGAGTTTTCAAAATTTTCAAAAACATACTGGACGTAATACAACCAGACTATCACTTTAACATGTCACAAAATCATTAGAAAACGCAATGAGTACTGTAATGGTACAGTTTACACCTAGGACCATATGACTCAAAAATAGAGTGGCTTCTTTCTTACCCCAAGCGCAAACCATTCTCAGAGTTTGGCACTGGTTTGTGATCTAGAAAATAGTTAATGTGCAGAAAGTAAAACTGATGAATGGTGAGACACACAGCAAGACAGATGGCCAAACATCAAAACATGGTGGCAATAAGAAGTAAACTTCTTCTTCTAGTTTTTTTTATTATTATTGCTAATTTTTTTCTAAGCCATACTAATGATTGTTGGGTCAAGATATAATGAATATTCATCAGAATAAAAAACTTACTATTGGTTGTTGGGTAAAGATATAATGAATATTCATCAGAATAAAAAACTTACCATTAGTTGTTGGGTAAAAATATAATGAATATTCATCAGAAAAAAAACAACTTACTATTGGTTGTTGGGTAAAGATATAATGAATATTCATCAGAAAGAAAACCTTACTATTGGTTGTTGGGTAAAGAAATAATGAATATTCATCAGAAAGAAAACCTTACTATTGGTTGTTGAGTTGGAATCTGCAGGAGAGGAATTAGAAGAGGCTGCTTCCCATTGCAGTGACTCGCGTAGTGACTGGCTGTCTCCATCATCGTATGTGTCAATATCAATCTGATCATCATCCTCTGTAATCCCACTGAAATTATCATAGAATCATGTGTACTACTATGACAATCATTTCTTATAAGATTATGCATTGTCTATGACAGATGTCACCAATAAATAACCACTGTTGTGATGACCACACCAACTTAAGTTTATTAAATTTCAATTGAAAAGATCACCAACAAAAGATTATGATTATCATCCAATACTAAATACTTATATAAAAGCTGCTGAATACTGTACTGAACTGTACTTATTTTACCTATATAACAACTGCTGAATACTGTACTGAACTGTACTTATTTTCCCTTTATAACAACTGCTGAATACTGTACTGAACTGTACTTATTTTCCCTTTATAACAACTGCTGAATACTGTACTGAACTGTACTTATTTTCCCTTTATAACAACTGCTGAATACTGTACTGATCTGACTCTGAAATAAGTTTGGGAATTCTAAGTAGCAGTTGCTGCTTGGCTGGATGTCATGACATAATTCATCAAGTGTTATTATAGATGTTAGTTAAATATAAAAATATATCAGTACATTAACCTAAATCACACAGTAATCACATCATAAACTTTGTAAATATACTTGGGAACCTCACCATATTGTGTTTAATTATAACATAAATAAAACACAATCATGTTATGGATCCTGACATTTTATCTTCATTGTTCCTTATTCCATGACACTAATCAAATACATAAGCCAAGCTGACAAACTGATAAAAATTATACAGTTAAGAGACATACAGCTTTCATAAAATTACAAGTATATGTTGACTGACATTTGCTGATTCCCATCCTATCCCTTCCACCACCACCACCTCAACTAATTCATCAATACTTATTGTTGTTGTTGTTGTTGTTGTAGGGTTTAATGCCATTTTTCAGCACACGATATGCTATACATGGCAGCCAGTATTAATGGTGGAGGAAGAACCCAACGAAAATCCCCAAATGAACCAGCAACCCATGAGAAATTACTGACAAGCTTTCTCAAATACCCACACTGGCCGAATCTGAGACTCGAACCCACGTAGAGGTGAGATGGCAGTGATCCGGAACAAAGAGCACTTTTAGACCACTCGGCCACCCCACCCCCCATCAATATTTGTATCGTTCTCGACATTCGCCTGTTTGCTACATAACACTGTTAACAGTTATGGACCAGAACTACTGCTTTATTGTGTAGGTTACTCTGTATGCAAAGATATTGATTGTACAGACACTGTTTTGATATTTAACAAAGAGCAAACAAAATTAAATATGGAGGAAAGTTTTACATTTTGTAACCATTTATCATTTAAAGATTTTTTAAATGTTGATTTTTTTTGTTGCTTGATTAGGATTTTAAACGTAGCTTTAACAATTTTTCAATCATATCGCTATGATGTCTGCAGTGAAGCAGTTTATAGTGATGTCTAGCAGCTGGGGCATCATGACCAGACATTTAGCATGATGTCCCACCTAGTCACATTATCCTGACACCAGGCCGACCAATCCTAACACTAACCTCTTAATGCTGAGCACGAAGCAAGGGAGCTGTTAGTACCATTTTTGTAAGTCTATGGTATGACTCGGCCAGGGATCAAACCCACAACCTTTTTTTAAATAATTTAGACCGATTTTCATGAACAAAATATCATGTACTCCTATTGTCAACTTGGAAACAATGTGTCTGAAAAGTTTAGAAGTGTAGATTGACGCAATGAAGGCAACATGATGTTCAACTAACAAATTTGTAAAGTACACTATGAGCTTTAATGACCTTCGGTTTAATTTCAGAAACTGGAGCTCCAAACCTCATTATTGTCAATGACTTCATGCTAAATCTCAACTCAAGATACATTTCATGTCTTTTTTAATATGGGGATGGCATTCATCTCACCAGATGTGAGTAATACTTAAATCACAGTGACATGATGTTTATTAAATGGGATTGTTACCTGTCCTGATTTTTTTTTCTAACCAGGGGCAAGTATATAAATATTCTTTATATGCCATAAAGAAACTGATTGGCTTCACAATGTTGCATGACATATCCAGGCTTTACTGCAACATAAAAACAAAATCTAAATCATGCAAGTGCTTTAGTTGAACAACATGGATAGACTAAAGACTCTGAGGTATCCCTGTAAAGTTGGGGGCACTTTACTGATATTATGAAGTTCTGAGAGTGACAGGTCTATGGTAAAGTTATTTGCATTTGCAATGAATATCAAATATATAGAACGTAAAAAAGTTATCAGCTATTTTTTCTACAATTTACCTCTGATGTCTTGGAAGTGACCAAACAGAGCTAGCAGTTTTTTTTATTGCTGTACATCAAAATTAAGGCCAAGCTGTATATTTGATAACCCAAATTACACTCATCAATCATATACCACAATAAAGGGAATAAAAGTTCTTTTTAAAATGGCTAAGATATACAAGGTCTTGTTTTAAATAGCCTATAAAAACAGCAAGGAATACTGGGGAAATATGTTTCCTTTAAAAATGTAACCCTATGCAAAAATATGTAACTAAAGACTGATTCCCTGACCAACATCACTAAATCTAATATGAAAACCAAGTTCAGACAAAACTCAGACAAGTCAATAACCAAACTGAAAATAAAAATCATATTGTTGTATTTTTTGCTATTGTTCTGCAAGTTCATAATTTAACGATCATTTTAGCCTGAATTACAGTAACATTGTAAGGGAAGGCAGGTTTGGAGTGACTGAAATGTCAGGCTGGTCAATAAACGGCTTCATATTCCTTGACCACTACACTGTGTCGTTATTATATCTGATTTGATAACAGCATGTAGAAGACTTACCTTGTACCTAAAAGAAAATGACGGACCTGCCGTCTTTGTTCATCTGTATGTTGGGGACATCGAAGAGATCTGTAATAAAATGCAAATTCATGTAAGACTAAAATGCCCTACTGGTAGTTCTCACTTAGTTCTTTTCTAAATCAATTGTTAATGATAATCACCCATGGTTATCCTTCTTTGTTGATTTAAATGTCACTGTTGCTGCAACAAAGTGACACCCCTAAGTCTTGATCCTTTAAAAGCAATCGTGGAGAAATTCAAGGACCTTAAGATAATTCATTTTGCAAATAAATCTGGATTATAGGATAAAAGAAAATAAAAAAGTGGCCTTGACCTATGGCCATCTGAGCTGAAACTTAATTGTTCCTCACATTATACACCCAATACAAGTTTCACGTTTGTCGGAGAATATGTTCAAAATGTGAAATAATACAAAAACCTAAAGAAATTAAACAACAGATCCCCAATTATACAATTCCTAGGTTTGTTGGTTTTAATGTCGCTTTTAACACATTAATGTCTTTATCATGCAGAGGAAATCGAATCTAGAAGCCCTTCCCGAGAGCAACTGTTTAGGGATAGGAGAAAGTAAAATACTGACTATATAAGCAGATGTCTAATCCAGTCAATTTATGAAAGGTGATGATGTTAATAGTACAGTATGAAAGCTAAACCTAAAAAACATCTGGCAAATAAGGCATGCGAGGAAATTATAAGAGTTTAAATGGTAAATGAATCAGACCACTAATTATTCACTGAGCAAGATACCAGTCTTGAATTGGAAGAACACTAAATATTGTACTTAATACATGCATATCAGGACATAAATTGTAATATCAGTATGGAATTTTTCATTTTTAATTTTGACAAATGTATTCATTCAACTTCTACATAAATTCAGTCTGTTCATATATATTAATACTGTATCCATTTAAGTTTACATTATAATTAAATTTATATTAATACTGTATATAATTAAGTTTACATAACAATTCAATTTATATTAATACTGTATATATTTAAATTTAAATGACAATTACACCTACATTGATACATGATACATTTAAGTTTACATAATTACATTTACATTAATACTGTATATATTTAAGTTTACATAACAATTCAATTTATATTAATACTGTATATATTTAAATTTAAATGACAATTACACCTACATTGATACATGATACATTTAAGTTTACATAATTACATTTACATTAATACTGTATATATTTAAGTTTACATAACAATTCAGTTTATATTAATACTGTATATATGGAAGTTTCCATAACAATTAATCTATCTTAATATTATATACATTTGAGTTACATAACAATCACAAGTTTAAAAAGTACTGTGAGACTAAATTTATGGCAAGATGAAATGTGTTGTATTTTCTGACTAAATCACTATTTTTGGGAATAATGTGATTTTATTCAAGGACATTTTGGACTATATCATTGTGATACATCAAACCTGTAAGCACATCACCACTATTCAGAACACCACTGGATATCATTAGGACTATTTTATTCTTTTGGGACCGCTCCGATAGCCATGTGGTTAGAGAATCTGCAGCGGGAGCTCGTGGATTCGATCCCTGGCTGAGTCATACCAAAGACTTACAAAACAGGTACTAACAGCTGCCTCGCTTAATGCTCAGCATTAAGAGGTTCGTGTTAGGACTGGTCGGCCTGGTGTCATGATAATGTGACTGGGTGGGACATCATGCTACATGTCTGTGGCATGGTACCCAGTGCTAGACATCATTATAAACTGCCTCATTGCAGACATCACAGCGATATAACTGAATTTTTTTTAAATCTATGTTAAAAATCCTTATCAAACTAACAAAATTCTCTTTTGGACTTGTGAAAGACCTTTTACTGTTATTGAGCTTAAAGTCATAATATGAAAACAGTCTTTTTAACAATTTTCACAATGTATTCAAGGGAAATAAATTATCTGTTGAATTTTACATATCTTGATGGTTTTTGATCTTTATTTGTTGTTGTTGTAGGGTTTAACACCATTTTCCAGCACAAGATAGGCTATACATGGTGGCCAGTATTAATGGTGGAGAAAGAACCTGGGAAAACCCCGGACCCACAAGAAGCAGTGACTGGCAAGCTTTCTCACATACCAACATTGGCCGAATCCAGGACTTGAACCCATGCAGACAGAGGTGAGATGATGGTGATCAGTAACGGAGAGCGCCTTAGACCACTTGGCCACTCAAACCCCCCCCCCCCATTCTTTTTGTGCTCTTTATATTACTTAGTTCAAAACCTTAAGAGTCAAAACACAGGTCAAATACAAAATTACTTCAAATATTTAGCTCACACATTTCCAGTCTTAACAATTACCTTTGCAAGTAAGTAAATATAATTTAAATCTGACCAAAACATATAAAATACACCAGTTATCTTTTTCTTGTTGAATATCATATAAGGGAAAATTTCTATTTTTGCATTTTATCTTGAAAAATCAAGTATGTTTAATTTCAATGATGATCAATCTTTAAAATCCATTAACGACGTTAAATGTTTGCAATTTTCAATTGGCTGCAAAAGTTGTGGGAAAAAAAATCACATGGAAATTTCCCCAAACACTATAATCAGAGTAAACTAAATATGGTTGTGATAACCGTCAACAAAATACCTTCAGTGATCATGTTATAATGATACTAACTTAGTGCACATTTTCTTTGTATGTTCAGATATCACTCCACAAGTCTGTAAAATAGAAAAATGATCAATAGTATTTTGCATAAAGTTATGTGTTTATTCAATGAAATTTCAAACAAAAAGTCATCAAGGAAAAGGGTAAGAAAAATTTTGCAACAAGAAATGTAGAAATAAATTTCACATCTAACATATACACTTGTTTATAAGTTAGACATAACTGCACACTGCAGAGACCCACATCTGCCATCACATAAGGCAGATCTAGGTCTTCACAGTTTGTTAGGAGTGATCAGTAGAATAAACAATACAGACCCTGACCTGGTGGTGCATAATGCTACAGCTGATTACAATCTCTGCTGTTTGCAGTAATGTTGTAACTGACATGTAAGCAAATATGAAAGTAATTTTTCTATGACAATTTATGTCAAAATCTTTAAAAACAAATCTAAAATGTATTCATTATCATTCATAAGGTAACGTAAACTCTGGTCAAGTTTATTAACATTTGTATTTGTATCAAGGAGAACTGGAAAATATAACCTAGACTGGTTTACATATAACCTAGATCTATATAATGTTTAGATGGTAATTACTTACTGCCATGAGAAGTGATCTTCTTTCTTCTGAAATGAAAGATACAACGGACAATGTGAGACACACCTAAAGTAATTTACTTATATAAAAATACAGGAATATTAGATGTACACACCTAAAGAAATTTACTTATATAAAAATACAGGAATATTAGATGTACACACCTAAAGTAATTTTCCCATTTACAAATAAAAATATTAGATATATACACCTAAAGTAATTTACTCATAGATGTACACACCTAAAGTAATTTATTCATAGATGTACACACCTAAAGTAATTTATTCATAGTTGTACACACCTAAAGTAATTTATTCATAGATGTACACACCTAAAGTAATTTATTCATAGTTGTACACACATAAAGTAATTTATTCATAGATGTACACACCTAAAGTAATTTACTCATAGATGTACACACCTAAGTAATTTACTCATAGATGTACACACCTAAAGTAATTTACTCAGATGTACACACCTAAAGTAATTTACTCATAGATGTACACACCTAAAGTAATTTACTCATAGATGTACACACCTAAAGTAATTTACTCATAGATGTACACACCTAAAGTAATTTACTCATAGATGTACACACCTAAAGTAATTTCTTCAGGTACAAATATAAGAACATTAGATTTACACACCTAAAGTAATTTCCTCAGGTACTAATATTGTCTGGGTCTATGCATGTTGTTAAGAGTAGTCAGTAGAACGAACAACATAGACCCTTATCTGCCAGAACATCTATGCTGCTTAGCATTGAGCTACACTTAGAAATGGGTATTGACAGTACTTAAACAAAAGCATAAGATTATATTTCAATTACTTCCATTGTTAATTAATGACAGGTTTACAAAGACACAAATAATGGGCAAAAGAGCTAACTCAAAATATAACAAAGCTGCCATACATGGATGGAGAGTTAACGGTGAAACTACAGGCCTCTTCCAAATTCATGGCAAGAATACAACTAAAAAAAAAAGCATAACTTACCTATTGACATATATTCATATGAATGCACGGAGAGGTCAGGTGTGTTTGATCTTTCATGTTTTTCTGCATGGTGGTCACCTGAATTAATCAAGAATGCTGCAACCTGAGATTAACTTGACACAAAATTTCTAAGTAATAAATTCAGCTCATTATATAATTACCTGTACAAGGAATAAATCACCTATGCAAACATGTCAGATTAAAAAATTACCTGTACAAGGAATAAATCAGCTATGCAAGCATGTCAGATTGAAAGATTACCTGTACAAGGAATAAATCACCTATGCAAGCATGTCAGATTATAAATTACCTGTACAATGAATAAATCACCTATGCAAGCATGTCAGATTATAAATTACCTGTACACAGAATAAATCACCTATACAAGCTTGTGAGATTATAAATTACCTGTACAATGAATAAATCACCTATGCAGACATGTTTGCTCCTTCTATTAAAAGTAAATACATAAATCAACTGTAAAGAGAGTTGATTACTAGTACAAGACACGCTCATACTTTTTATGCATGGTTATCATAAAACAGAATGTTTGCACTACGTGACTCATTCTGATTTGTTTTGGCAACATGTCTGGAAGAAGCACAAGATAACTATAAATAATATTTCTGTCACTTTTTTTCTCACAGTAACAGTAAAAAACAAGACAGACAAAAATCTTTTTCTAAGGGATGTTCCAGTAAACATATACCCCCCCCCCCCCAGAGGGGAAGACACTTTCAAATTCAACCAACCCACAACAGAAGCAAGTTTTAAAAAATTACTATCGACTGTCAGATATGTTTTAATTGAAAAACACTGCCCCCTACAAACAAAATTTAACACTGAATTTTGTCACAGATCAACCAATTTGGGTTGGTGGTCTTTTGGGGTTGTCCCTCCACCTAATATATTGGCTGCTGTATATAGTCTATCATGTACTGAAAAGTGGCATTAAAAAACAAAAAAAAACAAACGAAACCAAAATAAACCATCCAATCAACTATGATAACAGAAGCAAAGGCAAAAGTACTAGTCAATTTTTGCCACAGCTGTATGAGTTTATAAATTTTGGTTCCAATAATTTTTGTAGAACTCTGAATATCATCAATTATGCTTTTCTGATAGTTACCTAAAAGTCATCAGTTGATACAAATGGATTTTTCATGGTGAGCATATGAGATGGAGAAGCCTTGACCAATCCTGCATCACACGCTGCCAAAAAGTTTACATTTTTAACTTGCTTCAAGTTCCTCTAACAATGTCCATTATTCCAACCAGAACTGTTATAACTTATGCAAACGATATTCACCATCATCTGGAGAATGCATCTGTAATAATATATTTAACAAAGTATGAAAATGCATCAATGTTTTTCAATGATGCATTTGAATTGAGCAAATTTTTGTGAATATGCATATCAGAATGAAATGCTGTTGTTGTTGTAGGGTTTAACACCATTTTTCAGCATACGATAGGCTATACATGGCGGCCAGTATTATTGGTAGAGAAAGATCCCAGGGCACCCCCACCCACCCCAAAAGGCCACCGACCCACAAGAAGCTATTGGCAAGCTTTCTCACATAACTACATTAGCCAACTCGAACCCACGCAGACAGAGGTGAGATGGCAGTGATCCTTAACAGAGAGTGCTTTAGACCACTCTGCCACTCGGGGCCCCCAAGAGTGAAATGCAATCGGGAAACTAAATCATAGATCTACATTTCTTGATGCATTCTGCTCAGATTCCATGTTTCTGCACAAAACTCAAGAGAGCTAATTCAGTTCCCATAGTAACCTGTGCAAACACCATGATATTAAAATTCAATAGCTTAAAATTTTGAGTGCTCATGATCAAATTTGTAGTTTAGACACATCTATGGCAGCAGCAATTGTGAAAAGAAAACCATAAACAGCTGCACCATTTTTTGGATCTAAACCAATTTGAAATGAGTGCTTTCAATACTACACCAAAGAGTCAGGTAATGATTTCAGTAATGAGTCTTCCAAACTCGGGTCTGTAAAGGGACGGAAATTATGTTAATAAAACAATGTCCGACTTTTTTCAGTTACAAGCAGGATAAGCTCTCAAAAGGTTCTTTTTACTAAAATCTTATTTTCATTATCAACCAATCGGGGACAGTTAAACCCATATATGCTCTATTTAGTCTTCACTGATTTATGGTTCTCATTCTTTCATATACATGAAATGGGAGTCCTTCAACAATGGTTGTATGCCTTTTCAACCATGCTGACTGGATAACCAGAGACCAATAAAATCAAATAAAATGGTCAATTTATCTCTCCTATATGAATGCTGCCAGGATTCAGATTTTAATCTAAGTTTTTTGTGTGGGTGATCTCCATCAAAGAAGTGGTGGCAAGAGGAATAGCCATTGTTAAATATCTCCCTAACACTTAAATATCTGTCACCCTTTCTTACTGTTCCACTCTGTTAAGGTTCTACTGAAATAAAAATACTCGAAGAGATGTCATCTCTAGTTGTATAGCAATTAGTACTGTGATGTCATTGGGCATGGTCATGTGGCTGTGGTGGTCTCTTTGTTGGGATGGCAGAAAGACCATAGGCTTACTCCATATTTGACAGCTAATTATAATGTTGTCAAAAGAATTAAAAAATTTCTAACAATTCAGTTGCATTCGGATTATATACTTGATTTGAAGTCAATGAACAGGTTAATAATAATAATAATAATAATAATAATAATAATAATAATAATAATAACTAGGAAATAATTTACCTTGAGACCCTCATAAAAAGGAATTTATTGATTTTAGCTGCATCTCTGAAGCCACTGGACATATTGAGTTTGGAAAAAGGAAAAAGTGGAGGGATTTTTAATCTCAACTGGAATACTGGTTCTAAAATGGATGTGTTTATTTTGGAGCCATGTTCCTCCATCACATTCAAGATTTGAATATACCAAAGGTGAAATTAGTACAGCTACATTCTAAAGTACTATCATGGCTACTTCAAATGTTATTTAATGTGAGACTTTAATGCTTCAGTGATTTTTGAGGTTAAAAATGAATTTCTTTTCAAACAACTCAATTTGGTGAAGATTACATTGTTTTTATTGATACCAAGAAAATTCTGTTGTGTTATTTCTAACAACACAATGTAATATGGCAATAATTTCTGCTTACATGAAGTTGATCCACCTTTTGCTTTAGTCCTTTGTTAATAGTTTTAGAATTTTCAACCAAACTGAACATTTTTTTACCTTTTGACATAATCACAAATATTTAGATTGCAAGAAAATAGAAGTTACAATTTTATTAAAAGTATTGGTACCAGTAAAACAAAAGATGGCAAAAAAGAATCTGGATAAACAGATTGGTAGTGTAGTAAATAATCCATAAATCAGAATGACATCAAGTATTTTTTCATCAATTTCATCGTTAGTTAATGACACTGCTTCCAATTGATGTGTACTAGATACATGTAATATTAATCTAATTTGTAATACAAATACTAAATAATGGCTTGAAACTAAAGGTCTGCCGAAAATATCACCATGCTCAAAATATACATAGGAACAACAAACAAAAAAAACGGACAAATTTTATCCATCTTGCTTTTGAGTTTACACATACCAGTCAGTTCCTTATGTTTAATGTCATTTAATTTTTGCACATAGAGAGCATGTACTTCATTTGATAATACATCTGCATGATATGAAAGTTAGTCTCGTTATTCCTGTGTTGCCATAGTGGTTATGCCAACTATAGATCTACATACACTTAATTATATTGTATGGGGATTCTCTGTATGCCAACTATAGATCTACACACACTTAATTATATTGTATGGGGATTCTCTGTATGCCAACTATAGATCTACACACAATTATATTGTATGGGGATTCTCTGTATGCCAACTGTAGATCTACATACACTTAATTATATTGTATGGGGATTCTCTGTATGCCAACTATAGATCTACACACACTTAATTATATTGTATGGGGATTCTCTGTATGCCAACTATAGATCTACATACACTTAATTATATTGTATGGGGATTCTCTGTATGCCAACTATAGATCTACACACACTTAATTATATTGTATGGGGATTCTCTGTATGCCAACTATAGATCTACATACACTTAATTATATTGTATGGGGATTCTCTGATATAGATCTACATACACTTAATTATAT
The DNA here is from genome assembly GCA_030141615.1 of Unio pictorum. Taxonomy (NCBI): domain Eukaryota; kingdom Metazoa; phylum Mollusca; class Bivalvia; order Unionida; family Unionidae; genus Unio; species Unio pictorum. The sequence goes on from JARLTB010000312.1 coordinate 1,927,995, forward strand.
TGTATGGGGATTCTCTGTATGCCAACTATAGATCTACACACACTTAATTATATTGTATGGGGATTCTCTGTATGCCAGCTATAGATCTACATACACTTAATTATATTGTATGGGGATTCTCTGATATAGATCTACATACACTTAATTATATTGTATGGGGATTCTCTGATGTTCCCTATGAGCATTTATCTGTTAACTGCTTCTGAATTTAATATGATCCTCCTTCTCTCTGTACGAATATTATTCTGTGCTGAGAACTACCTTTCATTGTGTGCTGTTTAAAACACATATGCATTACTAGCTTGAACAAGTTGCTGTTCTTTATGGTGTTCAATTTTCAACATCTCACAGGTATTGCCCCATGGGTATTCTCTCTTGAATATCTCTGTTCCAAAAAGAAAGGTTTTCACTAACATGAACTCTGCAAAAATTTCACTCCCTTGAATCAGTGCTTTGCTGCCTCTTATGCCAGATTTTTTACTTCCAAAATGCTGTACTAGGGTTTTAAGTCCAACATTTCCTGTCTGCTTGTTCAGACATGGGTACCTTGAATAAATATAACCAGCATCCTGTCCATCCAACATGTACATCAGGCTTGCACTCAACATCAATTTCGGGCTCAAAATCACACATAGGTATTTCCAGTGACATTTTCCCAATGTCCAACAGACTGATATACATAAAATTCATTGTCATCATAGCTATCACCAGCCAGTATTTGCCGACTGAAAACAACATATAACGACAAACCCTTATGTGATTCAGCCATTTGGTTTCTTTTGTGGTTCTTTTTTTAAACAAGCATTTGTAAAACTTCCATGATAAAGTAAGGTTAAAACTAACATATGCCATAATACCAGGGCCCAATGAACCAATCAAATTTAGTTTAACAGCTATTTCATATCCAACCAAAGTATCCGGCTTGTCTTCCTGAATCAGGATGTCACATCAAATGCTGTCAGACCGCTACTGGCAGCTCGAATTACATTGTAAAATGCAGTTTGAGAGTTAAAAACTGAATACAATTTGCATACTGCAATTGCTATATCTGCAACGCTGACATAATTTGTGGAACAAGTATCACTGCTTTAAAAGTACACAAAATTCATACACATTAGGCGCACTTGTGTGTAGTGGCAACATTTTCTGATCCAATGTTTTATGCTTGTTAGACCACTAGGAGGTATTTAGATGCGATTTTAAATATATATTCGTTTTTTTTCTGACAACCCCACCAGCAATTTCTCATTTTGTTATGTGATTTCCAAATCAACCTTCCACTGTTAGAATCAAAATAGTTTGAAACAACCTCCTTCATAGAAAAAAAAATTGAAATGCCATCCGGGAAGGGGGGGATATATGTTTTACTGGAACAGCCCTAAATTCAAAATGATCAAGTGTTTAATTTAAATTTATGTTTATAATTCAAACAATCAATCTTACCATTTTTTACTTTTGAATTTTTATATCTTCTGGGGGAATTACTTCTCTTGTCTTTCTTCAGCCTTTTCACTGAAATGGAAGACATTGACAAAAACACATATTTACACAGCAGTTATGACTAACAATTAACAATTCCAATTTAAATCATAACAAATCACTGAACACGTCAATTCTATAAACAAGTCATGTCTATAATCATAAACAGGAATTAATTATTACATAAAAGTAGCATGATGAATTAGAATAATTTTATATGCACACTTCCCAATATCATTGCCAAGAAAAATTATTAGCTGTGATTGTTGCTTGCTCCTCAATTAAATGAATATACAATACTAAACTAAATATAGTAAACAATAAGAATTAACCAGAGTGTTACAATCTATAAAACACCACTGAGTACAATGTAACATCCTACTGTGGACATTCAGCATTTATGCATATAAGTGCATAAATAAATGATGACTACAATTTTTCTTTCAACATGCTTAAGATGGCTTTTGTGTGATGGATAATTTACTATTTTATTTTATTTTTTAAATATATTTTTATTTAAAAAATGTGGGTGGATATAGGTAATGGCCTCCCTTTAGCACTGTATGACAGGTAAGACAAAATAAGTGTGTGTGTGATTAGGATTTTTAACGTAGCTTTAACAATTTTTTGATGTCTGCAGTGTCTATCACTGAGGCATCATGCCGCAAACATGTAGCATGATGTCCCACCCAGTCACATTATCCTGACACCAGGCCAACCAGTCCTAACACTAACCTCTTAATGCTGAATGCCAAACGAGGCAACTGTAAGCACAATTTTTATATCTTTGGTATGACTAGACTGGGGATCAAACCCACTACCTCATGTGGTAACTGCAGTAGACTGCTGACCAATGATATCAATGGCTACATACAAGTCATTATAGTCAAGTACATCTTGAAAAAACATAGACCCTGATCTGCAATTGTATAATGTGCCATATGTTCTTGATTTTACTGATTACTCCTAACAAACTGCACAGACCATGATCTGCTAGCACAATGTCTGTGCAGTTCGCAGTTGGACTTATCCTTTAAGCAAGTATATAGGGTACTTATCGAAATACACAAATTCCAAATAGTAACCAAATTAATTTTTCATCTCACGATCTATAATTTTTCAGAAAAAAGGTCAGTCTAAAGAAAAATTAGGATTTATTATGAACTGTGATGATATATAGGAAAAGCTATCTCTCAATAGATTTTTCAATGTGCATAATAGAAGTAGCAATTAAGAAAAGATTAACATGCCATTTAAGAAAGGGCTAATATCATTTAAGAAATGCATAACATGTCTTTAAAGAATTGATTAACATGTCATTTAAGAAAAGGTTAATATATCATTTAAAAAATGCATAACATGTCTTTAAAGAAAAGATTAACATGGCATTTAAGCTAGGATTAGCACGTCATGAAAGAATTGATTAACATATCCTTTAAGAGTTAAAATATCATTTAAGAAATGCATAACATGTCATTAAAGAAAGGATTAACATGGCATTTAAGATAGGATTAGCATGTCATTAAAGAAAGGGTTAACATATCATTTAAGAAATGCATAACATATCATATGAGAAAGGATTAACATATCATTAAAGAATGGGTTAACATATCATTTAAGAAAAGGTTAATATATCATTTAAGAAAGGGAGAATATATCATTTAAGAATGGGTTAATATATCATTTAAGAATGGGGGTTAACATATCATTTAAGAATGGGTTAACATATCATTTAAGAATGGGGGTTAACATATCATAGAATGAGTTAATATATCATTTAAGAAAGGTATAACAGGTCATTTAAGAAAGGGTTAACATATATCATTTAAGAAATGCATAACATATCATATAAGAAAGGATTAACATATCCTTAAAGAATGGGTTAACATATCATTTAAGAATGGGTTAATATATCATTTAAGAATGGGTTAACATATCATTTAAGAATGGGTTAACATATCATTTAAGAATGGGGGTTAACATATCATTTAAGAAAGGTATAACAGGTCATTTAAGAAAGGGTTAACATATATCATTTAAGAAATGCATAACATATCATTTAAGAAAGGATTAACATGTCATTAAAGAAAGGATTAACAGATCATTTAAGAAATGCATAACATATCATTTAAGAAAGAAAGGGTTAACATATCATTTAAGAAATGTACAACATATCATTTAAGATTAACATGTACCTCTTTTGTCTGTATAGCAACTCCAGTCAGCATCGTTGTCATCATCTGGACTTTCATCGCTTTCTCTCTTCAAACCATTTTCAAACCTGATTAAATTAGAACCAATTTCATATGTTAATACATTTACAAGTGATCTTCAAATATAAGTGTGATTCATGTTTAATGATAAAAGAATATCTTTATAGCTATATAATTTTGCTTTCAGATGAATACATACAATATTGTAGCAAAAAACTATTAATAAGGAATATAATATCAATGAGTGTGGTCATCCCATCTGTAAACTGAACAACTTATATGATTTTCAAAATTTGACACAAAACTTTAGCAAGGAATTCAACACTGCCAACATCATGCAAGAAATACAAGTGTCTGGCAACTGCTAATACTAGCAAAAAGGATGAAAAAGACATGCATGAAAATTAACTGGATGATACTTACAAGGCTGATCTCACTTCATTTTCCTTTGCAGCCTGCTGTGATCTTCGACTTGCAATACGTGAACTGTTCCGTCCCATACCCATGCATTTCTCTAGATGTGGAGCAAATCTGGATGCAGCCAAATTCCGCTGACAGTTTGGACATATACAATCCACCTGCTTTTTGGTTGGCACTAGCCCAAACACATCTACTCCAGGTATATCTACAATTTCTGAAACCAAAGGAGAAGAAGTAGATGGTCTATATAAGAATGCAAAGTGCAGGAAAACCTGATTTTCAAAAAATTGCATCCAATACTAATTGTGAAGTGTCGAATTTTGAATAAGCATAGAACTTTAAAGTTGAATGCATTGAGCATTAAGATTTTATCACATTTAGACTGGAGAAGTCTTTGTGTTGGGTCACTATGACCTTTATTCTTTATTTCTTTCATGTCAGTGTTAAAACTTCAAAGGTGTTAGTGTTCCAACTCGATGAAATTGACTGGATATCTTAGCACAGTTTTGAGAGAGACACAGCTGAACTTCCGATCCATGTCAAATAGTCATTCTTCAAACAGAAGAGTTATATAACATAATTCAGAGATTCTGACTGATGAAAGAAATGTTTGTCTTAGGAAATGTTTCAGAAACTACTGCATACGATTGGCTAGAGTTAAATTAAGGTGTACACCTTGGAAGTAATATGAATTTGAAGTGACAACCTTGATCACAGTTCTTTAATCTGAAATTTTCTGAGAGAGAGAAGTTTGGTTCCAATGAAGCCTTGGACAAGAATAGTCTTTTCCTCATTAAACAAGAAAGGGATCAGGTGTATGTCTTGTGAGAAAGACAGAATTTGGTGCTAGGAGGCACAAGTTCTAAAGTCAACAGCATTAAAGGTACGCAATTTTAATTTCACATAATATTCTATTTTCTTGTTTGTTTTGTGCAAATGCGATATGACTAGGTTCCATAGTATGTATCACTTATTCAATTTCATGGAAATGTATTGATGCTAGAGTTGTTGTACAATTTATCTTTTTAATTTTACAGTTATTAGTTCTTCGCTTGAAGTGACTGCATGCAAACCACATTTTCAAATGTGTTGGATTTCATAGAGTCATATGAAATAAATATGAAATAATTTGCTTTGTCTGTTAGGACGATATTGATTATCATCAGTTAATGATAACTACCTATTATATTTGCTTTTTTCATGTTTAAATAATCTGGAAGTGAGTTAGGATTTGTGTATTTTATGCAGCAGTAATCACAAATGGTAAATTTTTGTTAGAATGCTCACGTGGTAATTTATGGCCTGTCGCTATGAAGTGAGAGGAAGGTAATACCGTTGGTAGGCTTTAGGTAATGTCTGGATAGCTAGTGTGTTTAGAGTAACTTAAGTGAAGGAATTTAATGTACATTTAGAAAGTGGTATATATAGTGATTTAATAAGAGTCCCTTTATGGCATTGACACTATATATATATATATATATATATATATATATATATATATATATATATATATATATATATATATATATATATATATATATATATTATCCCTCTAGTTAACGAATCAAATTTCCAGAATCTTACATCTACTTCAATAATCATGTTACATGAACAGGACTGTAACTATACCTACCATGCTCTTTCTGGTACCTATAAAAGATAGAAATAAATATAAGCCAAGCATTTATTCCGATCATCAATTATATCAAGTAATCTTATTAGCAAAACTTACCTAGCACCTAATGACACCACTGCTGTATACAATATAAAATATACTTGGTGATATATGAATGGTGAAGTGACAATCATATAAATAAAACCATTTTACTCAATTGCCTTTAATTGCATCCATATTAATGACTTCCTATCAGTTTGTATCTTCACAGTTTGTCATGATACTTAAAAATTTAAATGTTTTAAATTATGTTATTGCAGCCATTATCAGTTGATAGTCATCAATCAATATCAACATGTAAATGTGTTGATGCGTAAAGTGAAATAGAATGGCAATGAATCCATCTTGTCTTTACTGTGGGGAAACATGTATTAATGCATGCACAATTAGGAACCAGTAAGGGGAAATAATTACGTATTTCATGATGTGTACCAAGTACATGGTGTGGATAGCTGAAAAAATATGTGCTACTAACAACTGAATGAGTGTTACATTCTGTGTCTGTTTTCTGAGATCCACCTATATGGGACAATGTTGACAGCCACAAATTCAAGTGGTAACATTTTTTTCTAGATAAAAAGCACTTCATCTTGACTAAGAAACCAAACTTACACAGGATCTGTATCAGCAAGGAACAGTGATCCCAATTTTGCAGCTCTGTGAATTTCAAAACACAACCCCAGCGTCACTTCATCAATTATTTCATACATCACATCTATGTACAGACTCTGCAAAAATAGGAAAGATTATAAACTATTAAAACATTCAAAGTCATATTTTAATATATATACACACTGAAGCAAATCAGTCAGATCTGATGGAATGAATGCAATAATAACCAAAATAAAAAAAAAATGAAAATGAAAATGATATAAGTGGATGCAATTAATAGAACATAATACTGATGACTTAGTGTCATGTAATCTTTAAAACCATTACAATATTATATACCACATAAGGACTTCTTGGTCCAATATGCATGAAATTGCACAAGACTTGCCATTTTTGCCTGTAATGCATCCTCGGGTTGTGCCTCATTTTTGCTCCAGAACGCTCACTCTTTTTTCCCTTTCTGGTCAGCCATGGCAAATCTGCATAGCAGCTAAAGCCTAGACCTTTGTAATTAACAGTTAATCCTTATTACTGCAATTATATTGTGAAAAGGACTGCCCCTCAGATTCACACTGATATATTTCAAAGAAATCATGTACTATTACGAGTGTATGTATGAGAGGCAAACAATGATACATGTACCCAATTTTTTAGGGTGTCAAGTTAAATTGGTGAAGAGAATAAAAACTTATGAATGTAATCAAAGCTTTGTCAGTGCCTGATTATGAACATATTATCAAATCATCAATTAATAATAATAATAATAATAATAATAATAATAATGTCAATAATAATAACCAAGATAAAATTACACAGCATTTATGAGATTAGGATTGAAACGTATTGTGGTCTATTTGTTTTTAGTACTGTTATAGGAGTAAGATTTTTTTAAATGTATGTGCTAAATATTTAAACTTGACAATATTAAATTTTTTAATATTACAGTATTTTAAATTGCTAAGAACTCAATTGTGATATGTAAAAAATAATGAGGCCATGCTTTTCATTTTCCATCTATCCTGTTGAAAGTTAAGGACTCCTGAGTTTATGCCAGGGACTCTCAGATACAGACAGGGGACTCCTTGATTTCATGAGTGACAAGTCCAGGATTTCTCTTCTTGAAATTCTGTTGATAGCCTTATACATACATGGCCAAGATTACAAAAACAAAACACTGTGAAATAACAAAAAAAAAAAATCCTAAATATAATTCAGGGTAAGAAAAATTGTTAAGTTTTAAGTCTATTCTTTTACTACATCACTTGCTAAGGCTCCAACATTTTTACATGTAAATGACTTATTTTAATTCACTGCTTCTAAATTACAAAATCAATAAGCATGTAAATGAACATGATCATGGTGAAGCTAGTGTTACAGACGCATGTGTCCAATAACAGTGTCGATGTTTTCACCATATATATGTGGGCATATGAAACATCACAAAAGATACTTGTTAAAAACTATACATGTACATGTATTCAACAAATTTCATAATGTGTGATATTATATTAAATTTACAGAAAATGAAATGATCTAAAGTTGAGCAAGATGTATTAAATAAACCAATGGCTGATACATACAAATAGTTGTTAAGTTGTAAGCTTGACATGTAGATGTGAGGATACGTTATGAATTGGTTTGTTTAAACAGCATTGTTTCAATTACATGTACTGTATACCATGTACATTGCAGTCTTTGTGTACACATACCCTTCAACGAATGTAATGATTTTGGATAAGAAAATAAATGTTATATAGCTCTTGAAATGGGGTTACAGTATGATGATTTTCTTATTGGATTAAAATGATGACAATTTTATGGCCATCTTGTGTTTAGCAACTATACAACTACACTTAACTTTCAACAACATGAAAAAGCCCACAATGTAACTCAAGTAATTTAAGTATTAAACAAACACCATAAATTATTTTATTATATAACTATATATATAACTATAAATTTCTTGCTGCAGATTGAGCCACAGCCAAAATGTCAGAATTTTTGTGTCATTTCCTACAAGTAGGAATATAATACTATCGTTTTCTGATTCCGTATCAGCATACTCTCAGCCAAGACTGGAACTACATTATTCTCTAGGTTTCCTGGTCACAACAGCAGTACCCCTACCAATGGAATACCAACACTAGCAGTAAACAAAGCTCTCACAGCAACATTAGTAATGAAACCTTACATTATATGTAAAATATCTGAATTGTCCAAACTATGATGTTGTCTATATACCAATAAAAATTTCATGTTGTTAAGCAGATAATAGAGCCAAAAGGTTTGCCTGAAATAAGATCATACATGGAAATCTTGTACCAAAACATTACTGTACACCCATTTAGAGAAGTTCCTAATTGCAGATATATATGGTTTGAAAAGATTGGAAATTTAATTTTTGTTTTATACCACTTGGTCACATCCTACAGCACTGACATGGCTACCGTAAATATCCTGCTTCTCCCTTCTCAGAGCCACCACCCTCCCTACAGTTGCAGTAGGGTGGCCACTCAGGGAACACAAGAATAACGAACATTTCCTTGCGCACAAGCAAAATGAATCACATTCAGGAATAAGAGACCTGCAGAAAGTTGAACTATCCATCATGAAACCTGACGAATGCCCCACCCTATGTTGCTACACGATTACACACAGTACTCTGCATTCTCCATTTGTTACACAAATTAACTTCTGAATAAATGCAAACTCGGATGAACAAATTTGGGTAATTAAGAAAAAGCTGCATGTTCTTAAGAGGATCAAGGACAGAATGTAATACATACACTTAGGCACAAAATAATCTTCATCAATGAAAATCTAAGTGCATGTCTTTTGCATTTTAACAAAAAATGTTCTCAGATTTGTTTAAATTTGTTTAATTACGTACCAGAAAATCAATTTCAAATTAACAGGGTAGAGTGCCAGTAATGTACATAATAGCTATTGCCAAATACACTTAAATCTGTGATAGACTGAAATGGTTTACCTGTTGACTCAGGTGACAAAATGTCCCGTATATTTAATGACTCATAACTAGTATTAATTGACAGACTTAGACCTTACACGCAAGATTAGAACTACCTAGCTCTAAACAATTATAAATCATATCAACTACCTTGATTTACAATCACATTTTCAACTAGATAAATTTAAAAGTAAATATTGTATATGATAAAAAGTTATTTTTATAAACAAAAGCAACGAATGATACAAATAGGTGATCCCATCATTATATTCATCTGCCTTTCACTTATATAAAAAATAACACTACATGTATCGAGATCTGCAAAGAAATAAGTCAAAATAAAACAAATGTTCTTTTATGTATCGATAAATATGGATCCTGGCATTTCTGATGTGAGTTTTCAGCGTGCAGTAGAGAGGAGACTGTTATACCTGAATGGCAGCGGAGATCTGATTTTAATTAGATTGACAAGAGTGAAAAGGGCGCAGCTAGATTGGAACCTAAGCAACACCAATCTGATACAAATGTCAGTACCTTCCAACCATATATTCATATTTACTACAGGTTATTTGATAGTTTTGAGTCTGATGATGTCATCTGACTTTTACCACCTCTCCGATAACTCCATGCTGGCTCGTGTGATATATAATATGCCTAACACACACTATTGCATGCCGTTAAAGCTGACCAATGAATGTGGGAGTTGCAGTGGTTCAGTGGTTAGCGCTCCTGACTCGCTGCCACAAGGGTAAAGGTTCAAATAATATCATTCGGTCAGCCATGGTCGACTATAGTGACGTGTCATTAGAAGAGGCACTTGACTCTGCAGTCAATACCTGCCTGTTTTTCTATGCAATACAAAACTAAACCAATTTTTTTATAAATTTTTTTAAATATAAATTGACGATTTGGAAAGGAACATTCTAATTCATTTGTGTTCATTGATAGAGCCACTGATTGTGCTTGTAAAAGCAGCACAAACAATGACAGCTATGTCAAAGCTAAGACCCATCTGGTGAAACAAGCATAACTGTCTGAAAACTAAAATCAGACTATTGAGAGCACTAGTCATCACAACTTTTTTGTATTCATGAGAGACCTGGAACATAACAGCAGAATTACAACGAAGAATCCAGGCACTTGAAATGAGATGCTCTAGAACAATCCTTGGCATCTCTTACATGGACCACATCACAAAAGAAGAAGTGCGCAACACTATCAGGCACAATGTAGGCCAATATGAAGATCTCCTCACGACCATCAAAAATAGAAAGCTGAAATGGTATGGCCATGTCACTAGACCCAACAGTCTATCCACAACAATATCGTAGGGCAGCATCAAGGGTGGCAGAATGCGAGGTAGACAGAAAAAAGTAGACTGACAACATCAAAGAATGGACCAGGAACGTTTTGCAGAAACACAGGCATTGGCACATAATCGAGACAAGTGGAGGGAACTGGTCAGATGTTCAGCAGCACAGAGCCCCGACGACCACACTAGGTCAAGAGACTGATGTTGATGATGATGATGATGACGATGATGATATAGAACAACTTTCTACACATTATTTTTTGTACTTAAAAGAAGAAAATTTCTTTTTCATATACAAAAAAATAAATGTGAATTTGAGGAGCCATGCCACAATCATCTTATATTAGAATTCAAATGTAATCTCTTCACTAAAATCAAACTAAACTTTTAACAATTTATTTTTCATACATCAAAGAAAAAAGATATGTATTTCATGTAAGATAAATATACAAAATTTCAGGGGCCAAGCCATAGATCTGCTTTATCTGAATTCATGTTATAATGGAACAAGCCATGACAGGGTCAAACCTGAACTGTAAATGTGTATATCACATATTTTCAAATTCATGTATCAGTCACATCCTGCATGTGGCTATAATTGTTAACATGCTACATGTACATGTACTTAAATTTGCCGAGATTGCAGTCAGCTGGAGATAGCTATCTCCTTGCGGGGGCTACCAAGAGGATGAGAAATAACAATATGTGAACAAATTAAAAAGTTTAACAAACATCTGTGCAAGCTGCCCCATGTTCAATTAACCTGATGTCAAGATATTAACGGTCTTAAAAAACGGGAAATTTTATTTGCTTTTTATGCTGCCATTGGTAGAGATCATTAGCATAAACATTTTTCCTGCAAAAGGTTAACTTTGACCTCACAATAAACATGTTCCAGTAACTTTAGAAAATGCAACAAGCCATCAAATTCCACTGCTTTTATGGTGCTGACTTCCTCTGATGAAAGATGCTTTATTTCTATTGAAGATTATGGTCAGCTTCCTTTGATAAAGGATGTATGTGTTACTGAAGTCACTGTCAAATGACATTTTGGAGGACTGAATAAATGCCCATTTGTTATTGTGCTGGCAAGATCAACCAACTGTAAAACATTTATTGAGATTGCATTTTTTTCATTTGCTTAGTACTTATCCAAAATAATAGGGGCTTCAAAGGTAATCACTTTCTGTTGATATTTCAACAAAACCATATTTTTCTGGGTATATTTAGAAGAAAAAAAAAGAATTTGCTGTACTTTGGTCAATAGTAGATGATCCAGGTACATGTAGCATAACTATTGGAGTGTATCACTCACTATACAGTACTCTGACCCCATGGCAACATATGTGGATTATGATATAACAATGCAGATAAGATGGCTTGTCAATATGAACAAAGAATTTGTTTCTGTAGCAATAGATTCTAGTGCACTTCTATCCAAGTTTACAACTTCCTTTCATGGTTCCTTTAAATTTCTCCATTCCAAACCTTAACTGTATATACAAGTTTGAACAGTCAAAAATGTGGTTGCTGAAAATAAGGGAACAAGATTGCAATTTGTGACATTGATGAAGCCCAGTGCAATATATAAATAAACTTTTTACATTATATTTTTTAAGAAGAAAAAATACTTTTCCATGTACAAGAAAAATACATATAGAGTCGGCTCCAGATATATGCATATTGTATAACTGCATATTCCGCCTTATTGCTTAGCTTTGTGCCGGTCCCGATTTGTTACCATTGTTTTCAATGGATATCAATTTCGGACCAATTGCATATTGTCTATATGCATATTTTGCATTATTGCATACATTTTTCTGATCCGAACATGCATTATTATGTGTTAAGTTGCTTTGGATAACTGCATTGTTCAAAATTGTTCCTTTCAAAATGAAAACAAACTGATTCAGAACATTGGCGGTCAAGGTTGATTAATGAGGTTCATTAATATCAACATCACAGCTATTAGATCTCCATTGGTCACCTGGAGGCACTATAGTAGATAACCATAAATATTAACAAGACAGCATTAGCTCTCTGACTCTCTGTTGATCACCAGGAGGCACGATAGTAAACAACCATAATAATTAACCAAGCATGGTCGACGGCTTTAACACTCTTCGTTGATCATTAGGAATCCGATCCAGTCTGGTCATTAAATTCGATAGATTAAGACTGGAGCGCTGACCACAAGTCTGCTCCTCGATCTATTGACAAAACTGACCTCCATACGATACCAGAGCAAATTGCGTCACATTTAAATGAATTAGGCCAAATGGGGGTATATTTCATAGAAATAATGGGTATCAGTATGCATGCTGCACCAGATACATGCCATAACATGAATGCCGGAATAGTGCGTACGCCGCCTAACTGCATATCAAAGCCAACGTTCCCTCTAAGCGAATGGTAGATGTGCGTGCAGTGCTCACTGCACTGCACAAGTATTAAGGAGACGAGCAAAATTTAGCGTTGGATTGAGCAAAAATTTACAATTCAGCTGCGTGGGGATGCCTGAGCATCTGCATGCACACGCGCATGTGCATCTTAGAGGGAACGTTGATTATAGCATTGGTACTGAGGCCATGCATATAAGCGGAGCCGACAGTATATGAAATTTCAGGAGCCACATCACAATCTGAATTTTTTGTTATAAGGGAGAGTTCTATAAAAGGGTCACAATTTAGTTCATATGGATCTTATGAGGACCTACTACTGACTGCAAAAAAGAGAATTAGTGACATGGAGATTTTATAGTACGTGTCTTTATTTCATTTCAGAAATAATAATGATTGGCTTTTCAACTTATTTTTGGGTCTGCATTACTCGATGTTGATCAGTGTATACAAATGTTGTAGTTGTGACTTTACTGAAAGTTGCGTTCTCTTGAGAACTGCGAGTTTATTAAACTGCGTCGAAATAGGTTAGCATCAATATAGGGTATGGTTTAGTCCTACCTGTAAGACATAGCACATGTTGATTTTGTTTAAGTGCTATGTTTTACGAGCCGAATAACGGCCTTGTGTAGTCTGTTCCGATGTCGCCAACATCGGAACGAGTAGTCAAAGTTTCAGGAATATCGCACATACTTGACAACCTATGTCTACACTCTTCCACTAATTTATGTTTAATTAATATACTTACTGTGCTGTTTTTATCCTGGCGGAATCAATATATGATACTTGCAAACGGACACATTTTCTTGTTCAGTTGACATACATTTAAATTTGTTGAAATGCGACAGTAGTCGAGGTATGCCGAAGTATGTTCAAGTAGGTTCCAATTGGAAAATGTTTCTTGAATGAAATGAAATGTTGCTTGCTGTTCAACTACTTGATACTTTCGTTTCGTTCAAATAAAATGGCCTTGTTATATCCTACTTCGGCATTCCTCAGCTACCATCGCATTGCAACCAATTGAAATGCGTGTCAAAGGAACATAAAAATGCGTTCATTTGCTAGTGTAAGATTTTGAGTCAATTACGATCAAGACAACAAAGTAAGTATACGAATAACTCTGAATGTTGATATTTATTGCCAAGCATGTGATAATCATGAAAATTTCACCTCTTATTCTCCTGTCAGTACAGTTCAAAACACACTACACAGCGCTGTTATTTAAGCAGTAAGACCCTGACGCCCCAAACGTAAATATCAGCGTCGGGTCTTAGGTGGCAGGGTCCAGTTTCGTAAATTGGCCCTGGCAAATTTCTTAACTTAAGGGTATGGTGTGAGTTTTTGAGTTACTATTGTGTAATAATTAAAGATATGGATAAATTTGTGAACTAGGTATTTCAGGCTTGTGTTGTTCTTGAAATTGATGTCAGACATGTACACTTTCCATAGTTACTCTGCAGTATGTTGTGAAATACCAATAGTCGGCTAGGAAGAAGAGCTAGCCTCCCATAGCAGTAGACATGTGGGTTCAAGGCAAGTAGAATATCTCAAAAACGGCATGGATGACAACTATTATGAATTGCATCAAGCTATTTAGTAGACAATGTTTTTCAAAATTTTCATCTAGGAAAAGGCCATGCGTTTGCACTGTGAGCACCACATGCTGTAAAAAATGGCCTTCGGATGTGAAAAATGCATGTATAAAATAGGGGTTGGGGTACATAAATATTTTATTCTAAGAACTTCAGTAGACTTGTCAGGTCATGTGTGTGATATGATTATGTTGCACTACATAATACCTATCCAGAAATATGTACCTTTTTGACCTCACTCGCGTATTATATTTTTAATGAATTTTTATATTAGGCAGGTGCATGCGACATTAAATTTGTACATAAAAACTGGACCCTGCCCCCTTATACGTAGGACTAGATATAGGTCGATGCCAACCGGACATGTTTACCCGATTTTCGACAAGAAAAACGATACAAAGCAACGCATCTAATATAGGAGTTATTTGTTATATAGTACTTATGATAAGCAACTAGGCGAAATGTTAATTGATGCAGTTATTGATACTGAAAACATGTCATCCTAGATTGCAGGTTTGCTGCAAATGTCAAACGTTTTACCTATTAAGTGCTCGTTACTTTCTTGTCAATAGAGAACCTTACACGATTAATACAATGCTTGGATGGCCATAACAATAGTGTTCATGCATTCAAAATAATTCTTCTTCTTTTTATAAATCTGTCAAAACCTTTATCATATCTTCTTCTGTTTCTGCCATTTCTTGGTCCATATTGGGTTTACAATTTTTGCTTCTTTACCGGAAAAGCAACCATTTTGTTCAGCCTTGGCATGATGGGCGGGGGACGCTTTAGGGCAGACAAACATTTACTTGTGTATGGCAAGTCATTAGGACCAGTCATTGTGTATTGAAGCTTAAGCACGGGTATTCGACCGTCAAAATATCTAAATATGTTCGTGTAGTATTTATTTAGTTTGCAATGTAATTCGATTACACGAGAATTTTAATAACCTTGAATTAAATCACAAAAAATAGGTCCTATTTACGAGTATGTATCAGAATCAAACATCGGTATGTGTGCTACAGAAGCCAAGATTCATTCACATGAGTATGTTGGGCCCATTGCCACTCATGAAAGCCCTTTATTCAGGTCGTTAGGGACATATAGTTCTACGACCTGACGGATAAATTAACAGTGAATCTTGAACACATAAACGACTGGGGGATGTGGCAATAATTCTATACTCTCCGAAACATTTTTCCTTCCTCCTGTGCGGAAATAAACCCGTCGCACATTCTTTTTTTTGGTGCACGAGACGTAAATCCAAGTAACTAATCAATCAAAGTCAGGATTCAAGCTTACAATATCTTTGTCCAGTTTTTATAATATTCATGAACAGTTTGGGATCTTTAGGAACCAACCGTTTAGTTTTCAGTGATCCTCAGAACTTGGGGGAAAAAAGAACTAAATGCATCTATTATGTTGCTTAAAGAACAAATATTTTCATAATGACCAGAAGATCTTTGGTCATAACTTATTCAGATCACATGAATGTAGCCCAGCCCCCTTTTAGAGTCTTTCTGCTTATCTCATTTGATGATGATGCTCGAGTTACATTTTGGCATATTCTTAACACTAATTTAAAAAATGAATTGTTTGTTCTTTAGAATACGAGTAATATGGTGTGGATGTCTGTGTGGAATTTGGCGACCAACCACGAAGAAAAATGAAGCACTGAATTTAAATATGTCACCCATGGACAGGCCCGGTCCTATGGCAAGGCGAACGAGGCAACCACTTTGGGCCCCGCGCTTTCAGGAAATCAACTCTGCGATGTTGTTTTTTGTTTTTTGTTTTTTTTTTTGTGGGGGAGGGGTGTACTTGGGGCACTTGTCGCTTGCTGCATTGGGCTCCGCGTGCTGCATTGGGCATATCACATCCTAGAACCGGAACTGTAAACTTTTGATAATTTATAGCCTATGGGGCCCCTCGTAGCCGAGTAGTCTAAACAATGATATACATGTATATGCATCTGTAGTATTTTGCATTGCATGAGCAGCCCGTGCATTGCACTTGTTGTAACCTTTATAATCATTTATGAACGAGTCATCCAATGGCAATATGAGCGAGTTAGGAGGAAGTTTTCTCAATACTGAGATCTTTTTCCATTAGGTTTTTGTAGGGTTTAACGACATTTTTCAGCACACGATAGGCTATACATGGCGGCCAGTATTATCGGTGGAGGAAGAACCCGGGAAAAACCCCGGAAAGAACCACCGACCCACGAAAAGCTACTGGCAAGCTTTCTCACATAACTACATTAGCCGAATCTTAGACTCGAAACAACACAGAGGTGAGACCGCAGTGATCCGTAACGGTGAGCGCTTTAGACCACTCGGCCACTCGGGGCCCCTGTTTTTCCATTAGTAGTCATTTTGTAATTAACCGTGTGTGTTACAGACGATGTCCAATCATGCACAAACTATGTGCATGTGTTACTACCAGCTTTGAAATGCTACAAATGCAAAAGAGATTAACTGTTCGGAAGAAAGGAAATTAAAATGAAGTGTAAAAATAAGACAGATGCATAGACAGATTTGACAAATCACGGACTTTATAACGAGGACTATGTTAAAATGTGGACCAATAATTACATTTAAGAAATAGTATAGAATTTAAACTAAATGTGTTCCTTTTTTCTTTTAATTTTTCTCTCTATTATTACAAATGAAAATTTTCAAAAAATTTCAACAACAAAAAATGTAAAATAAATAAAATAAAATATATTACTACCTTTACAACCAAAAAAAAACCTTACTGGAGCAAGTACATTAATGAGGACGTCATGGGGTTATATCACATGGCGCTACGCGGAGTGAGCAGGCATATGGAAGAGTTTGGAAAAACACCCCATTAAGGAAATATATGTATAAATATTTAAAACTGAAAATAGTTTTTGCAAATTAATCTTAAGCTATTTTTTTGGGATACTATATCCACATAACTCCTTCCCTTTTCAGGTCCCGTACTGGACTGGGTACCCATCAAAGGGTAAATAAAAAATAATAATAACCTTTTGAAATTTTATTAGATTAATTAAGTAAATTAAATTAAATAAGTAAAGACGACCCTAATTGAGTCAGAAGAAGTACAGCCAAATAAACTTGTACAGACCCTGACTCAAGGCAGGCGGGCTAGAGGATTTTAAATATATAGAAAGTAAAGTGAGACACATCCAAGAATTATAAACGAAAACATCTCACTTTACAATACATTCAAAATTTGATAACTGAATATAAATAATAAAAAATAGACAAATGTGATAACCCATTTAGAGGCAAATCACTGATTAAGAAAACTGGTTGAATTTGAACAAGAAAAGGCTATCCTAACGCAAATACAATATATAGATTATATATAGCATACACACAAATAACACTAACACAAATAACAAACATAGTATATAGGAGACCACTAGTCATGGTCAAAAATCAAAGCAAAGTGGATAGTGGATACCAATATGATTAGATCAACTCCAACTTCGGAATTCCCATTTTAGACACACTAGGAAAAGAAAAATACCCCTTGTCAAACTTTATAATCCCGATGGGACAAAATTAAATGGGAATTTAAATGGAAATAAAATTTAAGAAAAAACAAATAACTATAACTATTTCAATAAGAATTGAAAAAATATGACATGGACATCAGCAAAGATTTAAACGTGAATGTAGGGAAAATAGCACCTTGAGATTCGGTGTATTCCCACACACACACACCTTTTTTAATGGTTCGGTGTATTGCCCAGACACACACACACATTGTCATGTTATTTTTTTAAATCTATACAATGGGTTTGTGATTGCTAACAGTAGATCTTAGATACGTGGGCTTAAGATTCAATAAACAAACTAATGTTATACCTTAATTATACCCTGTGATTAAATCGAATACCATAAATGTGTTCACTCACCTCAATAAATTTATTTTTGCAAATGCATTTAATGGGATACAAGGATGCTGAGGGGCCCCGAGTGGCCGAGCGGTCTAAAGCGCTCTCCCTTACGGATCACTGCCAACTCGTCTTTGCGTTGGTTCGAGTCTCGGATTCGGCCAACGTGAATATGTGAGAAAACCTGCCAGTAGCTTCTCGTGGGTCGGTGGTTCTTTCCGATTTTTTTTGCCACTGGTCGCCATGTACAGCCCATCGTGTGCTGAAAAATGGCGTTAAACCCTACAATAACACCAAGTTAGCTGTATTTCAATTCAGAATTAAGCACTGGTCATAACAATACAAAGCAAAGTGTGCCTACGATTTTACAGGGTCAGCTACACTCGGAAGATTGGATGGCAATTATATTCTGACATACCAACAGTTAGTCACCTCAGTATTAAAATATCATGATTATTTCCCGATGCGAAAATTGCTGTCTGAATGTAATAAGTAATTTCTGTAACTGTTATATATTTCTACCACGGCACGACTGGAGATACATCAAGTACATAAGGTGGAAGGGGTGGGAGTAGAAAACAAATAATTTACTGAAAATTGTGTGTGTGTGTGTGTGTGTGTGTGTGCTTTCCTTTTCGTCAGTGGAATTTGTCAGACTCCTTTCATAAGGTCAGATTTTGCGACATATGTTGCATTTCCAGTTTTCTCGATAGAAAAATACACAGTTCTAAAGTTGCAGAAAGTGTTATCTGGTTTGGGTACCAGTATACTTGGTAAATTTCAGTAATTTTTACTTGGTTTATGAAATCATTCTCTAGCAAATACAGGTTTAATTTAATTTATTTAATTTTTCAAACAATTCTGTTTGATATGGTTCATCCTATACGGATTCTATTCCACAGGTGTGAAATCTACAGTTTGAACGTCATGGAAGATTGTATTTGTTCGTGTAGGAACATCTGGAAACAAGTGCTCATATTCCAATAATAGCTGTATAGTTCATTCTTTTCTTGTTGCTGCGATATGAAATTTTCTAGTCTGGATTATTCATATTTTATGAATTTCGGAGATTGGTTATATCAAAAGTCACTACAGTCTGGTTGCGTTCCATCGCTTAAATCCTCAGTGTGTGTGACAAGTACAGTCAAATTTACTGCATGATTAATATGGCTATCTTTATGAACATACTCCTTTAACACATTTTTATGGGAAATTCGTTTCGCCTCCCAGGAGTATCATTGATATAGTTTAAATCACTTACGTTCTTTTCAACTGTGCAAGGAACACAGCACTTAGTCGGAAGAGGATTTTGAGGTATGGACAAAAGGGAATGAACCAGGATGAAAATGATTCTCCTTTGTATTTTCGTCATACCTTAATTTATTTTTTTTTCAAATTTATGCATAACTTACTGAAATATTACAGATTTAACACATTTGTGAAGTTGTGATATTTGTTGATAATTGTTTATAGTCTGGACGCGTTAAAATTTCCATTCGACAATAGTTGTTGTCGAGAAGTGAAAAAATGTCACGCTCGTGTCTGTGTGCGTCATTAGTATGTTTTTTACGTAGCTTTAACAATTTTTTTTCAGTCGTATCGCTACGATGTCTGCAGTGAGGCAGTTTATAGTGATATCCAGCACCGGGGCATCATGCCACAGACTTGCAGCATGATGTCCCACCCAGTCACATTATCCTGACACCAGGACGTAAAGTCCTAACACTAACCTCTTAATGCTGAACGCCAAGCGATGCAACTGTTAGTACCATTTTTGTAAGTCTTTTGGTGTGACTCGGCCTGGGATCGAACCCAGAACATCCCGCTTCCGCGGCGGACGATCTAACCGCTAGGCCACCGGAACGGTTAAGTAGACAATAGTTGTTGTCGAAAAGTCCTTGGAAATCAGGGGAATACAAGTAACTTATCGTAGGATTGTCGCCTGGGTTTGGATTCGTCCTGTAAAGAAACCCATTCGTCTTATTACCAAACATGTAGGATTATTTTGAATTTAATTCACAAAACTGGAGGTTTTTTTTAAATTTTCACTTTTTATTCTAGGGAAATCAAATTTATTTTTTTAATTTTACTGAACTGATGTATTATATATATATATATATATATATATATATATATATATATATATATATATATATATATATATATATATATATATATATATAGTTACGTATATTTGATTTAAGTCATTTATTTTTGTTTTAATTGTTTGTTTGTCAGATTCAAATTTGACATTTTAAGTTTAAGATTCATTCATTGGGAGATATTTTTTTTTAGAAGGTGGGATGACCTGTACTCTACGAATAAACATCGTATGTTGACCTCATTTCTGACCTGGCTTCAGAGTTGTAAACAAGCTTTTAATATGATTGGTTGATTCCAAGGACATTATGGAGCTTTGTTATAAACATCTTTCTATTTTTAGTTGGGTCATACGGTGTGCACGAGATTTTTTTTTTAACGTAAATTTGTTCTAAAGATTCTAGAAGATCATGTGACCCCTTAATTGTTTACGTAAAAACAGGTATATAAATTATGTTTTGGAGCGAACTATTTAGTAGAAGTTGGGCTGTTAGAATATTAAGTTGTATTGTTTTGAGTTATTTTAAATTACCTTGTACTGTAAATTATTTAAATTCGTTTGGATCAAGAGGATTTATTTTCTTATTTTTCTATAAAATAATTGTGCTCATTGAATTTCATAAGACCAGAACTGACTTCATCACGTGACATTGACTTCCATCTTGGATGCTTCACTAAGATTCGAACTGGGAATTATTTGGACATTTTATTACCAGGACCTTTGCAATTTCACTAGTGGATTATATTTTGAATTATTTTTGGATTAATTTTGGAATTTGTTTCTTTAAACCGTAAGTTTATTTTTTCTTTTCTGGAAAATGTTTGTGCTCAATAAATTGTTTATTAAGTGTTTACAAGCTTATTATTTTCACTCTTTCTATGTTACTGTTATTCGAGCCTAAGCACGTAACAATATATATATATATATATATATATATATATATATATATATATATATATATATATATATATATATATATATATATATCTTACTTAGTGTAAGACCATAGACTTGTAACAGTTACCGAACATCATGGTTTTGAAAATTGATTTTATCGTCGTATACACCATTTTACAGAGTTTATCGCTGTTTTAGTATCACACTTTCCTCAAAGTGTACATTCTAAAACATATTATACTTAGATTAAAACTAATTCCAGTATGGCGTGTATTTTGTTCCGTAACAAATTGCACTCAATATCAATATGTTTTCGAAAGAAATTGACCAAATTGATTGATAGGGATCAGAGCAGACAACTAATGCTTGTATCTATACTTGAATAATATAGTCCTAAAAATTCACACCAATGTGAAACATTAGCTTGACGACTTTGATGGCTTGTCATCACAAAATCCCGTCCTTTCTGCATGTTTCTATCCTAGTATATTGGTATCATTTAGGATGATGTATTCCACCCTATCCATCAACACCAGACTAAAAAAATTATTCGCAAAACAGTGAATAACTCAAAGCATACACACACACCCATTGGTACCATTGTTGGAGATGCTGTTTTTTTTATATAAATTACTTTATCTGTAATTTGTTCCACATGCTTTTTAACTTGGTAATTTTTTGTTATAGAATACGGATCGAAGACTTACCATAAGGGTCGGAAAAATGTATGGAGGAAATCAAAACACCAACGCTAGGGAACACAATGGGATATTTATGGATTTAAAAAATTCATTAAAGAGAAACAGTTTTAAGTTTTGAGAACTAAATAATACACAATTGAGGGAACGAGTTATTTATTTGAGGCAGGGTGGTCCAACATCTTCAGATCCGTGGTCCACATGTAAATTTAGTGGGCCATACACGATTTACATTATAGGACTCATCAAATTGCCCGTCATAAGACGAGAGTGATAAATGTAAAGTTCGTGGGCCATACATGATTTACATTATAGTACTCATCAATTGCCCGTTATAAGACGGGAGTGATAAATTAAATTTTCAAGATAAAAATAAGAAAATAGTATTCAAAATTTTGTTACAAAACTGGGATGAGCGATTAAAAAAAAAAATGAACAAAAAAATACAAACAAGTATTACAACAAATTGGATTCCGCCGTGAGTTTCCAACTGTGACATCTTATTTTGCAGACGCGACACACTAAAATACATGTGTGGGTGCTTATATTAATATTAAGTCTGTACTATAATTATAAAACCGCCTTTTTCTATGAGTGCGTGCAAAAAACAAACAAAGCAAAACAGCACACAACATATGTCCTGCGAGCTTGCAGCTGGACCACTCTGATTTGACTGAACAAAATTCATTTTGGGAAACAAAATGTCAGGTTCATGGAACGAAGTATTTAATTATCGGATCGATGCCTTCATGGGAAGAAATAAATACGAATTTAAGGCAACAGAATAAGAAATCGGGAAAAACAAATTCTGAGAAAACTACTAAAAAATGTGAGAGAAGAAATTAATAAGTCATTCATTTTGCGGCAACGCATTATTCGTTTGAGGTAGCACACTCTTCATTTCAAAAAGTAAAATATTAATTTCAGGAAATAAAGAATGAATTTCTCGGAACTGAATGTTAGTTTTGATCGGAAAATACAAATTTAATACAACATAATGATAGTGGTCGTCTTCAAAATCAATGTCATAGATCAAAGCAACCTTTTTCCGTTCTGCTCGTTTATCTTTGAAATAGATGAAAATCTAGGGGTCCCGAGTGGCCGAGTGGTCTAAAGCGCTATCCGTTACAGATCACTGCCATCTCACCTCTGTCTGTGTGGGTTCTAGTCTAAGATTCGGCTAATGTAGTTATGTGAGAAAGCTTGCCAGTAGCTTCTCGTGGGTCGGTGGTTCTTTCCGTGGGTTTTCCCGGGTTTTTCCTCCACCTTCCTCCAATACTGGCCGCCATGTACAGCCTGTGGGCTGAAAAATGTCGTTAAACTATAGAAACAAAACAAAAACAGATGAAAATCTGGTATACTTATGTATCACTACTACAGTATGCAGTCAAAAACTGCATGCACAATTAAAGGTAAAGTCAGGGGTCAACATCAGCTGTTGTTCATTTATGTTTTTTTTTTTTTTTATATATCGCTA
Organism: Unio pictorum; assembly: GCA_030141615.1. Taxonomy (NCBI): domain Eukaryota; kingdom Metazoa; phylum Mollusca; class Bivalvia; order Unionida; family Unionidae; genus Unio; species Unio pictorum. The sequence continues at coordinate 1,951,730 of JARLTB010000312.1, forward strand.
CTGCCGCGTAGGATAACGGGATGAAACTTATTTAATACAGATATATGACTTTTTATCATGCATTTGTATTTTGTTTTTCTTATTATTTTTTATTTATTTTTTTGGTTTGTTTGGTGTGTTTATTTGGTGTCTTTTTTTTTTTTTTTGTTGCTTACAATCACTCTCTAAGTTTGCCTTTTTGGGCGCCAATTACTCGATTTTTAAAAAAATCAGGAAAAAAAATAGCGAAATGAAAATTTGTAAAAAAAAAAAAAATTTGCAGCCACTCATAAAGAAAATATAAATCCAGGCCACGTGACATTTTTAATTTAGTCACCCAAAATATGCGCGGATATTAAAAATTATGTTTTAAATGCATGCGCGTGTATTTAGTTACTAAACTTCAAAGTTCCGCTGATTCATGGCTCACAAAGAAAAGGGTTCGCTTTCGGATGCTATAAAAAAAAAAAAAGTAGAACGATGTGGAAATTACGTGTGCTTCAATATCTAAGAAGTGAAGGTAAATGTGAATTCAGATGGGATTAAATAATAGGACTTTTTGAGCTAGGTTAGCAGATTTTATGCCTTAAAAGATTGTTGATAATTGTCTATACGGACTTTGTACACTTCTTAAAAAGCGTTACAGACAAAAGCGGTACGGTATGTCGGAAAACGAAAAGAAAGAACCTAAAAAAAAAAAAGCAAATTATGCATGTATGTATTCAACCGCCTTTTTGAACATTCTCGAAAAATCCAGAGAAAACTGTTGCCATTGCACATATTTTACGCACTGCATAATACCATGAAATAAATGTTAAAATATGGACAAAGAATATGTCTTATAGGTGTGAGAATGTGTAAACCGTAGTCCAGCGAGGTTCGAACTTGAGTCCTAGGGTTACTCCACCCATCACATAGCCTTCACGCAATTATCCCCATACCCCCTTTATAATAAAAAGGATAATATTTGAACAAATTCAGATAATATTATCACTCTTCGCTCTGTATAGCGAAAATATGTAACTCACTATAATTGCCATGAATTATTCCAGGTTTCTCAAACCAAAACCACCCTGAGGGCCGCATAGGGGCATTTTCGGTGGCCCAAGGGCAGCGCCACCTATGTCATCTCTCGTGACACCTTGTGACGCCAATCATTTTGCGGGCCACAGGATACTGATTGGCGGGCCGCGTCTTTGAGAACGCTAAAAAGTATTGTGCTGTTTAAGCGGATGTATCTTCACACGAGTGCTGATATCAGCAACTTATTAGCCTCCTTTCTTCGGTACGTTCAGGTGGCCCATTGGGCAGAGCTCACGGATCAGATGCGGGAGGTCGCGGGTTCGAACTCCGGCAGAGTCATATCATATACTTTTAGAAATAAATGGTACTATCAACTTCCTCGCTTGCATCCAACATTAAAAGCTTAGTGTTAGGATTGGTCGGTCTGGTGTCAGGAGAACGTGTGTGTGTGTGTGTGTGTGTGTGTGTGTGTGTGTGTGTGTGTGTGATTTGGAATTTTAACGCAGGGTTAGGATATCGTGACTGGGCGGGACATGATGCTACATGTCTGCAGCATGATACCCTAGTGCTAGACAACACTATAAACTGCCACATTGAAGAAATCGTACCGATATGACTGAATTTTTTTAAAACTAAAATTTTACACACACACACACACCGAACAACACTTTTTAATTTTATAAAAGAAAACTTTTATTTGAACAAGAACTAGAGGCCGACCGAAATTCGGTTTCGGTTTCGGTTTCGGCGCCGAAAGTTGGCAAATGACCACTTTCGCATAGTTTCGGTTTCGGCCGAAGCCAAAAAGTTAGCTTTCGGTTTGCGTTCGGTTTCGGCCGAAACTGATATTGACTTTCGGTCATCATCCGAAGATCTATTTTAACTTTCAGAATGCAACGCTAGTGCTGCGTCTATTACTCTGTTTGTCGGCCGGTCAGTCGGCGCTAGGCAATTTGACATTTAGCGAAGTTCCCTTAATGCAGGCCCTGAATGATTACTTCTGTATTCGTTTTTAATTAGTGTGGCATTGCATCATGACCCAGGCCTGTTTAATAAATCTTGTGTTCGGCAACTTCGGTTTATCTTTCGGTTTCGGCCGAAAGTCAATTTTTAACTTTCGGTTTGGTTTCAGTTTCGGCCGAAGCCAGAAAATCACATTCGATCGGCCTCTAACAAGAACTAGGATATGCCCGGGTGTTTCTTGCCCCAGGGCCCATGATCGTTCTGTACGGCCATATATATATATATATATATATATATATATATATATATATATATATATATATATATATATATATATATATACACACACACACACACCTATTTCGACTATAAGAGCAAACTTAAACACCTAAAAATGTTTCCAACCTTAAATATTTTCAGTATGTTTTTGTTTTTTAATTTCATGTTTTTTTTTGTTTTGTGGTCATATCATTATATATGTTGAAAAGTGCTTAGAGCTTAGAGATTAGGCGCTTATACAAAGTCCTCATTATTATTATTACAATCTCTCTCTCTCTCTCTCTCTCATATATATATATATATATATATATATATATATATATATATATATATATATATATATATATATATATATATATATATATATATATATATATTGTATAATTAGACAGCAACATTGTGTATGTTCAATTTAGTGTCTGTGATTAAAGTTACCATTTAATTTTTTTCCATGTAATTTACTGTAAGGCCTGTCGTTTAATTTATCCATTGGTATCACAAAAGGTCGTATTTCCGGTCATTCCAGCTATATTTTCCGGTCGTTCTGACCGCCTAACATGGGCCATGACCTTTCCAGACATCACAACAAGATTATCGAATTATTTCACGCATGTTTACATTGGACGAATAAATGGGCGAGAAATATTAGTAAGCCTTTCGGCGGCACCTAGGTTTCATTCACTATCAGCGACCTCTGGGATGTCCAGTAACCACGTGACTGGTCACTTAACTGTAGTTAGGCCAAGTCCAAGTTCTAAAGGGGTGGTCAGTTATTGACAGTAAATATCGTTTGCGTGGCTTTTCATAAATCAAGCTGGACAATTAATAAATAAGCTGTAATAAACTTAGGTACAACTGGTTTATCCATTCGCAATTAATTTAGCTATGCAGGATATAAGCATGCGCGTTTCAAGCCATTACTGCGGCACTGAAACATTTTCACGCGCACCGATTTAAAAATATGGACTGTACTTATTGAGCACCCAGAACACGGCCTGAGTTAACTCGTTTTAGTGACGTAATGTCTACAACTTCGAAGAAGTTATTGTCAACAGTTTTTTAACTTTTAATTAATGGACGATGGCTGAAGGAAACTTTTGTGACTACCAAAATGCGATGGAAATTGGATTCATGCAACAGTTAGCAAGTTTCGCAGAACAAAACTGTCAAGAACAGATAGGTAGGTGTCCATATCTAACGGCTAACTCGACCTCTGGCCTTCCGTCTGTGGAAGCCATGTTGCCTAAGCATCTTGTACTCTAATGTTATATAATATGTCAGGCATCCTGTTAGTCTCTTTTGTGCACTCTTTAGTTCCTTCTCTTAAGCGGCAAGATGATGAAATCATGCTTTTCCCCATAAGTGTTGGACACAGCAGTTTCTTGTAGGTGTAGATATTGGAAGTGGTCAGTGGGAAATAAAAAGGACGTGGCCATGATTTTGACCTATGACGTGCGGGGTGAAAGTGACCGCACACTTTACACCTTACAGTACGTATCAGATTTTGATTGTATTTTGTAGCCATTCGTGTTCCAGCTTTTTCTGTTGTTTTACTTAAATTGTTTTGAAATTCAGAAACGGTTTAAAATAGTAAAAGTTCTTGTGTTTCTTTTCAAGAAGAAATGTGTATTGTGTCCATTGGTGTATTTCATATCAATATTTGCCAACAGACAATGTTTCTCATATTTCGGATTTTTAATTTAAAAATTGTTAACAACTTTTTAGACAGAAAATTAAAGTTATTATACTTTATTAAGTTTGAACATTTTGAAATTTGCAAAGAAAATTACTTCAGTGTTACATTTACATAGTCACAGCTTATATTCTATATTCAGTCACTTGTGTACAATCAAGTTTTACACTTGATGACTGCAGAAAGCATAAAAATGCTTCAAAGTACCCTGCTATAAACACTCCAATATTTTATATCTTGTGTATTTATTATGATAAACCTGTTCATTAAACACATTACAAGATGGACAGCATGTAATTATGTCATTTAGTCATGTCATTGCTAAATTGAGCCTTGCACATGATGACAAGAAAAAGTTATTTCTTTCAAGATTTGTTTTTCATTTGGTACATTTTTGTATCTTTATTTTTGGGTACAGTGAAAGATATCATCAGATTGCCTGAAAGTTTTCAAAAATTAATTTCCCCAGAAAAGCTTTGCATTGAAAAGTGATGAAAAAACTATTTAAGATAATTTATGCATATATTTGAAATTTTGACACTTTTATCATGAAATGATTTTGTTTGTATGCTTTTAAACGAACAATTTTAATTATTTAAAGCCTGACAACTTTTGATTCCAATTTGTGATTTGTGTGGAAATATTTATTTTGTTAGTTTATGTTTGTATAGATCATCTGAACTGTCACAGCAAACATTATTTAATCTAATTTAATACAATCCAGTCTTTTGAATAATTTTGAAATACATTTTTTTGTGATGGGTGAAACAAAACAATTCAAGAATATAGAAATTGTTTTGGTTGTATTGTATCAATGGTGCCATAATTAGCACGTTTAATCCTTTTGTCATTTAGTTTGTTAGCATGTACGACTCTTTGGTCTTAAACTACAGAACAGAAAAGGAAGCAAAAACCAAAACATTTTGTAACATTCAACAAATGATTAATTTCCTTGACAATGAGTCAAATTTAAAAAGAACTTGCAGTATTGTAAATTAAATCATAAATAGTCGTTAAAAAATTCCTCAAGTCCAAATGTATGAAGTTCCAGTTGAATTCCAGAAGCGCTCCAATTAAGTTTCAATATTGAATTTGTATTTTGCATGTGTTAATGTGCCAAAGGTAGGAGTGCATTGATTCACCCAAACCCATATTACAGTATGTATTGAAATACAGTAGTACTTTGTGAAAACAAGAAAATTATCGCTATAATATTTAGCACTTGAAAAGTACATCTCTTAGTAATATTTCCTTGTAAGAGTTAAAATGGTAGTAAAAAGAACGGAGAAAATTAAGGTTAAATTGAAACTAGTCTACAATCACCTTAAATTATCAGTAAATAAAAATCTGCCATTTTTAGTGTGTTTTAAAATTCCCACACTGCACCTTTTGCTCTATTGGCGTTAATTTCAAAATCCATTTTATGGAATAAAATAAATTTCTGAAAATTAAACTTTAGGCCTACTTGCCTGTCATATAACTTGAAAAATGAGTGACATTAATTGATATTTGCAGACAAGAAAAGACAATTATCATGACATAAGCGCATTGATCTGACCACATATTTAACACTTAAAAAAATTAAATGCAGCCACTGCTTGTTTAAATGTTTTGCTCACGTTTTATTATTTAAAGCTAAAACATCAATCATAACAGTGGATTCTGCATGCTTTGTTGCATATACATTCTGAGCATTAGATAAAAAATTAGTTATTTTAGAGAAATTTATATATTTGCAAACATAGTACAGTTTATTTAATGTCATTATGAACAGGACAAATATCTAAGCAATGTGAAGTTTCTAAATTATTAATAACTGTAAAAATATTAACTTGCTAGCCCGAAATTATACTTTGCCCAAATAATGTGCATCTCATTTTACATTCTCTTGCGATCTCGTGCAAAGTGCGCATCTAGGAAAAAAAGTTGTTCTTTAATTAAATTAGAAAAATTGTGTGGTAGACAGAGACAAATTACATAAAACTATATAGTTTGTATTTCCAGAACCGAAAACTGCAATATACTGTATACTGGTATGTTGTTGCACCACTGGCCAATGGCCTGGAATATGGTGAAGTGTCAAAAGTCTATCACAATAATATAATCCAAATGTCACTGTCTGAATTCACTATAATTTCAAAATAATGTTTTAGCCATACTGGCACTTCGTAATTCTAGTAAATATTTGAAAAATCAATCCAGCCAAATTAACAGTGAAACACAACAATAAGACCGCTTCTGCTTCAGATGGGTTAATGCAAAAATGAATAATCTTAATATAAACAAGATTATATTCCTCTCTACTTGACTTAAGTTATCATGAAGAAAAGCCAACAAACCATACAAATTACTAAAGTATACATTATAATGTATTCAGTAAAAATGGGATTAATTAAAACCAGAATGAGAAAAATACTCCATATCACTCAAATTAGTTCTTTATTTCCATCATAAAGTCTTCTTTTAGTGACCTAGAAAACCTAAAATAACTGAAAGCATTGAAAACTTTTTTGACCCACATCAATTAAAGTTGTTACTTATCTATAGTATTCGTTTCAGAAGAAAATGGGATGGTTGGATCAATAAATTTTAAAGTGTGAAATGACTTGTATTTTCAATAATTAAATTACTGGCGAAAATTGATGTATTGCATTGACATGTTAGCAAATTAATATTACAGTGGTGGAGAAGGTAGCTTGTTACTTTTTATTAATCATTCATCAAATAATAATTAGTATTTAGTAATAATAACAATTAGTAGATTTAAAGAACTATCACTTGTTATCATATTACAGTGAGTTTCGATCAGAAAAAGCAGAAAATAGTCCTTACTGAAATACATGTATGCCAAAATTATTTTGGGCCAAGAATTAAAACAGAAAGATATGCATACAATATTTTTTTTTTAAAGTTTGTTTCTTCAGTGTTTAATGACAGCAAACTTCTAGATGGCATACATTTAAGAGAAGTTGTCAAGACAGTTGCAGAGGTCTGAAAAATGCGTATTTGGACGCAAACCTTTTTTTTTCTTTCTCGCGGACGCGGTAAATCACCAATGCAGCAGTCTCCTCTGTACGCATGCAAATAGCTGGGTGGCAAATTCACAGGCTTCAACCAGCTACTGAGCACATTTTATCTGTGCTGATTTTTTTTACAATTGACGAATTCATTTGTTAAAGTATCCCCAGATATGCCTGCTGTATTTATCAGAGTACATCAAAAGAACCTGATACAAAAGCTGGGCGGCAAGTTCAAAGATTTCGACTAGCAGCTTGGGTGGGAAAATGTACTGATATTTACAATGACTGAATTTAGAGGTTGACAGATTCTGAGATGTACATGTGGTTATTATATGCGTACATTAAAACGTGTTCATTTCCGAACATAGCGCCAAAAATAGTGCATGCGACCTCGAAATCAAGACACATCAAGACTTAGACAAAATGTTTTTGTGTGCTTTGTCAAGTACTTTGGGGTTAAATGGTAAACGGACAGTGATTTTAATGAGATACAAAAGAGTGCTGAAGTTGCTAGAACTGATAGTTTGGATGGTATAGTAGCAAGTGTAAGAAAGAGTGTGATGTCTGGCTTAGTGTTTGGAATAAGACCATTCCTTGGATTGACAAAATTCAGTCTCCCTCGAAGGACTAACAAGAGTTACACCGCTGTCAGGCGTATCTAACACTGGTCACCAATTATATTGGCTCAAAACCGATACTGAATTCAATTGACGAAAATAAATTCTGCAATGCCTACCAATTTAAAAGCGGCAATTGTCACCAGAATATTCTGTACAAAATTGTACTAATTTTGGACAAACGGGAGACCACCATTTTCATGACTCCATATATGGCGGATAATTTTGAAAAGATGCACTGTTTATGCATCAGGCTATGGATATGAAATACATTTAATTTTCAGCCTATTTAAGGTAGGAAACTTTATTAATTCGTAAAATTTGTTCTTTCAGTCGAAATATGCGAGTTTTAAGAGCACTCTTGAACGGGATCACTCTGTCTTTGTGTCTTAAGTTCAGTGTGCAATTCATTCCACATTGGTAGGAGGCCCTTGTATGCAAAAGAACGTTGTCCATATGACTTCCCTAGTGGGAATTATGAGATAAAGATTTACAGAAGAGGAGCGTAAGTATCTTGCTGGATGATGTCAGATAGGTATGTTAGTCTGTCCGTGAAATATAGCACAAATAACGGATTTTGTGTTTTGATTCTGGATCGAATGGATTGCCAGTGTAGGGTACAGATTTGTATCAAATTGCCTTTGACTTTGCTACGTCCGTCTTTTTATCAACGTGTGTCTTCTCTTGGTGCTGGGATGCTGGCGCATGACAGCTTGGCATTTGTTCCCAATAATCTTGGCATGGCTTGGATTTCTGCATAGAATGAATTACAAATCCATCTTTTTAGATTATATTGGTGTTAGACTAGAGTCAATTTTTTAAAAATAACTTTTACAGCATTTAATAAACCATGATAATGAAATAAATTCATTTGAATCCTGCATCTAAAGGCAAAATTGCCAAATACCATCCACGAACCATATTTGTTTACAAAAGCATTGATGAATTTAATACCATTATCAAATCAATGCTGATATTGGGGGGTATATCCACATTTGGTACTTTATAAAATCCTCACCATCATAAATACTTCCAAGTTTCAGTCTAACTCCATAGACCCATATCTGCCATCACATAATAAACCAGTAGATCTGGGGCGATGAAGTTTGTTAGGAGTACAATAAACAATATAGACCCAAATTTGCCATCACATTATGTGCCCAGATTATGATTTGTGTTGTTTGCATTTGGACCCAGGTTTAAATGGTATTTGCAGGAAGAGAGTTGCTTAATGGCTTCGACGAAATGACCCAAAAAATCGTGTAGCTCGAGTCTATTTATGTAACAAATTTCAGTATTAAGTAGTAGTTTTCCCTAACACTGTGTTGGCTGTGATGTGCTGATTTGTCAGCAGACCTAATTTCCAATATTTATTTTGTGTTTGTTTTTGTAAGGGGTTTGATAAGTTTGCAGCCACTTAGTATGTTTTATTTCTCATTTGAGAAATAGTTATCTCAGACCTTGTGCCAACCTTACTCCCCCCCCCCCCCAATTCATCTGAATGCTTCTTCTCCACATTTTTCCCTATAACATTCCTTGTGAAAATACCTGTGTAAACGCCAAAATATGACCATCTTTGTCAACTACTTCTCAAATTTGTCAACATAATTTTGATGTTGAAATATATACACAGCTCTTGCAAAAGTGACATTGTTTGGCTTGAGACAGAATATTGCACATGGAAGCTGATCATAGGTATTTCTGTTAAAAAATAACAAATATCTTTATAGTCATTTAACGAGTTCATAAATTAAACCAACAATAATGTCTGCAGTGTCCCTTAAAAATTTAATTGCATCGCATCATATCTGGGTTGAGGATGCAATGTAATAAAACCACAGCTAATTAATTATACCAGATGTTTGTCTTGTTTGAAGTATTTTGATTGGCTGACAATTCTATTGCTTAGCCCAATAGGCAGGTGTTCACATGTTGTCAGCACCCACTTGCATTATGATGGGATTTGAATGAATAATTGGAGTAGATTCAAGCCTTAAAATACTGGGGGATTGGATTGGAGGGGTAGGGTGGTGGGGATAAATGTCCATGTCCAGATAAAGGTACATAATGTGAATACAGCAAGAAAATTAGTACTTGTTCTAAAAATTGGAAGTAGGCACATGTATTGGACTGTTACTTTTCTGACTTTGAATTGGGATTTGTGTGGTGGTGGCTATGGTAAATAAGTTTAAAGCAGCGTGATGTAAAGTTTGGTAGTGAAATGATCAACAGTTATGCAAGTCAAGAGAACAGTGTGACCACTTTGGTCTTTTGTTTATCTCGTATGCTTATTATTCATTTTATAGCTAAAACTATAAACTAATATTACCTTATTTCCTAATTAAATAATCTTGTCATATTGATTAAATTATATTTTCTTATTTAAATGGCTTCTTGGTATAAAATGCAGACATTGGTAATTTTTAACACGTGCAAATATGTTAAGAACAACTAACAAAAAAATTATCCTTGTGCTTTTGTAGTTTACCTTGAGTTTGTCTTCTTCCTTCCAGCCATAAATTAAAATTGTACACCAGTTGGTTTTGCAGTAACCATACATACAACCTTATATAGATTACTGTAATACAGTACAAGGTAATTCAAATGAACAAACAGCAAAGCTTCTTCAAAAAAGAGCATTTGGACTAAAATAAATCCCAAAAGAAAGCAAGGACAATTAGCTGTCAAGTTAAAAATATAACTATTAAAGACTGGATCCCATTGTGCAAAGCCAAATGCATGTACATGATATCCCACATTAGTTCTCCTGAATATTTACATTGGTCCAGTATAGGCTTACTGGTAATACTCTCCACCCATGATCCATGTTTTACAAACAGTATAAAATTCCCAAACCAAATAAGGAATTTACATGTATTCAAAAAATGTTTCCAATACTCTGGAACTTTACTCTGGAACTTGACTCTGGAACTTGATACATGTTTATCCTTGGTTAAAGTAAGAACCTAGTTGATTATGGGGCCAGTAACTCCAAGGTTAAGGTTACTTTCTACAAATATAATTTGTGAATACCTTTCATAACCAGGTGATAATTTAAGTTCTGTGTTTCATAAAAAAAAGAACCACATTAACCGTGGGACCTGCAGCCCCAAAGTAATGGGTCACAGTTTCGAAAAATAGATTTTGCTTGTGCGTTTCATTTCTGGATAATAATACCAAGTTCTAGTGCACAAATATTGATGCAGCTTGGTACATGCCTTCCCCATAATCCACTGAAAAATCCAGTGTATATTATGGCCAGTAGCATTATAGTCAAGGTCACTTTGTAAAAAGATTTTTTGTGTGCCTATGGATGCAATTCAACTTTGGCTGATACCCTGTGTTCCACCCAATAAATTTCCTTTGTCCAAGGAAGAACCATACTGTTATGGAGGCAGTTGCAGCATGGTCAATTTTCCTGTTAGTACATGTACTAATAGATTTGGGAACCAGCAGTTCTTTTTCGGGCCAAGAACTTAATTATTCCACCATGCATTTGGATGTAACCTTGGATGTGCTACTCTGTGCCCAAGGGATGCCACTAATGATCTTTGGTCTATTTGTTGGTAAAGGGTGTTATTATTAAAAACAGAGTTGACCTTTGCAATTCTTCCCACTCCAGAACTAAAGTTGTTTTTTAACCAATTGCAACAAAATCTTTGCACTTTTTTAAAATCTTTTAACCTAAGAGAATGAGAGTTGGTGTATTGAAGACCATGTATACTTTATTTAATTTTTGGACAAGAAGTGAATTTCTCTAAAACCAATTTTTTGTTTCCCTCTTCCTGAACAAAATCTAAGAATAGCTATTTATCTAAATATTTAAGGCCAGTTACAAATCAAGCTGAAGATTCAACTAGGAGTTGGAACTATGTAATAATTGTTCAAGGCATACTCCAGAAAGGGGACCGGGATGGCCAAGCGATCAAAGCCACTTGTCATTACTGATCAGTGTCATACATGTCTGCATAAGCTTGAGTCTCTGGATCAGCCAACATGGGTGCATGAGTAGCTTCCCAATGATCATGGATGTATAGCCTAATATGTCCTGCAAAAATGGCATTAAATCCACACAAATTTAAGATATTCTCCCCCCCCCCAAAAAAAAACAAACAAATGTTCATACAGCTGATTTTATATGTTTTGTGTACTATTTGGGCTACTCTCAATACATTGGCAATGAAAATGCCCTGATCTTCATGTAGAAGAAATATGGTAATTGCTTAGTGAGCGTATATGATTTCTAATAAGATTGTATGATAGTGCTGATGAGATCATTTTTAAGGTCACGAGTGACATTGCCAACCGGTTTCTCTCGATGGATGATATTTGAATGTACCATTTATGTATTTGATCAGAAAGACGTAGGATGCATGAATTCAGAATTTCCTCAATCTGATTAAAATCAGATCACCATTTTTGAATATTAATTTGCCCACCAACATTTAAGGGGTCATTTTATGGTGGCCTTTCAATTTGCCAGTGGAAATGCAGTTTTCAGAAATCAGAAAGTGAATCAAGTTTATGCTCTTCAGTAGTCTCCCAAATTCATTGAGAAAACTTCATCTGATTGGCTGATAAAATAAGCAGTTACGATAATAATGTTGACTACCAGAATATGACCACTAAGTATTTGTTGATGGATCTTCATGTATGGTAGAGGAGTCTGATTTTAATCTGATGGGAAATACCTTAGTTTTAATTTAACATAACTGGGAACGTTTTTATTAAAGATGGGATACTCTAATCAGTTTTTTAAATGTTTAAAATGATTGGTGAACATTGACCTGGCCTCGTCTTATACTCCGAATTGATTTATATATGGATGAAGGATAGAAAATTTACAAAATTGGTAAATTCTACTTGCACTCTAAATCGACCTATAGACTGGAAAATACGGTACAAAAGTTTCCTCAGCAAATGTGATCCAGGTCTTGTGTTAGATAAAAAGTCATTTCACATACTATAATTTAGGGTGTACATGTATTTGTTTTTTTTCTCATAGAAATCCATTGTGGAAGTGTTTAAGAGGAAAATCATAACTTGCAATTATTTTTTCTGTATTAAAAGCTTTACAATACAAAATATAAATTGCCCCAAAGATACTATATTGATGAAGTACTATTACATTGTACAGTGTATAGTAACAAAACAATGGCAGATGTTTCAGGAACTATATTTCATAAAACATGTCAATCATATTTTAAATAGTTCAGCACTTTAAATGCATGATCTACATGGTTCCCGCGGGTCATGGAATCCTGGAAATGTTTTGGAATTTAAAAAATAAATTTCAAGGGCCTTGAAAAGTAATGGAATTTGTCAAAACCTTGCAAAGTTTTGGAAAAGTCATGGAATTTATGACAAGGGAATTAAAATCTGCAGGAACCCTGGATTTAATCCTTTGCAAATAAACTTTGAAATACAAGAAATATGAAAATGGGGCAAAATCACTATAACAAGAAAAGTAACTACATGCAAATATATATATATATATATATAGGTATATAAAGCCCAAAAGCCTGATTCTTCATTTTAATATTTCACACTGTGTACTCAGTCTTGTTTAAATTTATAAATTAGAATAACTGGCAGGTATCATTTTCTGGGGGGGGGGTATACTGTTGGGGTCAAAAGGTCAAGTATCACAATCACTGGCTGAATGAAGAAAAAAAGCAAGTAGGCCTAAAGTTTAATTTTCAGCACCATAACTATTGTTCTGCAGCATTTGCAGTTACCAAAGTTTGTGGATATTTTTCACTTACCGGTAGAATGAGAATGAGGTCTATCAGTTTTGGGGGCACACAATGAAATCACTGGGCAGAAAAGTTTCAGCAACTGACTTTATACCTTCACCAAAATTAGTGAATGTCTTGCATATTGGGTAAGAAAGAAGCCTGTTGATGTTGGGGTCAACAAGTCAAAGATTATGGTGACTATAACTGAAAGAAGATTTTTGCACAACAACTTCTACTTTTAGACCATGACCAAACCTGGTGGAGGACTTAAACTAGTAGGCAGGGAGGAAGTCTGTTGATTTTGGGGTTTGGGGTCAAAAGATCACATTTTGGGGTCAAAAGATCATATTTCCAGATCACTGGACTTATAAAATTGTGTTTTGGAATAACTTGTTCTAGATCAAGTTATTTTATCCAACTTTGTAGATGGTTTGCACTTTGGGTTATGAAAAAAACCATTGAATAGGGGTCTGAATGTTAGAGTTCAAGGGCAGACCTTAAAAATATTGTAATTAAACCCCTTGGTCATAGTTGCCAAAGTCAAGCATGTCATTAGGGCCAACATAGAAAGACTATGGAACGCCGAATCAGCATAGCTGTTAATGGCTGCTTATTTAGAACTCGAACTGAATGCTTACTTCATGTTTGGCTTGAAGTAAATATTATAGCAAGGTTCATTTGGCATACTTTTTGTGTTTTTTCAGTATCACTTATCAATGAAAAAGTCCCTTCAAGAGGTCTAAGGTTTGGGTTCATATATGTGGTATAGTTGAAGCCAAAATTCCAATCGTAACCATAGATATCGTTGATGTGGTGATGAGTGGAATACTTAACCCAGAACATAGGCTGCAGTGTTTACCAAAATATGTAAATATGTACAAGGTAAACATAAAAAAAAACTGCCGTTTCACCTAAATCATTATAAAAGACCGTTCCCACCAAAATCTGTTTAATAAGCTTGCGGCTGATGGGTATTTATATGTCAATCATTGACAATGTGCACACCTTGTGCGGTTCTTTCATGTACTTATTGTGACAAGATTCTGTATTCAAAACATATTTGTTAAATACTTTGTCAATTTAGGCTAAACATTCTTTGGGTTCTCTAGAAATTGTATTGTATTGTATTGTGAATATATGGACATGATGTAAAAAAAAAAGATGTAGAGTGTACTACAACTAGAATGTGCAGAGGCTTGAAAATTTGAAATGTTGCTTTAAAATGAAATTTTATTTATTAAAGTTTCTCATAACAGATGTTTTTCAGATATAAGTTGAAAGAATGTTTTATGAACTTGATCTAATCAACCTTTAATGTTTTTAATAATTGTACAACCAATGCTTAACAACATCGTTTTTTCTTATGATACCCATTTTGTGTGACAATCATCCATACAAAAAAAACCCACAAAACAAATATCTAATATGATGTCTCGTATCATTCTGTTCAATATATTTATTAGATCTCTATTTATTCCACCTATAAGTTTTACACTTATATTTATTCTATCCAGGCAATAACATGGAGGGTGGTCTACATCTAGAAAACAAGAAAATCCATGGAATTATGAAAGATCAGCCTGTATACCTGTAAATTTAATTATTTTTGGCTTAAATTAAAATTATTTGTGATGTCCATTCCAAAGAATTGTGATTTCTTTATGAAACAACAATTCCCACCTTCAGAGATTACCTGGGTATGTGCTTTGAGTCAATTGATCTGATCTGGCGTGTTTCACGATCATTCATTAACATTTATAGGGTCATTTTTTTCTGTTTTTTTTTTAAAACTTCATCAATTTTTATTTCAGATGGCGCATCCAGGGGTCCAGGCTTCTATCTTGAACAACTTCCACCAGGGATGCCGGCCACCACAATGGAGAGTCTTCTTATGACGGAAATGGGTATAAATGGGTCTCCAGATCCAATAGGATCATTAGGGATCACTATGTCTGCCCAGGCGGCTGCTGTTGCGGCTATGTACCAAGATCAGCAAATGAATTTTCCCATGAAACCAGAAAAAGGGATGCCTCCAACACCTCCAGGTGGGATAGCAAGGCAGCCTAATTATGTAACTTGGACCTTTTGTATATGGGCTTTCTGTTTGAATCCGTCTAACAATCGAGTTTAGTGTCCCAGATGACATTATTGAATATATTTGAAGAGCTTGAGCCCAAGGGTTCTAAATCTTTTTTGAAGGGCTGTTTAATGTCTGGACTCGCTCAGAGAGTAATTTTTTGGGGAAAAAAATGCCACATTGAGAAACAAAAATTTTGTAATCCCATTGGGGTGAACCTGAAGCTTCTCGGTTGGAAATCGGCACTCTGTCAGTTTTGTCTGATCATTATTCAAAAATTACTTGTTGTCAAGCACATAAATTATACATCTAATGCAAAACTAGTTGTTTGGTATCATTACTGTAATACCATATCTGTTGCATAGGGAGTAATTTTCTAGAGGAAAATTCTGCATTGAATGATAAAAAATGTGTGATTCCATTAGGGTCAACCCAAAGCTTCCTGTATCGCTGTATTAAAGAAGAACCCAACATGGGGCATGCAACTAGTTTTCATTATTATTTAGGGTTAAAGCAAAATGTCAGCTTGCTTTGGTTGTTCTGATTATCGATTATAATCGATCATCAGTTGGTTGAGCAAACCAATAAGATAATCGATTGTGAAATTCCATAATCGATTGTGTGTAAAGGGATACTACTTTTTAGGTGTATGCAAAGCACAAAGGTTAGTAAAACTCCCAGCCACTAAAGTTGACCTGAAATTTATTAATCCCTTCACAACTACAAATAAAAAACCTTACGGTTCATAATTAGGAACATATAGTTATTATTACATGGTCAAGTTGTTAAATTGTTGAGTTGATAAAATTTAAACACATTTTGTTGATTTGTTTCAGTTGAATTGCAACATCTTTTGTAGTATTTATAAACAGTGACAAACAAGAAAATCATGTCCTTCTATACTTTAAATTGTAGACACATTACATATGAAGGAAAGAATTTAGGGGCATTGTAGTAGTGTTTCAGTTACATATGACTGATCAGCCATAAAAAAATGTTGCATTCATTTAACAAAATTGTAGAACAAAAGTAACACAATGTACTTTTGTAATATTATTGTCAGGTTAAAGTATACATGTCATTAAAATAGATTACTCCTGTATATTTATAAACATATTGAATTCTTGATCAAAGGTATAACTGTGTAACAAAAATTAAAATTTGCTCTTAGTAACCGATTATAATCGATGATCAGTTGGTTAAGGGGAACCGATTATCGATTATGAATTTCTGACTGATTCCCATCACTACCATTTATGGTTGACATCCCCAGTCTCAGCTACATCTGTGCTCTGGATGATAAAGATAGACTTTTATGTCCAGTTAGGGATCCGTTTTTACTTTGCAAACTCTGAAGAGAATAGGAAGCCTATTTTCCTCCTCATTAAAGGTTCAGATATTTCAACTTCCACCTTTTGTAGATGGATTGCATCAACTATCCTGTATCTGTCTTGCCAACTGTCAAAACGTGTTTATAATAATCATTTTACATACTTATGAAACAATAACTTTATTTAAAAACCAGTCAGGGTTTGGAGAAAACCACTCTTGTCAGACAGCCTTGGTTAACATAATTGATGGGTTACTGCTTTTAATATCCAAAAAAATTAGTTTGATCTATACAAATTGATCTTAGAAATGCTTTTGATCACAGTATTCTTATGAACCAATTGAACATTTATCAGTAATTGATTGGTTTATCTAACAATGAAAAGAGTGTGTGTCTAAATAAATGACAGTTTTTCCAAAGAAAAACCAATTAAGTAGCATACCACATCTTTTAATTTTGGTCCCACCCTTCTGTCTCATTTTCTTATATGCAGATAATACCACACTATCAGATTTCAAACTGCTAAAATACCATGAGGTCTATCTTCAGATAGCGTTACTTAGAATAGACTCCTAGTGTAAGGAAAATAATGGCATGAAAGTAAATATAAACAAAACTCAAATATTATTGATTACTAACAAACAAAACTGGGAAAATTTTAAAATAACAATTTGAATGAAATTTGCCTGCAAATGGTTACCCTTGACAAAATCCTTGTGGTTAATATATTATAAATACTATATACAACCACACCTAGACTACTGTGTCTGTGGACTTACGACGATATTTACAAATTATTCTGCTCACAGAAAAACAGCTTGCAGACTCATCTTAAAAAATAACCAAATCAATGAATGATATTACCATGTTAACACTTGTAGGTTTTGCTGTTTTCGTGTAAAATGCGAGTAGAAAACACATTTTTGGGACTATTTCTGAATATGTCCTAATACATAGTCTTCCAAGCAATTTTCCATTAGCCCAATGCCTAGTTGTGCTTAAAAAAAATGTTTTCCATTGGTTAGTTTGCTGGTGCATGAGCAGAAGGTGAAAAGTTGGATTTTTATTTTGGAGTTCTTTTTCTTTTTTTTTTTTTGTGCTTAATGGACCCTTAATTTTCACATGGAAAAGACTTCGTTCAAAATGTTCACCGTATCCTGCTTTTTGCACAGGTTTACCTGTCTGTGCACTTTAGACTGATCTGCCTTAGATCTGAGACCATAAAGTCTAAAATCTGGACACAGAATCGGATTCCGACCATGGGCGAATTTTGGGGTGAAAAAAAAACTGTTTAAAAAAATTAGGTTTTTCCTTCTGTAATTTGTAGTGCAACTAAAATGTCCAGAATTCATGCTAGAAAACAAGGCAACGTTTACAAATTAAGATCAATTTCAGCTAACCATTTTTCCATTCCACAACCAAATGAAGAACATTTTCAGAAAAGTTGTAAATATTTAGGATTGCTGATTTGGGGCAGAATCCCAAAGAAAATTCAAGAAAGTGCAAATATAAGTGCATTTAATTATAATCCAGTTGATTGGACGAAAATGGAGCCTGCTTCATTTTACAGCTTCATTACTTCAGGTATAAATAGGTGTGATGAAAGCTTCATTTTTTTTTGGCACTGTCACACTACTATCCCCTCCTTTTGTTACCACGGTAATCAGCCCATGAAAGGGAATGAATTTTCTCACTGGTTCAGTTGTGGTTGCCTAGAAAGAGACCCATGCAGTAGTTTGAGTACAAGTATTCACTAGTTGTTGAATCATCAGCCTCCCACAAAACTGACCACAAAACTGTTTGTGGTCCCGTAGTGTGTGTCGCGACTATAGTCGCTTTCGAGGTGAGTAACAATGATCGCATTCTATAACTTCATCTTGCCATAAATGCCTGTAAAACTATATATGATTGGTTTAAAAAGGCCCGGAACAAGCATTCTGCAGTACTTTCCTATATTATTAACGATGTAATTTTACAAATGCTCGCTTTTAAACACATAGCACTTGTGCAAAGCTAAAATGGCCGATGCTGAATACGAAGGTGATTTCTTGCAACAAATATTCGCTTCTGATAGTGATGCTAATAGTGATTTTGAATAATTTAAGAAAAATGACATTATTGGAGCCAGCGAGGTATTGATGGAAATGCACATGATTTTGAGCCAGTAATTTACGTGGAACTGGAGTCTGATGTACATGCTCGCTTGACGTGAAAAGATGGCGCGCCTGTCAACCACCATTTACTGGTAATTCAAAATTAAATGTCGAGATGGTGAATAATGAACCTACAGACTAATGAAGACTTTTTCTTAGATGATGAGTTATTGCATCAGATAGTAGATCAAACAAATCGTAATGCAGATCAGAGAGTTCATGGGGCAGACTTGAAGGAAAAAAGTCGCATGAAGAAATGGCGGCCTGTCACACCTGAGCATCTAATACGTTTTTGCATCGATTAAAACAATGGGTTTGGTACGTATGTCTGTTTTCAATTCCTAATGGGCTATTGATGATGTGATATCAACCGCATACTTCAGCAAAAAAATAAGTATGGGATAGATTTCAAGCTATTCCAAGCAATTTACACTTGTCAAACAATGAGAACAATTAAGGTGACTCTTCACACAAAATCAACCCAATGATTGAACAAAAATAAAGCCTTTGCTGAGGTTTAATCACCAGATATGGACCTCTGTTTGATGATGATATAATAAATAAGAAGTGATAGTTTTTCATGAACATTAATTGCTGACTGGAGGGTTTAAACTTACATCTGACATTCATGGAGTGGATTTTTGCAAAACTGTCACCCTTCCTTTACCTGTGATTTTCACAATTTATATATAACATTGTGACAGACATAACATGTGCATGGTTGGACTACTAAAGAATATAACATTTCTTAGATATATTTGAACGTTTCCATCAAAAACAAACAAAATACTGATGAAATACATTTTTAACTTGTCATTTTACCTGTATTTACACCTGTACCTGCAAATATGTTAAACCTACACATGTGTCTTGATGCTAATCTTAAAGTATAGACACGCGCCATTTTTTTTCATATAGGGTTTGTCCATCAATTGTGTATATTTAATGAAATAAATACATGCAATTTAAAGACTGGAATTTTCTTCTTTTCTCTCCTGAAACAATTCAGCACTGAGGGACCTTTTACTGCAAAACAATGCAGCACTTCACGAGTTAAGAAGAGCACTAGACAGCAAGCCCAGTATCTGGGGGGTTTTCATGCAGGGGTGATCTAGTATTCTGGAAGCATCTTGTTAACCCTAATATGAGGATAACATTCTGTATGGGCATTTTTCTTCTTGAAAAGTATAAGCTATGCACTAGCAACAGGTAAGTATTACATCATTAAAATTAATGTTACACCCAACTCCACACCAAAAAGCTGCTTTTAATTATGGCAGTTTGTGTTCAGATAGCTGTTGCAATTCTGAAGTACAAGTATGCAGATCCCATACAAACAAAGCTAGATAATATATGCCTAACATCACCCAGCTAAAATAAGCATAATTATGTATGCCTTACCCATAACCCACTCAGATCAGCTTGATTATGTATCCCTAACATAACCCAGCTAAAATGAGCATAATTATGTATGCCTTACCCATCCATAATAAGTTTGATTATACATGCCTAACATAACCCAGTCAGATCAGCTTGATTATGTATCCCTAGCATAACCCAGCTAAAATAAGCATAATTATGTATGCCTTACCCATAACCCAGTCAGATCAGCTTGATTATGTATCCCTAGCATAACCCAGCTAAAATAAGCATAATTATGTATGCCTTACCCATCCATAATAAGTTTGATTATACATCCCTAGCATAACCCAGCTAAAATAAGCATAATTATGTATGCCTTACCCATAACCCAGTCAGATCAGCTTGATTATGTATCCCTAGCATAACCCAGCTAAAATAAGCATAATTATGTATGCCTTACCCATCCATAATAAGTTTGATTATACATGCCTAACATAACCCAGTCAGATCAGCTTGATTATGTATCCCTAGCATAACCCAGCTAAAATAAGCATAATTATGTATGCCTTACCCATAACCCAGTCAGATCAGCTTGATTATGTATCCCTAGCATAACCCAGCTAAAATAAGCATAATTATGTATGCCTTACCCATAACCCAGCTAAAATAACCTTGTTTATATATGCCTAATATAACCCAGCTAGAAACAGCTTGTTAATATATGCTTAACAGTGCATGTCTAAAATAAGCTTGATCATGTGTACCTAGCAGCTCCTGACTAAAATAAGCTAGATTGTATATGCCTCACATTATGTGTGCCTAACAGCTTCTGAGTGAAATAAGCTGGATTGTATATACCTAACTATATGTGTACCTAGCAGCTCCTGGCTAAAATAAGCTAGATTGTATATACCTAACATTATGTGAGCCTAACAGTTCCTGGCTAAAATAAGATAGTTGGTATATGCCTAACATTATGTGAGCCTAACAGTTCCTGACTAAAATAAGATAGTTGGTATATGCCTAACATTATGTGAGCCTAAACAGTTCCTGACTAAAATAAGATAGTTGGTATATGCCTAACATTATGTGAGCCTAAACAGTTCCTAACTAAAATATGCTAGCTGGTATATGCCTAACATTATGTGTGCCTAACAGTTTCTGCATGAAACAAGTTAGATTGTATATACCTAACTATATGTGTGCCTAACAGCTTCTGCATGAAATAAGCTGGATTGTATATACCTAACTCTATGTGTGCCTAGCAGCTCCTGGCTAAAATAAGCTAGATTGTATATGCCTAACATTATGTGAGCCTAACAGCTCCTGGCTAAAATAAGATAGGTGGTATGTGCTTAACAGTTTCTGCCTAAATTAAGCTAGATTGTATATGCCTAACAGTGTGTGCCTAACATATCCTGCCTAAAATAAGCTAGTTGGTATATGCCTAACATTATGTGTGCCTAACAGCTCCTGGCTAAAAAGAAAGCTAGATTGTATATGCCTAACATTGTGTACCTAACAGCTTCTTCCTAAAATAAGCTAGAGTGTATATGCTTAACATCATCCAGCTAAAAATCCAAACTGATGTCATGGCCCCAAGTGGTCTAAAGCGCTGTCAGAGTTTCCGTTATGGGTCACTGCCATCTCACCTCTGTTTGGGTTTGAGTCTCGTATTCGGCCAATGTGGGTATGTGAGAAAGCTTGCCAGTAGTTTCTCGTGGGTCTGTGGTTCTTTCCGGGGGTTTTAGGGTTCTTCCTCCACCATTAATACTGGCCGCCACATATAGCTTATCTTGTGCTGAAAAATGGTGTTAAATCATACAAACTGATGTTTTATGCCTAACATCACAGTCTTAAAAACTAGACTGATGGTATTAAATGGCCAACATTGCCCAGTTAAACTGATGGTATATGCCCAATATCCAGTAAAAACCAGATGGATGGTGTATGCCTACATTGAGTCCAAGCCAACCTGAAGGTGTATGCCTGACATCCAGTCAAAGCCAGACATGATGTATGCTTGACATCCAAAGCCAGACTGATTATATATGCCTGACATCCAGTCAAAGCCAACCTGATGGTGTATGCCTGACATCCAGTCAAAGCCAGACTGATGTAATATGCCTGACATCCAGTCAAAGCCAGACTGATGATATATGCCTGACATCCAGTCAAAGCTAGACTGATGATATATGTCTGACATCCAGTCAAAGCCAGACTGATGATGTATGCCTGACATCCAGTCAAAGCCAGACTGATGATGTATGCCTGACATCCAGTCAAAGCCAGACTGATGATATATGCCTGACATCCAGTCAGAGCCAGACTGATTATATATGCCTGACATCCAGTCAAAGCTAGACTGATGATATATGCCTGACATCCAGTCAAAGCCAGACTGATGATGTATGCCTGACATCCAGTCAAAGCTAGACTGATGATATGTCTGACATCCAGTCAAAGCCATGCTGATGATATATGCCTGACATCCAGTCAAAGCCAGACTGATGATATATGCCTGACATCCAGTCAAAGCCAGGCTGATGATATATGTCTGACATCCAGTCAAAGCTAGACTGATGATATATGTCTGACATCCAGTCAAAGCCAGATTGATGATATATGTCTGCATTGTGTATTGAGGCTTCCATGGGTCAGCCCTCACCTCTTATATGGCTACCTCTTTAGATAGACCTATATTTTGAATTTCCTTTGTTTTGAATAGATACAAATATCCAGCCAACCTATATAGTCCCTGCAGTTACTAGTTAAAGAATGTTTCAGAAGTATTAGTAGGGGCACCAGGTATCCGAGTGGTTTACAGTGATATCAGATGTATTCATTTCCAATTTTAACTTTATGCACTTTCTTTGGTACCAAGTACAAGGCTGCAAATGCACACAAGTTTTTGATTTTTAGTTCTACTCTTCACCAGAAGAGCTTATGGTATGGTATATGTGTCCATCATTCATTTGTCTGTTATCACAAGTTTGTTACAATATATTATATTCAATAACTTGGAGAACTGCAATGAAATAATGTACACATTTGTCCCAGGGTATAGTTGGGGTTAAAAGAAATGTTGCGACACAATCATTCAGCATGGATTAAAAAATCGCCATTTTGAAAATCTTATTGCAACAGCTCATTAATTGATTGTCATATCGACATGGAGGTCGCACAATAATTGTTACCTAATATAGTATCTTGTGGGTACTAAATGAAAATGGTGCCATGAACACCATCATAAAAGAGTCCAGTTCTTCCTAAATTGATGGTATGTTGTCTTTAAATTTTAATCAAAAGACAATGATATCTTGTTGCCACTCAAGAATTTCAGAGATGGTATCATCTATTGGAATCTTAGAAATTCATTTCACTCAGTAGATAATTTTTGAGGGTCTCTTGTTGCAAAGTCTTTTTATTTTCAAATTGTCATCAAAATGTGTGAGAACTATGCATGCCCTATATTTTTGCTTTTAAGTAGACTTCAACTGCAAACTGCACAAACCCAGATCCGTCTTTGCATACTATACTTGCATATCTGGGTCTGTGCAGTTTGTTCGGAGCAATCATGATAACATGCAGCATAGCTATGACAGATATGGATCGTTGTTTTCAGTTTGACTTCACATATAAGCAAGTATATTGGGTAGTTTCTTTGGTACAAGGTTGCAAGTGAGCCTGATTTGTACAAGACCTGCGGAAAGCAAGTAGCTTTTGGATATGGTTATTAAAATAGGACACCTAAAAAATGGAAAGGTTCATGGAAATGTACATTTTCCTTCCCTGCATAATGGATTTATATTGGTTAGTGTTTGAACTAAAAAGTGAATATAGTATGTTCACTTATTAAGAAATATAATATGTTCACTTAGTATGAAATAAAGTATGTTCACTTACTATGAATGTGGTCCCCCTCTTATACAGGCACACCTTCTGCACCAGAAAAGTGGCCTTATAAGCTGTGTGGCCTATCCAGAGGGGAGCTAAACTCTTTGTGAAAAGTTATGGTAATATCTTCATTTAAAAGTAACATTAATTATTAAAAGGTTCTTCTTGTCATGAGAATAGACTTGTTTCTTGTGATGTCTGGTTGGTCCTAAGTGATAATGACTTCATAATGGTGATCATCTTGATCATAATCTTTTTATTTCTGCTACTGAGGGTTGGATGGTCATATGAAAATGAAGTTTTGCCTCTAGGCTTTTTAAGCTTAGTTGATCCTAAATGAAAATGGTGTCAGTTTGTCATAAATTATGGCCACCACAGCATCCATTTTTTATTGCTGCTGATGGAGGGTTGTATCAACATGGAGGTTTCACTAAATTACGTGATATCTTGTTGATCCCAAATGAAATTAAAGGCCAAGATGGCAGCCAGCTTGAAAATAGTGTTATGGAGGGCTCTTGGTGAATAGGTCACCAGAAGACCTCATTAGTCTAGTTGGTCTTGTATGAAAATGGTTCTGTTCATATATCCAATATGGCTGCCACAGTGGCCATTTTGAAAATCATGTTATCGAGAGACTGATTATGGTATCCAGTTTATCTTAGAGGTATGGTCACCATAGCAACCATCCTATAAGTCTTGTCTGTGCACACATTAATGGAAAGTTACATTAACACAAAATTTTCACCACAAGATGTATAGTGTCTTGTTGGTTCTGACATCATGTATTGCCACAGTGGTAGCCATCTTGAAATAATTTGTATGGTTACGGGTCCAGAATTGACATGTTTTAAAAAAAAAATGAAAATACATCTTAAGATGTCTGGTTAGTCATAAATAAAAATGGTGCAGCAAAGACATCTAATATAGTTGCTACAATCCTGTACTTACTTGTGTTTTTCACTAATATCTATCCATTGTTACTCAACAAATGACCAGTTTTAATATTTTTCCTCAAAAATAATATCTTGGATGGTTTCAGTACTTGGCATTTAAAATAAAGAGTTGGTCTTGTCTTGAATTCATGGAAATGCATGAATATTTTCTATTGCATAATTCATATATATATATATATATATATATATAGGTAGTCCAGATGACCCAAAAGAGATCATCAGTGGAATGGTTGGAATGAACCATCACCTTCAACATGGTTCAAGTGGTCACATGCATCCAGGCTCCATGCCAAACATGTCATCTGTACAGCAGCAGCATATCCTTGCCAAGCCAGTCCCTATGAAATGTATATCAGAAAAGAACATATCTCGGGCAAGGGCATGTCTGGCTACAGTATCCTCAACTATAGCCCCAGATCCCCTGATGGAGCAGACATTAGGTAAGTCACTACTTGCTGATTATGTAAACCAAACAAATAGTGTGTCTCGATTTTTCTCACCCAAGCGACAGAGAAATCTAGCTGTTTTGCTAACCTTACTTTTCTTATCTCAGTCTAGTCATCTCAGACCAATTGTCTCAGTCATGGTGTACACGTGCTGAGAACTACTTTTAACAAAAGAAACCCTAGCGTCTTGTCTTCTGCTGTGCCATAGTTGTTCTCAAATAAAACAGCAACAACAACAACAAATGATGTACAGTGGGACCCCGCTATAACCCGAATTCGGATATAACCCGGTCGTGGCATGGCTCCCGAAATTTCGGGTAATTTATTACAGGTATTTTTCTCAAACCCCCCCCCCCCCCCAAAAAAAAAAATTTTTTTTTAAGTATGAAAAAAAAAATATGTCAAGAGTTTAATTATCATTCTCATATACGTCTAAACAGTGCGAAAAAGAACATGTAGAAAATGTATTATCAAATTTCTTCTAGTTTTGTGCCAAAATAAACGTCGGAAATACGAACCAATTGCTGGGCCTACTGAGAACTTTGATCTTTGGTTGAAAAATTACAGCTCATAAGTGTCAATATTATAATTACTGATTCCTGAGTAATGAAGCCATCGTGTCTACTTTGTGTTTGTCTTGAATGCATTCTGAATACAATCGTTGCTCTAATAATCTCCGATATATGTTCTCTTAATTTCATACACAACTAAGCAATAGCCAATGCGGGGGTTGATAAAAGATTCTCACCAGAATGTATAAATCAATCAATTTAAGTACATTGTTTATCATCAAAGTGAACTGCCGAGCTAAACAGTGACATAATTCAGTGGTTAAAATACAGCCAGTTCGCCTGCTGTATTAGAGTACATCAAAAGAACATGACGCAATAGCTGGACGGCAAGTTCAAAGGACTTTGACTAGCAGCTTGGGTGGGAAAATGTGCTGAAATTTACAATGACTGAATTACAGAAAGATCCTGAGATGCACATGTAGTTATTATAAGAATACACTTTAGCTTCCATTATTTAATCTACGGACATGTACTATTTCATCATTCATTACGTACACCCGTTACGTAATTTTTGTTATTTTCTTTTCATTGAATTCAGTCGCATAATGATCTGTGACAAAATTATTGAATATTTTACATCCTTGTGTGGATATTTTCGATGGAAATATTTGTATTATGGATTCAGTGTATGTTACAAGATTCGCTGGTGAGTACACGGTGTTGATACTCTTTTCATGCAATAGATTATACATGTATATATAAATTAGACTCGTGTATGTACCAATGCATGGTTCTCTGAATAAAGTAATATATTAAATCTGCAATTTCTGTTACCACAGCAAATGTTTTTCTCATTTAATATATATTGATCAAAAATGGTAATTGTGCCATGCATTTTCACACCCGTCTTTATGTACACCCCCCCACCCCCACCCCACCCCCCACCCGCCCCAATTTAATCCAGAAATGTGTTGGTATTGTACATGGTTGCTTATAACACGGTTCGGTTCATAGCCCGGTCGGATTCTATGGCTCCCAACTACCGTGTTATAGCGGGGTCCCACTGTATAACCAAAACATAGTTATGTAAGGCCAATCTGTCTTAAAACACAGCAAAACAAACACATTTTGATGGACAAATACACACACACATACTATTTCGAGGTTTTGATATTATGTTAGTTCATTCAAACTAGCATGGTCAAATGGTCAAGTTTATCATATATGCAGGACTAGCTTGGTACATTTTCAGATCATTAAATGTAGCTAAAGCAACTGATTTTGTTGTAAACACTTCGCGTGAAACATTGTATATACTGTTAGCTACATTTAATGAAGCTGACCTGAAAAGTTTCTGTGCAACAGATAGGATAAAATTCTCAATGGTGTTATTTTATCCTATGTCGGAAAACACTGAGCCATGCACATAAGACTATATACTTATACACTTCATAGCATCCCAACTCTCTAAACAACAACGGAAAACTTAGCAACAGCCAGAAATGTGTTATGTCAAACATGCTCTATTATAATTTTGTTAAGCATCTCCGTTGTGCTCTAGCTGAATATACTGGCAATATTTATTGACAAATAATGCACTTACCAGCCAAAAGGAATCATTTATCCCTCAACACACTAATTCATAAGAAAATTATCTTCTGGGGTCCACATATTTGGAGGGTGACGATGGTTTTTTATACGGGAGTGTGGGATACTCAAAATCGGAAATGATGAAAGGAAACAGTTTCTTTCTAATGAAGTATTACTATTTATTGTTAATTTCATATAACATCCATATATTAAATGTGATAATACCTCATTACTATGTGACGTTTTATTTTATTTTTCTTTGCTCACACATATAAACTGTGTACTTCGGACGCAACGGTCACACTACAGCCCTCATTAGCTTATTTATATTCATGCGCCATATGTAAACATTGCGACGTGCACACTTTTAAAGAGTTCTTTTTACTTTAAAGGATAATATCGGGTGAGAAAAATAATCTATGTTGGGGTTTGGACCGAGACAATGAAATCACAGCCGTGGGGTTTCATTATATGTCTCCCCACTCAGACAAGCCTCGTGGGGAGACAAATAATATAACCCCTAGGCTGGGATTTCATTGTCTCGGTCCAAACCCCAACATAGATTCTATATGTCTCTTCCAGCAGATGTTTGACTGGATCTCTTTACATGTTTTCTCACCTGACAACCCTTTAATTAAGCTGCAAGTGATCCTTGCTTTGTAGCAATTTATTTGATCTTGCCCCACAACAGACACATGTTCAGTTGCAACCTTTAATTGATTTCACAAACTGTGTATCGAAGTGTTACTTATTGTGCCCATTCTGTACATAAGCACCCACAAATGACAGGGAGATCAAGGAAAGGATATTTCAGATGACTTCACCACAAGGATTTACTTGTGATTGAGGATTTCAGAAATTTATCAGACATTGAGGATGCAATAACACGTATAGGATACTACAAGTTTTAACAAATGTGGACCTCACTTTCAGAATCTTTTTTAAGACAATGAATTATGGGATATTTTGAATCGGATGATTCTGAACGATTTTTATTCAACTATGTGACCTATAATTGAAATCTTACATTTATTGTATAAATGGTTTTAAAATGTCAAGCATTGTGGAGTTCTAGTAAATTTAATTAAAACAAATTGTAAAATTGTTAATTTTTTTGTGACATATTCCACTCATAAAGACATTAACCCTTAAAGTGCGTGTCGCGACTATAGTCGTGCTGTTGTTTGTGGTCCTGTAGTGCGTGTCGCGACTATAGTCTCGCTCGAGGTGAGCAACACTGATTGCATTCTATAACTTCATCTTGCCATAAATGCCTGTAAAACTATATTTGATTGGTTTAAAAAGGCCCGGAACGAGCATTCTGCAGTACTTTACTATATTATTAACGAAGTAATTTTACAAATGCTTGCTTCTAAACACATGGTAATTGTGCAAAGCTAAAAATGGCCGACGTTGAATACGAAGGTGATTTCTTGCAACAAATATTCGCTTCTGATAGTGATGATAATAGTGATTTTGAATAATTTGAGAAAAATGACATTATTGGAGCAAGCGAGGTATTGATGGAAATACGCATGTATGATTTTGAGCCAGTAATTTACATGGAACTGGAGTCGGATGTACATGCTCGCATGACGTGAATAGATGGCGCGCCTGTCAACCCCCATTCACTGGTAATTTAAAATTAAATGTCGAGATGGTGAATAATGAACCTATGGACTATTGAAGACTTTTTCTTAGATGATGAGTTATTGCATCTGATAGTAGATCAAACAAATCGTAATGCAGATCAGAGAGTTCATGGGGCAGACATGAAGGAAAAAAGTCGCATGAAGAAATGGCGGCCTGTCACACCTGAGCATTTATAACGTTTTCGCATCGATTAAAACAATGGGATTGTACATATGTCTGCTTTCAATTCCTAATGGACTATTGATGATGTGATATCAACCGCATACTTCAGCAAAAAAAAATAAGTATGGGATAGATTTCAAGCTACCGTATTTTGGTGTGTATAACGTGCACCGATGTATAACGCGCACCCCGATTTTCGACCCAAAAACATTCTGCCATATAACGCGCATGTGATACAATGCATTTTAATATTTTAACTACCGCTATTTCGCTCCGTTTTCATAGTGCAACAACAGTTGGTCATTTTAGATAGTGAATGAAAAAGTGGCAATATTGATATTGTATCTTTCCGATTTTATTGTTGGCCCTTAAAAGGGCCCTTTAAATGTTCGTCTAGTTGATGCAGTCTATTGCATCAAATCCCTCAAATTCCACTTTGTCTTCATCACTTTCGAAAAGTCGCTGTATGTCCTGAATCAATTAAATACTGCTCACCGAGACAAAGCATTGTAACTATGTTGAGCGCATCAAAGCTTACCTGGCGCCGATTACCGTGAAAAGACCACACCGAGTCGATGAAGCATTGAAGCCATTGATCACTGTATAATCGCAAAGATATCTCAAATACTATGATTTAAGATGAGAAATAAAACTAAGTAACAAGCTTATTTTCCAAAGAGGACAAAAATGTTTCCCAACTTCATACATTGATTATTTTGTTCCACAACGTATTAGTGTTCCCATAAGAAAGAACCCGTAGTCGCAAAAATATATATGTCCCCAACAGATGCTCTGATGAGAACATTAACACTAGTTGAATTCTACACATATTATATTTCAATTCGACCAATAATAAATGAAGAAAAATTCGATTAGATCAACAGTTATGGAATACGGTACTGAACATTTACGGAACAAGTACGGTAATCCACACAGTGGTATTTGTTCCGCTCCAATTCGGCACTTTGCACAGCTTTAGAACAAATTGCCAGTCGTTATGTACATGTATTTCCGGCCGTGGCACAGAACAAAATTTGACACAGTGACGTGAAATGAAACCAGTTTATTAACATAAGCAATCAAAGAATAAGACTATTTGTAAGCATTATTTATTTCTTTAATACGGCTAGTACCGGTAAACATTTTAGTTACAATGCAATGTACAATGGATTTAATATTTCACAAGTAGTGAGTGCCTTCATCCTCTTCAGATTGACCTGTAAAAAATCTTTTTTTTTAAAGTTCTTGTATACAATGCGCACCCCCGACTTAAGATGAGAAAATTAGGTAAAAAAGTGCGCGTTATACACAACAAAATACGGTATTCCAAGCAATTTACACCTGTCAGACAATGAGAACAATTAAGGTGACTCTTCACACAAAATCAGCCCAATGATTGAACAAAAATAAAGCCGTTGCTGAGGTTTAATCACCAGATATGGACCTCGGTTTGATGATATTATAATAAATAACAAGTGATAGTTTTTCATGAACATTAATTGCTGACTGGAGGGTTTAAACATACCTCTGAGTCTGACATTCATGGAGTGGGTTTTTGCAAAACTGTCACCCTTCCTTTACCTGTGATTTTTACAATTTATATTTAACATTGTGACAGGCATAACATGTGCATGGTTGGACTACTAAAGAATATAACATTTCGTAGATATATTTGAACTTTTCCATCAAAAACAAACAAAAATACTGATGAAATACAATTGTAACTTGTCATTTTACCTGTATTTACACCTGTACCTGCAAATATGTTAAACCTACACGTGTCTTGATGTTAATCTTAAAGTATAGACACGCACCATCATTTTTTTATATAGGGTTTGTCTATCAATAGTGTTTTTTTAATGAAATACATGCAATTTAAAGACTGTGCAGTTTTCTTCATTTCCCCTGAAACAATTCAGCACTGAGGGACCTTTTACTGCAAAACAATGCAGCACTTTAAGGGTTAATATTAGTAATGACCAATACACACATTTTGTGCTTTGCATGGCTTCAATTGAACATGGGGCTCAGGATTCATTCTGCAAGGAGTTATCACATGGTCTAGCATGAAATGCTAATTGACTATGCACGCTATTTGCTGGGTTTTTATGGTAGCATCACCTGGGCCCATATCCTTTCATGTGTAATTGTTAGCACAGAAATTTTTCTACTTAGTAACACAAAGAGTTTAATCCCTTTGAAAAAAGACTAGCTGACTCGACCATCTAATTACTGAATAAACACATAGCTGGCTATCTACTGTTTACATAACACCCTTTACATACATGCCAACCATTATTCTTTTCATAAATGTATATGGATTATGCTTTTTCGGTACATCCACCCATCCAAAAAATAAATTATTTGTTTTCTCATTTTTATTAACGTTCAATTAATCACACCGACCATATTTTAGAAAAAGACAGCTTCTTGATAACTACAGTATAGAGTACACTTGTCCATGGGCTTGCGTCACTTTCCTAACAGTATCATGTTTCATTTATAGCAACCTTAGATCTCATATTCTATTTATAGCAGCTTTATGGCTTAGTGAGGAGAGAACAGACTGGTTTTCTATTTTCAATCTTTACTCGTATTTTCTTTGTCCTAATTCATATTTAGTGGAGAACCAGTCTAAGGTTATTTGGCGCTGAAAAGTATATTTTGTTCTAGTCAATGCCTATATGAGGAAAACTATCTCCTTTCAAATAATTTTATCAAAGATGGATTAGAAAAGGCAAAAATTGAACGAAACAAAAAATAGCAGAATATGAAGATATGAGGGCAGCATCACATGATGTCTTCTACAGGTCGTGTATAAAGAATTTTAATATTTGGCGCTGAAAGTCTTATGATGGATTCTAGTCGATATGTGTGCAATGCTAAAAGTGCTACATATGAAAACTGAATCAATAGAGGATGTTGAAAGATGAGAGGGGCAAATAAATCATTGTTCATTAAAATTTTAGCATGTTGTATGTGGATTATGCTTTTTCTGTCTGGATTCATCCTTTTGACCACATGTATTATGCTTTTTCCATGTCAGGGGATGGCATGTATGCCTTTAGCTGATCGTCATTAACCTTATGTAATTCTTAAACATCAAGAAGTTAAAATCACGGCTGTAAAGATGTAAAAATTCAGACTATATTTCCTCCTGTGATGACTGGTGTTTAGTTTCAAGACCACCGGACCAATTTTAATCAAATTGGCTCAAGATCATTCTGACATGATTTTTCTCCATTTTCAAAATTGCGCTTTTTTCTGCATTTTTAGTCAGGGGTCCTTGACCCCCGGAACCCCCTGCCCCTCGCTATCACCGTCCCTTTCACGTTTTCAGTTTTCTTTTAAAGCTCAAAATCATGTCTGAAACTTGTCACAGAATAAGTCGAAAAATGATTTTATTTCTTCATGGATACAAACTAATTTCACCATTTTTGTTTCGTCATACATGCATTACCTGGGGTGAATAAGTGTTTTTCAAGGTAAGCGACGTGTAGCGACTTACATGTACCTGGCTGGAAATTACTTGAAGTCAGGAACATTATAATCACTGGGTGCACTGGAAATTTGCCATGAATTCTGCTCACCTATTTGGGGACATATAAGGCAGAAAATTTCCAAAAAGATGACGAGAAAAAGTATCTTGTCAAAGGAGAGATAACTATTCATTTTCTTTCTCCAGCCAAAGGGTTAATTGTGCCGTGATTGTGCTGTGATTGTTCCATTTGATTGTGCGATCAAATTGAGGTGTCTGACTGTCTGTCAGACTCAGTCCGTCTACGTTTTTAACTGGCGTGAACAGGAGGTCATGATTCTGAGGATATCTGTCGAGATGTGTAAATATCTGGAACTATCTAGAAGTCTAAATGTCAGAGTGTCCGGAGCTGTCTAGAGGTGTAAATGTCTGGGGTAGCATCTAAGTGTTTGGGACCGGTGGTTCTAATAGGTGCTGTATGCTGTCTGTACGTTAGTGTGACGTATAACTGTAGTGGATCCGTGAAGGGCAAGCGGCCGATAAAAGTATTGGGTCAACCCTAGGTATTCGGAGAAGCTGTGCGGCGATTCAGCAGTTGGTGAATCGTACGGTTGTACATGGTCGAGACGCATGTGTGTGTTTCAATTGTGGTTACAATTGAATGCATTGATATATTTACACGGAGTTACTTTGAACATCTGTAGTATTCCAAGGAATTACATGAATCTCAAGAACAGTTAGAAACTTGACTTAATACATATAGATGTTTGTACTTGTTATCGCAATTCATACGTGCGATAATATAATTTTTGTAAAGGTTCCCTTTTTATTTGAAACATTTGTGCAGTCCAGGAGGTTCCTTGGATCTGTGTTAATTTTGAATTAATATTTAATTTTATTTTCAAATTGTGAATGGTTGTGAAGTGTGATTGTGGGTTGAACGCACGAGTTATTGTGTTGATACATCATTATTTTTCATTAATAATTTATTTCATAAATTTACATCATCTTTCACTTATTGTTTTTTGAGTTGTTCATTTGATCCAACAACCACTTGATAACAATTCTGTAACAAAACTAAACCTTGTGTAAATACTTCTTCAGTCTGTCAAGTAAAAGTCTACTTCCAGCTGCTGATTCTTGTAATTTTATTCATTTTCTCATCTAAATATTGCCACTAATTTTGGCACTGTTGGAGTCAAAATTTTTTCCCCCTTTATTCAGCAGTGTACACTATATAAGCTAACATTTTATTGGTTAAACTGCTTGCATAATTAGGAAATGGCTTCAGATCAACCAATGGTTTGCATCGATTTAACTCGTCGCTCAGGATACAGGCACAGTAAAATACTGCCACTCAAACTCAGCGCTCTGGATACAAGCTATGCAAACTCAGCCCCGTTATCGGAGCACTCTGGAGATGAGGGAGGTATTGTGCAACGAGTTGTCGAGGCAGCAGTGGTTAATGTGTTAACTGGCTTATTAAAAATTGATTTTGACCAAAAGCATCCAGATTATAGAGGGCTTTAATTTATACAACTGATGAAAAAAACCTATAACTTGTTAACCCGAGAAGATTTTTGTCATTTTCACCTGAAATCTGAGAAGGAAATGGGGGCTATTTCTGAATACATCCTAATTCACTGACTTCCAAGAGACTTCTGCTTTAGTGTTATCCTAAATGACTTTGATGCTACAGAGCTTTAAAGTAGGCTCCTACTTCCTGACACGTAAACGAGGCAATGATGATGCTCCTCCATCTGACGTGATTGCCATTAGTAAAGATAGAAAACTTTGAAATTACTTTTTCCAAACCATTTTAAAGACTTCATCTTTCACGTTAAACATTTTGGCATGAAGACCTTTCAGATTTTTGTAAATGATGCTAATAATTATGGAATTTACTAAAGTAGAAAAACCTTTAAATAAAAATTTAAAAAAATTTGGCATGAAGACCTTTACGTTTATCAAATGATGCTGATCCTCCATGTAATAGGGCTACATGTAGAAAGTATAAACAGATTTTAACCCTTAAAGTGTGTGTCGCGACTATAGTCGCGCTGTTGTTTGTGGTCCCGTAGTGCGTGTCGCGACTATAGTCGCGCTCGAGGTTAGCAACACTGATCGCATTCTATAACTTCATCTTGCCATAAATGCCTGTAAAACTATATTTGATTGGTTTAAAAAGACCGGAACGAGCATTCTGCAGTACTTTACTATATTATTAATGAAGTAATTTTACAAATGCTCGCTTCTAAACACATGGTAATTGTGCAAAGCTAAAAATGGCTGACACTGAATACGAAGGTGATTTCTTGCAACAAATATTCGCTTCTGATAGTGATGATAATAGTGATTTTGAATAATTTGAGAAAAATGACATTATTGGAGCAAGCGAGGTATTGATGGAAATACACATGAATGATTTTGAGCCAGTAAATTGAGTAATTTACGTGGAACTGGAGTCGGATGTACATGCTCGCTTGACGTGAAAAGATGGCGCGCCTGTCAACCCCCATTCACTGGTAATTTAAAATTAAATGTCGAGATGGTGAATAATGAAGCTACGGACTGTTGAAGACTTTTTCTTAGATGACGAGTTATTGCATCTGATAGTAGATCAAACAAATCGTAATGCAGATCAGAGAGTTCATAGGGCAGACTTGAAGGAAAAAAGTCGCATGAAGAAATGGCGGCCTGTCACACCTGAGCATTTATAACGTTTTCTCATCGATTAAAACAATGGGTTTGTACATATGTCTGTTCTTGATTCCTAATGGGCTATTGATGATGTGATATCAACCGCATACTTCAGCAAAAAAAATAAGTATTGGGATAGATTTCAAGCTATTCCAAGCAATTTACACCTGTCAGACAATGAGAACAATTAAGGTGACTCTTCACACAAAATCAGCCCAATGATTGAACAAAAATAAAGCCGTTGCTGAGGTTTAATCACCAGATATGGGCCTCAGTTTGATATTATAATAAATAACAGGTGATAGTTTTTCATGAACATTAATTGCTGACTGGAGGGTTTTAACATACCTCTGACATTCATGGAGTGCATTTTTGCAAAACTGTCACCCTGCCTTTACCTGTGATTTTCGCAATTTATATATAACATTGTGACAGGCATAACATGTGCATGGCTGGACTACTAAAGAATATAACATTTCGTAGATATATTTGAACTTTTCCATAAAAAACAAACAAAAATACTGATGAAATACAATTATAACTTGTCATTTTACCTGTATTTACACCTGTACCTGCAAATATGTTAAACCTACATGTGTCTTGATGCTAATCTTAAAGTATAGACACGCACCATTGTTTTTTATATAGGGTTTGTCTATCAATAGTGTATATTTAATGAAATACATGCAATTTAAAGACTGGAGTTTTCTTCTTTTCTCCCCTGAAACAATTCAGCACTGAGGGACCTTTTACTGCAAAACAATGCAGCACTGTAAGGGTTAAGAAGTTTTCAAACACGCCTTTTCAGAATTGAGCAAAATTTAAAAGCAAGGAATCCTGTCATGACAACCTTTGAAGTTTGAACAAATTATGCTGATCCACCACCAAGTATGACTGCCATTTCATTTTTTTATAAAGAAGAGAAGAACATTGAAAGAAGAGCTTCTTCAAAACTGCTTCATATATTTAACCAATCTTGATTCTAGACTATTTTAACTTTTATAGGAATTATTAGGATTAACGAATGCTGATCTGACTCTAATTATGGATAAAGATATAAAACTACATAGGCCTCACATAACCATATTAGCCAAATCTGAGACTCGAACCTATGCAGAGGTGAGATGGCAGTGATCCATAACAGAGAGCGCTTTAGACCACTCGGCCACTTGTTTTTTCTTTGATATTTCTATATCCTGTTGTGCATACGTGATCACAGGAGTGGTCTTCTGACTGATAATCTAATTCTTGGGCAGAATGTTTAAGTAATGTTTGATCCTATAAGCTCTTCTGGTCTACGAGCGGTAAAGCAAAAGAAGGGAGTAAAACTGTTTTAATAAAAAGTAAGATTTTTAAAACTAAATGTCATCCTTTTAACAAGAGGACCATGTGGGCCTGAAATGCTCACATGATTGACATTGTTGGTAGCCAAATGCAAAAGCAGCGGACCAAGAAATCTGGGTCAGAAGGATATAAATGGTTTCATTTGTTCCAATGATGATGTGTGCTTCTTGTGGGTCAGTGATTCTTGCCAGGAGTTTTCCCCATGTTCTTCCTCCACTATTAATACTGGCTGCCATGTATAGCCTATTGTGTGCTGAAAATTGTCATTAAATCCTACAACTACTACATAAAACATCAACCTTACTTTTTTTAATGGCCAGTTGGACCACCAGGTTGACCATCTTGAAAAGCTTATTATTGCTGTTTTTTTTTTTTTCTGAGCAGAAAGTCATATTGACTTGAGGTTATCATACATGCCAACCATTACGCTTTTGGTATAATCATTATGCTTTTTGACACTAAATTACATGTTACGCTTAAACGTATATGGATTGTGCTTTTTTGGTATATCCACCTCCCAAAAGAAATTGATTATTTGTTTTCTCGTTATTATTAACATTCCAGACCGTATTTTAGAAAAGTATGCTTTTACTTAACTACAATATAAGAGTACGCTTGACCGTGTACTTTCCTAACAGTATCATGTTCTATTTATAGCTAACCTGGTTCTACTGTCGCCCTCACATTCTATTTATAGCATCTGTATGCTTAGTGAAGAGAGAGCAGACTGGTTTTCTAAATTTAATCTTTACTCGCAGATTCCATGTTCTAATTCATATTTGGTGCAGAACCAGTGTAAAGATATTTTGGCGCTAAAAAGTATATTTTATTTTAGTCTATGCATTTATGTGAGCAAAAGTATCTCCTTTCCAAAATTTCCCAGATAAATTAGAAAAAAGCATTATAAAAAAAACACAAACAAAAAAAAAGCAGAATCCTCTAAATATTAAGAGAAGAGTACAGCATCACGTGACATCTATTTCCGGCCGTGCGGAAAGAATTTTAATATTTAGCTCTAAAAGTCTTAAGATGGTTTCTAGTTGGTGTGTAAAGCTTAAAGTTCTACATATGAAAACTTGAAACAATAAAGGATGTTAAAAGACGAGAAGGGCAATTAATCATTGTTTATTAAAATTTTAGCATGTTATATGTGGATTCCGCTTTTTGACCACTTGGATTACGCTTTTTCCTCGTCAGGGGTTTGCATGTATGGGTTACCAGAAGATTACTTAAGGTGTCTTGTTTGTTATAAATGATAATGGTGTTAATTTGAAATACAATATGTCCACCGAAGCAACAAATTTCAAAATATTGTTATTACTGAAAAATATCACATAGTTTCAACAAACCAAAGTAAAAAAAAAAAATGATCTTGAATCAATGGAAATTCTTTACAGCCAGTTAAGTATCAGTCCCTTTGAAGAACTCCTCTTAAAACTTTTTGAATCAGGAATCTGTTTTTTGTGAAGAAACTTTGTTAGCATGATGCAGGGGGATAAAAACCATTTCAGATAGACATATGAAATTTGGTATGCGTTTGTATAGACCAATGAAATTTGGTATGCGTTTTTATAGATAAATGAAATTATGAATACATTTTTAATGACATATGAAATTTGTTATACATTTTTATTGACAAGTGACATTTGGTATACATTTTTAAATGCATGTTTATATGATGTGATTAGATTTTAATGCAGTGATTTTAAAATCATTTCCAAATTTATGAAATGCTTGAAATTTTGGGACAGGCTTCTATAGGTTAGATTTAGCTATTAGATTTCATTATTTTTGTCATAAAATATATTTGATTGAAAATATGTCGAAGAATTGACATTCTCTATGTTACCATGTGTTTACTCTTCCCATGTTTCCAATCACACTCCGGTTACCAGTTACAAAGGTCATTTTAGGTGCACAAAAGAATGGGATTAAGATATTCAAATTTCATTTTATGGGGCGTTTTTTCCCATAAGAAGTGAACGGACAACTAATTTGTTAACTTTAAGGCGTTCATAAATCGTACGACTGGTCTAATGACATCTTAAAATATGCTATCACCCATCATTTTCATGATACCATGTTAAGAATTGAAATTAAAATGGGGTAATTTAAATTTGTATTGGTTATCTATCACACAGATGGTAATAGATAAGGTGGATAGTCAGTTTATTTTTTTAGACCAGTCGTGTGTTTATTAGAAATGAATTGTCTTGTCTATTATCTATGTATAAAATGGTAGACTGATGTCATGCATAGAATGGTTACTGACATCAGGGTTTTCAATAATAGCTTTCCAAAGTCAAGAGTCTTGTGATCCTTGACCCCAAAATCTAAAGAGTCCAAATGAAAATCTCAAAATCTTGAGTCATTTCTTTTGGACAGTCATGTGCCCAAAGCTGTGAGTCCTTTTTTTTTATTGGTGGAAACAAATGATGTTTAAGAGTTATTGTCTGGTGTTAAATAATGAGAAATACCTGTACATGTAGCATGTTGTCTGACCCATTTTAATTGTACAAGACAAATAACACATTTCCAGACTGCTTATGTCATACACCTTAGCCAGGAGGTTCATCTTGGCAGACAACGCTAGAGTACATTTACTTACAATAATACATTCGAAACAAAAAATAGAAATGTTGATATTTTGTAAATTTACAGTTAAATCTTCATAGTATTTTGCATTTTTTGCAATATTTGGTGTACTAATGATCACATTGTGCAAATGTTTTCTTTGTGTTCATTTGTTAAAAGCAAGATAGTATAACATAATTTCCATATTCCTTAATGAAGCCTAAGGCACATTTCCTTCATAGATCACTCACGCATCTCACCTGTTGACAGAGTTCTAGTCTCCTTGTCAGCAATCTGGCCAATAGCTTACTTAGGTCAGTGTTTCTTCCAGCCTCTTTCTGGGCTCATCCTTTACCAAATCCTACTGACCATGATGTATCATGTGCTGATATAAAAGGTTTTTTTTTTTTTTTTTTTTTTTTTAATTTTTTTTTTTTATGGTTTAACACCATTTTTTCAGCATAATATAGGCTATACATGGCGGCCAGTATTAATGGTGGAGGAAGAAACCGGACAAACCCCGGAAAGAACCACCGACCCACGAGAAGCTACTGGCAAGCTTTCTCACATAACTGCATTTGCCGAATCTTAGACTCGAACACACGCAGACAGAGGTGAGATGGCAGTGGTCTGTAACGGATAGCGCTTTAGACCACTCGGGGCCCCCTATAAAAGGTTTAACTCCACACACAAAAAAACAACACTATAGATAGATTCTCATACTTAGGAGGGCTATGCTAACCTATGTTACATTTATTTGCAAGCATATAATTGAAACTTCGGTCCTCACAACCTCACAAATACCCAAGCACTATCAGTCCTGCTGGTCAGTAATATAGTACATGTACTGGCTCACAACCTCACAAATACCCAAGCACTATCAGTCCTGCTGGTCAGTAATATAGTACATGTACTGGAGATTGGAGATATCTAAAAGGATTATTTATATCCATGTCATGGTTAATTGATTATTCACTTGTAAAATAAGTGATGACCCACTACAATACTATACATGAGGAGCTGCAGTGTATAGCTGAGATTTTTATGATCATAGAAACTTGGAAAGTCTTCCTTCAGTTATTATTAGATATGACCATCTCTTTGTACTGGGAGTCCCTCACCCTCAGTGGGGTCACCCCAACCTAGACTAGCCCCTGGTATATTGATTGTACAGTATTACCCAACTTGTCTGGTTCAAGCTGTTAGAAACAGGTTGACCCATTAGTTGCCAGACTGAGAGTGAGGTATCAATGGTAACTGCTGTAATAGGTGTCCTATTGTGTGATTACTGTCTTGACACATTAAGCCCTAGTGCCACCTTTATGGGGCAGGTGGTAGTAGCCTACTGGCAAGCTCTATAGGTGGTCTTATAGAAAGGCAGACAGATTTAGCTCTACATTGATACCAAATAATCTGGACATTTTAGTTGCACTACAGAATACAGATAGGAAAAAACTTTTTGGTTTTTTTTACCCTTTTTTTTTTCTTCACCCAAAATTTGTCCTTGGTCGGAATCTGATTTTGTGTACAGATTTTAGACTTTTTGGCTTCAGATGTAAGGCAGACTGGGCAAAAGTGCACACAGACAGGTGAACCTGTGCAAAAAATAGGATAAGGTGGACATTTTTAATAAAGAGAGCAGCGGGTGGGGGGGGGGGAAGGACATTTGTTCCAGACATCATTTGCTCTAAATCTAACAAACATCTCGAGAGAATTAATTCGAATCCTTCTTTCAACCAAAAAAAAAAAGATTACTTGCTCGAAACATAAGTTTTTCGCAAAATCATACTCCATAACCGTTTTCATCGTTTAGTCAAAATACGGTCTCGTCGTGATGTCATCGCCCCCCCCCTGCTGCTATGGGTTAACAAAAATCAAAAGGATTTTTTGACGATTTCAACCAAATATTTGATCAAGTCCGATACGATGTCATGTTCGAGGATCATGTAAATTTATTGTTATAAATCCATGCGGGGTTGACTGGGCTTTACTAAAGAAATTTTTAAATTGATTGAAGTCCATATCAGAACACCATGTCTGCCAAATATTTCGTAGCGTATGTGTATCAACGCCGTTGAATACAGCAAGAATATTACAGTTATCTCTGATCACTTTCGGAATCTGAGTGTAGCGTTGAGTGACATATATCACGTCGGTGTTTTTGTGCCTGCCTCGGGAAAATATTCTAGCTGCTTTTTTTTTGATTGTCTAACATCACATCGTCGTATACAACTAAATTGTTAATGCTCCCATCAAGGTCATCCATGGATGGTGCCTCGTCAATATCAGTTATAAAATCAATGACATTCTCGCCTTTAATTTCTGATGCATTCTCGTTAAAATCCTTTAACACTTCATAGCATCGTTGATCATCTACGCTAGGAGCAACTAAATACAACTTATCCCACTTCATCCATCTTATTATTAAATTGAGCAACAATTGCGTCTTGCCGGATCCAGATGGCCCGATTATAATTGCGTGGATAGAGTTTGGTAGCGCTGCATGATGCTTAACTGGTTCTCTTGTTTTAGTCGCTGAAAAATCAATTATATTCATATCTCTATACATAAATTATGGATCTATATTGTGTGAAGTGTAAAACGCGTACTAACACAAATGATGTGACGACGATTACAACTAAAAATAACAGATCAGCACTTACTGGTAGATGTGCAACATGTGGTATAAAAAAGTTTTGATTTGTTTCTATGAAATCCGGAGATGTTTAAAAAAAAACGAGGAGGTGATATCACAGCCAAATTGGCAAAGCTCCCTGGAACCCCATGGGCAAAGTACCCCGGAGAAAAGCACCTTCCAGGATATAGCTACTGCGGCCCCGGAACATGATAAGATATCAGACTTGATGATCAAAATCAACCCCGACCCGGCTAGTATCCGATAAACGCTATTGATAAGGCGTGTCATGCTCATGATGTTGCATATAAAAGCAGCAATCTGCAACACAGGCATCTCGCGGATGTGAAATTAATTCATGCGTTAAATGCTATTCCTGATAAATCCTTCAAAGAAAAGTTGGCTTCGTGGTTGGTAAAATCAGCTATGAAAGGCAAATTGATGATGGGCGCTGGTAATTAATATGGAATCTATTTATTATTCTTCCAAAAGGATACTGGAGGGGTAACACTGCAATCAATAAACTCGCCAATGCCGCAAAAGTG
Organism: Unio pictorum; assembly: GCA_030141615.1. Lineage (NCBI taxonomy): Eukaryota > Metazoa > Mollusca > Bivalvia > Unionida > Unionidae > Unio > Unio pictorum. Next base: position 1,994,453 of record JARLTB010000312.1, read on the forward strand.
AAAAAGACCACTGCAGCTAATTGGTTATCCAAATAGGCTATATGGCAAATTTATCTACCGCGTCCTAAACAAATCAATTTCTCGCATTTTGATGTTAACGGACCCAATGAAGTTCATCAAGCTGATTTATTGTTTTTACCACATGACAACGGTTACAAATATGCGCTAACCGTAGTTGACGTTGCGAGTCGATGCAAACAACCAGAACCGCTAAAAACAAAATCATCACCTGAAGTTGCTTCTGCATTTGAAAAGATTTATCGACAAGGCCCACTACGCTGGGCAAATCTGTTACAAGTTGATCCTGGCAAGGAATTTCAAGGCGCTGTTTTATCAGCGATGAAAGATCACGATGTCACCATCAGACGGGGGCATACTGCACTACATCGCAATCAGGCAATTGTTGAACGATTTAATCAGACTCTTGCTGAGCGGTTATTTGGATATCAATACGCAAAAGAATTCATCCAAGAAAAGCAATCCCGTGAATGGGTCAAAAGGTTACCAGGGGTAGTTGCAGCGCTAAATAACGAGATTACCAGAGCAATCAATATGAAACCTAACAACGCAATAAAAAAAGGTATATACCACAACCACAGCGGGATAGCGTTTCTCAGCCAATTCTCAGCAATGTCACCGTGAGATATTTATATGAACCAGGAGAACTCGAAGGTGGTAAAAAAAGGGCTACTGATCCTATTTGGAGTGTCACTACGCATAGCATATCTACTATAACACGATCAACTGGTAGACCTCCAATCTATAAATTGGATTCAACTGCCCCTCAGTGTGGTTTTACACGCGAACAATTACAAGTGATTCCTGACGATACTCGATTGCCACCGCATGGTCTTAACTAGCGCCGTTGCGTCTATTGCACTCAAGACAAGTCAACATCACATTGTTTCTGACATGACCGAGACTGTTATTTTTTCTGTCTACGGTAAATTGGCGAGGATCTTTATCTGAATACTGCCAACGCATTATACAATTGCAACTCGCGCAGTGATTATTCTGTTGTTGCTTCAGCGTAATTATTAATTCAGCATCAATATCAAATTCTCGTTTTTTTTTTGTCATGTTGTTTGTAACCGGAGAGTTTTTTTATTAATGATGCTAACATCAATATCATCTATTGTGGTGTCATCATCGAAAACAATTCTTCGAAGTTGATTTATTCGCCATACTCTAGACACTGCAAGATAGACTAAATTTGACCATTCAATGCGATTATCGACTATCCAAACAATTGTATCCGTGATGGTAAATCCCTGCGAGGAATGTATCATCGTTACATAACCCAGTGTCCATGGCGATTTATCAGCGCGCAATGCGTCTTCGACAACACTGATATCAACCAGCACAATATCATTTAACACTAGTGTTTGTCTTTCGTTTTTTCCTGGAATTTCAACTTCAGTATTTTGTCGCCGTGTATCACAGGGTCTATAACAAAGCGGCACTGGGCGCGTTGGGAATTTTTCTTCGTGAAGCTTAAACAACTTTTTCTGAAGTGTGTCTCTGACTATCTTTCTACTTGCCACTACAAAATCGTTTGGTCTCCATGCTTCCCAAAATTCCACCATGTGAGTTTCAGGAATTATTTCCCTGATTATTTCGCATTGAACTTTATCGGGTTGCATTGTAATTAAATTCTTAAGTGTACGTAATTGTTCATCAAGTGCTCTATAGTCAGTATCGATTTCTTCATAATAGTCAACAAAATTCTTTAACCAATCATGTGGACCCATGCCGACAAATGGTGGTGGTTGCCGCACATATCACCGCTGTATTCTTTTGCAGCAACCAATCAAGAAACATTTTTAATACATCTACTGAAACAGTACATATCTCATCCCAAATAAAAACCGCAGGGATGAATTTCTCACCCATTCTTTCAGGGGTCCATTCATCGCCCTTGTATCGAAAAAAGCTGTGATAAGTACAAGCTTCAACGTTTCGTTGTTTCATCTCTCGGGCAAGTCTGTGTGTTGGTGTTAGCACAATCATGTTTGTGAAATCCGTAGGATTTTTCCCACGAAATAACTAAATCGCGCGAGTCGTCTTTCCTGACCCGCCACAGCCGTTTAAATAAACTGTTTTATATCTACAAATTGGATCTGATATCGATGGTGCATTAGAACGCTCTGATAAATTATCACCGTGTAAGTAATTATTTTTAATTTCAACGTCTGCTGATTCAGAATACTCGCGCAGCATTTCTTTTTTAATTCTTCATGATCCCCAGCTTTCATCCGAATTAGTGAATTCAGCAACTGTGCAACTGTACTTGCTGTTAATGTAAAATGAATCAACGGCAACTCTAACCGCAGTGTCAGGAAATCTATTTATCATTGAAAATAAATTAATACAAGCATAACCCAGCATCGACGACCTCAAATGTGTATACGGGGATCTGTAACCGTCGCTATAAGTAACGACTGTACCCAATTTTGTTCCATCGGATAAAAAAGCATCTTTACGATCCACATATGTTTTTGGATACTGCATCCATAATTGCAAAGTCGTATTCGGTGTTATCCATAATCAGCCATGAACAATATCGTTTATAGTCGCATTTTTTTCCTCCCTGAGTGAATTTTCCGATTATTCTTCTGCCGAGATCTTTTGCTTCGATGTTTCGTTGATTAAATATACCAGTTTGGACCACTCAATGATATATTCTTCATCGGCATCAATATGTTTTCTGAATTCCTCAATTATACTATCAAGACGTTCCGGTGTTGGTAACCAGACATTGATTTGTTTCCGATATGATATAATTGCTTCACTGACCGTAAGTGAAATTAACATTTTTGTATCAATCATGAATCGTAATAGCGCTATTGGCAGCCACTTCTTTTCAGACATGTGTCAACCAACTCAAATATAACAACAGCGATGAAGTCCTGCTGCAAATTCAAATGATACTACACCAGCGAATCCAGTTTAATCAAAATCAGGCAGCGGCCCATTAATTGCAACTTGAGTCATTTCATGTACAGGGTGTCCAAATCGTTTAAAATACTCAGTACACTCTCCATAACCAAGAAAACTCGCTGGATAACAAGCAACCATATCAACTGAAATGATATTATCATGGTCGTATTTGTTATTCCATAAACCGCCATGATTAAATTCTAAACAACTAGCCTCGATGTCTGGCAAGAATTCTACGCGTGTTGGTTTCCATGCGTTTTTGATTCTCGCAAAATGAGCTGCAACCGACTGGATTGTAAAACAGTTTGTCAATAATTGTTCATCATCGTTGATGATTTCATTGGTGGCTTCGCCACACGCCTTTAAAAACCCACTAGATGTTTTTTTTTATTTTGTTGTGAAATGCTTCAGTGCGGTATAATTCACCGTTTGGTTTTACAAACTGATCAAAGGTATCAGTGTCGTTTTCAGTGCTGCAAAGTAACCACACCGACACGGGGTCGTTTTTACTCAAATGCGCAATAGCATCAAATAGTTTCTTTTCAACGAGAAAACCATCCCTGGAAAATTCTTCTCGTAAGAATTCGTAGGGTATATACTTTATTGTTCTGTTTCATGGAAATATTGTGACCACGGGCGTCCACGCGTGTTCGTTATGATCAATAATTTTAATTGGGGCTCCCTTTGATTCGTATAAAACTGCTCCGGTTATCGTTGTAACAGTTATTGGAATTCTCAGTGACGTTTCTAATTTTGCTATATCGCTAATAGTCGCTCTGCGGTCTTTCACCGTTAACTCCCATTGAGCTATTTTGCTACGCCGTAGATCGGCAAGTTTGTTCCCTCGGGGTGCATTTGTAAAATGTTCTGTTATTCGTGCTGCTACACAATTTAGCGATGAAGTCGCCGGCGACGACTGTTTCATTGGTTTAAGTTTTCTTATATCAGGTTTTTCATTTAACGGATATATCCCATACACAACTGCTGTTTCAGGATATGCTCGTTCATAGTATGGTTTGTCAATTCCAGTTAACAAACCCGGCTTAGAATCACGGCTAACAATGACTGTTTTCTTGTCTTTGAGAATCGGTTCAAATTTGTCTCGTATAATCCAACCACCTGATTCTACACGGATAATGAATTTCACTCTAAAAAAATACTTTTTGTTGCCGAGTTGTGATAACATTAACGCTGCGTTGCTGTCGTTCATCAATTTGAAATGTTGACCAGCTATGAGATGCACCGTTGTGTTTGAATTCATTAATACAATCGCGTATTTTATTTATCAGGGCTCTATCCATTATTGCCCGTTTTGGCACATCTTTGAGGGTTCTATCGAGATTAAATTTAACGTTTTTGTAATGCTTAATTGCTGATAATCTCTCAAACTCCTCCATGTTATAATTAAAACAAGTGTTTAAATAGAAAAATATAGTATAATAAATTACTGCAAGTGGCTGATGATTGGATCAACAACTCCGTGTAACAAATGCAGAAGTGAATTCTGTGGGTATCATTTACAAACCGTTCGGCGAGGAAGTTTTGGCCCCCTTCCATGCCTCCGATGTGGGGTGGGGGTAAGGGGAAAATCGTAGTTGTGTCTCAGTTGTGGCGGCAAACGATACAGGGAACTAAAACGCTACTATGACAAATGAATAAAAAATGCAGTCATTGATCCTACCGATGACTCCGTCAGCGACAAAATCATAAAAACCCCTCAAGACTACATAGATAGACTTATAATTAAAGCAAATAATAAATTAGACAAATTGTATTATTATACAAATGAGCCAAGATTTCAGACCTCACCCAGTGCTTGTTAATTATGAAGCATCCCGTAATGGTATTGTTAGAAATTGCAGACTAAAGAAACCTGTTGGACAGGTAAATAATAGAGGGTATTTAATATTTGGTGCCGGGAAGAAGAAATATCTCTGTCACAGAATAGTATATGAATGTCACAACGAATTGATCAAAGATGGTTTTGTGATTGATCATATCAATAATAACAAGGCCGATAATTCTCTTTCGAATCTCCAAGCTATCTCACAGAGTCAGAATATATCAAAAAGGGCAGAAATTGGTACTTTTAAATCAGTTGGAAAGAGACCCGTAAAATCATTTGATATATCAACTAACGAGGAGAAAATATTTCAGTCAGTGAATGAAGCCAGTAGATATTTCGATATTTGTAGGTCTTCAATAGGATTTGTTGCAAAAGGAATTAAAAAATCGGCTCTGTCAAAGAAAAATGGCCATAAAATAAAATTCATATACATTTGAAACGATTCAGGGGGGGGGTATGCTTCGGGCCCTCGGGCTTGCATGGATGCGAAGGCACCCAAGGAGTTCCAAGATGCGTGTTGTGCTGTCCTTAATTAAGTTAATAAAGTAACCTCTGGGTCTCTCTGATGTCAAAGGGCGCCAGCGAGATTGCCAAATAAGTGTTACTTTTTTTAAATTAAAGATAAAATGTATTATATAAATAATGGATATCAAAGATGTAAATGCTATAATTGCTGAAATTTCAAATTTGAAAAATCGAGGGATAGTATTATCTAAAGATCTCTTTCCTACGACAGGATTACCTCGGAATATGAAGACATTGAGTATCAGTCTAGTAAGGGTCGTTATGTTTTACCTAAGATGTACAGGTTCGTAAAAGGAATTCAAAAGTCCATCAATGCTTGTTTGTACGGTAACGACATTAATGTATTTATAACACTATTTAGCACCGTTGAAGCAATACGTCAAAAGCTCGGCCAAGAGTATCAAAAACGAGCTGAAATTAGTTCTAAGGTTCGTGATCTTAGAAAAATATTAAACGACGAAAAACCCGTATCCTAACCACGTGAGCGTTACTATAAAAATAGGCTTTCAGTAAATTTTCAGTAAAAAATTTATTTTTTTTAGCGTTTTTGTAACACTTGTTACACTTGTCACATAGGATTTTCTCCTGAAAGAATACTCAGCAGTTTGGGCTTGCTCATGTAGTTATGTGCGTACTGGATGATCTGGCTGTGGTAGCAAGTAATCACCGCGACGCCTCCATTTTCACGTAGTTGTTGTTGTTGCCGCGTCGTTAACAAAAATCGTTCATCGCCGTTCTCAGATATTACAATTCTGAAACCCCCAGCGATGTTATTTCTGAAACACTCGCGGATAGCATCGTACAGTTTAACCCTGTCGGAGATGGATACGTTAGCTTGATGGTACATTTATTTAATAAGTCAGCATTTAATTGTGATAGTTTCACATTTGAAAACTCTGTTCACAAACAATATATGGTAGGTGAATCGCTTACAACTAAATTAGCCCGAGAGCGGCTAGCAGCAATTAAAAAGTTTATACCGGTTCGAGACAGACTTCGCGAGAAACTTACAACGACAACAAATGCAAACTGACTTTTCTGTGTCAAGTGAACAACTGTTAAACTCCGATAACAAGTGCGACCAAAGATGTGAAAAAGTTGACTGAAGCAGCGATATACGGAGATATTCCTGAAAAAGAACGAGCAAAGAAGGCGCCGCTGCTTGATACACTTGAAAAGATAGCAGCAGAGACCAAACAAACGTGCACAGGGATACAACAGCTATCCAGTGATATAAAAACCCAACATGAGTATGAACGATTAGCTGATATTGATGATTCTACGCCTGAACCACAACCTGTTGATGTCATCCCAAGAGGTGTTTCCTTTATAGACAAACTCACCGAAGGAGCTATAGCAGAAATCAAACGATTTCAATTAATAAAACCCGAACATTATAAGATTTTTGGTAACTTTGCCGCCCAAAGCTTTCATTCCAAAAAGGGATTTTTAAAAGACGAGTATAAAAACAGTAAAATAAACCGAGATGAATGGGTTAATTGGTTGTATAAAACAAATAAGGAGATTATTGGCCGTTTAGATAAAAAAGCATTGGAATATAAAGAATTTAAAAAGGGAGTTGATGAGTATGATGAAACTAGTACAACTAAAAAAGTTACTGCTAGCGGATATTCGATTGAAAATCCTTTAGATTTCAACGCAACCGTGACATGTCCTGGTAATATTCTCAGTGATATATCACGGTTAGAAGTACTTATGGGCGGAAAACGAGCCGGAAACAACTCCGTCGAGATAATTAATGAAGCAGCTGATATCTGTAGACGATTATTTGCTGGCGGTATCATGGACATTAATGTAAATCGAGAACTCATTGCTGAATTAGTTGAAAATCACAGAGATGCCCATGGTTATGATGAAAATCCTATGGATTTTAGCGATTGAAATTCCTGGAAATGCTAGCGTTTCATAATTGAAAACACTAGTGTTTTTATAATAAGATGATCGTACACTACAACCATGATAAACCCATAAGCGTCTACGTGGTGAACTCACGATTGCCTGTTTATAGAGCATATTACGGAGATGGTTTCGGCAATACCATTGCGGGGTTATTTACAAGAATGGCTCCCAAAGTGGCGCCGTTAGCTAAACAATTATCAATGAAAGCCATTGATATTATTCGTGATAAGGGAATCGGCGCTGTTGGAAATCTTGCCGGAAAGGCATTTTTTGCCGCGAAAGATAAAATAATATCATTGGTGCGACGATAAAAAAAGCAACCAGTTGTACTGCCATCTACAAAAGTCATGCATGCAAGTGTCAGCAAAGCAATAAATAGCGCAATGGAAGAAAACTTAGCGTCGTTGGCTGCTTCGGTGACTCCGTCATCCGTGGCTGCGCCGCTGGCAAACAGTAACCAAGATGATATCGCAAACATGATAGCAGGAGATGGTTTGAAACGAAAACAAAAACGACGATGATTACAAAGAATTTCACAATTGAAAATACTGATGTGAATAATAATAATAATGTTCAAAAGAACAGCTGATCCAGCGTTAGATATGGAAGCCGAAGTACGCAAAGATAATTCTGTCCGCGATTATCAATTTTATTCCTATCATGCAATACAACCAGATATTCGATCGCGAATTGAACTTTTAAGTCCATGATACCAGCAAATACTTTCTACCTGCTGAAGCGTTTATCGAAGTAGAAGGAGAACTTGTACGACTTACTGATACTCCTGCTGTACCCGCACCGTATCCAGATGGTGCCAAAATCGGCTTAGTCAATAATGGTATCATGGCGCTATTTGAATCCGTGAGATATCTCATTGATGGAAAAGTGATTGAGTCTATAGAACGTGATGTTGATGTGCCTACAACAATAATTGGGTTAGCAAGATATTCTGACGATTATACAAGATCAGCAGGTCCGTCTATGATGTTTGCAAAGGATAATAAAAACACTGCTGGACACACTCAATTTATTGTACGATGACCAAATGATCGTGCTGGTCCTCCTGCCCCTGCTGCTATCGAGGATATGATTATAAATACTGATCTCCAGTACAATCTAGGAGCTGCAACACGAATATCAATGTTGGCAGGACAGCGTAGATCGTTTTCATGTGCGATTCCGTTGCATCATATATTTGGATTCTGCAGAAATGTACGAAAAGTTATTTATGGAGCGAAGCATACAGTAGTACTCGTGCGAAAGGGTAGTAACGATGATGCAATCTGGAGAATTCCAGCAGATCCTGCAAATCCAGATGCTGACGCTGGTAAAGTCATTTTAACTAAATTGGTCTTGTGGATGCCAGTAATGACCCCATCAATTACCACGGAAGAGCGACTACTATCATTTATGGATGCGGGTGGCAAATCATTGCTAAGTTGGTTAACAACAACAACAGATGTTAAGCAATCAAATATCAATGGTACATTGACATGGAACTTGGCATCACAACAAGGTGTTTCAGCTCCACGTCATATATCACGTTGCAGGATATGACGAGTGAATTCACAATTGCACAGTCATATGATATTTGATCAATTAAGAGTTACTGAGGTCTCGTTGAGAATAAATGGCCAGCAGGAACCATCCGAAGACATACAACTTAATTTCGGTCAAAACCATATTGCTCGCGTGTACCATCGTATGCTGTCATATATGGGCTGTGATCAAAATGTTGATACTGGTTTGCAAATATCGCAATATGATTTTAAGAACTTGTATCCGATCTACTACTATTCGCTGGAACATCTTGATTTAACAAGGCAATCCGTCGTTGATGTACACTTCAGAGCCAATGTCCTTCGTGGCACTATTGCTAATTATAGAGCGGTTGCTGTCATTCTCAGCGACAAATCAATGCTACTTGAAGGTGTTGGTGGACGAATGAGAATTGTTGATGCACCAGTGGAAAATATGTAAACGATTCACAATTAGATCAATTGAAAGCATAAATGTGTTTTATAATAAAATGACATATAGTGTTGTTAGTGTCAAGCTGACTGATGGTCAGGTCAAGAAATTGCGATCAAAATCCGCTAAAGAATGTGGAACCACAATAACGTTGAAACCGGCGCAGATGTCCGGCGGTACACATAAAATATCACTGACGGATAGTCAAATAAAACATTTCAATAATAATAATAATAATAATAATGCTTTATTTATAGAGGGTGACTCATTAGTCAAGGACTATTCTCCCTTGAGGCCCTCTTAATGAAAGTACCGTTATAACAAATGCACATTGTGTGAAGAAGCAATAATTAGTGCTTATATTAGCATGTTTCGTATTAAAATACTAAATTCCATTATCTGTTAGAAACACATGCATGCTCCTGATATCTCTTCTTAAATACTTTAATATTTTCAGCCGATTTTACATGTAGTGGAAGCTTATTCCACAGAACTGTACCAGAGTATTGAAAACTCTTTTTGAATTGCTCTGTTCTTGGTTTTGGTACTAGAAGGTTTCCATGTGAGATTGATCTCAACTGGTATTGTGTTGAAAAAGGCCTGAATATGTCCTGAAGATACTCTGGTCCAGTTCCATGTAGCCATTTATATAAAAGAACTGCCTTGTGAAAATCTATCCTGCCATATATTGTGAACCATTTGAGTTCTGTAAATAATGCTTTTGAGGGATGGTCAACAGATGTATCTAAAATTACACGTGCTGCTCGTTTCTGGAGTTTATAAATCCTGTCAAGCTCAGATTTAGCACAGTTTCCCCATACATTAGAACGGTAATCCATTGTTGGAAGAATATACGTCTTGTAGTATAGATTGCGAGTTTCCATAGGTAAATATTTCTTGATTCTACTGAGAAGAGCAATTTTGGATGACAGTGTTTTACAAAGCTTATCAATATCGTCATTCCATAGTAAATTATTATCTATGGACACACCTACAAGCCTTTCATGATTGACATTTTCTAATGGATGATTATTTATTGCAAGAGATAGTTTTGGGTTCCCTGACTTGTGTAGCTTTTGTGTCGTCCCCAGAATCATACATTTTGTTTTACCTTCATTAATTACCATCCTATTTTGTTGTGCCCAGTTTTGGACTCTAATAAGATCTGAGTTTAATCTTGTTTGGATAACTTCAGTATCAGAACTAGATGTATACAAGGTTGCATCATCTGCAAACAATTCTGTATTGGTGGATTCATTATTTAATGGTAGATCATTGACATAGATAAGGAAGAGGAGAGGGCCTAAAACTGAGCCTTGAGGGACTCCTGAATGAATAGTGCGAGTTTGAGAGCTAATATTGCCAATGCTTACTTGTTGAGACCTTTGGTTTAGGTATGATCTAAACCAGTTTAAAGAAGGATTGTCAAACCTGTAACAGTTCAACTTTTGCAGCAGAATTTCATGATCAACAAGATCAAAAGCTTTCTTGAAGTCAAGGAAAACAATCCCAGTCATATGCCCATTATCCATTTCCTTCAGCCAAAGATCAATTAATTTGGTAAGTTCTGTTTGGCATGAGTGGTACTTTCTAAATCCTGATTGTGCTTTATGAAATAGAGAGTTTGTTTCAAAAAATTTATAGACCTGAATGGCTACATGCTTTTCAAACAGTTTTGACAATACAGGTAGAATTGATATTGGTCTGTAATTTCCTGGATCCTCTTTTTCTCCTTTCTTAAAGATAGGTGTTACCTTTGCACATTTCAATTTTTCTGGAAAATTACCACTCATTATACTTAAATTTATGATATGCGTTAATGACTTTGTTATTACTGGTGCAGCAATTTTAAGGATTCGTGGACTAATACCATCCAATCCAGAGGATTTATTAATATTGAACTTAATTAGCATATCAAAAACGTCCGCTTCACTGACATTAGCTATTGAAAAATAATTATCTTCAGGAATTTAGTGGATGTTAGTCTGGTTCTGAATACTGTTACTGGAGATGGTTATGAAGAAATTGTTGAACATATCCACAATGTCTTGTACAGATGTTGCTATATCATCATTTTGCTTAGCACATTAACCCCTAGCGACGACTTCCATGGTCTGTAGCGTCAAGTTCATACATGATACACTAAAGTGGGTGGTATCATTGAAAAGTAGACAGATGTAGCTTTACAATGATAGCTAGTAATCTGGACATTTTAATTGCATTACAAAATACAGAGGGAAAAACCGAAGTTTTTGGACCCGTTTTTTTTTTTTCATCCAAAAATTGCCCATGGTCGGATTCCGAATTTGTGTCCAGATTTTAGACTTTATGACCTCAGATCTACGGAAGACCGGTCTGAGACGCACACAGACAGGTGAACCTGTGCAGAAAGTAGGATAAGGTGGACATTTTGAATAAAGAGTCTTCTACATACGAAAATTATGGGTCCGTTAAGCAAAAAAAAAAAAAGGAGTCCGATTTTTGCCCTTCTGCTCATGCGCCAGCAAACTAACCAATGAAAAACATTTCCTGTATCATTAGCAACCAATTGTCTAACGGATTATTGATTGGAAATCGATGTATTACGATGTATTCCGAAATAGTCCCCAAAATGTGTTTCCTACTCGCATTTCATGCGAAAACAGCAAAAACCTCTAGGGGTTAATGTGTTAAACAGTCACTTTTCATGATACCACAAAATTTGAATATTCTTCGCGTATTTAATCACTTGTGCGTCAATACTGAACATGAATTACAAATTTTGCCATTCCGAGACAATTTTCTATTTTTTTTTTTAAATTCTTGTTAACACATTAACCCCTAGCGACGACTTTACGGAGTAGGAGGTAGTAGCCTACTTCCATGGTCTGTAGCGTCAAGGTCGTACATGATACACTAAAGTGGGTGGTATCATTGAAAAGTAGACAGATGTAGCTTTACAATGATAGCAAGTAATCTGGACATTTTAATTGCATTACAAAATACAGAGGGAAAAACCGAAGTTTTTGGACCCGTTTTTTTTTCATCCAAAAATCGCCCATGGTCGGATTCTGAGTTTGTGTCCAGATTTTAGACTTTATGACCTCAGATCTACGGAAGACCGGTCTGAGACGCACACAGACAGGTGAACCTGTGCAAAAAGTAGGATAAGGTGGACATTTTGAATAAAGAGTCTTCTACATACGAAAATTATGGGTAAAAAGCAAAAAAAAAAAAAAAAAAAGGAGTCCGATTTTTGCCCTTCTGCTCATGCGCCAGCAAACTAACCAATGAAAAACATTTCCTGTATCATTAGCAACCAATTGTCTAACGGATTATTGATTGGAAATCGATGTATTACGATGTATTACGAAATAGTCCCCAAAATGTGTTTCCTACTCGCATTTCATGCGAAAACAGCAAAAACCTCCAGGGGTTAATGTGTTAAGTCTAGGGGGAAGACAACTGTTCTTGGGTGGGTTGAGCTCTTTTAGATGCTTCCACAATGTTTTGGTACTCTTGCTTTCATTAATAGCCTGTTTATAGTAGTTCTCTTAAGCATCTAGTTATCAGATGCTTAGTTTTATTCCTCCACTTTCTATAGCTTTTCATGTCTTTTTTTCTTGTGGAAATTATCTCTTAGGTGCCTAGCCTCATTGATCTCAGGGGTAATCCACTTGGGTGTAATTTGGTGTTTAACCCTTTTTGTTTTAATTGGGGCATGCTTGTCTAAGGCTTCATTGAACATCTGATACCATTTATCTAAAGCAGTGTTGACATCAGCTATATTGCAGACTGATTGAAAGGGTTTGCATACTAAATCATTTAAGAACATTTCCTCATCAAACTGTTTAAAGTCCCTGTATTGTATTTCAATGTATTACCCATTTTTAGATGATTTTGGAACATGTCTAGTTATACAGACTGGATAGTGGTCACTCAGTGCATACACTGGCACATTTATTTCACTTATCTTTTCATGGTTGATCAAATCTTGTAGCCCCAACTACTGAATTTTAAAGTGAGACAGGTAAATTTTTCCAAGTCTAGTCGGTGACAAGACCTTTTTTTCTTGTTTTAAAAGGTTAGGACTGTTATTATTTTAATGACTTAAAGTGCCCATGTCTGTTCATTCAATCCCTCCAGCCATCTGGACACTTGAACTCTTTTCATGTATACATTTACACCTGTATCACACCAAGTGGTGTTAATTTTATAACTGGTTCATGTTTGCACAATTTCTTTTACTGTTTGATTGCAGTTTGTTTTGTGCCAGGTGACCAAATCAACACACACCAAAGAAAACAAGGCCAGTATGGGTCATGGGTGATTTTGTTGTGTTTACTCAACCCACGGCCTCTCCAATGCCCCCACTGATTTTAATCCAGAGAGTAAGTGTAATTAAATTAATAAATGGAACTAGACAGACTATAATGATGGCTTTCTTTATGAATTGATTAAATGATAGCAATGGTTCTTGAAGTTTTGATTTATTATTCAGAGAAATCACTTCCACATGCAATATGGCATTTAAAGCAAAACAATTAGCTAATTAATCTGATATTTTCTCTGTAGATCAAACGAGTAAGCAGAGTCAAGTTATTTTTCACAAGGATGGTAAGAACATTCCAAAAAGTGATATTCATGTGAAAGTGGAGGGATAACATTAATACTGCAACTGTATATGAGATAACTTTTCCTCCAAAGAGACATACTTTAAAGACAGAAAATGTCAGTTTCATTGGGTTGATTGCCATTCATGGCTTAAATTTATTGACTTGGAAGGAAGGATTATACTCTCAACAGTATTCCAAACTGGCACAGGTTAAAAGTTCATCCAGTATTTGTGGGTGACTAGATGCACTTTCCTCATGAGAGGGCAGTTCTTGGGACAAACGAGATTGAAGACCTGCTAAAATTTCTCTGTCATTTAGAAGTTATTTCAGAAAGGACGACATCCTGCCATTCATCGATAGTACATCAAGTTAAAAGCTAATATAAGGGCATACAAGCAGCCAACATTTTTTAAAAATAATAGTAATCTGCCCAAAAGCCCGACTTATAGACTTTTCTTGGTCTGTCATACAGACTGCTCTAAATCTTGATATAAACCCGTCCACTGCTGAGTGTCAATGAGGATTTAATTCATTAACACATTAACCCCTGGAGGATTTTGCTGTTTTCACATGAAATGCGAGTAAGAAACACATTTTGAACACTATTTCTGAATACATCCTAATACATCAATTTCCAAGCAATATTCCATTAGACAAATGGCTAGTTGTGCTAAAGAAAATGTTTTTCATTGGTTTCCTAGCGTATGAGCAGAAGGTGAAAAAATGGATCCTTTTTTTTTTTTTGCTTAAGGGACCCATAATTTTCGTATGTAGAAGACTCTTTATTCAAAATGTCCACCTTATCCTACTTTTTGCATAGGTTCACCTGTCTGTGTGCACTTCGGACTGGTCTGCCATAGATCTGAGGCCATAAAGTCTAAAATCTGGACACAAATTCGGATTCCAACCATGGGTGAAATTTGGGTGAAAAAAAATGGGTCCAAAACCTTAGGTTTTTTCCTCTGTATTTTGTAGTGCAACTAAAATGTCCAAATTATTTGCTATCATTGTAGAGCTACATCTGTCTACCTTTCTATAATACCACCCACTTTAGTGTATCATGCATGACCTTGACGCTACAGACCTTGGAAGTAGGCTACTACCTCATGCACCGTAAAGTCATCGCTAGGGGTTAATGAGTTAAGAAATTCATGAAATCTAGGTTTTACAAATACTAAAGAACATTTCAGCAAACAGACTAAAAGTTTGGGATTTCAACACGTACACACTCACAGCTATCAATTCATTGATCCTGGCAGTAGATTTCTATACATATTTTTTTGTCTTCAAATCCAGCAATAAAAACATAGCCGGTTACGTCATATCAACCAATATTTTGAAAAATGCAAATTCTTTTAATAATAAATTATGTTGCACATTAGGTCATTTATTATTTTTTGGGATTTAATTGCATACATCTCGTCAAATCTTGACAAATAAATATAATTTTGAAACAAGTAAAAAGCCAAGTGAGACAAATTAATTTTTGGAGAAAACATTTTATCAGGCCTGTAGATGATTTCAAATTAAAAACTTTTTATGGAGTTTTGGAAAAGAAACAAAATTGAATAGGATAAATTCCAAGTAATTTGTGCTCTGTTTATAATATATTTACATGAAAATTTTAACATTATTGAAATTGTGCGCCTCTTGTATAGTGGGAGTGTCAAAAAAGACAATTAGTCTGAACTTTATAGATAAATAAAGAGTTTAACCGTCTCTTTGTTATTTTTTCTCAAGGTACATGTCCACAGGTTAAAGAAAGCCGATGATGTGTTTAACTTATTTGTATTACATTTTATTGGTTGGATATTTTGTGGAATAGCAACACAAGGAATTTGTTGAGTGCTGAGGCAAGTTTAATAAAGTGCCTAGAATGCCCAATTACAGCTAAAATTTATATAATTACAACTAGATTTAATAATAAATCATCAAATATGTCTCAAGATGGAACTGAACTTAACATTTTGCATTCTGAACACTCAGATTGAACATGGACAATCGTGAAACTAATGACAACTGTATACAAGTTTTCAGTTTAATTCTATATTAAACTATTTTTGTTTGGGACTCCCTTCATTGTAAGGACTATGGTAATATGTACTTGTTGAGGATCTTTGTTAGTTTGTAATTATTGAGGAGCCATGGCAATATGTACTTATTTAGGATTCTTCTGGTAATGTGTACATACCGCAGATATATGGTAATATGTACTTATTGAGGATTCTTTTGGTAATGTGTACATACTGAGGAAATAGTTAATATCTACTTATTGAGGATACTTTTGGTAATGTGTACATACTGAGGATATATGGTAATATGTTCTTGTTGAGGATCATTGTTAGTTTGTAATTGATGATCTTTGTTAGTTTGTAATTATTGAGGAGCCATGGTAATATGTACTTATTGAGGACACTTTTGGTAATGTGTACATACTTAGGATATATGGTAAAATGTACTTATTGAGGATACTTTTGTTAATGTGTACATACTTGGGATATATGGTAAAATGTACTTATTGAGATTCTTTTGGTAATGTGTACATACTGAGGATATATGGTAATATGTTCTTGTTGAGGATCATTGTTAGTTTGTAATTATTGAGGAGCCATGGTAATATGTACTTATTGAGGACACTTTTGGTAATGTGTACATACTTAGGATATATGGTAATATGTACTTATTGAGATTCTTTTGTTAATGTGTACATCCTGAGGTTATATGGTAATATGTACTTATTGAGGATATATGATAATATATACTTATTGAGGATATATGGTAATATGTACTTGTTGGGGATCTCTGTTAGTTTGTAATTATTTAGGAACCATGGTAATATGTACTTATTGAGGACACTTTTAAGTTTGGTAATGTGTACATACTGAGGATATATGGTAATTTGTACTTATTAAGGATCTTTGTTAGTTTGTAATTATTGAGGAGCTTCGGTAATATGTACTTATTGAGGACACTTAAGTTTGGTAATGTGTACATACTGAGGATATATGGTAATTTGTACTTATTAAGGCTTCTTTTGGTTAATGTGTACATACTGAGGATATATGGTAATATGTACTTATTGAGGATCTTTGTTAGTTTGTAATTATTGAGGAGCTTCGGTAATATGTACTTATTGAGGACACTTTTTGTTAATGTATACATACTAAGGATATTAATGTTATTAATATGTACTTATTGAGATTCTTTTGGTAATGTGTACATATTGAGGAAATATGGTAACATGTACTTATTGAGGATATATGGTAATGTGTACTTATTGAGGATTATTTAGGTAATGTGTAAATACTGAGGATATATGGTAATATGTATTTATTGAGGATGTAAGGTATACACATAATGAGGTTTCCATGGGCTGGCCCCTACAGATAGACATTTATGGATTTTCTTTCCAAAAGATATTGCACATACAAAGACAGCCTCTGAATCCATGATTTCTCTTTTGCCCCATTATTGCCTAGTTCACCATAGTATTATGTTGACATACATAAATATTGTTAAATATCTATAATTACCAGTATTTTTTATTTTCAGTTTTTAACTGTATTTAGTTATGTTCAAACTTAGACATGTTCTTATAATACTACATTAGCATGTTAAGTGAAATTTTGAATTGTCACTAATGTGAATGATCTCAGGCCCACTTGAGGCTCTTGTTTGATTATGCCATGCCATCATGGTACCGTTGCAGAAGATACAACATTTGTAAGTTAATGCCTATTTTTACTTGCAGCTGGAGACATCTAGCTCAGGATGTTTAAGAACTAAAGATGTTGGGTACAAAATAAAGAATGTTTTTTAGTTATATTGACTCTCTGCCAGGGGCATGATTATTGGCTCCGATGCCTGTTGTTCTAGAGGGGTGGTCAAATGGGAAATTTTGATTACCGGTACTTTCATTTTCGAATATTTTCATACATTTGGCTGAAGCAGGTAATGGATCCTACTGTATATGTAACAACTTGTGCATTTTGACCTGGATACTTAGGGAGGTTAGGGTTTACCTGGATTCATTGGGAGGTTAGGTGTGACCTGTTTTCTTAGGGAGCTGAGGGTTGACCTGGATTCTTGGGGTGGTGAGGTTTACCTAGATTCTTGGGTAGGTTAGGGGTGACCTGGATTCTTAGGGAGGTTAGGGGTGACCTGGATTCCACCTAAGTTCTTGGGGTGTTTATGGTTGACCTACATTTGTGGAGAGGTTAGGGTTGACCTGGATTCTTGAGGTGCTGAGGGTGTACCTGGATTTTTGGGATGATTATTGTTTACAGTATTTACAGTTCTTCTAGTTTTACATGGAAAGAGAAATGTAAACTTAAAATTCTGCATATTTATATTGTGTGAAATATGTGTGCCTGTTTCTCCAGAAAATGTCTCTCTAAGTAATGTGGGATTCCTATGTATTCGCTTATTAGTAGAATCAAACAGCAAATAATAAAAATCCTGATTGGCCATATCATAATGTGCATGCAGATCTGGGTCTGTTGTTTGTTTTGATTTATCAAACTGCACAAAGATCTGCTGGTGCATTTTGCAGTTATGGGCGACTTGTAAGTAAGTATATATGATATTTAATTTTAAATTTAGTTTCTTACATTTAATGACAGTGTATCCAGGCATCTGTATACAGCAGGGGTACACTACCTTTGTGTACCCCTAGTGTATAGTGATATTTTTTTAAATAAAATTGGGTAATTTATGTGCTTAGCAAAATCAACTCCATGCTTTCTCCAGAAAGTTATTATGTTCTCTATTTTTAAAATTTTGGAGAGGCAACATAACCTCTGAACGCAATTGGATCTATTCAAGTCTAATGTAAAAATTGTCAGAATAAAATATTTTTGGAAATGATGAAAAAATGATCCCCCTCCCCATTTACCTATAGAAAGACAGAAATTCATTTTGACAAGAATACCTTTTCTATTAAAGACTTTGGAAGATTACTACTTATTTTCACACCAGCTTGGATGGCTGCCTCAGTGTGTCCTTGGCAACTGGAAAACACTTAATGAACATGGTTCAGCTACTTAATAAGCCAAAAATACCTTCATTTCCAATCCATCTTTAATGGCAGATATTGCAAGGTAAATACATAGTAGGATAGTTTAGTGTCAAGTACAATCATACAAATTTGCTCAGAAGTCTGCACTTAGAGATGTATATTGCAGAGCCCTATGAAAACTTGCCAATATGCTGTGCCTCATCATTCAGATTAAATTGTACTAGACAGATGGTATTAACATGTTCCCATATATGCTGGAAAAGGAGAGCATAGATAGATAATACCATGGGTTCTCCAGTACATTGTATCAGTTTTGTTTCTTGTCCTGGCAGTACAGTTAAATGTCAATATGTATATATCATAAGCTTTGGCAAGATAATCTGTTATTTGGGATAACTGATGAATTATTCAGAACAAATTCTTTGTTCACACACCACTGTTGGTCTAAATGATCAGAAAGTCAGAATAAGTGATATTCATATGATTCATATGATTTGTGTTTTATTCTGCTGTGAAACATAATTCTTTCAGATCATGACTTGGTATAGTCCCTGATTGTAAAAGTGAACTAATGTGCTTACTAGCAAGTCCAGAAATGGGGGGGGGGGGGGGGGGCTTTCTCAGATACACACTTTGCTATGGTTCACTACAAATGACTATTCCTGAAATGTTAATGGGTTCTGTAGATAGATAACAAAACTTGTAAAGTCAAACATCAGTTAAGTATTTGCAGCCACCAAACTCCCATTAACTGTCTGGGCTGGCTCAAGTGCATCATGGGAGTCCAATAATTTGAACAGACTGCATGATTTTCACTACTATTTGAGGGTTACTACTTTCAGTGGTAATTAAATTCTAATTCATACATTGTTTTTACAGTCAGAAAAATGTCCCAGCCATAAATACCATTTTTGACAGAAGCATAATAGTAAATTTAAAGTAATAACATTTATTAAACAAAATTATCTCCAAAAAAGGCATTTTTAAAATAATGTGTGTGTGTGCACACATGATCAGGATTTTTAACACATTAACCCCTGGAGGTTTTTGCTGTCACATGAAATGCAAGTAGGAGACTATTGGGGACTATTTCTGAATACATCGACTTCCATGCAATTTTCCATTAGCCCAATGCCAAGTTGGGTTAAAAACAATGTTTTTCCATTGATTATTTTGCTCATGCAGAAGGTGAAAAGTTGGATTTTTATATATTTTTTTTCATATGGAGACCACTCTTTATTAAAAATATCTACCTTATCCTACTTTTGCACAGTTTCACCTGTCTGCGTGCAGTTCAGACCAGTCTACCATAAATCTGAGACCAAAAAGTCTAAAATCTAGACACAAAATCGGATTCCAACCACGGGAAAATTTTGGGTCAAAAAAAAAAAAATTGGTTCAAAAGATTTGTATTTTTCCTCTATTTTGTAGTGCAACTAAAACATCCAGATTATTTGGTATCATTTTACAGCTAAATCTGTCTACCTTTCTATAATGCCACCCACTTTATAGTGGATCACACATGACCTTGACACTACAGAGCTTGGCAGTAGGCTACTACCTCCTGCCCTGTAAATGTAGTGCCAGGGTTTAATGTGTTAACAATTTTTTAGTTATATCGCTACAGTTTCTGCAGTGTGGCATGTAGCATGATGTTCCACCCAGTCACATTATCCTGACACCAGGCCAACCAGTCCTAACACTAACCTCTTAACTGCTGAGTGCCTAGTGAGGCAGCTGTTAATACCATTTTTGCAAGCATTTAAAATAATATAAGGATGTTTGCATCTTCCATTTCATCTGGTAGTGAATTTTGGGGGTTTTCCTCCCCTAATTTAAGTTGTAATTTTTATCCATATCAAAATGTTTTTATTTTCAACTTTTTATTTCGTCAAAAGCAGAAAAATATTTGGAAGGTTAATTTTAAATTGTTGTTTAAAAAAGGTTGTTTCAAAACAAAATTATTGTTAAAGAAACCAATACCTAGTAGAAATTGGAAATTAAAAGGTACTGATAAATATTTTTAATAACAAAAACTAAAAAAATTTCAAAAATAAGTCTTCTTTCTCTCTCTCTCTCTCTCTCTCTCTCTCTCTCTCTCTCTCTCTCTCTCTCATATATCAATACCTTTATTAAATGGATATCACGCATTCAGTGTAAAGTGCTAGAAAAATCATAATCTTTGGAAAACATGTTTCTTAACATTGCTAGATCAAAAGTTATTTTTAGAAAAGAGACAAGTGTGCCAAATGACTGGGGATCAAACCTGGGACCACCCCAACTCGATGCTCTACCATAAGAGCCAGTGACCTTTCTGTGACACTTAACCCTTTTTTCTTAGTTCATTTGATCACAGAAAAGAAGAGCTTATGCCATGACCATTTGCCCATCTGTCATCGTTTATCTGTCAGTCGGCACTAGTTATAGTGACTACTAGAAAATGGGGTAAATCGCCAAGAGATTTTGCACATTCATTGTATGGTCTAGTTGGTCCAACATTAAAATGGTGTCAACATTACCACCACAATGGCCATCTCATGAATCTTGTTTTGCTTCTCATGATCAAATAATTGTCATGTCAACATGGGGTTTTCTGACATCTAGCCTGTCCACCATGGCAGCAATCTTCAAAATCTTGTCCTCTTCCTAATGAATTGGCATACATAACATTTGTCAAACATGTAATTAAATTGTAATATTCACTTTTGTTTGCGATGGATACAACTATTTTGCACAAAAGATAATTTGTTAAACTGTCGTGTCACAAATAAAAAAAAAAATTGCAGCTGATAAAATTGTAACAAGATTCCTCTGGCATTTTACTTTTCGTTCGTTAATAATGGAAACCATCACAATACTGGAATAATGAAAAAGTACCATGGTAACGGAAAAAAATACCTGTGGCAGAAAAACTATTGACTGCTGTATTGTTTGAGTGCATCATATCAGTTTATTGAAGAAATTGTTTGAGTGCATCATACCAGTTTATTGAAGAAGCTCAAAAGATGTTATATGCATTTTCAGATACAAAGTCAGATCATGATAAATCAGTGTGGTATTGACATTAGAAATGGAACAGAATACCATATTTTCCGACCTATAAGTTGATGCAGAGTACAAGTCATATTCACCAATTTTGTAAATTTTCCATCCTTTGTCCATATATAAGTTGTTTCGGAGTATAAGATGAGGCCAGGTCAATATCTTGGCTTTGTATTTTACACTAGTAATGGTATCGTTGTATGATATTCCATATTACCAGCAATCGTTAAATTGCATTACTGATGCTAACATGCCTGTGATTTTACTTCTGAATAAATCACTGCTATATTCTGTTATTAATTGACACAGCTGAATAAATAGTCTATGCTTGCTTTATATTATAATTGAAAGCACATCCATGTTGTAGTTCATTTTATTACCCTGTAGTTGTGAACGTTACTTATATAAACTTTCAAAGTTTGCTATCGGTGGATTTACAAGTCGTGTTGTTATTGGGATTGATCCAAGTGAGCTTGTTATTTTATGAGGATCAAACTGGTAAACTTGAATTTTCTAACGTTGACATCCAAGATATTACTGTCAAGTTAAAGGCGCAGTTGCAAATAACCTTGCTGATGACACTGAAAAGTGAGGCTCAGAGATGCAGGTGTTTTGATGGCTTATTGCGAAGAGTATTCTGAGGATACAACAGTGAAACAATACATGATGAAACATGCCTGCACGACCACGTGTATTAAGTTCATTTATAGAATACACAATACAAACCAACAAAGGAAGGAAAAGCAGCTGAAAGCAACAAATGGACAAATTGTTTTTGGTGATATGAATGGTTTTGATAAACCTAACTCAAATATCTTAACAGTATCTGGAATGTGTTTAATTATTGTATCCAGTTCTAGGGGATGGGATCTAGTAACACTTGATAAATAATAACGTTTGGGCAGTGAATATTAATATATAACGAACTTGACGTGGTTTTCCAAAATCTTTTATATGTATGACAGCAATATTTGATAGGTTAAGATGAAATCCAATTTGAGACAATGTATGTCTATCCATACTTCTTTTTGACCGTCTTTGGTGTTTGTGTTTAGATTTGTTATGTTATGATGGCTTGTGACTGTTAATCAGGTAGCGGAGTTTAGAGCAATTGACAGCAGATGCCAACAGTCATAATAATTTTGTCCCAATTGTTATCTACATCAGAGTGGTGATTGTATGCACTAAAATATAATGATGTTAAGAATGAAATGGAAATTAAGTGTTGGGACCACCCCAACGTGCCAATACTAACTCTAGGTCAACTCGAGGTCAACTTGCAGTCACACTCACATGTGAAAATGCTCAGTAGTTGACTGAAGCACCTGGTGCTAAAACACTCAGATTGTTTCTTCAATAAAAAGTGATATTCACCGATATATCCAACTCTGTTACAATCATCAATGAACATTTTACACCAGTATCAACTCGGTTGAGAAGTTAAAGATTTTAATTGTTATTCAACAAAGATGCCCATGTTCGTGTAACAGATACTGGGTAAAGATGATCGTTAGATGCAAAAGGTATTTGTGTAATCTACAGTATTTGTTTTTAAATTTAAAGAGCACTAAACCACCAGAACAAGGAATTTTCATAGATTTAAGAATTCCTTCAGAAGAGGTTTTCTATCCTTGTATGACAGTTGTTCCAGCTGAAAAATGGTAACTGGCTAACCGTCTATGGGTGACACTTTTTTGAAAACCTTACCCATGAAACTTTTTTTTGTGCTCTCCAGTGTCTGTAAGAAGAAGTAATCTACATATCATGTCTTTTGAAAATTACTATAATTCAGCAGCAGTTTTGATTGTTTCTTTCCTTTATCCCCCATTGTTGGTTGGGGTGGGGTGGGGGTGGACAGAAAGACCCAGATTAGTTCCATTGTTTAGGATGAAATCCCCATCAGTCACATGAGTGTTACTTAGTTAGGTCGTTATGATTCTCAGTTTGTGGATAGAAAAGAATATCGTGAATGATGCCCTGACATACACACTTGCTTCCCGTGAAATGTTTTAATTATAGGTTCAGTCGGCTGTATTTTGACACTGAGACAGTTCAGTGATTTTATATCAGGTTTGGGGTTGAAGACCATGACATTGTATTGCATGTACAATTACCTTGTAAACATGTCAACTTTAAGAAAAGACTGTTTTCAGAGATGGTTTCAATAGATCACATTTAAAAAGACTAAATTAACAGAAGAAATGGATGTATCATGAATTTGTGGAAATTCTTTATTGCCAGTCAAGCATTTGGACAATTGTTTAGACTTTAAGTTCTAAGGACAACCGTGATGCATGGTGCATGTACGTGGTCCTAGGATATACATAGCCACAGTGTCTGAGAGAGAAAACCAGTTACCTGATTTGTGGCCTCGTTAACTCACAACATTAACTCTTATCATCAAAACCATTAGAACAGATGCATGTGACATTTTTTAAAAAAAAAAAAGAAACTTTTGTTGTTAATAAAAAGTGAGCAAGATACAAGTTATCCAGACCCAGGTTAGCAAACAAGATGATAAAGATCACCAAATGACATTTTCTTCAGATGCATTTTTCTGAATTTATTTTCAAAGGGTATCACTTATGGTTGAAATATTTGACATTTTTGAACACTTAATTTCTTGTTTTGGGAAATTAGCCATACTGTTCTGCAGAAAGATCATCATTTTTATTGGGTCTTTAAGTTTATGACTGCTCCAGTGGCATCATTTTTATTGGGTTTGTGACTGCTCCAGTGGCCTAGTTGTAAGAGCATCTGCCTTGGATGCAGGAGGTTATGGGTTTGAACCCTGGTCGAGACTTACCAGAAACGAAGAAAAATTGTACTAGCAGCTGCCTCACTTGGCGCTTAGCATTAAGAGATTGGTGTTAGAACTGGTCAGTCTTGTGTTAGGATAATGTGACTCTGTGGGACATGATGTGTGTCTGCAACATAATGCACCAGTGCTAGACATCACTATAAACTGTCACACCGCAGACATCATAGCAATATGACTGAAAAATTGTTAATGCTACTGTTAAAATCTAAATCACACATGCACACATTTTTCATTGGGTTTGTGGTTTGTAGCAGCAGTGTTATCCAACCTACACTTGTAAGTGTTTTTCCATTACATGTATATGCTAATTTTTCCATCTGGTTACCCTTTTCAGTTTTATTAATGTTCATCATACATTTTTCAGGTGACATCACTGCAGCTCAAGCATCTTTAGCGAGAGCATTAGCTGTAATCCAGAAGACACAAAAACGACCCCGAAGTGAGAAGAAACCAATTCCTGTTGAGCAGAAAGACCCTAGATATTTTGAACGTAGGAAGAGAAACAATATGGCTGCCAAAAAATCACGAGATTCAAGAAAGGCTCGGGAAGATTGTATAGCAGTACGTGCCGGCCTTCTGGAAAGAGAAAATGCATATTTGCGTTTTCGTGTAGCAACACTCAGAGATGAAGCCAGCGCCTTACATAATCTTCTGCTACAGAAAAGGGCAAGACAGTAACATTAAACTGGTACTAACCAGTCTGAAACTGGTAACCATGGTGATACATAACAGTTGGTTCAAAATGTTTGTGCTAAGTGTTAATGCTATTCTGGAACTGAACATTGTGCATTGTAGTGTGCAAAAAAGCTTGTGTCCAGTCCAAGAAGTTTCAGTCATTGACAATTCTTATGTAATTTACGGTATGCACATGCTTACAAGTCTGATCCAGGCCAGCCATCACATAATACACCAGCAGATTCAGGGATTTGCAGTTCTCGAGAATAATCAGCAGAACAAATAACGGACATTATTCAATGGCAGATCGATTATGACAGTTCATCACAATGATTTCCACTGCCATAAAGAGTCGTATTGTTATATCAATTACTGTATATACTTAGGTGAAAGTTTAGTCCAACTGCAAGCAACATTGACCCTGCTTTGGCATCACAAAATGTACTGGCAGTTCAAAGTAGTTCTACTAAATAGTCTGTAAGTAGTTGTTGCTGCTTTTTGTTTGATGCCATGTTATTTTAGCACTCGATAGGTCATGCATGGTACCTAGAATACCTGGAGGAGGAAGAATCGGTGTTCCATGGGATGCTACTGACAAGCTTTTTCACCTGCCTATGTTGGTAGAGTCTAAGACACAAACCCATGTGGACAGATGTGAGATGATAGTGAATGATAAAGGAAATTGCTTTAGACCACATTGCAGTGGGGGGTGTAGGGGTAGGGGCAACATTAACAAAGAACTTAAGCCCATTTTTCCCAGTGTGTTTTATGATGGCAGAACTAGGTCTGTGCCATTAGCAGTTGGACTTGTATGTACTGTATTTCTTTCTTGGGGTATTTAATGTAGTCAATCTCAAATGAAAGTCACTATTTTATGAGATTCAGTCCAAATTATTGGAGAATATGACTGGATACATTACAGAGCAGTGTAAAGCAGGGCCGATTTTTGTCCTTTTTGTTACGTATTTTGGAATGGTCTTAAACTCAAGTTAAAACTCTGGGATTTTTTGACATATGTACTCAAACAAATTGTGATCAATGGATCATTGGCGTATATTTCATGAAAATTCAGGTATTATTGTTGTTTTTATTTTTATAAATAAATATTCTCATATTGTATTGAATGTATTATTAAAAAAATCCACTTAATGCTGTAATTCATTGATACTTCCCACAACTCCAGGTGGGCTCAAGCTATATGTAAGCAGTGTGCTGTACAGGGAGCTGTTTTCAGGAGCACAAAAGTCATTACAAGAGAACTAAAAAATGAAACAAAACCTTTGTTTTTCATACTGAATGAAATATTTTTATTTGGTCATAACTTGCCTCAATTTCTCACAAGCTTATCAGCAAATATATTGTAATGGGGTGAGGGTGTCACATGTCATACCTGTCAACCTTTGAAAATCCATGTATGGCGATTGAATCAAGAAATAGGGAGATGGGGACCTAACATTGGGATTTGTTTTTGCAGCTTTTTTTAAACTAAATGTTGATCAATCTTTGGAATCCAATATGTGTGAAATTTTCCAAGGATACGCCGTTCCTCCTTGTGACATGCCTTATTTAACCCCAGGACATGCCCTCTCTTCATATTCTGGTCAGCTGTGGCAAAACTCTACAATAGCTGAAGGTTAGTTTTAAGTAAAAAGCAAGAAGGCCAGTGTCACTGATTAATAGTTAATCCTTATAATTGCATTATCTTGTGAAAATGACTGACCCTCCAACAAAGAAACCATGTTCTACACTGTGTGCTATGTAAGCACCAGCGATTGGTTGGCAAATGAATGAAGCCCTATTTTGTTGTAACTTGTGGTCCCTAAATATGCAGTCTTGAGCTACCATACATGTGGCAACTATTTTTCTCACATTTGATATCCCTCCATTGTTTTTTATTCTCAATTCAAAAGGTATTTAACATTGTTTACTAAATAAAATATTTGTTCTGAATTATTTTTTGAGAGTGCATAAGCTGTGTGGTACGTTTCTTCATTTCTTCTTTTAATTTCTTGATGGTAATTACCATTTGTATATATGGTACAGTAATGCAAAGTTTTCGTTTGGGTAAGATTTTTTTGGGGGGGGGATGAAGATGCAGCAGCATACACCATGAGCATTCATGGGATTGAAACTAATTGCAGACAATTTTATTGCTGTTTAATTTTTTGATGTGGATTATTTCAGATTTTAGTGTTGTTATAGGGGCTTTAAAAAGATCATAAATTGACGTGGATAATGTTTAAACATAACATTCTATTAACAAAAAGTGTAGTGATAAATTTGTCACAGCAATATTCATGGGTCTTGAAAAGAATATGGTATTTGTGGATTGCACAAGATATATTTCTTTATGATTCCTTTTTTTAAAAGAGAAATGAAAATGGGGAGGTTCATGTGAAACAACCCCCAAAATTGAGTTTTTCTCTTTGTGGGAGTTGATACGTATGACATCTGTTTTGAGGACACTATTGCTTCGTCATGCTGGCCCTGGTACTGCTAAAAGCCTCAAGTCTGTTGTTCATGTTGCCACTTAATCAAGGACAAATACAAAAAATATTTACCCATGAAATTTCAAATATAGCATTATTGCCCATGACTTTCAAGCTTAGTTGATAGCACATTGGATTTGTAATGCAGGTTTGATACACAGTCTGGCCAAATTAAGATGCCACAAAAATAAAGTTTTCAGATTTGTGGGATCAAATTTAATAATTGTACAAAATTTGATAAGAAGGAGCTTTGAGTTGCATGTTATGCACAAGACCAGCTGCCTTTGTATGCTTCTCATCAAGGTATATTACTATCTAGGCATTAAATAGTCATTCAGGTGTTGATGTGCAGTTAAAACCAATCAATTAGTCATTTATAATGATCAATCATATCAGTGATCTGTAATTGTTGATCGGAAAAAGCTAGCTTTAAAACTTTTTAAAGTTGTAAAATTGTATGCATTTATGTTAAAGAACACCTTTAGTACTAATCTATAACATGCATAGATTTTTTTGTGTTTGTTTTTGGTCAAAAGACAACTTTCTTCTTGTTATGGGCTTCAGCACATGACAGGATATATGTGGCAGCCAATATAACTGTTGTAGGAAGAACCCAGGAAAACTCTGAAAGAACCAGCAACTCACGGGAAGCTATTGGCAAGCTTTCTTAAACATCCAGATTGGATTGGTAGAGCCTGATGCTTAAAACCAGATGAGAGAGAGAGAGCATTGAACCACTTGGCGGCAAATGGGTCCCCAACAATTTTCATCAATTCAGTTGACCAATAAAATGTGCTCATTGTTAAATATGTAATTTAAAACTGTAAAAATGATCTTTTATTTGTGAATAGTGCATTTACTTTTGTTTTGCTTGTATATACAAAACTTTTTAAATTAGAAATACTTCTCAATCTAAGTGTGTATTGAAAATAATTGTATGTAAAAACATGTGATTCTTTTTTCATGTAATTACTTTGTAGATATCATGCCACATGTACCTGCTTAATTTTTTTTTTACTGGACTTTACTGTACTGGCAGATCAGTGTCTGTGTTGTTTGTTCTATTGATTACTACTAACAAACTGCACGGACCCTTATCTGCCCGTGCATTAAGCGATGGCATGTATGGGTTTATGCAGTGCAGTTGACCCCTATCAGTAAGCGAGTATATATAGTATTGGTATATTCTTTATTGTTGTAACATGTACAAGAGATACAAATGTATATAGTTGTTAGATTAAAGTTTGGGGGGAGGGGTAAGTGTACACAACAGTACAACCTGTATGCCTATTAGCTACCTCAGTTAGTACCGAAAAGCTGAATATGTTAAGAGTTTCGAGTTAAACATCACAAAAATGTAATTAAATTATCCCACAGCTGAATTGTCAATCCAACATTAAAGTTTCCTAGTCTCCGTAATGCTTGCACAATGCAGCGAGCAATGCATGCACATCTACCATTCGCTTAGAGGGAACGTTGGACACAACATGCATGAAAGACCACTTCGAGTCAAATGCATATCCAGATTCAAGTCATAAAGGTCATGTAGCATGTTATTTTGTTTCAGTTGCAGCTCTAATTTTTAAAAGAATTTCATTATGCATACCTTTAAATGCTGATTATAAAGTTTATTTTGCCTGCTCTTCAATCAGTATTCCTAGTGACAGCCAAGGTGCAGATCAGTAAAAGTCTGAATTTGTTTTGTGGGGCTCAATTTTCATGTTTTTTTTTTTTTTTTTTTAAACAGATATTTCTGTGGGTACATAAGTTTGTGGTTTTGATAGTCAAAGTTTTATTATTTCAAGTTTTAATCTCTATAAATACCCCCCAATACAAAATAATACAACTATGTTGATGCCGATGGCAGTCATTTGAATGCTTATTACTATGATTCAATGACCTTGCAAATTTAATACTTGCAATGTGTTTCTATCACGAAAAATATATTACAACCTCTCTTAGGACAAACATTTATCCAGATCAATCACTTACACACTTTGTCAGAGTGCACAACATCCAAAGAAGTGAAAGCCACCAATGTGCAAAGACGCAATCTAATTTGCAAGGTGGGGGATTCGCTCTAATCCCTGCCTATGTACAAACAAACTTCATCCACTAGATTCGGCAATAAAGCTAAACAGGCCATGGAGGCGATCATACAAAAAAAGATGATACTGGTGAAGATCGATGTATTGGTGTACCTGGCAGTCTCAATTTAAATCAATTCTCGCTGACTGGATAATTGTAATTCCTACAACAGTGAGTGAAAGATCAGACCCAATTGTCAGTGGTTTTGAGAAAGCTGGACTTTCTTTAAATTCTGCAATATGGGATTATTTACTATTCAAGAATTTTTTTGTTTACCATCATACTTGATTGGCACAATGTCGATGATGTGTTTTTTTAGACTTGACACTATGCTGATGGTGTCAAGAATAAATATTGCTTGAAGTAATTGTTCTTACTAGTATTTGACCAAATGAAATGATTTTTATTGAAGGATTATATAACCTTGTTTGTACAAGTCATCCTGTGACATTTGTAAAATAGTTTTCAGATGAATAATTATATCTTTTCCAGGTTTTTATTGTAAACACATGTAGTAAAGTATGGTCATTACCTTCTTCTGATTCTGTCTTTTCCTTCTTTCTTTCCTTCCTTCCTTAAAGAGATTTTTATTTACATTATGTCCTTTAATTCTGGTTGATACGTGTAAATATCAGTGCTTAGTTTTTACTGCTGATAAGCACATATGAATTTAAAAGCATACTATACATATAAGCTTGTAAGTGGAGTCCAAATACAAACAACATCGACCCTGATATGCCATCACATGTTAGTAGATCAGTGTTTATGTTGATAAGAAACAGCATAGACCCAGAAAGTCTGTGCATTATCTAGTGCCAGATCTAGTTATGTTATTAGTTTTGCTCGACTTGTAAGCAAGTATATATGGTATATGCTTCTTCCTTCGAGCTGCTTGCATTTTATTCTCAAATGAATTTGGTGCATACACATAGGCTATATCCTTGCTTAGGTCTTTTGGTAAAAGTTTTTTTATGTAGGTACAAATAAATGCCAAATAATTTTGAGGTTTTAATTTTTTTAAATTATATCTGTTGCATAAAATCTTTGCAAAAAGCAGATTTTGATTATTTAGCAATTGATATTCATATTCAAACATTTTCTGAGATCTGTACATCCAAATCGTAATTCATGTATGTTTTATTCAGGACATAATTTGTATTCAACAGCTATTTTTCGTAAAGAATTCTTATGTAAATTTTTAGATTATGTAGGATTGATGAAATTCCAAATCATTTTCCGGTGACAGGAAAGAACCATTCATTTTTTAAATCAAGAATCCATTTGTAATTCACCAAAACAAAATTTATTTATGCTAAGTATTTTGTTTATTTTGTCTATTATGATATACAACAGTTGATTTTCAACCTGAACAATTATAAATGTATGCCATTTGTACTTTTTACATCTAAATCATTTTTTATGAGACCCTACTGCCAGAGCCTATAATTTAATTTGGCAAAATTTTCATATTCACAATTTCGAGAAAGTACCATTTGCAGATTGCTAGTATCTCATTTTGGAAAGCAGTTTTACTTTGGTCCAGTTCAGTATATTGCAATCTTTACCAAAAAAGATGGGGAGTTTGAGGAGCTGTATTTAAATTTCAAGACGCGTGTTATGCAAGATCTTAGAACAAACATAACATTGTCATTAATGCCCATCACACGAGATAGTTGCAAATATGGAATTCAAAAAACAACCACCACTTATTTCAGGCAAGAGTATTTTTTTTATGAAAAAGATTTTTAAACAGAATTTTATTTGACAGCAAATTAAAAGTAGTTCTATATATCAATATCAATTGCCCATTGAAACAGACACAAAGACGCAGTGATCCCTTTCAAGAGTTCTCTTAAAACTCGCCTTTTTTTTGACTGCAAGAACAAACTTAAAGACCTTAAATATTTTCAGTTTTTTTTTTTGTGTTTTGGGATTTTTTTTTTTTTTTTTTGTATCCGTATAGATGTTGTAAAGACACTTAGAGTGTCTAAAGATTAGGTGCTATACAATGTCCTCATTATTATTAATTAGTTTTTCACCTCTGGGTGTGTGGACTTGTTCATGAATCAATAGTAAGCTCAAGGAACAGTTTGTATATGCATCCTTTATTAGGTTTTAGAATTGTAATAAGTCTGTGTATACACTACTTGTATATATTTTTCGCTAATCAGTTTTTCACCTGGGGGAAAACTTTTTCATCTCTCGTGAACAAGCTCAATGAAATTTTAGATTATTACATTATAGATATCATATACATGTACATATATTTGATATGATATTGCACAAATTTTTCACGGCAGGGAAAAAGTGCACCAATCAGTAACAAGCTCAAGAAGAACGTGTGTCCTTAAGATTTTCATTATTCGCTGTAGTTTTATATCTTTTCTCATCAGTTTTGTATCTTTGGGAAAACTTGTACCATATAACTGCAAGACCATGTGAATATACTAATTTGTTGTAGTTAGTATCCGATGTAAAAACAGCACATATTAAACCAGAAAATCTACATTGTTTTTGTTTTTAATGGCCAAGACTTAGCATGCCTGCCATATAGCCAGTTTAAAGAATATTTACACGGCTGCCACAAACAGTACCAGTTCTTGGAAAGACTATTAGTGTGGTGCCCATTGCATAAATTACTTAAAGCAGTTTTTCGTATGCCTGCCATGTATCTTAAATTTGTTCTGTCAAGTGACTGGAAGCAAAACTGGTACAATATTACACTTTTGCTGCTTCATTTAAAACAGTAAAACATTTAAAAAATGTGATGTTGGCAGAGAAAAATCCCCAGGTTTAATTCAATTGACAACAAACAAATTCCACCAAAGGGTTTCATTTTATTGACACGAGGAAAAAAAAAATACTGGTATTTTGAACAGATATGAAAGTGTATTAGGCAATTTGATCTTTGTTGGGCATTGTTATTCATAATGTGTATACTTTCAGGATTTAGACAAACCTAAAGGGATTTTTTTTATTTTTACATGCACCAAAGCATGAAATTACTGACAAGAAAATTGCATTTTATTAACCCCTAGAGGTTTTTGCTGTTTTCTGACGGGTAGGAAACACATTTTGGGGACTGTTTCTAAATATATGGACTTCCAAGCAATACTCCATTAGACAAATGGCTAATTGTACTAAAGAGAATGTTTTCCATTGGTTAGTTTGCTGGCGCGTGAGCAGAAGGAGAAAAAATGGATTTTTTAAATATTTTTTTTTGCTTAACAGACTTATAATTTTCGTATGGGGCCATCCATAAATGATGTCATGCACCTGAGGTGGGGGAGGGAGGTGTTTTAAGAAATGTGATGTTACATCAAAATGCGGAACTTTAAATAGTTTCACTTAATTTTTTATTGCTTACAATTTATTTAATGACGTTAAAGTAGCTTCACATGTGTTGTACATGAGCTTAATTAATTAATTTAATTTAATTAAGATGGACTCTTCTTCGATCTACCAACATCCCTACTAGTGGCTTTTTCCAAATAGCATTTTCTGTTTCCAGTCTGCTGGTGTCGACAAAGAAAGGTTGAAATGATCTTTTTCTCGCCGAACTTTTTTTATGTTTAAACTTTTTGTGCTATAAAATTAAATTTAAAAGGTCTGATAAAAAAAAGTAATTAATTTGTAACTTTGTTAAGCTAACGACGAATATTTTCAAAAGAATTTTATGCCAATTTCAGCTTTCCAGTGCCTCCTTTTTAATACAGATTTTCTCCTACAATATTAGAGTGCAACGCTGCACTAAATACATAATACAATGACAATAAAGTGATCTGAAACATGTTAATTTTCAAATAATTAATACGGCTTTTTCGGGGGAAGGGGGAGCAAAGCTTTGTGAAGTCATTATTTGAGGGGGGTCTAACTTTGTGTGACGAGGGAGGTGGTCAAAATTGGATGGCCCCTATGGAGAAGACTTTTTATTCAAAATGTCGACCTTATCCTACTTTTTGCACAGGTTCACCTGTCTGTGCGCGCTTCAGACTGGACTGCCGTAGATCTGAGGCCATAAAGTCTAAAACCTGGACACAAATTCGGATTCTGCCCATGAGCAAAATTTGGGTGAAAAAACAAAACTGGTCCAATAACTATCATTGTAGAGCTACATCTGTCTACCTTTCTATAATACCACCCACTTTAGTGCATTATGCATGACCTTGGAAGTAGGCTACTACCTCATGCCCCGTAAAGTTGTCGCTAGGGGTTAATTAATGTGTTAACACTATTAATTCATAATATTCAGGACCCTAATTTTATTTAAGTGTAATATTAATCTTTTATAATTGTCATAATTGGGCTTTCCTTTGCTACAAATTTTTTTTAGTGTTATGTTTGGTAGAGGGGAGTTTCACATTTGAAAACAATCAGAATATTTCAGACTCTTCACCGTCTTTTCTGTTCTGGTCACGCGAATAGTCTTTTCAATAGTAGCCACAATGGTCAAGCGAATAGACAAGTCCTTTTTAATACTGTGCCAGTACTCGTTATTACACATCCACTGTGACGACAGAATA
This sequence comes from Unio pictorum, assembly GCA_030141615.1. Classification (NCBI taxonomy): domain Eukaryota; kingdom Metazoa; phylum Mollusca; class Bivalvia; order Unionida; family Unionidae; genus Unio; species Unio pictorum. Next base: position 2,028,905 of record JARLTB010000312.1, read on the forward strand.
GAGTAGGTACATTGATTGGTTTCACATCCACCGTGACAACGGAATAGAGTAGGTACATTGAATGGTTTCACATCCACCGTGACGACAGAATAGAGTAGGTATATTGTTTGGATCCAGATAACAGCAGCAAACTTGTGCTAATGGATTGTTGGTCAGCATAAGATCCGTTAGTCAATGACCAATAGAGATAATAAAAATTGTACTTGGCCAGTATCTAATATGGCTGCCACTGTACAGCTCCTGTATGGAAAATCCGTGGAATCTTGTCAGATTTCCATTAGTACTGAATGAAAATGGTAGCATCCGGTATGGCAATATTTCAAGTCCCATTCTTGCTGCCACTCCTAAACGGAAAATCACATCTCCAATATGGCTGTCATACTGGTAAATATGAAAATATTATTGCTCAAGAATATTAGAGATGGCGCCAAAATGATATCTTATTTCCAGAAATTATTTATGGCATTATAGTACACATCTCAGTAAGGGACTCTTGCTCATTTAACCAAAATATGCCAATATCAAGCCACTTAGGTAAGGAGCTGTATTCGAGTGCAGATCAGCATCATATATAAACATTTGAACTACAACAATTTTGTCACATTGTGAACAAATATTGGATGGATGGTTTTTAGCATGCCCAGCAAGAACAGGCACTTGCTCCTATGCCAACAATTCTTCTAAAACATCTCGACAGAATTCAACTGAATTTCAAGGATGACATCCTTGTCTTGTTTTTAAAAATTGTGGCGATCCACCATTAAACATGGCCAACATTACTAAACCGCAAATTGAAACTTAATAAAATCTTCGTAACAGAATTTGACCAAATATGATGCAGAGCATTCACAAACTAAGTCCTTTCAAATTTTAACAAATTATTTATACCCATCTACCATCCTATGGTCCCAATTACTTAAAAAAAAAAAAAAAAAAAAAAAGTCCTTTAAAAAGACTTGCATGACTGGGCAAAGTGAATTTTTTAAGAGTTCAAGATGAGACCTTTTCTTCCTTTTAAATGTCAAGACCATCTTGGATATTCTTCAGATATAAAATGATCCTCATATTTGATGTCACCTTTGCACCATTTTCATTTGCTGCAAGTCTCTCAATGGAAACTACAGATAATTCAATGTATTTAATAAATAAGTGGCAACAAGATGTATTGGATGGCACAATTTTCATTTAGATCCGAGTAGGTATGCCAAGAATTATGGCGGTGAAAACACTCGTCCTGACATGGCCATCCATTTGGAGGAGTTGAAGAGAGATTTTCAAAATGAAGCTTTCCATTCATGAGGAGTAGCAATAACTACACTTTCAATATGGCTGCCATGGTTGGATTATTGGATTTTGGAACAATTTTCCTGTAAGACCAACTGGACAATTATAAATACTCTACATTGTTTCAGGTGGGATAAATCAAAATTTAATTTGTATACAAAAAACATGTTTATGTAATAAATACATTGACAATATGCCCAAATTGGCCTGATATTCTCCAGTCATGCATTAATGCAAAAATGTTGAGCTAAATCTGTCTACTTTTCTACAATACCACCCACTTTAGTGTATCATACCTGATCTTGACCTGTTGACCCTCCTGTACCGTAAATGTGGCGCCAAGGATTAATGTGTTAATACAAGATCAGTAGTGGTAAAGGAGAAGAGTTGAGACAAACCAAGGAAAAATTTAGTAAGTCTTGAGTATTTGAAATGGGCATTATAAAATGATTTTATTAATAAAGGCAGTCTAGAGATGTTTGTTTTAACTAAAATTAAAGTGATACAATTATTGGCTAAGCTAAATGGGTGTATGTGTTCCCTGATGGAATTCAGGCTTTTAAGAAATCTGCCTCAGAGGAAAACCAGAATTTAGCTCATTGAACTAGATAGAAGATTTCTTGTTAAATTTTCTAATGACTTTGCTGGAAAGTGAGAGACATGAGACCAAAGGCAGCTGGACAATGTACTACATCCCCTTCTGGCAGCTCCTTGATCTGGACAAATCTGAAGTTACCATCTCACCAGACAGAAGCAACTATGAGTGGAAAATGCCTCACAGAAGCAAGCGACATTGCAGAAAAATGGACTGAGTATTGTAAAAAACTTTACAACCATCAGTCCACAGGAGACCCAGAGGTACTTGAAGTTCCAAACTCCACAAATCATGATGATTTCCCCATTCTCAACGAAGAGGTGGAGTCAGCAATAAGAGTACTGAAGAATGGGAAGGCAGCTGGAGTAGACATCTCAGCTGAACTTTTCAAGAAAGGGGGGGGGGGGGAGATGGAGCTACTAACAAAAATCTGCAAGAATGGGAAGGCAGCTGGAGTAGACATCTCAGCTGAACTTTTCAAGAAAGGGGGGGGGAGATGGAGCTACTAACAAAAATCTGCAACAAGATCTGGCAGACAGGTGAATGGCCAACACAGTGGATCCAGTCACCGATTATAAAACTCCACAAAAAAGGCAATCTCCAGCTGTACCAGAATTACAGAACTATCAGTTTAATCAGCCATGCTAGCAAGGTGATGCTGAAGATAATCTTGAACAGACTGAAACCACAAGCAGAAGAAAAAATCGCTTAAGAACAGGCAGGGTTTCTGGAGTGGAAGAAGCACAACAAAACAAATATTCTATCTTAGGGTTCTGTGTGAAAAGTACTTGCAACATCAACAAGACACCTATCCTGCATTAATAAATTTCAAAAAGGCTTTTGACAGAGTGTGGCATGAGGCATTATGGGCCACAATGAAGAAGTACAACATGGGTCAAAAGTTGAACAATACCATCAAGCTGCTGTATGCCAAGGCTACCAGTGCAGTAATTGCTCAAGGTTCTGAGGGGGATTGGTTCCAGTTGGAGTACATCAAGGACCTCTCCTGTCACCCTTGCTTTTCAACATCTACTTAGAACTCATCATGGCAAAGCGAAGCCCTGGCAAACCACTGTGAGACCACGTTGGATGGCGTAACATCACTAGCTACCACTATGTGGACGACATTGATGGGCTGGCAGGCAGTGAAGACGAGCTTGCCACCTTATTGAAGAACCTGGATGAAACATCTTCCGTATTTGACATGGACATAAGCACTGAGAAGACAAAACTGATGACAAATAGTGGCAAACTAATCTCAGCCAAGATTAAAGTCCGAGGACAGGAACTGGAAATAGTGAGCCAGTTCAAGTATCTTGGTTCCATAATCACCAAGGAGGGATAAAGAGCAGAAATTTTGTCACAAGCAGCACAAACAATGGCAGCTACATCAAAGCTAAGACCCATCTGGAGTGACAAGAATATCTGTCTGAAAACTAAAATCAGACTATTGAGAGCTCTAGTCATCTCCATCTTTCTGTATTCATGTGAGGCCAGGACCCTGACAGCAGAATTGCAACGAAGAATCCAGGCACTTGAAATGAGATGCTACAGATTCATCCTTGGCATCTCTTACATGGACCACATCACAAATGAAGAAATGCACAACACCTTCAAGCACAAAGTAGACCAATATGAAGAGGACACCACTGTTAAAAAGAGAATGCTGAAATGGTATGGCCATGTTACAAGTCAGATGTTCAGCAGCAGCAAGTGCTTCAATGACCGCACTAGGTCAAGAGATTGATGATGATGAAGATGAGAGACATGAAAAGAGAGAGATTTGACTTAAAAGATAGTTGCAGATAAAGCTCAAAGACAAAAGTAACTCCTTACTGGACTGTACAGTCAAAAGAGAGGGCAGTTGACAACCAAGATGGCCAATGGCCAAAATGTCAAGAGAAAAGGGAGAAGGAAAAGAAATGTTGAATCACCAAATGAGATTTGGAAAAGACCAGAATTTGATCACTCACTCAATTATACGAAGAAATTTGTCATATCAGTTTAACAGACTGGCTAATTGAATAGCACATAAATTTTGTACCTATTGAAGAGAAAATAAATCATTAAAATGTCATGTTTTATTTAATTGTGTTTATAATTGATTCAATTGTCATATTTTACATCTGGTAGCTCATATTGTTCCATTCTATATTTCTGCTCAGCACTCTCTTATTCCATCAATTAATTTCAATAACAATAACCAAGGCACCACAAGATCACATCCTGAGAGAGAATCCAAGGCAAAGTTTGAAATTGATGAAACCAGTGTTTTCTTGGAACTGTGTCATATACAATTGCTAAAAAAAGAAAATAAGATTCAGGATGGACAAATGTACTCTGATGTTATTCTTATGCAGCAGTCTTTTTTAAGAATAAAGACATGACAGTAGAAATGACAAACACTATATTTTATTGCTTCATTTCAGGTCATGTTGTAATGTACCCAAAAATGTAATCCATATAAAGGTTAACGTAAGTCATTAGATGAAAAAGCATCAATACACCAAAGGCATAATGGTAGGCATGCCTACCTAAAGTGGAGGAGAAATGATCATCGCAACACATCTATTCGCAATCTTCTATTATTGGATTTGATTATCCTATCCCTATAGCCATTGTAAAGAAACTGAAAGTAGATTTTTAGTTGTTAAAGATATTATACCATTGCTAGGCTGACTGACCCCAATCACAATTTTAATAAAGCACATGGCAACATTCCTGCCAGGTTTTGATTGAAAAGCTCTGCTGTTCTTGAGAACACGTTATAAATAGGTTACCTGTTCAGTTGTTAAGGAATGCACATATCCTATAGTGAACCTAATCCATTGGTTTCGCTGCAAGATACATTTCTGACAAGTTGGATCAAAAAGGTCCAAGCAGTTCTGGAGAAAATCATGAATTTTCCAAAGTGTTTCTATGGAAGCCACATTTGTGCAAGGGAAACCATCACAATCTAGATAGAACATGTTCTAAGAATCATTTTATCACAATCTGATCAAAGCTTGTTCTGCTATTCTAGAGAATAAACTGAAACTAGGTTTTCCATTTTGGTTGCTATGGAAGCCACATCATCACAAAGGGAGACATCCAAAACATAACTTTGTTCGAGTTAGATCTAAAAAAACTTTCCTACCAAATCTTTCCAAATTGGCACAGTCTTTTCAGAAGTTTTAAATGACACTGTCAACATTCTGGGAACTATGCAAGCCCAAAACATGGCCATGTCAAAACCTCACCTGGCCTAACAACCTTGGTAGCTACATATTAAGCATCTTTTTTTTTAATTAAAAAATAAGAACAAATATTAATGATATTCCATTCCAGGCACCAACTAGAGAAATTTTGTTTTTTATTAAAACATTCCTCAAACATGTGATGAACATTATATACACATGTAATTCATAACATTCTTGCAAGTCAATGTGAAGAAAGCCCAAAACAAAGTGCTGCCCGTCAAGCTACAATTTTTTCATATTCAGCAATACAAATCATAATCAGTTACCATTACATTATTTTCAGCTTCAGTACCCAACTGGAAGCTATGAAAACTCTTTATCAGGCTGCATCAGTGATTGCAGAAATGTCAAGATGTCACAATCTATACTGGCAGTTCAGTAATAATGATGTTATTGCTATAAGGTCAAATACTGACCTGCCTTCGTTTACATACTTAATCTGTCTATACCTTGTTACAAAATGGAGTAAGACCAGTTTGTTACAATTAACAACAACACAAAATATATCTTGTAGAAAAGAACAGATTATCTTTCTTGATTTGTTTTAATTGCACACTTTAACACAAAAAAAACCCAATAATGATAATAATTATAATAATGTTTATAAAGTTGGTGAGACAGTTAGGCCCATGAAATGAATCCTCCTTGTGTATATTTTACATATTGTACATAATCATCTGTATTCCTACAATGAAAGACACCTCCCCTGATACTTTGGGGCTATTTTAGGTTCTTGCTGCCTAAATAACGGGATTGTGTAGTGTGTTCTGAGGTTGACTAACATTGAAGGAGAAGTCAAATTTTGCTTTAATCAGACTTCATTTACGCTAATGTCAACACTTCGTGTTTTCAATTTCCAAGGACCTACAATTCTGTTGGCTGGAATGTGAAGGACGCACGAAATACTGAAATTGGATTAAGCTGAAGTACGTTTCTTTAATGACATAAATCAAAGCATTTAGACAGCTTCATTTCAGTCAAGATACGTCATTTCCACAGATTTCAGCATTCTTGGCTTCCAACTAATTACAGTAAATTAAACTTGAAAACAGTTTTTGTGTGCTTCTGATGAAATTTGAATTTATTTGATAAAAGACTTCAATAAAAGTAAAGTCAGATTAAAGCAATATGACTAGTTTGTAGATAAAGTGTGGATAATGGTGGCCAAGGGTGAGAAATATTCCGGAAAGTTATTTCTTCTTATTCTGATATTAATTGACTTCGGAACACACTGCACAGCGCTGTTATTTAGACATCAAGACAGTGACCTAAAAAGACAAAAAGATCAGGGGAGAATTTTTACATTGTAGGTTAACATTTTTAAAAAATGATTTATGATAAGCTACATTTATAACTGGACATAATAAAACAGAAAATGTGTATGGACATGCTCCAACTACATTCAGAGCACAGTGATGAAGATTTTATACGATTAAGTTGTACTGTATTTGCCAAATCCAACAGGTTCCATTGTTCGGCCAATGAAACAAGATTATGATTAAACCATTTATACTTTCTCTAATTTCTTTGTTTAGCCTTTTTCAAAACTATTTGTTTACTTAATGTTAATAACATCATTCAAAGCAATTGAGATGTTATAAGCACTATGATGGTCTGCATGCTATTTCTTGCAAACGGTTTAACTGTAAATATTCTTAAGTTTTTCCCAAAATATCATCCCAGTTTTCAAGACATCTTATGCTTAATGTGTGATATGGATTTTAACATAGCTTTTTAAAAAAGTCGCAGTCATTTCAATATGTCTGCAATGTAGCAGTTTATACTGATGCCTTGCATTCATGCTGCAGACAAATACAATCATGTCCCACCCAGTCATATTATCCTGACACCAGGCAAACCAGTCCTAGCATTAACCTCTTAATGCTGAGTACCTAGCTGCCTATGCCAGTTTTATGAGACATATAACTATCAGTGTTTGAACCCACTACCTCCTGCATCTAAAGATGCTCAACCACTTAGGCCATTGGAGTGGTCATGTAAAGCTGACAGGTATAGCTTTATCTTGCTTAATCACCAATGACATGAACTGACATCATGACACTTGAATATGTTGTTGTTGTAGGGCTGAATGCCATTTTTTCAGCACAAGATAGGCTATACATGGCCGCTAGTATAACTGGTGGAATACGAACCCTGGAATTAACTACCAACCTATGAGAAGCTACTGGCAAGCTTTCTCATGTATCCATTATAGCCGAGCCCTAGACTCGAACCCACACAGGCAGAGATGAGAGTGATCCATAATGGTGAGTGCTTTAGACCAATCGACCACTCTGGATCCTGGCTTCAGTATAAATATACTGCAAATTGTTGCCAACCATCACCCAAGGATTTGTCATGTTTAACCTATTTGAGACAAAATTTCATTCAAACTAAAGATTTCAATTTTTATTTTTCAGTTTGCTTTCTTTGCTGGGAAGTAATCATTACAACTGGATACTTTTGTTTCCCTTTACGTCATTTTTCCTTACACCATGACTGTATGTAAAGCTACCTGAAGAGAGACCTCTACATCTGATTTTAGCTGTCTGAAATCTTTTGGATTGACATCATCTGCATAGGGTTAAGTAGAAGAAAAGCAGATCATTTATGAGAAAGAGTGGGTTCCAAGAATGATCTCTCTGGTACTTCAATGCATTTGGATCTTCTTGTAGAAAAATTGCCATTTATTTGGACATGTTTTCTCATTATAAAATACAATGTAAACCAATCAATCACTTAACTGTCACACTGGTGCCCACTAACTGCATATCAACTCAAGTGATTTATTTGATAACCTCTAAAAAATGTAATGCAATAAATAATCATCACTTTCATATAAAACAGAGATTCTCAAGTTTTCCTCTAATATTTCAACACACTTTAACACCAATAATCACTCTCTGCTCGATATTTCTTTCCTACCGATAGATATTGTGCATGGTGACGTGAAAAGACTCGTAAAAGAAACTTATTGGATTCAGAAGTTAGATACTTTGTATCCTAATGGACTTAATGCCAATACACTAAATAAATTAGATAACTTTTAAAAAAATGATATATTGCATATCCTTTTATGACAATATAATTGTTTTTCTCTCTTATTTTATTACTGTACCGGCATGACACGTTATTGTTTGACACAAAAAATGATTGAACAATGATAATTCCATTTTTTATATTTCTACACTGGTCATGATGCAATACAATGCTCCTGTAAACTTTTTTATCATTCTTCTGGATCTTAACTGATTTTTTTTAAAAAAAAGAATTGTATGGGAATTTTTTTTCTTGTAATCTGTACAAGCCAAAAACAAAATCACAAAGGTCATTGTGCATTTCTTTGCTGCATGTATTTTGGAAAATTCAAACCTAAAATATTCCAGTACTTTTCATAGCAATCATAATTTAACACAACATAATTGTTTTAATTAATCAATAATTATTAACTTAACATTCTTGAAAAACAACATAATAAAATAATCATAATGGTATGAAAACTCAACAACAGAAACTTAACAAGATCATATGTGTCAATTTATCACAGATTACAAAAAATGTGGAAATTAATGTTAATTCCAAATAATTCTAAAAACTAAAATTTGGCACATATTGTTGTGAAATGGTAATAGCAAAAAGTAAGTAATTTACAAATGGAAGAAAATTAGTCACCGTGCAACCACAGAAAACTTTTAAAAAAAAAATAATACAGATCTTAACATCAACAGATTAAGCATTTTACAAGTCAAATACTACTGGCTTATTTGTAATATCAACATAACAATACAAACAAATTAAAATGTAAATATATAAATGGTATTTTATCATCAAGGAATGTTCCTGTGTTATCCATGCATCTAGATTATTGCAAACAACTGATCTTCTCAAACAGAAAATTACCTTTTTTTATGCCATGTTTTGCAGTCAGATACAATATTCAAGTTACTATTTGATCAGAAACATTTTTGGTGAAAAGCATGCAAACAGCAACAATGTCAATGGACAATTTACAACAGAGAAAGAAAAAAAAACGTCAGTTTGCATGACAATGGTTTCTTCAAAAATAGCTACGAGTTCTCAAAAAATTAAGAGAGTTACTAGTTGAATGGCAAATTTACTAGCCTTGTGCTCAAATTTTGATTAACTGCTAATAAATATTAAAAACAGAGTTGCATCTTTCCTACCATGGGAAAAACATGCAAATTTGATGAGAGTTACTGTATAGAAGTTTGAGTAGGATAAATTGGTTATATTCCACCAAGGACAATGTTGACAGCTGAATGCATACCTAAAAACAGACAAACTAAATCATTTGAGATCTCATTCATATCAAGATGCCCACTAAATCTGTTTAAATCCCAATATGCAAGTCATGTGCTGTCCAACAATTAAAGTGGGTGGAGATGTAATTCTCCTAATTGACATAAAATATTAAAAGGTAAATTGAGGTCTCAGGAAAAATCTAGTTGCATACCAAATTTGATTGAAATCCAATAATTAAACGAGTTTTAAAGTAATGTTCTAAATATGTTTACAGACTGACTGCACAAAAACTCCACAAGTTACCTACCAAATCTGGTTGAAATCCATTCAAAAATAAGTTTGTAAACATTAGTAGGTGGGTCTGTCTAGGGCACTAAAAGTGCTAAATTGCTATGCAGAATGCTGAAAAAAAACCCACTGCAGATAATCAAGGCCTACAACTCTACTGAACTATGCATAATGCTGAAAACTGGACCGGCTAGGTGTTTTAAGTCCAATAATTTCATGCATTTTGGGGGGAAATTATAATTGTGATAGCAGTTAAAAGCACGTGAACACAATAATGGTTATATAGTGTCAATTATTAGTAAAGTTCTAAAAAAATGTGCACAGAAAAGAAACAGGGTCGCTTGGACAATCCACCATGGCACAAAATTATGACACGTGGCTACCAAATCCAATCATTAAGGTAGTTCTTGCACAATTGGTACCGATGGGAAAGTCTGACAATCAGGGGCAATAACTCCACTAGACAATGACATAATACTGACAACTCATCTCTGCCAATGTCTCATCAATAGCAATTGTAAAATAAAACTAGTTGAAAAGAAAAATTATTAATGCCCAAGAAATGAAAGTGGCAAGTATAATGGTCAGGGGCTACAACTCTGGCAAACAATGATACAGAAACTTAACTCAACAAAGGTTTTATGAATATCAAGCTATAAAACAACATTTCTGAATCCAACATGTTGAGCACAAAATTCTATTAATAAACCCATGCAATATAATTGATCTGCAAACCACTTGTGATTAGTTCTGATAAACTTTGTGTGCTTTGATGGGCAGATAAATGTATCAATAACAGTTTTAGACAAAATTCATCCCATCTGATATTAAAAATTCTGCACTTTTTAACATATCGTGTTCTTTGCTCATATTTTCCACAATGGTTTGTCACACATGCATGTAAATACATTAAATATTGTTCCAAATGTAAAAATTAGAGCCTTATTAATTCAATTTTATATAAATGTGCCAAACTTACTGATCAATTTCTAACATTAGCATCTCTTGTCTCAACATAAATTTTCATAAACTGTCCATTATTTGTAAGCCATCAATAACCAGCACCATTTAGATAATTGCGTAGCTTACAACACACTGTTGAGCAGTTACCCATTTTATGATTCTCACCTACAAAACCAAGCAAAACGCACTGTTTCGAAACATATGCACAGCAGTAATTTTTTTCATCACCTGAACCACCTGTACTCTTTGTAAGGTATACAAATTTATCATCTTCATCATGCCTTGTGTACACATATTTTTTTCCACCAAGCATTATATCTAAAAAGTTTTTCTCTCTGCCCTCCACGATTTGCACCAAACGGACAATTTCATTATTTTTAATACCAGCAGCTATATCCCCTTCAGTAGCCCAAGGTGCTCCATCTTTTCCATATATACCAGCACTTAACATGGCCCCTGCCTCCTTCAGATGATCTTTTGCATAGGACTGCCAGCTCATGATGATCTTGCCTGCAAAAGATTAAATAGGGGTGACAACTTATAAATAGCTGTTCTTACTGGAGAGATTACTCTGAATGGGAGAACATAATACAGGAAACCAAAATATAGCATGTCCCTACTCAAGTTTGAAAAATGTGTTCATCAGGATTACAAAAGGAAGGACAAGTAAGAAAAATAAATTTCACCAAAAGTCATAACCCTCAAGTCACTTTATTTAATGAAGAACTGGAAACAAACTTTTAACAAGAGGCTCAAGTGTGCATGGATTGCTCAACTGGCTGACATTAGCCAGTCTGCTTAATTTTAATTTAAAGTGAGTTGGTACAAATTTTACAATACACATTATAACTGCTAGTTATTTGATGATTTTGACCAAAAATGCTTGCATAACATAGTGTCATTTATGTCCAAAAGGACATCATGCTTGTACGACTTAGTGTAATTCATGTCTAAAAGAACATCATGCTTGTATGACATAGAATCAGTTCTGTCCAAAAGGACATCAAGCTTGACACGTGCGCAATGCCATTATTATGCTTAGCAGAAAGTTTTAAAGCAGTGGAGGATGACTGTAGAGAAAGCCTGCAAAAAGACAACCTTCCGAGTCCACAGAAAGCCATCATGTCATGTTATGCATGGCAGACAATCCACTGCCCCACAGTAGTACAAGATGAATCCATTTTTTTGGGGAACCATGTGTACTGCAGTCATTGCTCAACTACATTTGAGGTGTTTAAAATTAGTCTGATTACTATCAAGAAGATCAATAGGACAACCCACAACTTACAGGTCTCTGCATTATTCATGCTAGGTGTTCATTTATACAAGATGTTGGTTGTTTTATTTGATTAGGATTTTAAATGTAGCCTTAAAAAAATTTCAGTCATATCGCTAGGATGTCTGCAGTGAGGCAGTTTTATAGTGATGTCTAGGACTGGGGCATCATGCCGCAGATATAGCATAATATCCTACCCAGTCCCAGTATCCTGACACCAGGCCGACCAGTCCTTTCTTAATGCTGAGAGCCAAGTAAGGCAGTTGTTAGTAATATTTTTGTTAAGTCTTTGGTATGACTCGGTAGGGGATCAAACCCACGACCTCCCACTTCCGCGGTGGACGCTCTAACTACTATCATTTATACAAGAGACTGCATACCAAAAAGGCAGTCAATATACAAAGTAATCACACTCTGCAGTTCAGGCCTGCCTAATGCCAGTTGATACACTCACTTCATAGGCATATTTAATCTGATGCTGATAAGAGCATTGCAAGACAACAATTATCAAAGGAGGAGATACCAGGGAAGAAATCATTGTACACAATCACTTCAATCACCATTACTAGACCATACGCTGTTAAACCATCACAAGACACGATCGTAGTTGAAAATAAGGGAAACAATTCATAAAATAGGGATTTTATGAATAAAGATATTTGGAAATATCTGCAATTTTCACATATTCTGTTAACTTTTGCAATGTGGTTTTTATAGAAGTTACAATGGCGACAACAATCACACCCTATAATAAAACCAGTTTATAATAATAAAAAATAATACATACTTACACCTATAATATACCCCATTTATAAAAATAAATACTTGATCAATGCTGTTTATAACTATCTTTCTTTGTACATTATGATTAACCTTCAAAAACAGGTTTGGCTAATTGCATGATAGACTTGTACAGTCAACAAAAACTTTTAATTGGCTGGGGCGAAATAAAGTAAATGAAAAATACACTTTGCCATGAAGATGCAAGTAAATTTAATAGGCTTATGCTTGTATCACAGTGAAAAAACTAATATTAACTCACAACTGTAAGCGATGATTTTGATTAAATTATACATTTTTTTTTATATATATCACTTATTGACAAATAAAGCAAATAATTTTATCAGACATTTGGCAACTACTTTCTCTGCTGCTTAGTCATTTTTTACTGGGATTGCATTATGGGAATTTCTAATTGGAAAACCAGATAATTTTGCTCAACAACCACATTATGCAGTCTTCTTGTCTAAGAATCATTCTACTTTAGTCTGTTAAATTCTGAGGTGCATCAATAAACTGAAGAAAGAATTGCATGTGCATTCTCTTTGTGTGAGTGTATTTTGGTTGGGGGGATGGGGCAGAACTGGGATTTAATGATGTAGCTACCAACTTGCAATGATGGATCTTTTAAATGAGAAATAGTGAAGACACATGTTTTTCTTCTTTTCTGCTACCAAGAAATATGTTTAATAACACTCTATGCTGGCACAAGTAGGGCATAGTTGAGTGGAGTTTAATTACAGACAGGTCTCAGTGACCTAGATATTTGGTACATGGTCTTAAACAAAACTTACTGTGCTGAAACCATTATTTTCTTTATCAGACTTGCCTCTGACCTTAAGACACCAAACTCTAGAGGGTTTTTTTATTATCCAAAGTACAAGTCATCCAAATGTTTGGTCAAGGAACAATTATACAATTTTTTTTTTATTCCATAAGAGTCATTTTTCTTTGAACCACCACCTTCAACTTGGATCTTTTAACAACATAAAACTACAGAGACCCCTTCCTTACCTTAAGTGTATGAGCTCCACAAAGTTTTGTAAACTTTTTTACTCCAGCAGAATTCATTATGCCCCAAACATTCTTTTTCATTCCATGACCCTGACCTTTCACCCAAAATCGCTTACTTCTTTCTTATACAATGTGCACATCATCCAATGGGCAGATTCTGAAATATTATTTAGGGTGGTTATAAACCAGTAGGGAGTGGGATCTGGGGCACAGAACTGCTAGTGGGTGTCCAAGCGGCAAAGCACTCAAAAGTGCCTCATTTTAAGCGTTTCCATGAAATAATTTTAAACATAAGACTTTAAAAGAAACTTAGTCCTGGAAATATTCAGGTTGTTTTGCACTCATGTTTAAGAAGGTATGAATGTAGACATGAACGAGTTGTCTCCTCCTGGATACATCCATCAATTATGAGAAACATCAACATGGATGAGAACGGAAATACTTAGGCAGAAATCTTTTCTATTTAAGTTACAGTAACTTCAACCTTTGACCCCAAAATCAATAATCTTAAGTCCTCTGGAATGTCTAGATCTGTGATATCGAACTAAAGCACAAACCATTTTCTTATTTTAGTCAGTAATATTGATTTCTAACCTTTTACTAAATAAATCAATTCATCCACCATGTTTAATTCAGATATGTGAAGCAGAACTAGCGTCATTGTGCATTTTTTTATTTAATGATTTAATATTTAATTTTTGAAAATATGGTTTAGTAAAAAGTCTATCAAGTGACTGTGTTCAGCATTCAGATATTGACATCTACAAGTGCGGAACAGTGATCTCAACACCAAGGTTGCTTCACAAGTACAGGCCAATTAGTTTCTACACTTTTTTAGCCCTATGACCCTACAAATTTTGACCTGTGTGCCCTTTGAGAATGTTATTTTGGCTATTACTTCTAATACAAAAATGTATTTGTCCCTTTTTTAAATTGGTCTTGTTCCCCCAAGAATTAGAGTACCGGTACATGGGGACCCGTTGTCCCTAGTTCATAGAATCCAAGGTACAACACTACTTTACTCATTTCTCCCCATTTTCTCTTCACTTTGCTGCATTTTAGCAATAAACAGAAGTCACTGCATCATAAAAATTTTGCCCAACATGGACTATGCATCCAAAACCTATTTCCAATGTGTCCACAACTTTGCAATTTAAAATGTAAAAATGTTATGAACACACTGTTAAGCGTACAAGATTTCATCAAAAGGTTCACTGGATAAGTACAATAGATTCTGGTTATTGGGCCATCTTTTTATTGGGGCAGCTGTTCATTTGGGACAAATCTTAAGGACAAATAGATGTATACCTTTTTAACTCCTCCGCATTATTGGGGCAGCTGCTTAATTAGGGCCAAAGTGTTTAATACCAAGGTGTCTAAATAAACAGGAATCCACTGTATCAAGACTGGAAGGAGATTCTATGCCTTTATTTACTGATACATTTACAACCAGCTTTCAAATAGGATTTGCTGAGTAATGGTATTATAGGCTGTATGGATTTTTACATCACTTTTAAAACAAGGCCTTGGGTCCATGGAATTGGAATTTTGGCATATACAAGATAAGCACAGTTAATTCACAACAAATTTACAAAAAAGTAGTTGTTGTTTTTGTAGGGTTTAATGTCATTTTTCAGCACAATATATATTTTACATGGCAGCAATAAAACTGGTGAAGAATAACCCTGGAAAACCCCAAGAAGTACCACCGACCCATGCGAAGCTACTGGCAGGCTTTATCATGTGCCCACGTTGGCCAATACTGGGACTCAAACCCATGCAGACAGAGGTGAGATGAACTGCTCCTGTGGCCAAGTGGTTCGAGTGTCCGCCACAGAAGCAAGATGTCGAGGGTTTGATTCGTGGCTGAGTCGTACCAAAGACTAACAAAAATGGTCCTAATAGCTGCCTTGCTTGGAACTCAGCATTAAGAGGTTTTTTGCTAGGACTGGTCAGCCTGGTTTCAGAATGTGACTGGGTGGGGTGACTGAAAAATTGTTAAAGCTACGTAAAAAATCCTAATCAAACAAACAGGCGAGATGGTAGACTGGATCCAGAACAGTGAGCACTTTAGAGCACTCAAGATTCTTGAATATCTACATGATTAAACAGCTCAGGTTACTTAAATCCCTTGCCACACTCATTATAGTAATAGTCACTTCGGTCAAGGGCATGTTAAATAAGATAACATCATCACTCACCTAATACTTAAATACTGGTCACGTCATAGCACCGTAATATTAATAATATTAACGTGGTGTCATAGCATCATAATATTAATGTGGTGTCATATCATCGTAATATTAATGTGGTGTCATAGCATCATAATATTAATGTGGTGTCATAGCATCATAATATTAATAATATCAATGTGGTATCATAGCATCGTAATATTAATGTGGTGGCATAGCATCATAATATTAAGGTGGTGTCATATCATCATATTAATGTGGTGTCATAGCATCTTAATATTAATATCAATGTGGTATTATAGCATCGTAATATTAAAGTGGTGTCAGAATCGTAATATTAATGTGGTGTCTGAGCATTGTAATATTAATGTGGTGTCATAGCATCATAATATTAATGTGGTGTCATAGCATTATAATATTAATAATAATAATAATGTGGCATCATAGCATCATAATATTGTAACACCCCGTGTGTTATTTCGAAAAGACCAAGAGTTTAGGAATAAAAATGCTTTTTATTAAATAATAAAGGTGAGATATAACGTGCTTTTTCAATATCGCAAATCGACTTTACATAAACACAGTGTCCATCACAACACTATCAACTTGTGAGAATATATAGCAGACTTGGTTATTTAAATGTCAAAAGACAACGGTATAATATACAATAGTTAGGTTAAATTAATGGTATTCTTTAATTCATGTGTATATTAATAGCCTAATTTATTAGATAGGCTGTAATACGTCCTGGCATAGTAGCGTGATATCAGTAAAATAATGATTTTAGTACTAGTGAACTTGAGCAGTGTGGTGGGAGATAGCAGCGGCTTCACAGATTATTACACTATATAATTATAAGGCATTTACTTTCATTACAAATCATGTAATAAATCTACTTAATATTTCTTATAACAATTTGATTCAGGTTTTGGATTTTAAAGTATCAAAGTTAATATCGGTTATGAAAATTACGTAAGTGATAATTTTAGAATACAAGGCCGAAATTCTTTTCTACTTAGTTTCTACTTAGATGTTCATACTTTGCCGCTCTGACAGCTATCTGCCAATGCACTGTCTGCACGCGTATTTATAGATTCTTATTCACGTCACATGACCTTAGTTAGCCAATCAATGTTTGTCCTTCTCAGGGCAAGCCATGGCGGTAACCAAGTCAACTGTTCAAACTGTAAGAAAAATCCCTGTGAACGTGCAATTTAGACGGAGTTAAGTTGTCCTCACAGTGTCCGTGGTGTGCGTTTTTACTGTTAATCTTATAAATATATTCATACCTATGATTCCGTATAACTGAAAGAAACGGACAAGTAAATTTCAATGCGAATCGAGTCAAAGTAGTGTGTACTGATGATTCAGTGAGTCGTGATACGGTTAGAAATAGTCCCTATCAACTGCATACTACAAGTATTCTGCACACTAAGTAACACAACAATTTCTACATAACCAAGAACTTTCAATAATTAATAGTAACATTAGTTCTACCTTATTGTCCAACAAAAGTCTGACAAGAAAACTGTGATTCTTCGGCTGGGTACATTGATTCCGTCAATATCCTGCATCTCTGCTGTTCCAGTAATAAAACTCCCCCGTATGGATGAATTCATAAGTTTATGGGCTAACATCATTTTTCTCGCTTTGATATTCCCAAAACATGGAAGGTAAGATAATTCATTTCCTAAACTATTCATGTCAAATTCCAGCACGACACACCTATGGTTCAACATGGAATGACTATGGCACAATAACTGCGAACATGCGAACTTCTTTCTACTTAATGTTGATGTCCCAGTTTGTAGAACTGTTGACGTCTTTAGATGACTTCCTCGACGAATTCGTTAATATTCATGATAACAGCATGACACTTCAGACCAGGGCAAGGTTTTACACTCACATTTAGCATAAGACGCATGATACATATTTATAAAAGATGCATACGGTGATCTAAATGATGGTGGGTGGGTGGCGTACATTCAGGAACGGAAGAAGTAATTCACACACGATAACCGTTTTCAGTGACAGATAAAAATGACATGATCAAATAAGCCAAAGTCTCATAGTTCATCATCATCTAACATCTCAACGTTGAACATCAAATAATCTTGACACATTAATATTAACTGGACAATGTGTATGCAAAACTCCATTCACAGTACCAATATGGTATTACAATATTAATGTGGTATCATAGCATCGTAATATTAATGTAGTGTCATAACATCATAATAATAATGTGGTGTCGTAGCATCATAATATTAATGTGGTATCATAGTATTGTAGAATTAATGTGGTATCATAGCATTGTAATATTAATGTGGTATCATAGCATCATAATATTAATGTGGTGTCATAGCATTGTAATATTAATGTGTCATAGCATCATAATATTAATATGGTGTCATAACATTGTAATATTAATGTTGTCACACTCAGAGCATCATAATATTAATGTGGTGTCAAAGCATCATAATATTAGTGTGGTGTCATAGCATTGTAGAATTAATGTGGTGTCATAGCATCATAATATTAATGTGGTGTCATAACATCATAATATTAATGTGGTGGTGGTGTCATAACATTGTAATAATAATGTCACTCAGAGCATCATAATATTAATGTGGTGTCATAGCATTATAGAATTAATGTGGCGTCATAGCATAATATTAATGTGGTGTCATAGCATCATAATATTAATGTGGTGGTGGTGTTGTTGAAGGGTTTAACGCCATTTTTCAGCACACGATAGGCTATATATGGCGTCCAGTATTATTGGTGGAGGAAGAGCCCTGAAATAAACCGGAAAAAACCACCGACCCACGAGAAGCTACTGGCAAGCTTTCTCACATAACTACACAAGCCGAATCTCAGACTCAAACTCACGCAGAGGTGAGATGGCAGTGATCCGTAACAGAATAATGTGGCCTCATAGCATCATAATATTAACGAGGTAGTACCAGAAAAGATATGACTGCCATTCAATATAGTTAGAAAAATTAGATATACACATCACATATGACAATTACTATGTGTGCATAAGTGTGTCTGAGTGGAAGTGTTTTTTTAAAAACATTTTCATACTTTTCCTGGACAAGAACCAGGTCTTCTTGCCATACATTTTTTGCTGTTTCTGTTTCTCACCAAATTGGTTAATATAAATAACATCCTACTCAATGGGGAGAACATTTTTTTCATTGTTAAGAAAAACATCTTTTTGAAAGACCAAGAATGTTCTTTTTATTTTACAAAATCTTTTTTTAACTTAATATCTATAATTAAAAGACTTTTTTTTGCATTTAAAGACAAATTGCACATGGAACACCATGCCAGTCATGAGCATGTTCTTTAACATAAATGCATTGTTTGTGAAACAGATTAGACCAAAGATAGAAATATGCTTAAACTGCTTCAGTTAAAGTACACAACAAATACATCTCCATGACTTGATAAGCAATGATAGTAGCATGTCTACACAACAAATACATCTCCATGACTTGATAAGCAATGATAGTAACATGTCTACACAACAAATACATCTCCATGACTTGATAAGCAATGATAGTAACATGTCTACACAACTTTCTATTTATTCTAATTTTGTTAACAGTGTAAATCTTGAAAGGAGTACTTGTTTTTCAAGGCAAAATGCATCTTTTAAAATCTGCATTTTCTACAATCAAATTGGGAAAATGGCACAGTTCTAGGGCTTAATTTCATGACAAAAAACTAGAACAGAAAAATCCCCGACTTTGCATTCCCTCTGATCAGTGAGAAAATCTGTAAGACACAGTGAATAAACTGGAATAATAATGAAACAAGCATTTTTAATTCTTGAATACATTTATTACGAAATATAAGGAAAAGAGACATGTAAACCATGTACATAGACTTACAGTGTGCGATATCAGGTTGACACTGAAAGAGTAAAAACAACACAAAGCTGTCAATTTTCGTTCACAATATAAAAAGCATGGAATTAAGCAAAATGGTATAGTGGAGGTCTGGTAATAAATTTTATCACCAATTCACATCACTTCAATAAACCATGGGTTGAAAATTTCTCTCTCCTTTCACAAGAACAGGATTCAAGTCAGGAAATTAAAGCAAATGCCAAATACAGATGGAAACTGTAGCCAAGAATAAGAGATAAGAAACAGAAGAAGAAAAAAATGACAACTGCTCTTCTATCAGATTTTTTTCTTCCTCTTGATCTCTAGTAACTCCACAGGAAATTCTTGATGATCTAGGTTCCTGAGCTGGAAGAATTTTCACCCCCCCCCACTAGAGAAACTGATGACTTGCTGTCACAAATTCCTCCTCTTTATATTAAATATATGTACTTCACTTTACCCTGATCACAAAGACTGGGTAGGGATTAACCCAAAATTAGTTATATATCTTGTCTTCATTCCGTAAGTGCACATACTTTCAGTGTGATAAAAGAATATTAGAAATTTCTATACACCTGGTACCTTAAACCTCCCAGAAGCTCATGAGGAACAAAACAATTATACCCTCATTTATATGGACATGTACAGTAAAACCTATCTTGAGAGACCACTGCTATGAAAGACCACCTGTTTTGACAGACCAGAATCTCCATGAACAGATTTATTCATTATATAGTGTTATGACCTGTTATGAGAGACCACCTGTCTTGAGAGACCATTACTTTTGGCAGAAGGGGTGGCCTTTCAAGGCAGGTTCTACTGTAACAGGTTATGCTTGATGAATTTCAACCCTGTTGTTTAGGAGACTGTTACAGATGTATAGATGGTTTGAAAGATTGAGGGTATCATAATATCCCTTATTTTAATGTAATAAAATACAGATCCAAGAGTGCAACAGTGAATTTTCAAGTCATTATTTTCAGTTTATATATCCAGTGTAGCATCTAAAACTCACTCTTTTACATTAGATTTCTATTTAACTCAAACACTGAATTGGAGCTACCTGTGTCACCCAACCTCCACCTCACAAAGTAATTTGACTGGTTTGTCCACCTCCCCCATCCTCAACTTTGAAAATTCAATTTAGGATTTGCCTAATGTCTAATGTCAAAATTTTACATACTGTTATACTGGTATGTAAAAATATTTATCTTATTTGAGGCCCAAGTCAATTTTCATATCTACAAGAAAATTTTATAAACATTTTATAATATAATGAACATTTGTGGAAAAGGTGAAAATCAAGAAGTCACATCTTCCTTAATTGTAAAAAATTCTGTCAAGGACTTTTTATCATTTAAGAAAGGTCGTTCTTCAAAGTTTGAGACAGACAAACATATGCATGAATCAGGAGATAGATATTCTTTCACTCACATGGAGGGAAAAAAACCACTGCATCAAGATCACAGCAGATAATGCAAGTGCATTTGAGGTTATTAATGACCATCTAATTAAAATGTGACACTTCTATTGTGAACCCTTCAATGTTTCAAGACAAAACCAATAGAGGTGATCCTTCTACAGTGGAATGCAATTCATGATGTTCATAGTGAGGGTCTTGTATTATTTTAATTTTTTTTTGAAAACCAGGTTGGGCCTTTTATCTCTGTTTCAGAAGTCTTTATTAGGATGCCCAAACTTACTTGGCACTATAGAACCAGGACTGTGCTGATGTGCCAATAAATTCTATACACATATTTCCATCATTTAGAGCACCAACAGTTAATTATAATGGGTGTGGGTGAAAAATGAACTTCACAAATTGCTTTGATCCAATTCTTAACTGAAGCCAAAGTCTGGTCTTTTCCCTCTTCACATCTAAAAACATCTGTGCAAGCAACTAAAATTTACTTGCCCAGCTAAACCTTCAACTCACCCTGGGCATCCCAACTTCAAATGTTTCAAACTCAGAATAGTGACAATAATAAATTATCTAATTTCAATGCTAGAAGAACATCAGCGTTTCTGCATATTTGGAATTAAACCCATATTTAACATTTCTTTTTACTACAGTACCATATTTATTTCAGCAAATGAGAGAAAAACAAACTCCTAACAGTTAACACATTCCCAGTGTAAATGCTATCCACTTCTTGTGCATTTGATGGACCCAACTCTCAAAAGTTGATATCATTACCCTTTAACAGTTTGGTGGAAAATGATATTTCAACTTGATCTAAGTTTTTGTAATGTTAACAAACTACTTCAAGCCATTATACGATATTAAAGAGCATAGTTGTATATACAAGGGCCATAACTATGTAAAACTTTGATGAAAAATGAAGAAAACTGATCTTGACTTAGGTACAGTGAAATCTGTCTTGAAAGGCCGCTGCTATACAAGACCACCTGTATTGAGAGACCATATTCTCAATGCACAAATTTAATGAATATATATCATTATGACCTGTTATGAGAGACCACCTGTCTTGAGAGACCATACTTTTATGGCAGAAAGGGTGGTCTTTCAAGACAGTTTCTACTGTATTCATAATAGCTGTATACATGTGAGGGGTGTTATGGCAGGCTGCATAAACATGGTTAAAACTATGTGCCTCTACACTCATAAGGTGGGGGCATTTAACGTCATTTTTTAAATAAAAATCATCCATCTGCAACGGGGATGGGGAAGTGTATCTTTCTTTGCCATTTCAATATCACCAGCATCAAACTAGTTGATCTCTAGAATCCATTTTTGTATATCCAGCCACTCTCAAGCCAAAACATTTGTATTTGATAATATATATTATTTTTGTTAAAAAAACAAAACATAGTTTAGGGTTTAATGTTTTGGGAAAGTGAAACGAAGCAAAACTTTATTACTATTTTTATAAACACAGAACTTTTAATTCTGATATTCTGAGTCATTTTTGTGGCAAGATTTTCCCCACAAATTCTGACACTATTAAAAAATTATCTAAGTTCACAAAATGCAACTGTACATTTCAAGCTGCATCAAGTTTTGCACCGTCTTGAGATTCATTTCACAATTAGAATCTCAACTTATCATACATTAAAAAGTAAACACCATTCAAAAAGCATCCACTAAAGTCAACTTGCACAGCACATTTTATTAAAATTAATACTGAACAATTCTCATTTCTTTTGCCATCAGGCTGAAACCAACACATTACAACATACAGTACATATTGCATTTCACCATTCACACATTTTCTTTCTTTTCAGCAATGTCTGCAGTGAAGCACACCAGATATCTACTGCTTAATGAGCACTAAGCACAACAAATATTTTTCACATCTCTAGAAATTCTGCCAAAGTCTGCATTTTCAATACCCTACTTGCTTGAAATAGTCTCGGAGCCGTGAACAGACTAATGAACAATTGCCTAATTTATGATTTCCTACTATAACTCCAAATGCAATACATTGATTGGCTAAGTAGCCACAGCAAAAGAATTTTTCTTCTTTTGAATCGCTAGGAAGAATTCGGCTCACAAGAATACAACGATCGGTCTCATCGTGCTTGCAGTAAAGATAACTTTTGCCGCCAAGCTTAATCCCTGAAAATTCTTTATCCACTCCTTGTATGATCTTCACTAATCTTTCCATCTCTGGTGGTGTAATTTCATCCACGACTTTACCCATCACCGACCATTTGTTGCCATCAAGTCCAAAAATGCCAGCACCAGACATGTCACCTGGAATTAGCAATTGGTTTTCAACGTAGTCTTTCCAGCTCATGTTGGAATATGCTGGAAATTAAATTAAGAATAAAATCATTAGAAATTTGTGACAAAAAGCTAACAATTATATTCAAACATCACTAAAAAAGAACTATAGAAACTAGAATCCCTTAATGGTATTGACACTTGACTAGTCAAATTTTATTTCTCACATGAATGATGATTAGACCATTTCTCGACGGGGAAGGGGGGGGGGGGTGGAGGAGGAGGAGGAGGAGGGAAGAGAAGGTCTATCTCTGATACTATTGAATTTTTAAAAATTAAAAATCTGCCCACCCTGAATTCAGATCATCACAACTTTTATTTAGAAACGCCTACAAAATCATTAAAAGTCATTTTGTGAAAACTTTAAATATGACCATCAATTGAAGATTGATAAAAAAAAAATTTTAATGTCGGCTTCCATGGTGGCCATATCAGAACAGCACTATTTTTCATGTAGTTCAAAGTAAACATATAGTGCATTTTGCTGAAAAACTTTTGATGTAGCAATAACAAGATTTTCAAAACCTCGATCAGACAAGAAACATTTTACTTTAAAATTAACAAAATATCATAAAGAATCCCTATGTCAATATGACTAGTCACCAAGTAGTAGCAAAACAAAGATTTTCAAGATAGTGATAATGGTGGCAATGATGGTTTTTAGATAAGCATCATTTTCATTCAGGTTCAACTAGATATTATAAGGATATACCAGCAGCACCATTTTCATTTGGGACAAATGAATAAACAAGTTTCTGCACTGAACAAGATAAATAGCAACAAGATTTTCAAGATGGCTGCCATACTGGACATCACATCAGCAACATTTTCATTTAGGACCAAACAGACATCATATGAAGTCATTTAGCCCAAACCCCATGCTAACTGTGGAGGTCAAATCAGCAGTTTTCATTTGCAACCAAGTAACCATCACACATTCAAGTCAATACAACTCCAAAATAGAAACTATATGGGATTATTTGGGATCATTTAGACATCACAAATTGTCTAGTGAAAACCCTAGGTTTATGACTTTCCATTCATAATTAGCATCAGCGATTTATGTCATTATCATCATATTTTGTTTGACCCAACTATTAGCTTCAATAGAATACTACCATGACCCCAGTATGACCTTGAATAGAATACTACCATGACCCCAGTATGACCTTGAATAGAATTCTACCATGACCCATGTATGAACTTGAATAGAATACTACCATCCAGGCATGAGCTTGAATAGAATACTACCATGACCCATTTATGAATTTGAATAGAATACTACCATGACCCATGTATGAACTTGAATAGAATACTACCATCACCCATGTATGAACTTGAATAGAATACTACCATGACCCATGTATGAACTTGAATAGAATACTACCATGACCCATGTATGAACTTGAATAGAATACTACCATGACCCATGTATGAACTTGAATAGAATACTACCATGACCCATGTATGAACTTGAATAAAATACTACCATGACCCATGTATGAACTTGAATAGAATACTACCATGACCCATGTATGAACTTGAATAGAATACTACCATGACCCATGTATGAACTTGAATAGAATACTACCATGACCACCATGACCCAAGTAGGAGATTAAATAGAATATTACCATGACCCCAGCAGGAGCTTGAATAGAATACCACCATTACCCCAGGTATAAGCTTGCACAGAATACTATCATTACCCTAGCATGAGCTTGAATAGAATAATACAAAGTCCCAAGTTTTACTTCGAATAAAATACTACCATGACCTAAGCCAGAGCTTGAATAGAATACCAATACCCAAACATGAGCTTGAATAAAATACCATGACTCGCGCATGAATTTAAAAAGAATATTATGATCCGAGTATGAGTTTGAACAGAATGCTACCATGACCCAAGAATTAGCTCAAACAGAACTTAATAGAACAAAACAAAACTTTTATTAATAAAAATATATTTCAGACCACACATTTGAGGCATATGAGAACAGAATACCACCATAATCCATGTTTGAGGTTCAATAAATAAAATACTACCATGACCCAAGTACAACCTTGCATTGAATACTATCATAATCAGATATCTTTCAATCAAGTATGACTAAATGAATTGAAATTTCTTCTTTATTTTGCTATACTACTGGGGGGGGGGGGGGAGGCAGGAGTTGATGTACATGTGCACAATCTGTAACAGAGTCAGCTGCAGTGAAAGGAGTGCTGGATAAGCACTCCTTAACTGAAACATGTTTTAGTCCTCAACTTTCAATTACTGCTAATACAAACAGACATTTCAGATGTCTCAATCAATTCAATGCATGAACAAAGCCCTACCTCAAGAGCTGTGCAATTGTATTAATCCTTGTATATAACGA
The DNA here is from genome assembly GCA_030141615.1 of Unio pictorum. Classification (NCBI taxonomy): domain Eukaryota; kingdom Metazoa; phylum Mollusca; class Bivalvia; order Unionida; family Unionidae; genus Unio; species Unio pictorum. The sequence goes on from JARLTB010000312.1 coordinate 2,054,827, forward strand.
AACTGTACAATTATATTAATCCTTGTATATAACAAAACTGTACAATTATATTAATCCTTGTATATAATGAAACTGCAAACAGCTGAGATCCAGATTATCATTGTAAATGTAGATCTGGTTCTATGCTGTCTATTCCAATGTATAATTTCAAACAAAGAACATGATCTGCAGGCCTATTATAGTACATCAGATCAGATTCCATAGTGTGGCATTAAGGTTTGTGAAGCACACACATGTATTTAATATTCTTTATCAATACACATGCATTTAATATACTTTAACAATACACATGCAATTAACATACTTTATTAATACACATGCATTTAATGTACTTTAACAATACAAATGCATTTAATGTACTATACCAATAAACTTGCATTATTATACTAATCAATGTGAAGACGCATAAAACTACAATCATGAAGACATAAAAAAAAATATTGCCGCAAGCAAGTCTCTACAGGCAAATTATGTATCAGTCAGACCTCACTTTAATTAAACTTGCCAATAGCTCTTCTTGTAGCCCAGATTTTCAAATTAACTTGCCAGTGATATCTTGCTAAAAAACTTCAGACATTTAAAGATCTTGGTGGAATTTTGAGACCAATTAGAACAAAAAGTTTTCAATTTTTTTTTAAAATTGATTTTATATGCATATAATCTTCATGCACCTGTATATATTTTACTCAAACATATAATCCAACAGCAAACAGCATAGACCATTATGTGCAAACATATAATGCATCACCAGATCAGGGCCTATGTTCTTGTTCTACAGATTACTCCTAACATATTTTATTGACCCAGAACTACTGGCATATTATGTATTGGCACATCTGGGTCTGTGCATGTTGCAAATGAACTTGACTTCTTAGTAAGTATACAATCAAAGCATAGGCAAGGGAGAAAGTTGATGATTATGTGAGAGCTAAATGAAATTGTATCTGGTTTATTAGGCTAGATACAACTCAAAAATGGTTCAATTGGAGATCATAACTTCGGTGAAAAAATTAAAATAATATTAAAAATACTTCTAAACACCAAGGGCTATTTCACATCAAAGTTACTCTGGTACAAAAATTCGAAACATTCCTAGAAACCCAAAAGATTTCAAACACATGACTCATGATACAGCCTGCTTGTCTGTCAGTTGCTGACAATACAGGCTGCTGCACATTCTTTAACAGTTGACATTAATTTGATAGGACCAGGATAAGGCTGTGGAACCAGCCAAGCCAGTTAGAATAGCACATGATGTAGATATGTTAGCACCCCATGCCATGGCAGTCAAAACCATGTACCATAAGACTTGCATACACTTATGTATAAAAATCTCAGGTCAACAGCTTGGTTCTATCCAGTTTCCTTACATTTATGTGCAGAAAGAGAGATACATTTCTAATCTACCTGGGAACATTTAATGCAAGAATATTCATTACACCACCCCACCCCACCCAATACTTCATGGTCAAAGTCACTTGCATAAATAAAGCATTTTTTTTGGTCAAGATTGAAGACCATTTTAAATTATGAAATAAGCAATCAGCAAGAAATTATTATGAGCCAAGCCCCTGCTACTGTTAGAAAGGAAAAAAATTGCATTTATTTATTGTATACAAAGTTGCGCCAATAAAAAAAACCCCAGTAAAATACTAGCTGTAATAGACTTGAGACATTGATGCCCTTTCTATAAATATACAGGCCATGTACAGCATATTGTGTGCTGAAAAACTGCATTAAACCCCACAAAACAAACACCCTGATAAAATTTCATACCATCACTTCTACTAAGGTTGTCTTGGGAATTACCAGACAGAGTGTGGTCAATCTTTATATGAAATATCTGCAAGTGAAGCTAGTAGTGTGGTAAGAATGGAAGGCTTTTAATGAGAAACACAGGTGCTGAAAACTACTTATCACTGTGAATGTAATAATAGATTCCCCTTTCAATGGTACCTGAATTTTGGCAAGACAGAAACCAGGAGTTACCACTTAAACCCTTCTAGTTATCAAACAGAGTGAGCAACCAACCTGAAATATGGTGATAGGCAAAACTGTAAGGAAAAAAAAACTACCAAAATCTTCATATGAAGCAGATAGTTATTGTAAATGGAAATTATGTTGATTTTTTTATAGCTCAAGACTTTTCATGACTACCGGTACATACCTTTATTCATGCAAAATTGTTGTTTGTTCTGTCCATCCACATGATTATTTTTCCTTATCAGATCTTTTATGGAGAAAAAAAAGAAAAATTTTTTTCTGGTGGTTGTTGTAGGGTTTAATGCCATTTTTCAGCACAAGATAGGCTATACATGACGGCCAGAATTAATGGTGGAGGAAGAACTCGGGGAAACCCCCTGGAAAGAACCACCAACCCACGAGAAGCTACTGGCAAGCTTTCTCACAAACCCTTATTGGCCAAACCTGACTCAAACCCACGCAGATAGGTGAGATGGCAGTGATCCATAAAGGAGAGCGCTTTAGACTGCTCAGCCACTCAGCACCTCTGTGTTTCTGGTTACACTGGGAGAAACAACATAAGGGTAGGTAGGTTGGTAAAAACTTTGTATTTCTAGGGTTGGTTTAGACAGATTTAAATAAGGCTAGAAATTTTTTTTTTTTTTTTTGGGGGGGGGGTCTGTAATTATTATTCATTTTATCAAACATACACCCACCCACCTAGCACCAAAAGAATGGTTGGTCCAAAAGATAGGGTTAAGTAAATATACACAGCCATAAATGGCGGGGGGGGGGGGGGGGGCCTTAGTAGAATTTCAAACTTAACAGGATACATATTAGATTGACCCATTGTGCCCAGAATGCATTTAAAAAAAAGAATAAAGACAATGATACAGTTGATTTTTCCAGATCAAATGATTTTGTACAACATTGGTTGTTAAAATTAGAAGTACAAGACAAATATTGGTGGATCACAATGTAACATAATAAAATAGTATAGGAAAACAATAATGTAATAAATAATTCAGCAAACAATAATAATGGTTTGTATTTAGTACTTCAGGAAAGTAACACTTACAGATGTATTCAGCAGCAAATCCCTTAACAATTGCACATATGATAAAAGCTTCATCATTTCTAACTACAAATAAAGATAATCTTTTTTGTTTTCCATAATTTAAAATAACTCCAAGGAATACCATTGTTTCCATCAATTTTTAAGCCAGGAATCTTGTATGCCAAAATTTATCTCCATGTTTATTCCAGATTGGTAATGTCCACTGAAAGAATATTAGTACATTGTACTTTGAGACAAGGAGCCAGTCGATTCCTCATTGGCAACATGGCGAGTTGCCACCTGCATGTCACAAAAATTGTATACAACAGCCATGTTTGATTAGATGCATGTCGCAAACATTGTATACAACAGCCATGTTTGATTAGATTTTTTTGCTATCATTGTGGAATTGGTCAAAATTGAAAGAAAAAAAAACACTAATTCCAACACAAAAAATGCAATTCTTTGACTTAATATAATGCATACACCAGGTTTATTAAAACTATGTATATATATATATATATATATATATATATATATATATATATATATATATATATATATATATATATATATACATACACACACACAACCTGTATCAGTCCAATGTTTTGTTATGTGCCAAGTAACTTTCAATTCATGAGCATTTATGTGAATGTGAGGACTGGATTGTGTTCGCTTTAAAGATTAGGCACTATACAAAGTCCTCATTATTATTATTATTATTATTATTATTATTATTATTATTATCCCATGCTTCCTGAATAGAGTATGCTAATTGCCAAAAAAGCAAGACACTAATTTTATTAGCTGACAGAAATGACTTTCTAATTTTGATTAGCTACAGAACTAAATGAAAGCAATAGTTAAAGATCAAGAACACTGCATCATCTTTTAGAATGTAGTGTAGAGATCGGAAAGCATGTCCACGCAATTGTCCAAAATAAATTCTGATGGCAAATCATTTCTTGTTCACAAGAAATCCAAATCTCGAGTTGGAAAACATGCAGTTCAGAAGTGTGACTGGAGACGGATACAGCGATCATAAACATTATGTTAGTCTAAAAAGTTTGTCAGTAAACTTGGACCTTATTTACCTCCAGTTTTACAATCTGCAGTTCCAAACACTAGAGAACTCAATGGCTTCATCTTGCTATATCTTCAAATGATGTAATCCCTTGCCTTTATTGAAAAACCTTTCAAGTGGCAATCATCTGGTCTCCATGAGACACTCAAATCAACACATGAAATCCAGTACACATTAATGTTGCCGTTCTGGTATTTTGTTAAAGAATTCTAAATATTTATTTTTATTCTTCAGAGCTTTTAAACTCATTAAAAGTCTTACTGTCAGTTTTATTTTTAATATGTATCATTTGTTGGATGCCAGTATTTTAATGTGTGTAATTTGGATTTTTAATATAGCTTTAACAATATTTCAGTTGAATCACTGCAATGTCTGCACTGTGGCCGTTTATGGTGATGTCTAGCACTGGGATATCATGCTAAAGACATGAAGCATCCTCTCCCACCCCGTCACATTAATAAGACACCAGGCCAGCCAGTCCTAACACTAATCTCTTAATGCAGAGTGCCTGCTGTACCATTTTGATAAGTCTTTGGTATGACTCTGCCAGATTCACACGCATGATCTCCCACATCCGAGGTGGACACTAAACCACTTGGCCACTTGAGCTGTCCACTTTTTAAAATGGAAAATCCTATAAACAACAACTTGATCATGCAGAAGCTTTGCATGAAAAATATATGCATTTTAAAGTATCTAATTCCCTCCTGTAGAGTTAGTCTGGTTCTCTGGACAAATCCATTGATTCTAATATGAAACCTGAATTAAAATCAAACATGGACACAAACCATTATCTGGATTTTACCAAAGAAATTGTATTTGTGTAGTTACTGCTATTATTCCATAACATCATACTTTAAAAGGTCATTTACATAAGACTTCGGTCAGATCATAAGAGAGTTGTAAGGTCTATTAACATTGCTTTGTTCATGTGACTTGACTTAAGCATCCTGGGATTTTCTCAAGCAAATTTTTTCAAATACATAAATAAGTGGAAGATCTGATTGATTGCTGTATCTGTTTAGAACACAGTCACAAAATCAGAAATGGACAGACAGAAGATAAACAGTGTAATTCTTTATCTTCTGTCTGTAATTATCAATTTTCTATGTTGATTTGGAGGTTGCCAAACATAGGATTTGTTCCAGAAATTCTGCAAATATTTTGAGAAATACCAGTAAGCATCTCAAACATACACACATTTGTCTGCACCAGTTGCATGATTTAATGAATAGGTGAGATCAGACCCCAGAAACATCCATCATCAGTATCAGTGCAGGTTTGGGGCAGATTTGTCAGACCACAGTTAAGGCTGCATCTATACCTGTAGACAGCCATGTTTAGTTTACTGATTGGAAACATTTACAGAATTGGTAACCATATAAACAAGCATGCGCAAAGCATCCTATGCACATTCAGTGTTTATTCCGAGAACAGAAAAAGTGGTGCACAAGGGTCAGAAGTCAAAAAGTGGTGTAATTTTTTTAAAAAGTAAACAACAAGAATTACAAACGTCCTGTTTCTGGTTTCCACCTACAGAATTTATTATATTTTTTAGTCTACATTTTTATTTCCTCGCTGTACTCTTTGCAAAATAATCAGCACTACTTTTGTTGAATCATTATTTTTTTGTAACATTTTCGAACCATGAAAGACTAACACAAGTTTCCAATTGGTTCCCAAGCTAATCAAAATCATCTAGAGATTTCTGTCTGGCAATAAAATCGATCATCTGAGAAATATTGGGCAATGCGAACACTTGATGATGTTATTAAGCCATCTTGGGATCAACGCTCCCTCTAAACTGTGCGTGCGCATACATCCCCATGCAGCTGAAATGCCAATCCAACATTAAAGTTTGCTGGTTTCTGTAATGTTTGCACAGTGCAGCGAACATTGCGTGCACATCTACCATTTGCTTTGAGGGAACGTTGCTTGGGATTTTTAAGCAATGTAACTGCCAATGAAAACATTAAAGTTTTTTGGGCTGTTGGCTATGTAGTGCCATAAACACTTCAAAGGATGCAAGTGTAACAATTTTGAGGTTAACGTCACACCTTTGGTGAAGACTCGATTTATTTCTTGGATCAATTTGTGATGAAAGAGATTCAATTTAGTCTCTTTACAGAATCTGCAATTTAATCATTTATTAATTTGCGAAAAAAGGTAATTAAGAAAACCAGGGTATTTATTATAATAAATTCTTGTAGTAATGAATAAACACTCAAGTTAAAAATCGTAGCAAATTCTGGAATGAAAAATTCTATGGTACAGCTTTTTTCAGTTTAGTCACATATTCAAACTTAAATAATTTCAGTAATTAATTGAGCAATAATGTTGATGTTAAGGAAAAATATAATCTTATAGTGAGAGACTACAAAATTCAAATTGGGTTATGTGCATTATATTTATAAACTACAATTTTTCATTGTCCCTTTTAAAATGTTACACATCATGCAGATTGTCCTGGTAGAGGAAACAGTGTCACCTACAAAAAAGATCATTTCTTTAACACTGAAACAATCTTCTATCCTTATTTTCTGGCATCTATTTTATGCTTCTGCCATAGAAGTAACCTTCTTGCAGCAAAGATGAAAAAGAAAATGAACTGTAAACATGTCCAGAATATACATCCAGTTGCATTTATAAATTTTAATTTACTACACATGTAGCAATACTAAACATAAAAAATAACACATATACTATACAAATTTTACCTAAATTGTTGATATTCATTAGGCGTGCCTTACAAACACAATTTCGTTTTGGGGCACACATACAAAACATACAGCAACTGCAAACTAAGCAAGGTAAAACAAATATGTTTTCAATGCCTTACATACAAATGTTAGCTGCCAGACATGTAAACTGGAGTCAGCGTTGAATTATAAACTGTTTGAAATAAATGGCATTCTTTTGATTTTTTTATACATTGTATTCATCTAGAAATGCTGGTAAATATTGGAGCTGCCTTGATATGTTATTTTAGGAAGGCTATTTCCATGCACACAAAAAAACAACAACAAATAAGCACAGAACAGAGTTAAAATTGATGTAATTAATCCAAACTAAAGATTTATACATCTATATACTATATTGTAAAGTATTAAAGATTATTTAAAAGTTTATGAAGAGCAAGACTTCTGTGAAGTTGGATTTTAAATCATACATAAAAAACACAGGGCATAATTATTTCATATGTTCGAATAGTGTTTAGGTGTGATTCATTTTAAGTTGATTTCGGAAGCAATTATCTATCAGCAAAACAAGCACAAATAAATTTCAGAATTCCTGGTTGACGGTGTTTAACTTTATGAAGCATGATACCAAAAACTAAAAAGGGGAATGACATTTGCATATATGCACAGACTACAGACAAAATACAACTCGATTGTGATCAAACTTTTCTCTGAGAATCGATCAAGTTTTAATACCAGTACCAACAAGAATCTATTGAGTGAAGTTATGGACACTAATGCCACTTGCATTACCTTCAGACACCTACTGAACCCTATTGAACTTGTACATGAAAAAACTGCAATGTTGTATGCCAAGTAATATTAAAAAAAAGGGGAAATATTTTAGACATATGGAAAAATGGAGACACAGCTTGTGGCATCTGAGTCAGGGCTTGTGACTTTTTAAAGTCACTAGCATTGGGCCTGTCCCTTCTTTTTCTTTGAAACCTACTGATGTCAATTCAGTGTAGAAGGAAGGTGGATATCTTGTATTCAATACAACATTTTGTTTTCAACAAATAAATGCTGACACATATCTAGCTTCGTTTGCAAGATTACCGACTGGTAATGACTTATTGTGATAATTAAGTGTCAATAGATTCCAGGTCATGATTTTCCCTTGAATCGCCTTATTTTGTGAAGAATGTAGAATGTCTACTCTACATTTACAACAAGGCAATGTCAAGAAACAGCCATTCCCAGTCTGCAAGAAAGGTCAAAGTTCAATTTGCCTGTGGCTTGGTTTTTGAGGATGCTGACTACCAATACTCCTATAATCTATGTTCATCATCAGGAGAAATTTCAGTCATAAAACAGTATATGCAATGGAAGGCTTTTTTAAGTTTCTGTCCCACTGCTTAGAGAATCACAAGTATGTTGATAAGTATGAAACAAGTAAAAAATTGTTTTAATCAAGTCAAAAGTCAATTTAATCAAGTCAAAAGTTAATTTAATCAAATCAAAAGTTAATTTAATCAAATATAAAATTAATTGAATCAAGTCAAAACTGGACTATCATAACTGTCAAAAATAATCTCAAAACAATTAAACCTAGATTCAGTTGTTCCCCCCTAAGTGTGACTTAATCTTGTTAGCACTTCCTGTTCATTTTGATTTTGTACCATATTATTGGCCGACAAGGTGTGAACTGTAAGCTTGCAAATGTTGTCACTAACAAGACCTTGCAAAAAGTTTCATTTCAAGCTTCTTCAAGTTTAAAGATACTATGATATTGTCTACTTCTGAGGAATCTTGTTTTGATTTCACATAATGTATCATACTGAGCATGAACTTGTCATTATGTCCTGCAAAACTTGACTCTGTACACAACATTAGATGTGCTTTGAATAAAAAAATAATAATAAAAAAATATGCCAACTACATTTTATTGGTTGATATTAATTGATGTCACCAATAATAGCCAAGGTTGCAAAAGGTGGTAAATACTGTAAACTGGCAAAGAAGTCTTTAAAACAATATGAAAACTGTCGAAACCAGTAAGATTATCTGATTTTTGTGTATTACCATTTGCTTCTGTCCCTCAATGATGTTATGTCCCCACCCTAGATCTGGAGGGCAAGGTAAACAGTGTCCCATGCTATTCTAAATCTATGTGCAACAATCCATATCACTCTGCCATTTAATGGCAGGGAGCTTACAATGTGATTTATGGGATGATTATTAAATGGCCACCAAACTTAATATCTGTCTACCGTATTTACCGGCCTACAAATCAATGCGTAGTATAAGTCGAATTCACCAACTTTGCAAATATTCCATCCTTTCAAGTCAAAAAGTGTCGACTTGTAGGCCGGAAAATACGGTAAATAATCGGTGCAAAAAGCACAAATTACAACATTTTTCTTGGGTCATCCTTCAGCTCTTCATATTCATTCTCAGCATTTCTGGTACTTTTTTTTTAGCCTCACTCCTGATAATTTATACAATCACACTCTCTTATCATCCTTTCATTTCTGCCAATTCATTGGCAGTTGTGTGCCACAAATACTTCAAGGTTTATAACTGATATTACATAATACACTAAATAGTTTTCAACAATGATACAAATATTACAAAATATTGCTATGGTGTAATTCTGGTTTATTTATAGCATTAGCAACTGTGACATTTTCCAATGGGTTGTTTTCGATTAAGTATGCACACACCCACAATGTAACGCACGCACACCTTCTGCTGTCATTTTGAGTCGCTAACAAACAGTTGTCAACATTAGTCATCATATAAATTCAAGATAATAATCTGATTTAACTATCGATAAGGATATTTACTTCTTCGACACAATATATAGATTATACTTTGAAATTATGAGCCCTATTGCATAAAAATAAAAATAAAGCTGCAAGTTCCCTTGCTTATATCGAAAGACAAGAGAAAAGTTGAACCATAATTGTGTTTATTGATATCTGATAGAAATGCACTTATTTTGTTTTAAAAACAGACAATACTGACATTTTGAAAAAGTCATTCGCATCACATCCCTAAGCTTGTGATTTTGAATGAGTATTTCCAGATAATGATTTTCTGGATACAATATCAGTCACAAATTCATAACATGTATTTTATGCTAGAACTTTTATGTACAAATACTTTTCATGACAACATGTGTTTGTGCCAAACAATGTATTCCTAAAATGCTTTTAGAAATATGAAATTATATATAAACAATTAGCTTTTTAACTTAAAGAATAACCAAATTATATAGACTTATGCCCATGAAAATTGAAAATCATATGTTTCTACATGGTTGTGTATCCAGTTGTTTATGCGCTTGTTTATTGATCGATCTATTTGTTTATGAAAGAATAACAAAGATGGTAGAAATTTAAATATTTGACTTAAAGAAAACACGAAAAAAGTCACGCATTTGATCTTGTGCGGTTGACATGCACAGCAGAATATGATATACTCACAAAATGAAACATGCCTTCATAATTATGCGGTTAGAACAATGCTATTAGATGCCGGATATGGGGGATAGGAACTAAAAATGGCAGATATGGAAATATACGTTTTGTTATGTCATATGATAACAACGGATTAGTCAATACTTGCCTGATACCATATACCTTTTGCTATCACCAATTACAAAATCTGTGCACGAGTTGAGTACGTTGTTGTTGTTGTTGTTGTTGTTACAGGGTTTAACACTATTTTTCAGCAGAAGATAGGCTATACATAGCAGCCAGTATAAATGGTTGAGGAAGAACCCGGAAAAAAAAACACTGACCCACAAGAAGCTACCAGTAAGCTATTTCACATACTCAAATTAGCCAAGCCAAATTCTCAAACCCATGCAGACAGAGGTGAGATGGCAGTGATCTGTAACGGTGAGCACTTTAGACCACTCTGCTACTCAGGGTCCCTGTTAATAACATTGGGTTAGTTAAATCTGAGCAAACACTACTTTGACTATAATCACAATAATTCACTTGATAAGTTGCATTATAAACATTTATTTTACCTCCTCAAGTGAAGAATGTTTGTAGTGTTTGGCCAAGGCAATGTTAAAATGTCAAAATATAAACAGAAATATAGCAATAAAGTAAATACTGGAAGAAACATGAATTCCATTGGTTGAAATCAAGTTCAAAGTGACGCGAATATGCATTCTGCCAATCCTGCAAAGTCTATTTTAAAGAACAACTTTCCAAATCCATCCAGATTGTACAAATTTTGAAAAGCCCTGGCAGCCAGCCAGCAACCTAATCAACCAACAGGCAGGAAACAATTTATACTTCTTGGTGGACCCTGTAGAATTGTATTAACATCACATTCCAGTAAAGATACTGAAAGGTCATCAAGGAAAATTTGTCTGACTCTACAAGAGACCTGGATCTTTCCTGTCTAGATCAAAAATAAAGAGGACTGACACAAATTTAGCCCATGCAATAATCTAATAAGGCAGAAAATATGTATTTGGCATATAAGGACAACACGAAAGGCAACAAGTTACTGTGAAAGGACTGCTGTGATGAAAAGATGTAGATAAAAAAAAGGAAATTTCCCCATCCATTTGGCCCCTACCCCCATACCCAAGTGTGTTTCCAAATGCACTGGTTTTAAAATTTGGGTAGGTAGAAAGATATTTTAAACACTATATATATTATAATGATTAAAATATATAATGTACTAGGTGCTTCAAGTGCCAGGCTAAACCGTCTGAATTAGATTCACAAATCAATTTTCAGGATTTTTTTATTATAAATTTACACCTTGTTTTAAAACAATTTATATTGTAAAGATATATATGACAACCGGAAACACACTATGGGGAGAGGGGTTTTGCATGCTAAAAAAAAGTCAATGAAAATCATCCTGATTTAAAGTCAAAACTCTCTAACAAACTTTGCAAATCTCCAAATATGTCCTTTGCTGAATTCCATCACCTGTATGGAAACTATACAATTCGTTTGTGCAGCAGAGAGTGAGAAAACCAGGGCTCAACATTGATGAAAACATTGTGCAATTTAGCAACTTTTACATTCCTCATACTGTATGTTCATTACTCCCAATTAAATGAAATATTTGTTTTAGTTTCTGAACAAATATATACAAATTACAATGCATTACATACCAGTCCCAATAAGTAACGATCGCATCTTACTGTAATTAAACCCTTAGTTTACCAATACGAGCCAATATTTACCAATTGTACAGCCAAATGTGATTCACACCCATAGCTTTTCATACTGACCAAACTTCTGCAGATGTTCCATAATATATTTAAAGAAATTAAATAGTCATCTTTTTTAACACATCAATACCCAAGTCCCGCATCTACAACACATTAACGGGGCATGAGGTAGTAGCCAACTGCCAAACTCTGTAGTGTCAAGGCCATGTATAATACACTAAAGAGGGTTGTATTATAGTGAGGTAGACAGATTTACAATCATACTAAATAATCTGGACATTGCAGATGCACTACAAAATACAAAGGAAAAAACCTACATTTTTTAAACTTTTCTTCTCCTCCCCACCCTAAATTTGTATGTGGACAGAATCAGATTTTGTGTCCAGATTTTAGACTTTTTAGCCTCTAAGGCAGACCAGTCTGAAGTGCACACAGGTGAACCTGTGCAAAAAGTAGGCTATGGTGGACATTTTTAATAAAGAGTCTTATTCATATGAAAATGATTGACAAGCCCAAGAAAAAAAATAACTTTTCAAATTCTGGTAATGGCAATGCAGGAGCAAAATAACCCATGAAAAACAATGTTTTTAACACAACTATGCATTATGTTAATGGAAAATTGTTTGTAAGTCTGTGTATATGGATGTGTTCAAAAATAACTTCCAAAATGTGATTCCTACTTGTGTTTCATGCAAAAATGTGCTAAACATTTTACTTTCTTCATTCAGTATTTTCTTTTGGATGGTACAAAATTAGTTGAAATGACCACTACTTCCGTTTTCAGCCTCGTTACTTCTTGTGTCATATCAAGACATTGCATCTTTATTATGTAAATGCAAACAGATCGTATAAAATATGTCATGTCATAAAAAATATCCAAATAGTTGCACAGAACACCCTAGTTTGAAAAGAAATTGGTCAGAATCTCGTTATCTTTCATAGTTGACATAAGTAGAGTTCGCATAAACATACTTATATAAATTACCTCAGTTAGGCTTAAAAAGTTCATCACCCACTTTCCTGAAAGATATACCAATATAAATTACCTCAGTTAGCCATAAAAAGTATATCACAGCACTTTCCTTAAAGATATACCAATATAAATTACCTCAGTTAGGCTTAAAAAGTATATCACCCACTTTCCTGAAAGATATACCAATATAAATTACCTCAGTTAGGCTTAAAAAGTATATCACCCACTTTCCTGAAAGATATACCAATATAAATTACCTCAGTTAGGCTTAAAAAGTATATCACCCACTTTCCTGAAAGATATACCAATATAAATTACCTCAGTTAGCCATAAAAAGTATATCACAGCACTTTCCTTAAAGATATACCAATATAAATTACCTCAGTTAGCCATAAAAAGTATATCACAGCACTTTCTTTAAAGATATACCAATATAAATTACCTCAGTTAGCCATAAAAAGTATATCACAGCACTTTCCTTAAAGATATACCAATATAAATTACCTCAGTTAGGCTTAAAAAGTATATCACCCACTTTCCTGAAAGATATACCAATATAAATTACCTCAGTTAGGCTTAAAAAGTATATCACCCACTTTCCTGAAAGATATACCAATATAAATTACCTCAGTTAGCCATAAAAAGTATATCACAGCACTTTCCTTAAAGATATACCACTACTTTGGAAGATGTTAAGTCATATCATCTGTTCTGTCTTCAAATAGTAAGAAATAGTTTGATCTGACCCACTGAAAGGTATATGATAACTTTTTTTTTCTAACAGACGATATCGTAGTCAATGATCGTTCAGCAGTAACGACCTAAGGAAACTGGTCCAACCCGTGTATTAGTTACATGTCTTATCGGAAATAAAATTAACATACCAATATCTGATGATGTAACGTTAGTATAAAGCTAGACTTTATTTTAGATATGGTATTACCTGACAATGTGACGATGTTGCTCTTCGCCTTTTTCCATGCCCGTGCATCCTCCTTTCAAAATCAAGGTCATTCTACTACACCGACATCATGCTGTTACCCATGCAGTGATCCATTTCTCTGCGGCCTATTTAATGACATTAAAACTGCGAAACGGAGTTGTTAGTCACAGTCAACACACTTTATATAAAGCGTCTTTAAGTAATTCAAGCTTTAACAACATGCTCAAAATTTCCATTAGCGACTAATACAATTTAAGCCTCACTCATTTACAATTCCTTTGATTCAAGTTACGTTCCGAAACATTTGCAGCACGATACAACGCCGGTCTCTAGAAAACTCCATAATACAAATATTTCAATCTGACACCACTTACCTTTACTTTTTTACTTTCAATAAAATGACAAAATATTGACAAATATAGTCCGTATTTCGAAATTATGCCAGGAATGTAGAACTGTTTAGAATTCTTGTGAAAGTTGCGCCCGTCTCAATATGGCGGAATAAATTATCGTGCGCAAGCAGCTAATTTTGTCCGATTCGTTACTCACCCTACAGCCTGATTGGATAGTCCATAGAACGAGATAAATGTGCCATATACTTGCGAAAACGGTATTTTATAAGCGAAAGTTAACTTGTATTTATTTATTAAAAGAAGACCTCATATAACCTTTTGAAACATTAGCATCTTTGTACAATAATATATCATTACCATTTTACACCTGCTTAAAAGTATGTGTATGTGTGTGATTTTGATTTTTAACGTAGCTGTAACAATTTTCAGTCGTATCGCAGTCAGGCAGTTTATAGTTATGTCTAGCACTGGGGCATCATGCTGCAGAGAGTAAACTCACACTCACATTATCCCTACACCAGTCCGACCAGTCCTAACACTAACCTCTTAATGCTGAGCGTCTAACGAGGCAGCTGTTTGTTCCATTTTTATAAGTCTTTGGTATGACTCGGCCCTGGTTCGAAACCGAGACCTCTGGCATCCGATGCGGACGCTTTAACCATTAGGCCACTGCTTAGTATTTTATAATACGTGCGGTGCGGATGCTGAAATAAACTGGGGTGGGAGGCGACTTCTCAATTTGGTAGGAGATTGATTGGTGAATGAACAAATGGATGAAGTAGATATGAATGATGGAAGAAATGCGTGAATAATGAGCTTGATGTATGTATATATATATATATATATATATATATGTATGTATGTATGTATGTATGTATGTATGTATGTATGTATGTATGTATGTATGTTTGTTTGTTTGTTTGTTTGTTTGATTAGGATTTTTAACGTAGCTTTAACAATTTTTCAGTCATATCGCTACGATGTCTGCATTGAGGCAGTTTATAGTGATGTCTAGCACTGAGACATCATGCCGCAGACATGTAGCATGATGTCTCACCCAGTCACATTATCCTGACACCAGGCCGACCAGTCCTAACACTAACCTCTTAATGCTGAGCGTCAAGCGAGGCAGCTGTTAGTACCATTTTTGTAAGTCTTTGGTATGACTCGGCCGGGGATCGAACCGACGACCTCCCGCTTCCGGGGCGGACGCTCTAACCACTAGGCCACCGGAGCGGTTAATATGTATGTATGTATGTATGTATGTATGTATGTGTATATATATATATATATATATATATATATATATATATATATATATATATATATATATATATATATATATATATATATAAAGCAGATGTGATGGCAGACCAGCATTGAAATGTGCAAGGTCTGGTATATTGATTAGTTTAGGAGCAGTATGCTTTGAATGCACAAAATGTACATTTTTCACCTCTAAAATTAAACAAAATGGATCTGTTTTGGGCGAAATGTAATAAACTAAATATTATTGTATTCTTTCCTTTGTATGTTTTATCAAATTAAAAATACATTGGTTAAAATATTTTGATTCTTCATCATATCACCAAGAGGCGTTTGTATGCCCCTCTTCGCCCAAATCAGCCCCACACCTGTAATGATATTGCCTGGTTATTTAGGGGATGATATCGCCTATTCATTAAAACATGCAAAATATGCAGTCAATTTTACACGTCGGTGTACAGTTTATACACATACTGGTATTTCTCGAGGCTGTTAAGCAGTCCTTTGTTTGTGACTGTAAATACACGTGGAATAGCACAAACCCCTGTCGTGTAGCCCATTTGAATTTCGCGCCAGATATGTCTATTATCAAAACCGACAGATGTCTAAATTGTACGCAGGTGAGTTCCGGAGAGCTTCGCATACAGTGAAATTACACAGTTTAAACAGGTGAATTCGGACCTAAATGGTTCACCAGTAGCAAAACAAATTGAGTGTGTGTGTGTGTGTGGGGGGGGTATTTTATGACTTCATCTTCACTTGCCAAGGTTCCGATATTTTAATCTATCTGCTTTGATTGGTTTATATATCGGAACCTTGTATTGCTAAGATTATGTAGACCTGTATAATCACAACCTCTAATACAATCATTCACAACCTAGAATCGACTGAAAATGGGATAATATATGTATGGGGTAGGTCTTACATGCGCAATGGAGTTTTGAGGAGGGTATTATTATTTTATTTGCAAAACGGAATCATAAAACGTTTGCTTTAATGTATTCGTTTTAAATTTGTTTTGTTATAATTATATATATATATATATATATATATATATATATATATATATATATATATATATATATATATATATATATATATATATATATTGTAGTGACTGGCATGGATTTCTTTTAATAAAGTCTTTAGTGAAAAAGGTTTTCATTATACAATAACGAATGTTAATGCAATTGGAATCATCATAAATTAGGTCAATACATGTTTTTCATTTTAAAAAATTTCAGCTGTTCAATAATTTTTTGCTTCGTAATTCATGCTAAAATTAGATTATTTCATTCTTAAAGGTTTAACAAACACGCAGTAAAATCACGAACTTCAAACAAAAATATTTTCGCTATAAAGTTTAAGTTAAAGAATTTATTTAAAGTTTTCTATATCCTAAAACATTTTCTAAAACATAAAATATTCTCCACCTGGAAAACCACTGTGGGACAGTCAGCATTGGAGGGCGTAATATCACCAACCTACGCTTTGCAGACGACATTGATGGGCTGGCAGGCAGTGACGATGAGCTTGCCACGTTAGGTCTCACTGGATAGTTTCGCATTTTGACACCTAATATTTAAGGTAGAAGGCATGAGCCTAATTATCACCATCCTATCATTTTTCAGTTCACACATAAGCTAAGTCTGTAATGTGGTTTAGATTTACTTTGAGTTAGGCTTGGAAACTGGTTGACTTGTTGGTGACTGCCTGTCAGTTAGACTAGCATAGGAGATCAAATGCATGACTTGGGCTTCAAATGAGCCGCGGACTTGGCTTGCGTATTTACATGTGTCTGCTACAGAGGTAATATCTAAAAATCTAGATGGTTGAAAGGTGATGTAAAAGTATGCTAATTTGTTACAGTACTAGTGAACTTTATTCATGTATAAGGCACATACTGATTTTTTTAGCTATCTTGTCACAGGAAAATATTCAAAATACCCCCTTTCTTTAAAAAGTGAATGTAAAAAAGAGGGGTTGGGGGCAGTGTTGATTCAATATAAAAGCCACTAGTTTTTTGAGGAATTAACTTTAATTCCTGTCATAATCTTACAAGCATCATTTCAACAAAAAATCATTAGTTCATTTTTATTTGTCTTTAGTGTAATAGTATTATCATTTTTTTCTGCTATAGGTCATTGTCGGACAAAAAGTCGCCAAAACAACTGTTCAATGAGACCTTAGTGAAGAAGATTTGACATGGAGATAAAGTGCCGAGAAGACAAAGCTGATGGCAAATAGTGGGAACTGGAAACAGTGGGCCAATTCAAATATCTCGGTTCATAATCACCAAAGAGGGATCAAGATCCGAAATTTTGTCACGAGCAGCACAAACAACGGCAGCTATGTCAAAGCTAAGACCCATCTATGTCTGAACACTAAATTCGGACTATTGAGAGCACTAGTCATCTCAATCTTTCTGTATTCATGTGAGGCTTGGACCCTAACAGCAGAGTTACAAGGAAGAATCCGGGCACTTGAAATGAGAACCATCCTTGGCATCTCTTATATGACCCGCATCACAAATGAAGAAATACGTAACACCATCAGGCACAAAGTAGGCCATTATGAAGACCTCCTCACCACTGTCAAAAAGAGAAAACTTAAATGGCATGACCATGCCACTAGAGCCAACAGTCTATCCACAACAGTACTGCAGGGCAGTGTCCAATGTTGCAGATGGAGAGGTAGACAGAGGAAAAAGTGGACTGACAACATCATATAATGGACCAGGATTTTTTTTTTCGGCATTGGCACATAATCGAGACAAGTGGAGCAGCACAGTGCCTCAACGACAACACTAGGTCAAGAGAATGATGATGATGATGATGATGATGATGATGATGATGATGATGATGATGATCTAAAAACATGGAAGTTCTAAATGCAAAATGTAATTTCGGCATACGAAATAGATTCGTGTCTCTAAAATATGTATCAGTTTTGCTAAATTAAATCCCAAACAAAAAATGCTTTAAATAATCATTAGATGAATGATTTAAAATATTGGGACCTGTGTGTGTGTGTGTGTGTGTGTGTGTGTGTGTGTGTGTGTGAAAGACATTTGTGCTAAATGGTATAATCCATAAGCGAATTGTTATCATAAGTTCTATCTTCAGTACATTTCTAGAAAAAATTACCACTTATTGACAATACATGTTTTACCTGACTCATTTGAAAAGAAAAGCCGCATCTGAAAACAACTTACCAAAGCCTTAATTCCGTACAAATTACTTAAATGTATGACAAATTTATTTTATTTCAAGTCATTCGTCGAGGAAGCACAGACGTTAGACACGATTGTCCAGCAATTGTTAATATTTATACTAATATATAAAAAGGACGCGGGTGACACAGACGCAGATTTTTTTTTTACAGTTAACCATAATCGTCTATATTTATAAGCTCTATATGCTAGATTTCTTGATAAATTTTATAGCATAATGATTTAGTTTGGTACACTATTATAAAAATCGGACAAATTTTGGACTGGAACGTTATAGGTAAGGGACAATAAGTGTAATTTTTTCTTTCCTCTGTCTGTCTGTCTCTGTCTCTCTCTCTCTCTGTCTCTCTCTCACACACACACACACACACACACACACACGTGAATGGTACGATAAGTAAACTACAATTTTAATAGTTATATAATTTTCATTAACATAAAAAAAACTTGCCTTTGTTGTGCGAATCTGGAATATCGTGATACGAAATGGCATATTTATATAACGTGTTTCATTATTCTGTTCCAATTATATGAGATTCAATATTTATATTCACGTTATTAATTTGAAATGTATACGATGAAAGAATGTTTTTATAATTCCATTTCGCATACAATTGTTCCTTTTCGCAAAAACACTCCATTGCGCATGTAGGACCCACCTCGGACATTATTACAACGTGTTAATTATTACCATATCTCGCTAACAATTATAGCAAGCACAATATGTATATTTACATTAATAACTTAAAACGTATATAATATCTAAAAAAATAATTGGATGATTCCATAAAAATGTGCCATTTCGCCCACCTCCACCCCATTCCCAAACTCCAATGTACATTTAAGACCTAACCCGGACATACGTTGATCCTGATCTTAGACCAACAAATTGTTCTCCAACATATTTTTTTTTTTTAAATTTGCGGCGCCGCCAGTTAAAATATTTAAAAACAGGTGGATAATAATTTGTTGGTCTAATCCCGATCTTAGCAATGTAAGGGAAGAGACGGTGCAAAGGCTTGTTGCCTTGGAATAATATAGGTATCGTTATGCCATTTGGTGATATGGACGCGAAAACTAAAATCAGTTTTGACCCATTTTCTTCTTCTTTTCATAGAACATGCGAAGCAGTTTTGCGTTCGCGGTCGAGTGATGATAGCTCAAGTTTGTTCAACACTTAAACTGCTGATGTGGTTCTAGTTGTTAAAAATATATCTGACATCCTAAAGTTCGAATAAAGTCAGTCAAATGGGTACAATGGATACATTTCTTCGCAACAGGTTTCTAACAGTAGAGGAGTAATGCAGAAGAGGCCTTTCATGTGCTTGATGTTTTACTTGATGTTACATGACTATTTCTACAAGTTTGAAAGTTTTGATATTTCAACTAGTTGACATCAACTTCATGCTGATGCTGAAACATATTTTATGTGGACCTAGAAATCGGTGAGCCATATCGCCATTTGTAATATATATATATATATATATATATATATATATATATATATATATATATATATATATATATATAATTTGCTTATTATATAAGCTATTGGGTGACTAATAAGCAAATTAAAAGAATTATTTAAAAGATAATGTGTATGCCGTCTGCAAAAGGATGAATTTTTAGCGTGTATTCTTTTTTTAAACTTCCTGGTTAAACCACATGGTTTCAATATTTGAAGGCGGCAAATCCAGTAATATTCATTTTTCCTCCTGGTTTTGGAACTCCAATCGAGGTTGTGAGCAATTGTAGTAAGTATTACACTACTGAATGTGTGACCATGGGAAGAGACGTGTTCTGCAACCGGACGTCTGTACAGCTTCTTTGTCATCCAGTCAGATCTATGAAAGTTGATCTTTTTGTGTAACTTTTCAGTTTTTCTGACATACTGAAAGTTACAGATCTTACACGTGATGAGGTAAATTACATTCCTTGTTTTGCATGTATGTTCTGGTTTTCGCAAGTCCGTGAGATAGAGAACGTGCTGATGTCTATCATGTGTTGGCAAGATTTAAACTTTCATCACTATAGGGCCCACATTTACAAAGGTAGTGTCTTCTTGTTGTTGTTTTTTTTTTTTTTAGCAATTAACGTTAGCTTTGCCTCGTCTAGGATGTCGTTGAGTGTTTTGGGTTTCTGGTAGGTTACTATTACAATGTCTGCAGCGTGGTAATTTAAAGTGGTCTAGCACTGGGGAATCATGCCGCTGACACGAAGCATCATAGCCCACCTAGTCACATTATTCTGACACCAGGACAACCCATCCTAACACTCACCTTTTAATGCTGAGCGCCAAGCGAGGCAGCTGCTAGTACCATTATTGTAAGCCTTGGTATGACTGCCAGGTTTGAACCTCCCGCATCCGAGGCGAAAGTTATAACTAAAACGGTACGACAAAAACGATCTAATGGAACTAATGTAACTTAAGATCAAGAAAATGACACAATGGGGTTTATGGTTATTTAATATTAGGATGTCTCTATGGGTCAGTAAGGGAAGTAAGCATAAACTGCATTATGGGCCTTATGGGATTAGGTGGGTACTATGAACCCTAAGGGAGTGTGTAACATTAGGATGTCACTATGGGAACTGAACATATTTTTACAGACGTACATACATAACGGACGAGGAGGTGACAGTGAAGAGATTATGGTGCATAACACCACTTTACTAACCAACACTTACAATTGCTAACAAATACTCTCACAAACATAAACAAAGTTGTGTAAAGTTTTTGGTGGAGTGATGAAGACAAATACATGCGGTGACAGACAAAACATACACCAACAAAATGAATGAGGAGAAGGAGAGTTATATAATGGTCAATGTCACAAAATCCAATACCAGCTTGTACAGTCACACAAACAGCTTTACAAATAAAACGAATGATGGAAAGAGGAATTATGCGATGGCCACAAATAAGCCTCTTTACTATCCCCCGTGTTGTCATACCTATACAAGGAGAACTACGGTAGAATTTTATTATTTTAATAGCATTTGATGCAAATACTTCATCATACATACACTAAAGAAGTAGGAGTATGGTTGATTCATTCTTTTCACACACACACACACACACACACACACCATAAAGAAGTTGGCAATCAATGATTAGTATTACATTTTTAGAATGCTGGGGTATCCATCAAAAGGGCCGTTGCTTTAGACATAAGAAGGGACGTTTATAGTCGTCTTATGATGTGGCCCATCGGCGATGGGCGACTGGCGAAGCAATGGGTGGAGATGACCACTGGGAGTTGTAGTCAGGGACCTGCATATATGCGGGCCTCGGACAAGTGGTCGATATGCTCTGTATCCAGGGCAGCGGGACAGTTCATCAGCATCCAGGGCGACTGAGCAGACTTTTTTTGAGGACAGCATTGCTCACCATGCATAGGGATGGACTTAGAAAAGGTGACATAAAAATAGGTTGCCCATCGAAATCTGGCCAGCTTGCCGTTGCTAGCAAGATTTGCCATATCTGCGATCGAAATTATCAAAGAAAATTATCTTCTTATTGGATGCATGGAACATCCAAACTCTAGGTCAAAAAGAATGCAGCAAGACCCCACTTAGCCCTAGTCGCTAAGGTGCTTTCACGCTACAATATTGACATTGCAGCCTTGAGTGGACCAGGTTCACAGAGAAGAGTTCTCTGACTGAGCTAGCAAGCGAATACACCTTCTTCTAGAAAGGAAAAGCCCCAAAACGAAGACAGGATTCACAAAGTCGGCCGGGCTTTCAAATAAAGTCTTCTGAAACAGCTTCCGGACCCGCCTGTTGCTATCAATGAGAGGCTACTGAAATTGAGACTACCTATCGGCCACAAACGCCACGCAACAACCATTAGTCCTATGTCCCTACCATCTAGAGTTCAGCGGAAACCATTGAGACGTTCAATGCCGACCTCACCTCTGTACTGTGCTAAGTTCCATCTGAGGACACGATCATACTACTAGGGGACTTCAACGCCCGTGTTGGCTGCGATTATGGTCGATAAAAAAGTGTGCCTGGCAAGCATGGTGCGAGCAACATGAGCAATAACAGTGTACTCCTACCCAGCAAATGAGTAGAATTTGCCCTCATCATCACAAATACAATGTTCAGGATGGCGAACAAACAAAAGAACACATGGATGCACTCCAGATCTCGCCAATGGCACTTAATCGACTATGTAATAGTCCGCCAGCGCGATTACCATGATGCCTCATCACCAAGGCCATGCGAGGAGTGTTATGCTGGACAGACCACATACTTGTCCAAAGTACCCTAAAGCTGCGCATTACCCCACATCACCCAAGGCTTCCTAAGCGTGTGCGCACATCATTCAACATTGTCAAACTTAAGCAGCCTTCCACCCAGCTTAATTTCCAGAAGACCCCTGATGACAAGCTGTCCACCAACAGTCATATAAGTGGAAACGCCTACGAGAAATGAAAAATGCTCAGAGACATTATAAAGAGAAACAGCTATGGCGACTCTGGATCCCAAGAAACGAACCCATCAAGCCTGGTTCGACGAGAACAACGGTGGCAAAGAAGATAAGCTTGCCAGAAAGAACAAAACATTCATGCACTGGCAAAATGACACAACCCCCATTCCCCCACAAACCACAGTCCTCTTCCAGTCTGCCCCAAACACTGTCCTTTCCTTTCACAACCTTGCATCACCCTTGGTGGTGACACGCAGTTGAAGAATGTGGACAGTTTCAAATACCTAGGCAGCACAATATTCAGTGATGGCTCCCTGGACAAAGAGATAACTGCAAGGATCTAAAAGACAGTCAAGCATTCGGTCGACTCCGAACCATGGTCTTGCAGCACAAGGACACACGACTGTCAACAAAGATCAAGGTGTACAGTGCAGTTATCCTCACATCTCTCTTGTATCGCTGTGAAACTTGGACTGTGTACTTGAAGGCACATCAGTCAATTGGAACAATTCCACCAGCACTCCCCGAGATTCATCATGCGGATTAAGTGGCAGGACAGAATCACCAGCCAGGAAGTCCTTGATAGAGCCACAACGACAAAAACTGAAGCCAAACTAATCCAGACCCACCTTAGATGGACTGGCCATGTCATCCGCATCAGTTTGGCGAGCTTGCCCAGGGCAACCGAAACCATGGTCGTCCTCGCAAGAGTTACAAAGACAATCTCAAGACAAGCATTAAATGGGCAGACCTTCAGCCCAACCTGCTCGAGTGCACTTCCTTTGACAGAAGTCAATGCTGCTGCTAATGAGAGATGTCACAGAATTGTTTCCATGCCACCCACAACAACCAGTGTCCCATGCTCCACCTGCAACCGACTGTGCACAGGAATTCGGACTCCAGAGACATAAGCGCGCCCATCGTCGATGAGAGTGCACACATAGTCTTACTCCACTCGTTAGACTACCCAGAAGAAGAGGAAGATAAAGATAATGTGGGCACCTCCCACCCTAGATAAGCAACACATCCATCTTTTCCCATAGACTTAAACGACACTGATCAGCATTCATCGATAGGCTAAATTGAGAATGATCAACCTCGCACTCAAATGTAGTAAAATGCAGGCGGAATTCTGCAAGTATTAAGACAACGAATAAATGAAATACAATTATACATTCTTGTATGTACTAACTTTTAAATTGGAAGAGATCATCTGCGAGAAATTTCAAAGGCACAAAAGAGAATGTAATTACACATTAGACTGCTATAACAAAGAAATACGGGTGCCAAAAGTGTGATGTGGTTTCTTTTAAAAATCAGTTGTAAATGGCACTGTCGTCAGCTAGGAATTCCCGGACAGCTGTACTCAGTGAAAGGTTCATGTAACATGTTATTCTCCTATGTGCAGTTTGTCTAGACCAGCGAACAAAGCAATGTATCTCCTGGTAAATTTAAAAACAATTACACCCACTTATACATAAAGAGCAAAATATGATCAAACAATGAAAATTGAAGAAAACAAATTTAAAAGGCATCTTCATTCAACTCAGTAGTTTAAAAAGGAAACAAAACGTCACTTAAAGTTGCTTCCCACTCAAAAGTGCATTCTGCCCTGGGCTGGGGGTCCTATGTAACACACTACTTTGTGTGGGTGAATGTGAGTGCTTAGAGGTCAGGTAAGTATGCGCGAGCTAAGGTTTTATGGCAATGATTTTTGCAATATCAACAAGTTTAAAGTCCATTCAGAAGTATGTGTCAGCATGATCGGTTGGAGAGGTGGGCTCCATTCTGCATGTTTCAGTGGCATAGCTGGGCGGAGTGCAGTATGTGATTTTGCTTAAGGATGAAGAGGTTAGGTTTGCATCTAGAACTGAAATGACTGAAATATAAGTAGCGCAAATATAAAAGCAAAAAGGATGTATGCCACCATGCCTTCGGATCTCAACTAGTATTTACCTACTGGATACCGATAAAAATGGCTGTCACTGCATAGCGCACGTCTTTGTCATGTCCGAGCAGCACTTGAAGTAAGAGTGAAGTCTATGTCAACATTCACCATGCATCAGCACAGAAATATTCGCTGACACAGTTCCATGCGGATTCTGCTACGTGGCCGTACGCTATGATTTAGTCAGCAAAAGCCCCTACTCATCCCGAGTGATAATTCCATGGAGACCTTTATTACTTATTATTATTATTATTCCATGAGATCACCATGGAGGGAGAGCTAGAAGAGATCTGAAAAGTCTTTCTGAACCCCATGGAGATGACAGTGCATGGGAACGACTGGAAGGCTTGTTTTGGAAAGAGGTCAGCCACGTTTACTTTTGAGTGGAAAGCTGGGCCTACCTTGATCATTCCATTTTGGAAGACATCAGGAAGGCAGCATTCTGGTATTCCTATGCTACGTTTTCATTTGACCTTTTCTTGTTTAAAAAAAAAAAAAACCACATGTAAATTTTCTCTAGGTCCCATCGTTTCTCATGTGGCCCTGAGAAACACCAACATTCCATAAAATGGAATTCTTCACATTTTCTTGTTTTTGATTAGCTTGGTGGAGCTTTAGCCAACCCTCCTTACGGACGAATTCAAATGGGTGAAATAGTTGTATTTAAAATTGATGAATTATTTCGTACATAATTTACTAAAAGTCACTAGCCCATAGCACAATGAGAAAATTCATAATAAATGGCACAGATTGAAGGTCATACACACCTTTTATCAGATATAAAAAAGAAAGAGTATGTTCATGTATGAATTTTCTTTAGCGTGATGCATTGTTTAGTTGCATCTAATTTCTACAACAGAAAATCAGTACAGATGATTTATGGCTGATCGTAAACTGCCTATACATTTCCGAAAGTCTTGTGTTCTTTATCGATATTGTGATTTATGGCAGATCATAAACTGCTTTAAGATTTCCAAAGGTCTTGTGTACTTTATCGATATTGTGATTATGCATATTGTCTAAGAATCAGTCCTTTTCGTTATTTAATGTTACAAATTGCAACCATGTCATTTTATATAGAATCTTTACGAGTTCTCATTGCTATGATACCAATCAGTCAAAGTGATATATTAATGACATTTATAACATCTTCATGTAATTATCACAATTCTTCAAGCTGCACCATATACATTGATTTTAAAAAGGCAGAGTCCTTTATAACAGTCATTGATTTAAGATTTCAACTTGAACTGAGAAAGAAAACGTTAAAGCAAAGTACACAATACTGGCCGCCATGTATAGCCTATCATGTGCTGAAAGATGGCGTTAAACCCTACAACAACAACAAACTCTAAAGACAGAAAGAACAAACAAGATTTGATTTTATATATTTTTAATCAAATGTTTTTTCAAAATGAATCTGAATGACTACATAGTGTTGTATTAATACATAATAGCACTGTCTGAAATGGATGCAGTAGGAAAAGCATTTTAATATCTTTTATTACAATACCAATGACATTTATTATAACTTACAAACATACCGTTTGGATGTTCACTAAAAATATCATATATATATATATATATATTCAGTGTCATTATTACGCATAGATTTACAACTAAATACTGATACGATTTCATGGATGAGAACATAAAACTCTAATGAAACCAAAATTTAATCAAAAACTATATAGTTTGCCTCCATGAAGCTTTTGGTTGTCTCCCGCTACCAATGTAAATGTTACTTATCATGCATATAATAACCTCTATCTCCAGTATTTTAAAAAATCGTTATCAAGTAAACATTGGTCAATTTGACAGGGCACATAAACACAGATTAAAAGAAAATTCTTTTCAGTGGTATCAAAAGAGAGATACATAACAAGATAATAAAAATCAGATGTTAATTTTTGCAACCTTGTTTTTAAATAAAATTTTTAATCTTACAATTTGCTTCACAAGCTATTGTTATTATTCATCCTAGAAACAGATTTTAGTGGGTGAAAGTCACATGGTTTTAATTACCTTAGTAGCAGTAATTAAATTAATTAGCTACTATCTTACACCCTTTCACATGACTGTGACAATACATACAATAATAAATACCATTAACCTGCAATAATATATGAACTATTGTCATTAATATAAAAAATTTATCAATGGATAACATATTTCCAACTGTACTATATATTATCGAAAAATGTCATGAGCTGAACATAAATATTTATCCTACATTTGTAAAGCATATAATGTCTGTCACAGTGACCCTTTTTGAATGTAGTTTGTAATACCAATAGAGATACACCCATTTATCAGATTTCAAGATTCTAACTTAAACAGCACCCAATCAATGAACTTTAAAAAAAAAAAAATCCCTAAAGCTTAAAATTAAGGTCACAAAAATTTGTAGGCAATAACATTGCTGTACATCAAGTGATATCCCCCTCACCCATCAGGTTTAATTCCAGGCAGGTTATATATAGAATACCAAAAGCATGAATGAACACAAAACAGTAATTAAAACCAATTTAGGATGAAAGAAATGAGGCCACAGTGAGATTCTTTGTTGCAATGGTGTATTACTAACAGAAATGCAGGTTTAGCAAGTCAAAACTTCATTAGGCAAGGGCTTAACACACAACCATAACTAAGCCAGTAAAAGATCAAATATGGGTCACAATAGCCTTCTTTTGTTATAAGGGTATTGCACTAACAGAGATGTGAAGGATCAATTTCACAATTCTAACATGAACAGTGCCTCGGACATGGATATCAAACACAAAATTTAACCCAAATTAGTGAAGTTCTAAATATGAGCCACACTGACCTACTTTTGCATTCCACACTGACCTACATCACCACATTTGATGATTGCATATAGGATAACATCATGCAAAAGATCAGGAGTTAAATGCAACATAAATTGCTGTAGCAGTTTTAGTGAGTGCTCTTAAGAGATGAATATAATCCTTTAGTTAAATTAAATTAAATTTAAAATTTAAAATTCTCAGTGATGCATGAGATTGGTTACAATGACTTTTTGTGTTATGGTAGTTATCCATTATTATACATCCCTTCAACAAGTTCAATATTTCCAGGTACATTTATACAGAATGTGAGGAATCTGGTCATAAGCTATAAAAAAAAAAGTAACCCAAGCCAGTGAAATGTAGGTCACAGTGATCTCTTGTTGCAAGGGTGTAGTACTAACAGATGCATACAATCATCTGATAGGATGATTATATTGTGAACAGGACTTGAGCATTTGGTGAAGTGTTAAATATATGGCAACTGTGACCTACTTTAATGAAGATTTATAACTCAACAAGTTTCATTACTCTAGTTTTTTATAACAGTATGAATGGTACAAAACCAAAGATTAACAACTTTACCCCCTCCCCCCCCAAATAGTATAAATGAACAAAAAGTTAACCCAGTGGGTATATGCTATGAAACCCACTATAAACTGTTATCTAGGGAGAAAGTATGGTTGTGATGCAGTGAAACTGTATCTATGAATATACATTTATATGTACCAACATTAATGCCAGAGATGGTAAAATAATAATTCCAATCTTTGTAGTAGAGAGCCACCAGTTTACAAATTTTGTATATTTTGACGTCCATTTTGAGGCACTGAAAAGTGACGATGAATGACAGATGGTTTTAAATTGTGGTCTATCATGTATATTTCACAATCTTAATGAGTATAAATATAACACTTTTACCGTATACTAGCACGTAAAATGAATTATTGAAACTTATGATTTCATATGACTGTATGAACTGAGAAAATAAATTAGACATTAACTGAAGCAAATTATTTTAAGTTGTGCTTCATTTTAGTCTGTCTACATAAAAAACACAAAACAGACACAGATAATTATAGAAGAACATGGAAGTAGATTATATACAAACACAAACCATTATATTCTATCATTATCAGACAAAAATCTCCCATTCATGCAGCAAAGACACTCCAAAATGTTAAACTTGTTTCCTATCATGTTTATTAATGCATACCACATTAAAAGTATGAAGAAATACATATAATAGATTTTAATAAAAGCGCTATACAAATTAATGAATAGAAAAATATGTCTGTACAAATATACATGTTTTTTTAAATATTCTAAAAGTTAACATTACCATTTATGATAGTCACCCTATGATCCCTTTGTGTAATGTCACAAACCGAAGTCAAACAACTACAATACGTGAAATGTTTCATACAGATGGCAAGGCAAAATAAATAACTTTGCCTTTAATGTGATAATATAATTTTGTACTCTGTAACAAATCCTATTATTCAGGTTAGCATTTTGGATTCACGTGTATTATCCTAACAATTTCCAAATCCCAGTACCGTAATGCTTACATATAAATTAACAAATATGTACACACATACAGACATGCATTAAAATGATGTTACAAGAATTAAAAACATATTTATACATAAAAGAGAACTCGTATTAAGAGAAACTGCACTAATATTAAATTAACTTCAAAAATACATAAATGTGATGTCTAATTTACAAATGTAAATAGTTAAACAACTTAAAAATAGATTAGACTGAAAACAAACTACTGAATCCTACAAAACAAGCTGTATACATGTACAATTTACATGTAACTTAAAATGAAAAAATAAAAATGAACATCAGACTTAGTGAACACAAAAAGAAATGCATTGACATTTTCAAATGGTTGACAAGGACAACTATTTTAAAATAGTAAAAACCATGCTAAAACTGTAAGATGATGTTAATCTTTTAAAGATCTGCTCATGTAGGTACACTGTATGTATACGTTTAAAAGACGAGTCCAACTGCAAAATGTACAGACACAAATCTGCCATTGCATAATGTGCAGTTTGTTAGGAAAAATCAGTATAACAAAACAAGATGTAACCTGATCTTTAGGTACATTATGTTATGGTAGATCTGGATCTTGTTGTTTGCAGTTTGAGTCAATTTATATGCGAGTATATATGGTACCGAATTCTTTTCAAAGCTCTCTGATTCTTTGACTAGCTATTCAAGTTTAAGGCAATGTGCAACAATAAGGAATGGTAAATTCAGAACTCGATTAAAAAATATACACACAACATCAGAACCATCTTGGTCTATTCACTTGGCTCTGAACAGTGCTCAAATCTGCAAAACAAATTACAAGTGTGGTATTTATATGTAATGCTGGATAAAATTTTTAAATAGGAAACTAGTTATGAAATAACTACAGACATAAACCTTAATGGAATATACAAATAATTAGAAATTAAAATATATCATACCATTGTTTCACCTTTCATCTTTTGATCAAATTAATTAGTGTTAGGACTAGTTGACCTGGTGTCAGGATAATGTGACTGGGTGGCACAACATGCTACATGTCTGTGTCACGATGCACCACTGCTAAACAACTATAACACTGTCACAATGCAGACATCGTAGCAATATGACTGATTTTTTTTATATAAAACTACGTTAAAAGTCCAAATAACACATACATACACAAATTAATACCTAAATTCACAATCCACAAAAAATATAAATATTTACAGAAAAGATTACATCTATAAAACTTTTACAAAATCTTTTTAGATACTACATGTAAACTGATACACAAGATTGCACATTTCTGCCATTTAGTTTTAGTCCTATCAACTTTAATTAAAATATTTTAGACTTCCATCACAAAGAAGAATTTGTTTTTCATGAAATGGTGAATCAGTCATCATTTTTCCAGCATTGCATGATAATGATAATGTAGTAATAATAATAGACCACTTGCAAAAGGTTGTACTGCACCCTAATATAGAAGGACACTTACAAAATTGTCTTATCATATATTAATAACATTTTCTGTAAAAATTTAGAACTTAATACTCATACAACATATTTACAAGACAAAATAAGTTATAAATTAAAACTTACAAAAACATTTACCACCCAACATACAAAACGTAAAATGCCCATCTCTATCATGTTGGTTAAAAAATTTTTTTTACATTAGTACTCAAGATATCTTGACTGATTTTAATATCATCAGTACAAGCTTTTTAGCCATGGATAATATATTTTGGTCCAGGAATATTTTGCTGAACTTGGATGCTATGACAACCAAAATGGTTCTTGCTCCTGTGGTAACATAATTCCATGGTACATGTTACTACAGTAACAACATAATGCAATTTCTTCACGAGATTGTTCCTTTGTAGGTATCAGGTTTAAGGCAACATTATACCACATCTCGACTTCGGTCTCTTTTACAGGTGCCTGTCTGGACCATTGTAATACACTGCTGCAAAAAAATTACAATGCAGTTTCCTCATGATGTTGCTGCTGTGTAGCCATCAGGTTCATGGAATCACTCTGCCTGCGCTCCGTGTTAACTTCTTCAAATCGAGCCTGTTCACGACACTCATCTCGAACTCGCACTAAGAGGCGCTGTAATTCTCTATTGTTTGGAGCAAGCCTTAGCGCTTCCTTCAGGTCTTCTAAAGCTGAGGAATACTGCCTGTAGTTCAAAAAAGAAAAATTCTTTATTATCCTTTTGAAAAACTAAAGCTAGTAGCAATGTGTGTGTTGCAAAAGGGACACTCTTTATAATGTGCTTGGCAGGGCCTTAACCAGAACTTCTGTAAGAAGCCAAAATCAGGAAAAGTGGGGCCTTAACTCTTATAAATGATGGAATGAGAAGCTGAAGTTTCAGCTCTTTCAAGTTCTCATAAATATCAAAATGAGTAGTAACTCCAGCTGAAATGCAATAGTCCTTAGTAAAGTTATGCTGTCTGAAATAAGTTAGGAAAAGAGGGGCCTTAACTATTGTAAATGATGGGCTGTTAGGAGAATTGGCTATCAGGGCCCATAACTCTTCTAAAGGATAATGTTTAACACTTGTCTCATCAATATAAAGTTGCATGCTATATGTAGTTGAAATCCCAAAAAGTTTAGGTTATGCTGCTGAAACCAAAATCAGGAGGAAAGCCAATCAGGGGCCATAATGCAGGTAAATGACGCTACAGGGTGCAGGAAATCTTTGCAACCAGCATGATTAAAAATAAGAATGCTGGAAATCAAATTCTCACAAGATCTCTACAATCCGAAGCTCTATGCCAAAGTTTGTTGACAGTGAAGTTATTTTGCATAAACAAAGTCAGGGAGATGAACAATCAAGCTGCCTAACTCTTGTAAGACTAAACCCATACTGGGCACATGCAAGTCTATGAGACCATGTTCATACCAAACTACATAAAAACATGTTAGATGGTGTTCAAACCATGATAAAAGCAACATCCTCTTATGAGCTAAAGTTAACTTTCAAGGGCTATAACTCAATCCAAAATTGGGATAACGACACACTGTATGCCCCATACAGCATCAGAATATGTTGAACCATTCTTGAGTTTTGCTGGATACAAGGATCTACTGTAGTGGAGGAGGATTAAGACTTATGGAAAATGGTGGACATAACTCAGCCAAAACTGAACCTGAAGGGCCAAAACCTGTAAAAGGCATGGGCAATTTCTCCTAACAAATGGTGGCAATTATGCATAATGGTTACAGGGCTATGCTGGTCAGAGGCAACATTCCACGTGTAGATATTAAGTTTATTTTCAAGATGGACTGGACAAGACAAAACCATCAAAAGACACATCTGTGGCTACAAGACAATTTACAGACTAAATTACATAGCAATATGGTGAATGGTTCCTGAGCTATACTGGTTACAATGATTGTCTGTTGTGAAGAGGTAATAATGATGGAAATGGGCAATAACTCCATCAAAACTAAACCTGAAACTGTTTAACCTTTACTATGCAGATCTACATGTATTAGTCAATTTGAGTTATGCTGGACAAAAGAAGCATTAAAGGATGTTAGAGATAATTAGTAAAGTCCTATTGCATTTCAATGTAAGGTCCTAATTACAAAGAAAACTTAATATCCACGTGGGGCCCTAACAACAATAGAAAACTGCTTAATTTCAATGCAAGGCACTAATTACAAAGAAAACTACATATTGATGTGAGGCCCTAACAACAATAAAAAATGGTTTATTTCACTACAGGGCTGGATGAATGACAATAGTAAACACCTTAATCTGAATACAGGACCCTAATAATAGAAAACTTTTTAATTTAATTCTGGGACCTAACAACAATAGAAAACTCTTTAATTAAAATATAGGACAATAATAACAGTAGAAATCTTCTCAAATTCAATGCATGAACCTAATACCAACTGAAACTCCCTATTTCATTACCGGACCTAATATAAATAGAAAACCTCTCCATAAGGAATTATCAAGATAATATATAATTTGCTGAAAGTCTATTATAGTGATATATTATATCCTTATATACATTACAAGTCTAAAGTTACACTGATCGTAAAACTCAGAAAGTTTCAAAAGCAAATTTATATAGACAAAAAGTCCATTGTGTATAAATGTTACCATAGACTTATCAGTCACAAGGAGGCATACAAAACTTTCTGGGTGAGACAATGGACAATTACATAATTTTGCTACATGTACTACCGGAATTGGTGAATCAACTTCTAAACTCACAGACCTACCTGTGATCTCTCTTGGCCCTGGCACGAGCATAGAAAGCTTCGAAACATCTTGGCTTCAGCTCCAGGGCCTTGGTAGCAAGTTCTATGGCAGACTCACATTCCTGTGGATTATTTTTTTTTTTTAAAGATAATTTGTACATGGGAACATTTTAAAGTATTGTTTATCTTAAAATCCATTTATCCTATCTTAACTTAAGATGCCATGAACTGAGAATTCATTGAATTCTCAAGCTATGTTATCTGACAAACAAGTTTATCCTTTTTTATGTTGGAAGTGGGAGTGGGGTGGGATGTGCATATAGGATCAAATGGACTATACTGTATACAGCATTGTGGGTAAGATTAATTCTAGAAGTCAATGAGAAATATAAACAACTGCATAACAATATAAAAGAAATGAACATACAGCTTAAGCCAAATTCCTGAGGCTCAAATATTTGGTTAGTTTTCAATTACTCTGAGGTTTTCAAATATCTTGGATAGAATGTATTGCAACTGGTCTTAGGAAGTCATTCAAATGGTTTCGGATAGAATGTATTGCACCAGGATATAGAAGTGATTCAAATTATCTCAAATAGAATGCATTGCACCTGGATATAGAAGTGATTCAAATCATCTCAAATAGAATGTACTGCACCTGGTCTTTGGAAGTTGTCCAATTTGTCTCAGAATGAACTGCCCCAGGACTCAGTCATTAAAATGGTCTCAGAATGAGCTGCATCAAGTCTCAGTTATTAAAATGGTCTCAGAATGAGCTGCATCAAGTCTCAGTTATTAAAATGGTCTCAAAATGAGCTGCATCAAGTCTCAGTTATTAAAATGGTCTCAAAATGAGCTGCATCGAGTCTCAGTTATTAAAATGGTCTCAAAATGAGCTGCATCAAGTCTCAGTTATTAAAATGGTCTCAAAATGAGCTGCATCAAGTCTCAGTTATTAAAATGGTCTCAAAATGAGCTGCATCAAGTCTCAGTTATTAAAATGTTCTCAAAATGAGCTGCATCAAGTCTCAGTTATTAAAATGGTCTCAGAATGAGCTGCATCAAGTCTCAGTTATTAAAACGGTATCAGAATGAGCTGCATCAAGTCTCAGTTATTAAAATGGTCTCAAAATGAGCTGCATCAAGTCTCAAAGTTATTAAATGGTCTCAGAATGAGCTGCATCAAGTCTCAGTTATTAAAATGGTCTCAAAATGAGCTGCATAAAGTCTCAAAGTTATTAAATTGGTCTCAGAATGAGCTGCATCAGAAAAATGGATATGAAAAAGACTCATATAACATATGGTGAACTGTGAACAATGAATGTGTCCTAATCTGTACTGTATAATAAAGTTCCATGCTGGCCATAATATCTATATAATTAATTCATGGACAGACTAAGGTTTACATTGTATGTCTTGGCAGATTGAGGTCTACACTGCATAATACATTAACAAATAGAGGTCAACATTGTATAATGTCATGACAGGTTTAGGTCTACACTACATAATACGTTAACAAATAGAGGTCAACATTGTATAATGTCATGACAGGTTTAGGTCTACACTACATAATACGTTAACAAATAGAGGTCAACATTGTATAATGTCATGACAGGTTTAGGTCTACACTACATAATACATTAACAAATAGAGGTCAACATTGTATAATGTCATGACAGGTTTAGGTTTACACTACATAATGCTTTAGCAAATAGAGGTCAACATTGTATAATGTCATGACAGAATAAAGTCTACATTGCATAAACCGTTTTAAGCATTGTATGCATGACCTTTAAAATTTATTTTTGATACATTTCAGTTTTTACACTGTTACATTTTATATTTTACAAGGTACTAAATATTTACAGTTTTTGGCAAGAATTTATCTTTCTAAATTTTGTTCCATTCATTTTTAAATTTTTTCAAAAGTTTACCTCAAGTTGCCACCATATGGCCACTTTTGTGCCAGGGTGCTGTGCTGTGAAACACCACTACATAATATATACTACATTATAAACCATAATAAGAGATTGTGGTCTACATTGCATTTGGTGATACAAAATTGAGGAAACATTGCCTAATGGGCTACAAGACTGTGGTCTACGTTCTTAATTTGAAATACAAGTAGTTCACAGTTTGTTGCTGGTTTTGTAGGAGTAAAAATGTCAACCTACATTGAGTTTTCTCCGGCACCGCGACAGATTCAGCAAGAGATTTAATTTCAGGTCTTTGAAGGTTCTTGTATCGTCTCCGAGGGTGCTCTCTTGAGGAAATTTCTTTAGAGCATAGTGATACCTCTGGGCTGCTTCTTTGATTCTATTTTTCTGAAATAGAATTAAAGTTTTGATTTCCTCCCCAAACTCGTCAATTCTATTTTTGGGATTTTCATGCATCATATAAGAAATATGGGCTATTCCATCTTAAAAAGAGGAGAGGGAAGAAGCAGAAAATCATTTTCAAATAAACTAAAATCCATCAAATTTTAATTGTTTCCAATCTGCTAAATGTATAAAACTTTGAACAGTTTGGATTACCCTACTTATGAACCATAAATAAACGAGGTGTCTTCCAGTCTTTCCATATACATTCAATTCTGTGAACAGTCCTCAATTTGTCCTAGATGAATCTTTCCCCCATCCCATTCAGCGAGCTAACAAAACTATCCTTTAACCCTGCATATGATGTAGTCTTTATGCCCAAATACCAAATTTGTACGCGGAGAAACCAAAAATTATTCTACCTTTTGCCATACAAATTTGTCCTAAGAAACTGTATAAATCCATGCCCAAAATACTGCAAAATTAACTGTTCCAGAATTTGCACTGTGGTTATGGAAACTGCCAAAATTATATTTGATCTTTGCCAATTCAAAAGGTCATCTCCTTTTTCAGGCTAACTTAAATGAAATGAGAGCCGCCTAATGTGACTAGAGAGAATGATGGTCAAAAGGTCATGACAACCACTGACCAGCTAAAGCCTCCATTTTTACTGCAGAAATTAAAGCCATGTTTACATCTTAGACTCAAATTACAAATTGCATCATCATTTCCGATTCCAGATATAAACTGAAAATCGTGAAGAATATTAAATCAGATATCCAATTAATATCCCGGAATTTACAGTTGATATAAAGAAATGCTTTACTTCATATAATATTATAGAAAGTAATTAAGGCACGTCTCTTTCCTTTAAAATTATTTATTTAAGGCAAACACTTGCAATTATTCATTTGAATGTGTGGTGTGATAATTGACCTTGTACAGAACATTTCCATCCTCCATTAACTTGTTCAGTAGTAAGAGCATCATGTCTGGCTTGCCAGCAGCCACTGCCCACGTTATTTGACCTGTAAAGGAATTTAAGAAACTACTGTATATACCTGCTTATAAGTTGGATCAAACTGCAAACAACATGGATCCTAGTCTGCTGTTGTATAATGCACTGCTTATCAGGTTCTTTGTTGTTTGTACTAATGATTAGTCCTAGCAAACTGCAAAGACTCTGATCTGCTACTGCATTATGTGACAGTAGACACGAGTTTGTGCAATCTGCAATTGGATATAACTTGTACAAGGAAAATATACAGTAGATGGCATTGTAGAAACATCTGGCTAAATTGAAAGGTGTAACATCTGGCTTCATTACAAGGTGGCTACATTGTGAGGTGTTACAGTTGGCAAAATTGCAAGGTGTAATATTTGTCTAAATTGTGAAGTGTAACATTTGGCTAAATTGCAAGGTGTAACATCTGGATAAATTGCAAGGTGTAATATTTATCTATGTAACATTTGGCTAAATTGTGAAGTGTAACATTTGGCTAAATTGCAAGGTGTAACATCTGGCTAAATTGCAAGGTATTTGTCTAAATTGTTAAGTGTAACATTTGGCTAAATTGCAAGGTGTAACATCTGGATAAATTCCAAGGTGTAATATTTATCTAAATTGTGAAGTGTAACATTTGGCTAAATTGCAAGGTGTAACATCTGGCTAAATTGCAAGGTATTTGTCTAAATTGTTAAGTGTAACATTTGGCTAAATTGCAAGGTGTAACATCTGGATAAATTCCAAGGTGTAATATTTATCTAAATTGTGAAGTGTAACATTTGGCTAAATTCCAAGGTGTTACATCTGGCTACATTGTGAGGTGTAATATTTGGCTACAATGTGAGGTGCAACATTTTTCTAAATTGTGACATGTAACATTTGGCTGAATTGCAAGGTGTTACATCTGGCTACATTGTGAGGTGTAACATACAGCAAAACTGAAAGGTTCATGACTGTTGCTTTGCTTTTAATCATCAAACACTTGTGGTTTTTAATAACAAATTCTACATCAATGTTAATATTAAATTAAGTCATGATCCCCTCTTTGATGTAAACTTTAAAAAAAATGGTAGAACCATGCCAACAATAAAATATTAACAGAAAAGTAAAAATATGGGCAGGCCAAATATTAACAGAGTTTAAGAGTTTAAATGCATGTTAACTGAAGAGTAATGTCTAGCACTACAGCCTATAGTCTATATTAATCATAACCAATTTGACAAAATTTTACAATTGTTATTATAACTAGTTAACTACATTCCTAGAGTAAACATCTGTGGTTACTCACCCAGCTTTGCTCCCTTGCGTAGGAAACAGACAACTACTGATGTGTTATGTCTGTCAATGGCCCTGTCTAGAGCTCTCATGCCATTGAAATCAGCATGCTCAATGTTAGCTCCCTTGTCAATCAAGAACTGAACCTAGGAATAAACAATACATTTCTTATACAAGTACTGACTGAAGATGGAGTAAATATGGTACCGTATATACTCACTTGTATGTTGCATAGACCCAGATATGCTACTGCATAATACATCTGCATATCTGGGTCATTTCAATTTGTTAGGAATAATTAGTAGAACAAAGAACATAAACCTCAATCTGCTGGCACATTATGTGACAGTGGAACAGGGTCTATGTTGGACCTAGCATATATATTTGTTTCAGACTCGTGAACCTTATCAAGACCTTTTAATTACAGCAGTCACCTTTATTTCTTCTTCTAAATTAGACCAATTTTCAGTGAGGTGTACTGAAATGTCATTGCACAAGTTCACATTATGCTTAATGACAAAAGTTTGTAAAACATACTCCGACCTTAATTACCTCCAATACAGTTTCAGATATTACATTTCCAAACCTTAAGGCACTCAAAATGTTCTTGCATTATCTTTCAACTTAAAATAAGCTTCCACTTGTTTTGAAATAAAATAAAAAAAATTACATGTGGTGATGGCAATTATCTCTCTTGCCAAGAGATATAATCAAATTAACACCACATGCTGTCCAATTAACACAATTGTTGCCCTTCCTGCTTTTTCTTCAAGAATCGGAATATTCTTCCTTACACTAATATGTAGACTAATTAAATGTTTAAAAGGATTATTGCCCTTTAGTCTTCAAAGTAACAAAAAATACTATAATCAACAGCTTCATCATGCAGGTGTTCTACATGAAAATATGGGCAGTTTAAAGCATCTAAGGTACTTATGTAAAAGACTGGTTCTCTGATCAACATAACTGAATATGAAACCAGGTTCCAGATCAGAAGAGGACAAGCCAGTTTCCAGATTAGGCCACAATAAGTGGATTTGTAAAATGTTTTGCAATTATTCCACAAATTCACAATTTAAGGGTCATTTCAGTCAAACCTGTGCTTAAATCTCAAGGTTGGCAGGTCTGAAATATAAACAGTAGATGTACATTCAATCAATCAAAAATAATTGTTCAATTAATCAATTGTTGTGTATCAATATGTAGTGTGTCAAACAATCCATCTGTAGTAACAATTCATTCTGTCTATCCATCCAACTATCTACTAATTAATATATCCTTTTTTACTTTGAAATAAGTATGTGTCTGTGATCAGGATTTTTAACATAGCTTTAAAATATTTTTCAGTCACAAGTCATTTGGTAGGTTGTTGTTGTTGTAGGGTTTAACGACATTTTTAAGCACACGATAGGCTTATACATGGTGGCCAGTATTAATGGTGGAGGAAGAACCTGGGAAAACCCCCAGATGGCAAGCTTTCTGACATAACTACATTAGCCGAATCTTAAATCGAACCCACGCAGACCGAGGTGAGATGACAGTGATCCGTAACGGAAAGCACTTTAGACCACTCGGCCACTCGGGGCCCCCATGTGGTAGGTAGCAAAGTTCATTTTACACTTTTTACTGCACATTACTACTCTTCAACCCATCATGGACCTTGGATGAAACCCCCAAAATTAACTCCAACGATCATGGGTCTGTGATCATACCTCAAAATCCTCTCCCCCCCATCAGAGGATCGGGATGAAATCCTCAAATTCTCTCCATCCCATCAGAGGCCTAAGATCACCCCCTCCCCCAATCTCCTCCATTCCAAAATAGTCCTTGGATCAAACCTGCAAATTCTCTCCATCTCATCAGAGGTTTAGAATCACACCCACCCACCCACTTCATTCGAGATGTACTGTCTTTCTGATATGATTACAGTCCAATAAAGAAAAAGAAAAAAGACATTTGAAAAAAATTATGTAATTTAAATGTCTGTACCAAGACTAACATAGCCCTCCCTGGGACACTGGAACAATAATTCCCTCCATCATAAAGATGACTACAAAATGGACAAGTTAACTAAAGTGTTGAGTCGAGTTTTCACCCACTGTTTAAAAATATGATTTAGACAGACAAACTTGATAAGTGGAATAACAATGAAGAAAACTTTCTTTCACTTGTGTAATTATTCCAACAATTCTATAAATTAAAACATGCAAACAACTCCACCCTACCCCCAATCAAGAAATAAATAAAGTGTTTTTGAAAGCTACTAACCACCTGAACATCCCCATGAAAAGCAGCCAGCTGCAGTGGTGTGCGGCCACATCTGTCTGTATGATGCAGGTTGGATCCTCTATCTAGCAGTGACTGAATGATATGCAGGTGCCCCTTAAGGCATCCCCAACATAAGGCTGTCAGTCCCTCCTTGTCAGTTTTATGAAGAGAGGCTCCTAATGGGCCAAAAACAAGAAGCACTTAAATTACACTGGATTTTATTTGTAAAATATGTTTCGAGCTTAAAAATGTATTATCATAATGCAAAAGTGATTTAAGTTTTTTTAAATTCACTTGTAGGGTATTTTTAATATTGCACTTGTAATATACTGTACAAAGTTGCATTATGGGTTGTTTAATAAGTTTTTGTTATCCTAGGAATACTTCTAAAACTAAACAATTAAACCTATTTGTTATTTGAAGACTGGTTTAGATCGAATACATGTTAAATAAAATTGAAGTGAAATAGA
This sequence comes from Unio pictorum, assembly GCA_030141615.1. Classification (NCBI taxonomy): domain Eukaryota; kingdom Metazoa; phylum Mollusca; class Bivalvia; order Unionida; family Unionidae; genus Unio; species Unio pictorum. The sequence continues at coordinate 2,095,874 of JARLTB010000312.1, forward strand.
CTGATCATTATTGGGATTTTTACTAATTAGAAACAGAGAGAAGATGAAGTTTTTTATTTTAAAAAAATATTTTCAGTTTCTAATTTGATATTTTGTTCACCTCTTGCAAACAGCATTTCAAGCACTCCGATGTGCCCCTTGTATGCAGCTATCATGAGAGGTGTGCGGCCATGTTTGTCTGTCTGTTCAATTGAAGTGCCAAGTCCAAGAAGCATGTCCAAGATTTCCCATTTTCCCATCTCTACAGCACACAGCAGTGGAGTAAATGATTTCAGGTTGGGAAAGTTGATGTTGGCACCCTGGTCCAGTAGGAAGTGAACCATTTCCTTTCGTCCATTCAAACATGCAGCTGTCAGGGCTTTAGATAAGTAAAATAACTTGTAACAAGAGTATGATGAACAATGCACTTTACACCCACCCCATTTTTAGTAGTCCTCTGTCTAGCCACTAGTAGGTAATGGACTCTGGAGATTACTGATCATTGGACCTCAATGACCCTGATTTTGACGATTTGACATTCACAACTGTGACCTTTGATCTTTAGGCCCAAGAATTTATAGGTTTCTTTGTCATTCAGGGTTCAAGCTACTCACAAAGCCTCATCATGGAATACAGAGCTCAAGAACTAGAACAAATGTTATTCTTCAAACCCAATTTTTCATTCAGTCACAATGACCCTGAGCTGTGGTCATTTGACATCAAGGTTCTTCCATACCTTACATGCACTTCCACCACAAACATTGCTAATGTACAGAACTTTTTTCTTTCTCACTCACTGATCTTGACTTCAGACCTTAAAGATGCCAAAATCAAAGACTCATGTAATTCATCCATAACTGTTAAAAAAGTGCATGCTCATAAATTAAAATTGTATGTAGAAACCATTTTTCGTTCTATCAGTGACCTTGGCCTTTGAACCCAAAATCAATAAACATCTTTATCATAATGTGCAAGCCATTATGTCTGGTCCAGGTCTATGATGCAGAACTAGTTATTGTGCAAACAATTTTTCTTCTATCAGTCAATGACTTTAATCCTTGACCATCTATTTGTGAGGAAACCAGCTGCCTTCCTTCAAATACAGTGACATAACCTTTGACCCCTAAACCAATAGGCATCTTCCTCATGCTATGTGAAAGCCATCCACAATGAATGACTGACAACTGTAGATGGTGGACAGACATAATAATATGCCATGCCATGGAAACAGACGGTGGACAGACATGATAATATGCCATGCCATGGAAATAGATAGTGGACAGACGTGATAATATGCCATGCCATGGAAATAGATTGTGGACAGACATGATAATATGCCATGCCATGGAAATGGATGGTGGACAGACATGATATGTCATGCCTTGGAAATCAATGATGGACAGGCATGATTATATACATGCCATAAAAATTGTTGTTCAAATGATTTGCTCTTCACTAAATACAAACGTTTGTAAAGCAGGAACATGGTATGTCATACTGTTATAAGCCTGTATTCAAACACATGTCTTACCAGAATCAACGTGTTCAAATGTCCAGAGTCATGCATTGATGTGAGACTTCATTTCAACAATTTTCAATCTTACACAGTTGAAGGACCATAAGTTCAGAAACAATTCTTCTGTACAAAATGCCAGTTGATTTAAAGACATTAAGCTAAGCAAAAGTCCTGTATAAATGCCAGTTTAAATGATTTCAAATTTTAAATAAATAAATTAATATATATGTTCTAAAATAAAGTTCTTTCTTAAAACGTGAATGTCATGGCTGAATCATGGCATCCAATTTTCCACCTTATATGTATCTTGATCTCCTCAACTATTCAAAATGTATCTGCCAAGATGACAAATAAAGAGATTAAAGTTTTCAAAATGTATAGATTACAAATCATTATATTTATTTTTGCATAACAAAGATCAATTTTCATCTAGTATGGGGGCAGTTTTAATCCTATTACATAAATTGGTACACATTATATTATTACCATATACTGGATTACTTCCCCTCTCTCCACTTTACATACATTTTATATCATTTGTAATATGGTGTAAGTAGTTAGACATACATTTCATATCATCTGTAATATGGTGCAAGTAGTTAGACATACATTTTATATCATTTGTAATATGGTGTAAGTAGTTAGAGCTTTCCACTGGTATGGACCCTAACTGCCATCTTAAAACAAAGGTCACATGTACTACTAAATTTAAGTACTAATATCAGTACTAATTAAGTACTAATATCAGTACTAATTAAGTACTAATTAAGTACTAAATTAAGTACTAATTTAAGTACTAATTACACATAAACTGCACATTCCACAGAGTCCAGGCAATAATCACTTAAACACACTGTATATCTCTGGAAGGTAGTTATTTAAAATAATATATATGCCAGGCTACTGTGATTTTTAAAAATTCTAAATTGCATCTTTACATGACAACTTCGTGTAAAAAGTGTCATCCCTGGGTCCCAGGTAAATTTTACACGTACACCAATAACAGTGAGTTCCAATCACAACGAGAGAATGCTTGAGGAGTATGCATGCTACAGAAGAGAAATGCCCAATACTTACGAGATTCTCCAAGTAATGTGTCGATAACATTCAGACCAAAACTCTCCGTCTGTCTGCTGTGAAGGAGAGATTCACAAATCTGAAATATAAAAAAATGCACTGCTTTAAAGAACACCAATTTGAAGGGATATAACAACAAATAATGGGTTACTCTGTCTTGACAGATCAGGTGTCATGTCAAATGCTTTTGATGTGGAAAAATAAAAAGCAGAAGCTAACAAAATACGGACACAATACAGATCATCAATGATTCTATTATCAAACAGATTAATACAGAAATATGAAGCACATTAGAGTGTTCATTCCTGAAATAAAACGATCGACCCCATACTCATGCGAGGTCAAAACCAATGGTTTTTTACACAGAAGAAAATTGGTACTGGTCGTGACTATAACCAACTGATCCTACAAAGCTAAAGACAAAATGTGTGTGTGTGTGTGTGTGTGTGTGTATGATTTGTATTTTTAATGTAGCTTTAACAATTTTTCAGTCATATCGTTATGATGTCTGCAGTGTGGCAGTTTATAGTAATGTCTAGCACTGGGGCATCATGTTGCAGACATGTAGCATGATGTCCCACCCAGTCACAAAGTCCGAGTTTCCCCTGACCCTTGCCACCCCATTTCTGATATTTGGACTAGCTGGTTCTAGTGTTGCTGTAGGAAAAGAAATCAAAGACAAATAAAAGTCCTGTAATTTCTTTAGAAAAATAAAATATAAAAAAAACCTGGCATTTTCCATCCTGCTGTGATACAAACAGGTATCTGGTCATTGTTCTTGGAATGTATGTGTTGAAATATAAGTATGCATAATATTTATTTACAAAAATTAAGTGACTTCTATATAACATGTCCAAATTCTATGTACAACAACTTTGGAAATTTGTTGTCGATATCACGACCTCTAATGTCATAGACATGTGGGTTGTGAAATTTGTATAGTCATGTGACTCGGAAGAATGCAAATGGCCAGATCCAGGTCAAATTTCAGCAACGACATATTTTTGTCTTTTCTGTCAGCGGATTAAAGACATGATGAATGCTATGCACACGGTTTTTGAGAAAATAAATCATATTCCTATCGATTTCATGCAGGTATATCTCGATGAAAGGTCATTTAAGTTTGATGGGCCAGCTAGTAAGCAGCTATCCGTTTCAACACCAAATTGTGTCGGCAAATTCGAACTTTTCGATAGTGAATGGACTCTGACCCTACACGTACACCCCAACATAAATGTCCAAATATCAAAAATGGGATGACAAGGGTCAGAGGAAACTCAATACTACTAGTCCCATTATCCTGACACCAGACCGACCAGTCCTAACACCAACCTCTTACTGCTGAATATCAAGCGAGGCAGCTGTAAGAACCATTTTTGTAAGTCTTTGGTATGACTCAATAAGGGATCCAACCCACGACCTCATCTATCTGAGGTGGACTCTAACCACCAGGCCACCAGAGCGGTCAGACAAAATGTAGGTTTTGACTCGATGGTAAATGCATGTAGGCATGAATATCAACCCTTAGTAAGGTTATTGATAAAATGAACGAAAGAAATTAAAAAAAACCACAAAATAGGATATCACATGTAAAATTTATTACATTTGATTTAAATCAGAATAAAATAGTCACTGTCAACTGACCAGGACAATAATGTTTACTGTCCAGCTGACCCCGATACACACACAACTTGGCGAGAGGCTGTGTATCAAAATTTGTAGTTACCATTGGCAACTAGACTGACTGAATAACAATCTGGATTCTCATAGACTGAGTTGACTTCAATGACACCATCATAACTAGACCAGGCCTCCAAAGATGCGGCTGTGGTACCAAAGTACAGCTGTCCAAAAAATTAGGGCTGTAGAAAGATGAGTTCCAGCAGTGTATTTCTGGAAATGAATCATATGCAGAACACAGATGAACAGTCAACATCTTGCATGCATATTCCATACCAATTCAGTTTTCTATTTTCAAAACACCCTTTTCATTAGAGAGTGTCATATTCATTTTGAGTAGCTTTTTCTTGGAAAAATTTAGCCTCTGGTGGTTTCCATGTATTTGAATACCTCCTAATATTGATGTTGGGAAACTGAAGTAGCACATGTCATCAGATTTCACATGCAGGCAGGTTCTTATGTGGAGTAGGTCATTTATATTTTTATCTCACCCTGATTCATAAGTGTCCATCAGGAACAATTCACTATTATTTATTTTTCACATGGCTTTTATTATTGTTTTATTGTCATAAAATATGCAATTAGTACATTAAATTTACTTGGTATTGTTACGGCTATTGGATTTAATTAATTAATTTTTTATTGTCAAGTCCAAATTTGTCATTTGGGGTTTGATATTCCTTAGTTGGGAGACTTTTTCTAGAAAATTCAGGTTGACCTAGAATCTAGTTGTAAACAGGCTGACCTTGGCTTGGTTACCTCTTTATCTGACCTTGCTTCAGATTGATAAACGGGTCTTTAATATTATTGGTTAATTTCAAGGACAACTTTTTATTTTTAGTAATTAGTGGCTGAATTTTCTTCTGGTTCATTCTTTCAGTACGTGACTTGGTAAAGGTAGCTTCTTTCTATGACCTTCCAGAATCACAGGATTCCTTTTTGTTTACGAGGGAATTACATATATATAGCTGTGTTTTGGAAGCTAACATTAGTAGAATTTTGGGCTTTAAAATTAACAGTTGTGTAATTCATGTTTGAGTGTTAATATTAATTATTTTGTTCTGGACTTTGTGTCAATTCATTGAAGAAAGAGGATTTATTATCTATTTGGAGGAGAAAACATGTGCTCATAATTCATTTGGATGATAATTAAACAAGAACTGCATCACGCGACATTGTCAGCCATTTTGGATTACATCGTCAAGATTCGAACCTGGAACTATTAGAACATTTATTTATCAGGACTCTCGCAATTCCATTAGTGGATTATTTTTTGTGAATTCTATATTGGATTAATGTTGGATTTGATTCTCTAAAACTGTAAGTTTATTTATTTTATGAAAATAATTGTACTTAATAAAATTCATTGTTCAAGTTATACAAGGTTGTTAGTTTTCACTCTTTCTGTGCTGCTTATTCGAGCCTAAGCACATAACAGTATACATGTACCTAATAATCCAAATGTCCAAATAACTGGCTACTCGTTTTTAGCCCCATTTGCTGTAAAATTAGCTGGCATATGACCAACGGGCTGGCAGCAATTTCACATCATGAACCAATGTCTTTTTAGAAAAAGGCCTCAAGCAAAACTTTGTTTCAATCAATTCAGAAGATTGCAAACATAAACAAAAATCTTACTGTATGTGATATATGTAATGGAAGGAATTAATCTGCATGCCTTCTAAGAATAAGGAATGTGGATGGTGCATAGAAAAAAGAAATATCTTACATGTCTGTGCCCCATAGCTGCAGCCACCACCAGACATTGTTGCATAGCTTCCAGCTTAGTAAGCTGTCCCTCATAAACTGGCCAATCATATTGCAGTAGTTGTACCAGAGTATCAAGATGACCATTTACAGTTGTATGAACTGCTGGACACTGACCACTGTTGTCTACATGAGTAAGCTGAAAAAAGTTTAATGAAAAGGTACAATTAAGAATGAACAAGAAATCTCTAAGCAAAACTGTTTTGTAAACATAAAAAATATCTAAATTCACACAAGTTCTAAGTGGGTCTGATATCTATCATTTGTAGAACATTCAATCTCTTTTTATTTTGTGGTTGTTATGACCATAAATTTAATATTGTTTTTGGTTTTGGTTAATTGCGATTTTTCAACACAAGATGGTGGCTAGTATATGTAGTAGCAGAAGACAACCTTGAAAATCCCAGCAATTAGCCACTGAACCTCAGTCAGGAAGCTTTATCACATACCAACAGGGGCTGAGCCAAATCAATGAAGACAATGGAGAGATGGCAGTTATCATAAACAGTGATCACTTTAGACCATTCTGCAACCTGCAACCAAACCCCATGTTATCTAATTATCAATGAATACAATTTATAGAAAAGTGATATCAATGAAATGGTTACTAATCAAAATAGAACTAACATCTGCTTTCCCATGGCATGACCCAGCAAGAGTCCCTTGATGGGCTGACACTCTTCTGGGCCCAAACATTTCCAGGAATTTAAGACCACTTCTTTCTTTCTGATTGGCACCATTTCATTTGAACAAAGTAGACACCATTAAAAGTCTTTTGGTAAAACATCATAATGATTTATGATTTCAGGGGAAGTAGCGAGAACAAGACTTTCAAGATCGCTCTTGAAACGGTCATTACAACTGGCAACATTTACATATAGGACCAACAATGTATGGTAAGTGAAAACCCTATGTTGATACAGCCATCCATTTTTATTTTTTTGGGGGGTGGGTGGTTGTGGTGGCACAAGTGGCTGAGTGGTCTAAAGTGCTCACCATTACAGATCACTGCCATCTCGCCTCTTATCTACTTGGGTTCCAGTCTTGGATTCAGCCAATTTGGGTATGTAAAAATGCTTGCCAGTTTTTCCATTTATACTGGCCACCACGTAAAGCCTATCTTGTGCTGAAAATGGCATTAAATACTACAACAACAACCATCCTTTTGACAAGACAACAATATTTTCAAGATAACCATCACTGACACCTTATGGAGGGTTATTTTCACTTAGGACAGGCAAGACCATAAGAAATCTTTTGATGAAACCTTAGGTCAAAATGACTTTCTATTTGAGCAAAGAAAAAAAAAAATATACCAAGAATTTTTAAATGACCACAGGCTAGATACAAGATCAGCAGCATTTTAATTTAGAACCATCAGAAAATCCCAAGTCAATACAACATTTTCTTTCGTATTAAGGTTTTTGACATGGCTGCAATTGGTGACCATCAGCACCGTTTTCATTTAGGACCAACTAAACAGCATACAAAGTCTTTTAGCAAAAACCCTCATGTTTTTATTTGACCACCAGAAGCAGTGACAACAATAGACACCATACAAAGTCTTGGAGTGAAAACTTGTGCTGATATGACCAGCCATTCAGGAGAAGTAGTGACAGCAATATTTTAAAAGCTGGTTACTGTGGTGGCATTACTGGATACCATATTGGCATTGTTTTCATTTTCAATATGACTTTCAGTTCAGGAGGGGATGCGATAATAAGATTATCAAGATGGTTGCCATGGCAGCTAGGCTGGACATCAGACTGGCACCATTTTTATATAGAACATACTAGACATCATAATAAGTCTTGACATGATCATCTGTCTTGGAGTAGCAGTAAGAACATTTTCAAGGTGGTGGCCAAATTGGATGACCTTGCAGAACCATTTTCACTTTGGGCTAACAAGACCATGGAATGAATGTGTGTAAAATTTCATTGCAATAATCCAAGAAGTTCAGGAGAAGTAAGGACCCCAAACTTGATCTAACAGACGACAGATGAAAGACCATCCCATGACCAGTAGAGCTAAAAAAAACTAGCAAAGCTGCAAAAACATAAAGGTAGGTAAATGTGACCCACTTATGCCTACCAGTGTAATGTACTCCAGGACTGATATCCCATCAAATTTCATGACTGAACATTGATCACTGTCAGCGAAATTAAGCTAAATGAAAAAATGTGACAATCAGTCAAGCATGAAAAAGAGGTTACTGTGATGTATGAAAAAATGTGACATAATCAGTCAAGCATGAAAAAGAGGTTACTGTGATGTATGAACAGGATAGTTACACCCACTGTTTCCTTACAAATAAATATACTGACCATAGTAATCACTGTAAAATTTGACCACAGTAATCACTGTAAAATTTGACCACGGTAATCACTAAAATTTGACCATAGTAATCACTGGAAAATCTGACCACAGTAATCACTGTAAAATTTGACCACAGTAATCACTGGAAAAAATCTGACCATAGTAATCACTGTAAAATTTGACCATAGTAATCACTGGAAAATTTGACCACAGTAATAACTGGAAAAAATCTGACCATAGTAATCACTGTAAAATTTGACCATAGTAATCACTGGAAAATTTGATCATTTCTATGACCTGTAAGAGCATTATACTTGAGAAAATCATTTATCACCCACCTTGGCTTTCCTTAGGCAAAGCATACGAATGATTTCTGTGTGTCCACAGCTGGCTGCATAGCAGAGTGGGGTCATGCCTGTATCAGAGACATTCTCCACATTTGCGTTGAACTCTAACAGAAGTGACACCATGTCAATGAAATTTTCTTTAGCTGCTAGGCACAGGATGGGGGCATTATTGAGGTAGTTACTGCGTGTGTTGGGATTAGCACCTGACAAAAGGATCAGTCGACTGACCTGGAATGCATATTTTGAGAGAATCTATAACATATATATTATACAAAAAAGAACACTTTAATGAAATAGGAAATTTGTTACCATATATATTTGCTTATCAGACAACTCCAGTGCAAAGGTCAATGACCCAGATAAATTATTCAATTAGAATTGTTGAGATGACCTATAAAAAATGCATAAAAATACATCAAATACCAAGAGCGCAAAACAAATATAAAGGTGAATGTTAATGACCAGTATTGTACAGATAATAATAATAATAATAATAATAATAATAATAATAATAATAATAATAATAATAATAATAATAATAACAATAATATTGCCTGGCAGTATTGCCAACAATAGTGAATAAATTCACTGGGAAAAAAATACATCAGGTATATCAACTTTATAACTTACAAAACCAATGAAATGAAATGTGATGACCTAAAATTAGCATAAATTGCAATAGATTCTCAGATATATATAATCTATATCAAGCTCATTATATTTCTGTTACATCTGTTACATATTTCTGTTACATCTGCTAATATTTCTGTTATACTCATTACCAATTTCTGCTACAGCTGTTACATATTTTAGTTACAGCTGTGACTAAATCCTATTATTTATCTCAACATGGTATAAGTGTGGGACTTAAAAAATGTGCAAAAACTAATGATCAGCCAAGTGTATACAGTTTTGTATCCTAGTCTTTACCGTGAAAAAATATTTGTGCAAAATTTAGTTTTCCCCAGTCAATAGATTTGCAACAAGTTTAATTTATGCTCATGAAAAACTGCTAATAATCTTCAGCGAGAAAATCTAATACTACAGTACCTTCACGTTTGGGGAATACAGGTTCCTCTGGGATATTAAGGACGCACTCAGACTCTCTGAACTTAGTGCCATCCAGAATGCCTGCATATCTCTGGATGAGTATCCCTGTTGTTTGCTGACATTTTTATAGATGTGCGCTTTCAGAATGTGGTGTCCCAGTTCAATTGTTTTGTCTGGGTTCAGTGGCGCCAATACTCGGGATAAGTAAAATGCCATCAGGGCATGGCCGTGCCTGTATACAAGAAGAAAAAAAGATACGAATAATTTGAAAGCTTATAATTCAACCCATCTATAATGGTTTTTTTTTTGTTGCTATTTTAATACGGACTTAGCAACCGAGACTTTCGTACAGCTTGACAAACATGACCCAATGGTTTGACCTTCCCAAAAATTATTTAATAGTGATGTCCACCTAATGACAAAATGGTAAACTTGTATGCATGCATGGTCAATACAGGATAAGAACCAAAACATTCAAACCATGCCCCTGTGATAAATGAACAGACATACCTTATTTTTTGAGTTGACTGAACATTAATGAATATTTACATAAAAAATTAAAACAAAGACAAACCTGGTCACCTAATATTTGGACAGATTAAGCCGTCATGACAAGTCATGTGACCTTGCAAAGGACAAGTCAGATGAACTACATCTGCAAGACAGTGGTCATAAAAACCAAGAAGCATCTTGGGGAAGATCTGTTCACAAATCTGAATGACAACAACAAATCTTTTTATAGTTCAGTACTGTCTGCACCATCTAATTTGGTGATGGTGATGATGGCAAAAAAAAGACTGGTGTTATCCTAGATTTGATACCCATTCCTGGCTGATACAAGTTCTACAGATTTGATACCCACTCCTGACTGATATAAATCCTACAAATTTGATACCCTCTACTGGCAGACATAAATCCTACAGAGTTGATACCCATTCCTGGCTGATACAAGTTCTACAGATTTGATACCCACTTCTGGCTGATATAAATCCTACAAATTTGATACCCTCTACTGGCAGACATAAATCCCACAGAGTTGATACCCATTCCTGGCTGATACAAGTTCTACAGATTTGATACCCACTTCTGGCTGATATAAATCCTACAGATTTGATACCCTCTACTGGCAGACATAAATCCCACAGAGTTGATACCCATTCCTGGCTGATATAAATCCTATAGATTTGATACCCATTCCTGGCTGATATAAATCCTACAGATTTGATACCCTTTTCTGACAGGTATAAATCTCTATCCAATATTATCAAAAGTGGCAATATTATGATACATGTATCAGCTAATGACAATATGGCTAGAAGGGACTACAATCTTTAATGCTGACACCAAAACATTATATTAGTCCTTGAAATAGCTTTACACAATTTCTCATTCAACTCCAATGTATTTTATGCTGACAGTTTGTCAATTAATTCCAATGTCTCAATTAAGCAGACATTAAAAAAGAACTAAAATTTTGATAGCTGTAAAAGATGTGACAGGTTGCAGCAATTAATGTCATTGATAAAACAATATATAACTTATTTGTGGGTGGAAAATGCATTAATTTATTCCGCAATACCTATTACCTAGTACAATTAGAAATATTTAGACATGTAACACATATTATCAAGCACAATTAGATACTTTTAGACAGGTGAATGTTTTTGGTCAAACTGGCTGTATTTACAGCTGACATGCACTTACACATGCAAAACATGGTTAAATCTAATATAAAATAACTGACTAAACATGTTTCCTTGTAGCAATTTATTCCAGAGTTGCACCTTGATTGAGCTGTCAACTTTACAAGGTGACATTATGTACTTTTGTTCACCTGTAATTAAGATTTGTTGAATTTATTGGAATGCTTGAGTCAGAGATTGGAAAATGTTCAGTCAAGGTACAACATTTCAATGGTTTAAATGGTCTATGACTTGTTCATTAACATTCAAGTCTTTTAAACTCAAAGAAATGTCTTTTTTTTAAAAAAAAAAAAAATTATGCCCAGCTTCTTATGATCAATATTTTAACATTTGATTGTTGTATCATATGAAATCTAGCATATGTCAGATATATAACGAATTTGTAATCAAAGATAAAACATTCATTTGACTCAAGAATATGGGTCTAGGTCTATGGTATACGATTTCTTAGCTGCTGTTGGAATACAATGCTGACATAAATCATAGAAACTGTATGTGATTTGATAGTATGACTAGGTTCAGAAACCAGAAACCAAAGTTATGAAACGTTAATATAGTGTTTTGAAGTAAAAGATCATGAGGTATAAAGCACCGTGAAACCTGAATATATTCACAAGCAAACAGAAGATTGATACTGAAGCAACAATCAAATGAGTGATATATATATATATATATATATATATATATATATATATATATATATATATATATATGTACCTATCAGGATATTAGTTGGAAAAGAAATTGTATCACTTGATGCATAATACAAACAAGCTTGGAGGTGCATAACCCACATCCATGAGAAGCTCACCAACAGTAGAAGACTGAAGCCATTTGTGTTTTGTACAGAATATATGCAATAACTGCAGACTGCACAGACCCAGATTGCTTTTTGGCCAAATGTATTAGCAGATTTGGGTCTATACAGTATGTTATGCGTAGTCAGTTCAAGAAAGAAACAGGCTCTGATCTGCTGGTGCATTATGTGAAGCAAGATCAGGGTCTATTTGTTTGTGGTTGGACTGGGCTTGTGAGTGAGTACAAATGGAATATATTTATACAAAATAACACTACTTAAAGTGCATGACAAAACATCAGCACTTTCAAAAGGAAATGTGGTTTTGAATTTGACCCCTAACCAGCTTATTGGCATGGAGTTTTAACATAGTCCCTTTCCTCCTTCGAAAATGCTGATGTACTGTAGCAAAGCCTGAAATATTCTAACATACATTCTTAGTTCAAACATATCAACCATTACTATAAATACCTGTTCTAACTGCTGTCAATTTCACCATTACTATAAATACCTGTTCTAACTGCTGTCAATTTCACCATTACTTTAACACATTAACCACAGGAGGTTTTTTTTTTGCTGTTTTTGCATGAAATGCGAGTAGAAAAGGCATTTGGGGGACTGTTTCTGAATACATCCTAATACATCAACTTCCAAGCAATTTTCCATTAGCCTAATGCCTAGTTGTGTTAAAAACATTGTTTTCCATTGCTTATTTTGCTCCTGCATGAGCAAAAGGGGAAAATTAAGAGTTTTTTTTTTTTTTTTGCTCATCGTTTCGTATAGAGACCACTCTCTTTATTAAAAATGCCCACGTTATCCTAGTTTTTGCACATGTTCACCTGTTTGTTGTGTGCAGTTCAGACTGGACTGCATTAGATCTGAGGCAAAAAATGTCTAAAATCTGGACACAAATTAGATTCCGACCACAAGCAAATTTAGGGTGGAAAAAAAAAACGGGTCCAAAAAAAATGTTTTTTCCTCTGTATTTTGTTGCATATCTAAAATGTCCAGATTATTTGGTATTATTGTAGAGCTAAATATGTCTACCTTTCTATAATACCACCCACTTTCCACTTTAGTGTATAATACATGACCTTGACGCTACAGAGCTTAGCAGTAGGCTACTACCTCCTGCCCAGTAAATGTGGGTTAATGTGTTAAATACCTGTTCTAATCACTGTCAATTTCACCATTACTTTAAATACCTGTTCTAATCACTGTCAATTTCACCATTACTTTAAATACCTGTTCTAATCACTGTCAATTTCACCGTTACTTTAAATACCTGTTCTAACTGATGTTAATTTCACTGTTACTTTAAATACCTGTTCTAATTGATGTTAATTTCACCATTACTTTAAATACTTGTTCTAATTGATGTTAATTTCACCATTACTTTAAATACCTGTTCTAATTGATGTTAATTTCACCATTACTTTAAATACCTGTTCTAATCACTGTCAATTTCACCTTCAGCCTCAAACCTATTTTTTTAATATTTAACTTTATTTTGTCCTCTATTACTCTATTTAATACAAAGCAAATTATATAAAGAAAGATTAAAATATAAATACTGTTGAAATTTGCGTTAAAATGTAAACTTATTTTATTAAGATGAAATTGTATATAAAAAAACAATATTTTTTTTAATTTATTGCAAATTTACAATGCATCTTCTGTGGAGCAACTAGCTTCCTAAATTGCTTTTGATTATTAGCTATTAAGTTGAATAAATCGGTTTTTAGTTGCAAACTTTGCCACCACCCACATCTCACCACATCATTACCTAAATTTCAAAACATTTTTTTTTGAGCACAATAAAAAGTATTTAGCTACAAAAATCAATTCGATTTCTACTTATAATCTTTCTTCTGAGGCAATCAGGAATGAGTTCCAATGCTGTTACTTGGTGGAACCATCAGGTCCATGTGGGTCTGGTATCACTAACCTGGATCACATATCTTAACAGTTGAGCATTTCACCTAGCAAGCTTTGGTAGTACTTAATAGAAACTGTCTCAAAACTTTTACATCAGGTCAATTAACCTATTTTACAACAGTTGCAGAAGAAAAAGAAGATAAATGTGTAATTAGAAGGTGTTTGAATTTGTCAATGATCTTAATGATATACTATTAAGTCTATTGATCAAGATTAACTGAAAGCAGGAGAAATACAGCCTCTAAAGAAGCAACAAGCTCACCAAAGTAGATGCAAGATTTCCATCCTTTTAATACTAGTTTATTGATAAAGTTTGAAGAAAAAAAACAACTAAAAATGAACCAGACTATGTAACATGAAAAGCCAATCAGATGTAAGAGTCCCTCTTTAATAAAACAAGCTCATCCAATCAAATTCAAGATCACCTATTAATATAACAAGCTCAGCCAATAAGTTGCAAGATCACCTCAATAAGATAATAAGCTAAGCAAATCAGATGTAAGAGTCCCTCTTTACTAAACCAAGCTTAACCAATCAGATTCAAGATCACCTATTAATATAACAAGCTCAGCCAATCAGATTCAAGATCACCTATTGATATAACAAGCTCAGCCAATTAGATGCAAGATCACCTCATTAATATAATAAGCAAAGCCAATCAGATGCAAGATCACCTCATGAATATTTATCTTCAGTATGTGTTTCTCATTCACATCAAAAAGCCTAAAGTTTCAGGGCTAACAAAGTAAAAGTACCAAAGTTCTGGGTAAAAAATGTGCGACATTCTCACAATTTCTCTGATATATGCATGCCCATGCTATGCCTTCCCCCCCCCCCCCATAACATTTATATATCACTGCATTTGTATGGGAAAAAATGAACATGCTTTTCGGATGGACTTGCTGCACGATTTTGGGAGTGCAATACATTTTTCTGACAAAAGGAGTTCTTATTTTCCCATACAAATGCAGTATTTTATTTTTTTTATTATATGCTCATTTTCTTATTCCACCTATGGCCTCATTATCTAAATAAAAATGCACTACAATAAACAAAGTAACTGAATTTATGCTGTACTCCAACTAAATTTACATCATCAGTACACAATAACAACATTATTAATGTACACATAACTCTGCCCAGATAAATTTGTACATAGTCGCATGCTAGATGTCACAAAAACAGCACTTTGATATACTTAAAATTGAAATTTTAAGTAAAAAAGTGAATGAATGTGTATTGCAACAACTTTTCCATTTGGACTGGAATAAATAGATTTTGGCATATTTGTCAATTCTACTAATTTTTGCTGATTATGTACTGGATTTATCTATGTCAATTCTGCATGAAGTAACATCTGATTTGTACAGTGAGGAAGCTGTGTTGACTTACCTACAAGTGTGTTTCTGTTCTGTCATTGAATGTTTGGAAGCACAATGTGGGGGAAAATAAACTCTTTCAATTGTAATTATCAAAAAGGCGCTATGGAATATAGTGTTCATTTCATTTTGAGTGCAGTTGGACAATACTTTTCAATTGTTAATATGCAATAATAATAATATTAATAATAATAAAAATAATATTAACTGTTACTTCAGCAAATCGGATTTTGGACACTGCAATATCAGCACACTTATTTAAAATGATAATAATAATATAAATAATGATAATAATAGAAATAATAATAATAATAATAATAATAATAATAATAATAATAATAATAATAATAATAAACTTATTAAAGGACTTTTTTTGAAATAAATCAGCAAAATCTGTTTTCATTTTTCCGAAATGGACAAGTAATGATAGTTAAAGGCAAACATAGGCACAAGTGAAGACAAAGAGAATTCAATCTCCAAATGTTTGTTGATTTTAGATTAAACACCATTTTTGAGAACACAATTGGCTACAGCATAAGTGGTAGGGGAAGAACTTGAGGGGGGGGGGGGGCGGGGAAACCCAGGTAAGAACAAATGACCCATGGAAAGCTATTGGCAAAACTTTCTCGCATACCCACAACAGGCAGAGCAGGAGACTCTAACCAAAACTTGGAATGTATATATAGTTATGACTGTCTCAAATAATGTGAATGATGCTTATAAAAAGTGGCACCAGAACTATGAATTTAAGAACTTGGAGACCTAATTGGGAGAAGCAGTTCTCATGGTTCATAATAGTAGAATCATAAAGTATATTAAAAGCAAATTTTTAGTATGTGTAATGCCGCTGGAAAGAAATTACTTTTACTTGAAACGAAACTACTAAAATACAGCTAAACGCCTTTTACTGTCACAAATTGAATTCTAATTATTTAACTGTTGTTGAAGTTTGTTATTCTATCCAAAAATGACAAGACAATCCCAGAAAACTCAAAATTGGTGTGAAAAATGATGACTGCAAAGAAGCACAGTTCTAAATATAGAAAGAGTGAATATCATAATTAATCTAATGGAGGAAGCATCCTACACTTGATGACCTTGATAACCAGAATGTCATACATTTTTAAATCAAAGAACAGGAAAATGTAAAAACTTTGTTTCTCTCGTATGTGATCTTGTGAAAATTTAACCCCAATATGTAATAAAATAATAACAGTACACCTCTTAAATTTGATTTCTATCCTTTTTAACGTTAGGGACTCTTGAGATAAAAATAAAGCCAGCGACTTCCCGAAATCATCTGGAGACTCCATAGTTCCATGAACAAAGAATAAAGAACTCTGATAAAAAGAAGATTTCCATTGTAACCAGCAATTTGTTTATGGACAATATACTACAGAAGCAAGAATATACCATTAAACTCAGCTGGCCTTACAGCCAGTCAGCTAAAAATCAAATCAGAAACAACTATTTTCAGGAATAAAATATCTGAGTCTGAAGTGATATATGATTCAATTATGAATGCCATGGGACCAAAACAATTGTACATCGTAAAATAATTTCCTTCAAAAACAGAAGAAAAAAATTCCTTCAAAAACAGAAGAAAAAAAATCCAATTTGGACTAAAGCTATTACTTTATTACACCTGCATATTTGTCAAACTCTGGTTCATTACAACTAGATTACCATGTACTTTATATCTAATTTAAAATACGTGTACATTATGCTGGAGTTCATGGCCATCTTTTGTCCCTGCCGATCTCTAAGATATATCTTAAGTGACAGGAAGTCTACAGACTGGTTTTTAAGACTGTTTTCTGGCACAAGGCTAAATGATACAAGTTTTAGCTAGCTGTTGCAATAGTGAGAATGAAAGTGGGCAACCTCACCTTGGATTGAATTCAGCACCTCTGTAGGCCAGGAGAAATAAATTTAAAGTACATGTGCTACATAAAATAAAGTTATTAAAGACGGTATTATTTGTATCATTCTAAATAGTGTTCTAAATTCATGTCCATTATAACTGTCTAAACTCTAAAAATAGTTTTCTGCAACAAGAATACATCACAAAATTAAAAATGACAACTACAAACTGTCACGTCATGAAAATTAATTCATTTCGAGTTGGTAAATACATGCCTGTTTCAAAAAGAAGCATAAATTCAAGAACAAACTGGCCATTTTTGTAAATCACTGTCTGTAAATTGTTTGCAAGGCAATGAGGGTAAATGGGAACAATGTGTTACAAGGTCAATCCCTATAAAACATTTTGCAAAGAAGAATCTAATATATTTCATATGGAGAATCAATTGCAGAAAATTACAGTGACTTCCAATTTGTACAGAATTTTCCACATCTAACTGAAATGGACTTCCAATTTATACAGACATTTACACTAGCTGAAATGGACTTCCAATCTAACTGAAATGGACTTTCAATTTATACAAAAATTTCCACACGTAACTGAAATGGACTTCCAATTTGTACAGAAATTTCCACATGTAACTGAAATGGACTTTCAATTTATACAGAAATTTCCATATGTAACTGAAATGGACTTTCAATTTGCCTACTAAAATAACCAAACCCTCATCTTGTCAAGGATCGTACTTGTAATTTTAGAATTGCTTAAGTAATTTGCATTTCTCAGAAAGCTGCAAAGGTATACTTACAAGACTGGACTAAAATGGACTTTAAAAGGAGCTAAAAGATTGGACTAAAAATGACCACAAGTTGAGCTATTAGACTGGACTAAAATGCTATGAGACTTGATGAACATGGACTTTTAAGTTGAGCTAGACTGGACTAAAATGGACCAAGGTAAACTCCAAGGAAAAACTTAACATGTATATAATGTATGTAATGTAGAAACTTGTAAGTTGAGTCCAACTTCAAAAACTGCACAGACCCAGATCTGCGGACTCAATGGTGTCATGGCTCTGTACCGTCTGCAGTTGGACTCAACTTGTAAATAAGTACATCTGGTACACTCTTAGATGATAAGTCCACTGTAAATAGGATTTCATTACAGGCTGGAAATATAGGTTATGTTTAAACACATCTTAAGAAATATTTTGTACTAAATATGCTGGGCTCAATTTTCTATTAAAGTATTTCACTTTATTATAGACATAGAAATAAAATGGATTAATTCTTTATATAATCAGGATTGTTATATACAAGTACTTACATATATATATATATATATATATATATATATATATATATATACTTCAATGTTGCTTTTAAATTTACACCACATAGTTTAGTTACTGACAGAACAATGAATGATGTATACCTTAAATCACAGAGAAATTTGGGGTTGTCTGATTCATCACGACGAATAAGCCACTCCCTAAAAGCAGGATGAAAGAACATGTATGATCCATCTGTACGTCTGTACAGGAATCCTGACAGAACTTCCAGTCTCTGACAGAAGTCCTCCCATGAAATAAAACGAACTGTGAGTCCTGAATTCACGGCCTGGAATATCTCATCAACTTTCAAGGGATACAATGTTGACAAGCACACTTCCAGAATTGATGAAATTTTTTCAAATGATCTCACACTCGGGAATTTAAGGTTGAACAAAAGAAGGAAAATTTCTGAAAGGGTCACTGGAAGAATTTTATAGTTGATGCTTTTCAAAACAAGCTGGCCTTTTTCAATTAAATCCAACGTCAATTTGCAAAACAAAAAAGAACCTTTGCTAAGACTCTGCAAATGGTTACAGAACTTAGTTTGCATCGCTGTATCAAGTTTATTGTTCAATGCCATATTGTTTCTAATTTTCTCCGTCATTTCTATCCTGTGATTACAGTAATCTAACAAATCCCTGACAATATTTTCATTCCCTGACATCTGATCAATTGTAATCACATGAAACGGAAGTGACTTTGCCACGTCCAACATACTGTTATGCACCGTTACTATCAACTTTAACCACCCAGGAAACTTGCTGATGTGTTTCGACAAGAACGATGCAACAGTATCACCGTAATCCGGTTTATGAAACTCCGCCTCGTTGAGACCATCGATTAAAATAATGCAGCTCTCCGAATCAATCCTTCCACTATCCTTTAACTGTTCTAATGGCTCTAAAACTCCCTTTAGAAAGGAGTTTGATGGATCCTGTATGCATTCTTTGAGACTAAGCACTTGTTGAATTTGTGCATCCTGCATTACGATTTCTCTGTATGCTGCAAGCTGTGGAGCGTGAGCAAGGTATGCCGCCAGACTATGTACAAATTCTGGAACCATACAAGTCAAATTATTGTCTGCTTGGCAATAATGAAAAGCGATGATCTGCGAAGCTAGACTACGAAGAGAATCATAATTGAGGCTCCCAGAAGAACCACTCAAGTGAGGGGAGCCACGGGGATTATTCAGCGTAGAATTTGGACTGTAGTTTACGCCATTGTGGAGCCGTCTGTCAGAGCCACACCGGTGAATGGGACCTGGGTGAAAATAGAAAGAAAACAAACTTGTGAATCGACTGAAATCAATATATTTGACAATAAAATTTAGGAAATGATGAAAAACAAGTAAAATTCTAGGAAGTTTTCTCCTGTGTCTACATTGGCAAGGTCACTAAAAATATGTGACCTTGAGATAGAACTGATAGAACAATAGACTTACTATGGAGAGATGAAAAGTACGAAGCAGGTTTCTATATTTCAGAAGACATTAGTGTAAAAATATGGATAAAGGTAAGAAATTGATTAGTGACCTTGAACATGAAGATATTAATTTGTCATTGAAACATGGAGTGTTTTCAAATAATAAAACATAAGTGAACCTCTGTTCATCCCTAAATCTCATACAGCTTTTAATTTTCAAATCAGATTCAAAAGTAAGCATAAAGTATATACCTGTAACCTTGACCCCAAATCTGTTAATGACAATATATATATATATATATATATATATATATATATATATATATATATATATATATATATATATATATCTGACAAAATGACCAGTTGCTAATTTGATGTATGATGGCGCAGACCCATCATTTGAGTATCCATCCTGACATGCAGTCAAATTAAGCCATGGCAGATCTTGGTATATAGTAGTCCCCCTCTTATGCGGCCACCCCTGCTGCACCAGGAAAGTGGCCTTATAAGACGGGTGGCCGTTCCAGAGGGGGGCTAAATTTATTATGAGAAGTACATGTATATGTAATGTACGTAGTAAGAAAGCTACATACTTCAAAACATTAAATATCTTCGTCTAAATGAAACATTATTCATTACAAGGTTAGTTTTGTTATAATAACAAATTTATTTCAACTGAATATACGTTACTATTTTATCTTTCTTGGCGTAAGTGTGATATGTGAGCGGGAATTGTTGTCATGTACATTGCAAATGGATTCAAAAACGTCATTTACATCTTGGTACATACATAATTATGTTTCCATTTGCTCCATTTTCCCACTGCTGCTGAAAAACCTTCTTATCGGTTATGACTTTGTTTATTCAAATTATTTCAACATAAACTTGTCTTTTTGAGTCTTTCCTACATAAAATTGTTCGGCATCCCATCCAACGTTGTCGAGTAGAATAACAGACGACTTTCTTCTAAAAAAATGTATCCATTAATGTGATGACATTTTAATGTTTGGTAATGTTTTATTCGGTTATTGCTGACTATGCGATTTAATTATGCAGACAAAACTTGTGTCGAGCGTACGAAATACAGTCATCGTAAAGAAGCCATAATGTGTGGTCACGTGATTTTTCCGGTCTTTGTCTGATACCCTGTTGTTTTTTTAAGGTTCTCTGTGTGTGCCAATGTACAAAATCTATTTTTAGCCTATGCTGACCCTGTTGTGATTATAACAATTACGTCTGGTTATCATCATCAAAGAGAAGAACTCGACATAGGTGTTAAACTCCAAACTCTATCATAACATTATTGAGCCCATTTCCTGTAAACATCGACTTTTATAGATAATGATATACTATAAATCTTTAGTCGATACTTTTAACGGCGACTTGACACTCAGAGACGTGTATCTACGATAGAGATAATCAAAATTGCTTACCTTACATCAAGATTTGAATTAATTTTTGGTTCTGGATACATTTGAAGAAACAAAAGTGGCCGTTCATGAGGGGGACATTTTTCATTTTTTTGTACTAAAATGCTGGCCGCTGGTCGCATTAGAGGGGTGGTTGCTCTTGAGGGGTACTTTTGAATACAAACTTGTCTGTGCCAAGGGATTCTGGCCGTAAGAAGCGGGTGGCTGCTGGTCAGGGGGGCCGTTCAAGAGGGGGACAACTGTATACACAAATATGATGAAGTCCATTGTCACTGTTTGTTTGTTTGATTAGGATTTTTAACCTAGCTTTAACAATATTTTCAGTCATATCGCTACGATGTCTGCAGTGAGGCAGTTTATAGTGATGTCTAGCACTGGGGCATACTGCCGCAGACATGTAGCATGTTGTCCCATCCAGTCACATTATCCTGACATCAGGCTGACCAGTCCTAACACTAACTTCTTAATGCTGAGCATCAAGCAAGGCAGCTGTTAGTACCATTTTTGTAAGTCTTTGGTATGACCCGGCCGGGGATCGAACCGATGACCTCCCACTTCTGGGGCAGACGCTCTAACCACTAGGCCACCAGAGCGGTTACCATTGTCACTGACTAAAGTACAAGTTGTATAGATCTAGTAAATGTGTTACAACAAACTTTTTCAGCAGCATGTGTCATTATTTAGAATTTTATAACATAAACCATTAAATGGCGATTATTCAGTTTATTTCATTTGTTCATCAATCAAGATCATTATATAATGCATCCACTACAAAAAAATGATGAGGCAAACAAAGAGATGAGGCAAACAAAGAGATGAGGCAAACAAAGAGATGAGGCAAACAAAGAGATGAGGCAAACAAAGAGATGCAATCCAGTGTAAACTGAATGGAAAGATGTCACATGATGATTCCACAATGAAAGTGTTGTGTATTGAAAATATTTTTTAATGACCAAACATTTTTGTCTGGAAGGTTTGTGATTACAACTAAGGTACAGATCACTAAACGATCATCAATTAACAAATTTTTTTTGTAAAATTCTATTATTATTAAATTCTAAAACAGTTAATATTCTAGTTCAATAAATGCATATACATGACCACAACGACACACTTTACATGCATGTATCATTTATTAACAAAAGTAGAAAGGTTGTATTAAAATATAAATATATATTACCATCCACCAGACCTCCCTTGCCATCTCCAAAACAGCTCTGTCCAACCAACTGTTCTATGATGGCAGTTTTGCCTGAACCAAGTCCACCAGTAATTACAACTCCTCGGGGGTGATCTGAGACTGGTTCACTGTTCAAGGCCTAAAAAGGTAAACAATTATGCAATGGAAATAGTCTTAATGAGACAAAATGAAGAAAATGAAAACAAAAAGTAAATGAACTATTAGAAATGAGTGCATTACAATGGGCCCTGCAACAACAGTTTCCTCTATGGGGTTTTAACAAAGGTATTCTTGTTGTTTTGAAGACCATCTCTCAGGTGGCATAACTTCTCTAAGCCATGATATGGGGAAAATCTAATTCAAGCTTTCAGCAATATAAAGGTGCATAATAAATGTACTTGAAATCAAACATTCCTTTACAAAGTTATGGCATGGAAATCAGTTCGAAGAGTGACCAATCAGGGGCAATATCTCTTCTAAATGATAAAATGGAATCATGGAAATTATTATTCAAGATCTTGTCAAGATAAGCATGTTTGACGGCTTGATTAGTTCTATGTTATAAATATCCATGGGAGATCAAAATCTAAGTGGAATAAAATATTACAGCTCATATATTAAACAGTATACAAGAATACAAGAATGAAGACTTGTACTCTCATAAAAACCTGATTAATCAAGACTCTTCTGTTTCCAACCCTTTCATTGATTAATGAAGTAAACAGGTTAAAAAAAAAATTTTAAATGATAGAAATTGGTTGCCTTGGATTCCATGAATTCAAATATATGCAGTCCCGACAAATAAGGTAACACTTTAAAGATCCAAGTAACTGCTCTGGTGGCCTAGTGGTTAGAGTTTCCACTGCAGGAGCACCAGGTCATGGGATCGATCCCTGGCCGAGTCATACCAAAGACTTAAAAAAATGGTACTAACAACTGCCTCGATTGGCGCTCAGCATTAAGAGTTTAGTGTTACGACTGGTCGGCCTGGTGTTAGGATAATGTGACTGGGTGGGACATCATGCTACATGCCTGCGCCATGATGCCCCAGTGCTAGACATCACTATAAACTGCCTCACTGCAGACATCGTAGCAATATTATTTAAAAGTTGTTAAAGCTACGTTAAAAATCCTAATCAAACAAACAAACCATTTCAATGTCCTTGAAGATCCACTCTCTTCCTATAAACATGGCTGAACCTTCCTGGTGGGGGACTTCAAAACTGATTGGAGTGAGATGAAGTTGGGGTGGTCGAATAGGGGTTATCTTTGCTGAAAAAAAAAAAAAAACTTGTATCCTAAAAGAACTGTTGGGTAAGATCATTGCATCTATAACAAAATCTCTAAAAGATATTTTTTAAAAGTTATCTGTAAATTATTTCTTTTCTTATTCATGTAAAAGGAACATTTAATTACAGTTTCAGAACTCAAACATTTGCATTATAAATGTTGACCGACTGAATACTGCCCTTTGGGAAAAACACTCGAGTTCTTATTCCCTTCAGGAAATACAGTGAATGGTTGGTTTTTACCTTTGGGAAACACACTGAATTCTCCTTACCTGTGGGGAAAGACTCTGAATTTTCACTTGCTGCCCTTGGGGAAAGATCCTGAATGCTTATGCTATACCCTTGGGAAATGAGGAAAAGACTTAAAAGTCATTATGCTTTACCCTTGAGAAAAGACTCTGAATGTTTATGCCTTGCTATTTGGGAAAGACTGAATATTTATACATTGCCCTTGGGGAGAGACTGAATGCTTATGCCTTTATGCCTTGCCCTTGGGGACAGACTTTGAATGATTATGACTTGCACTTGGGAAACACTGAATGCTTATGCCTTGTCCTTGGGTAGAAACTCGGAAAGTGTATGCCTTGCTCCTAAGGAGACTATGAATGCTGAAGCCTTGCCATTGGGGAGAGATTCTGAATGTTTATGCCTTGCCCTTTGGCAGAGACTGAATGCTTATACATTGCCCTTGGGAAGAGGCTTTCAATGCTTATGCATTGCCCTTGAGGAAAGACTCTAAATGCTTATGCCTTGCACTTGGGAAAGACTCTAAACACCTAAAACACTGAAACAAATTCACCTCACCATAATCAGGTAAATGTCTGAACTTACCAAAACTTATTTGATCCTTTAACTGTTCTCACTACCAAATGTTTAAATATTTGACACCATCACTTGGTTTGTTAACCTCTGATGGACTGGCATCTTTTCAGCAGAGGCTTTGCTCATGGGCTCAAAACCCTTCCCTCATGCTCCAGTAAATGTCTGAACTTGACAAACTTTAAAAGATGATTCTTCCATTTTTCTATACACAATCTTTGAACTTCAAACACAATGTGTCAACTCACCTTTACTGTCAGAGGCATATCCAATAGTAGCTCGTGTTGATTTGTTAAAGGAGTGTTTTCGGTGAACAAATAATCCGAGTTCCTCTATTGCTCCTGGTGCTGAGGCTAATGGAAATAAGAAATAAGTCAGATGAAGCGAGAAAAAGAAAAAAGATCATTTTTCTCATGCTGCATAAGTGAAGTTTTGAAAACTATATCAACTATATAACTATTTCACTGGGTATTCTTGAATGGATCCATATAGGATAGAACTAAATGTTTTCAGCTTTTGATATAAAATAAGAAGAAAAAAAGAAGAATAAAAAATGATGTATTAATTCAGTACAAGCAATTCTAACATAACAGCCTATTACAAGCCTGCCCCATGGTGAACAGTCCTCTATGTGAAGAACTAAAATTTTGGCACAGACACCTTTTTAATTCTTTCAAGGTGACAGTGACCTTAGCACTTTTGAACCCCCACTGTCCTTGCTGATTTATTCTTAGCAATAATCAGTGTTCAGCCATTTGATACAAAACTATCATCTTCATTACCATACAAAACTATCATCTTCATTACCATACAAAACTATCATCTTCATTACCATACAAAACTATCATCTTCATTACCATACAAAACTATCATCTATCATCAGCTTTATTTTAAACCATTTTGAAGGGAAAAAAAGTCTCAATGTACATGTCTGTATACAATATTGGGTAGCTCTCTTTTCCACTCCATCTTTAAGAATGTAAGGCATGGTTTGGTTTGACTGGGTTTGATGCTTTATGGCACATGAACACAAGGAGGTTATTTAGTATTGCAGCAATTGGAGTAAAGTGCCTTGCCCAAATACATGTACATGCCAGGCTGGTCTGTTGGTGGGATTTAAACCTGCAACATTTTGGTCATGAATCTAACACTGAGACACTGCAAGGTATTAAAGCTATTTCTTGAATTCCCAATACTAATTGAATGGCAGGTATATACACTAATTAAACGGCATGGCTATACACTAATTAAATTTCATGTATATACACTAATTAAACAGCATGTATATATACTAATTAAATGGCATGGCTATACACTAATTAAATGGCATGGCTATACACTAATTAAATGGCATGTATATACACCAATTAAATAGCATGTATATACACTAATTAAATGGCATGTATATACACTAATTAAATGGCATGGCTATACACTAATTAAATGGCATGTATATACACTAATCACAACATTGTAATAAAGTTCATGCTTCACAGATTTTCAGACATCAATTAAGAAATGTGATGTCAATCTAGTATATGGCACACACCACTGATTGTTATATAAATGGATGGAAAACTGCAAATTACAGAAATCTGACCTTTTCAAAGCCAAGGAGCTACTTTCATTTGCTACACAACAGAGGATGCCACATTTTGCCGAGCATGGGCAAATTTGTCACATGTTTGATTCACATACCGAATGATATTATCCACACAACATGATCATCCGAACGTATGGTACAACTTTATGGATAACGGTTTAGGTAAATGATCATCTAGACAGATTTCATGATGCTTGATGCTGAACACTTGGATGTAACGTGGTGTGATGGATATATTTTGATGTGTTTGATTTGTGCTTATACACAAATTAGCAATAGTCTTGTTTTAACCATTTAAACACAGTATGTCAGTACATATCTGTTGTATATTGTTCGATATTATGGATATTTAAAGAGTTTAATTCACAAAAGAAAGAAAAAACTATCGATATGCAAACTTTTGACAGGAAGATCTATGACATGTCATAAAACTACCAAGATTTACAGCGCTTAGAAAAAGTAAAACCATGGTATTTCAAAGTTAATCTCTTACTGCAAAAGCACTTTCTAAAAGGCTCTCATTTTAACAGTTCCTACATCTTATTTCGTATATGACGCAACTCGTCGTAAGATAGTCTCATTATAAAACTATATGCTCTAAGCCTTCTGTAGACAACATTATAATGTGGGACTACTGTAATGGGCCATTTATCTACAACAATGATGATTTAAAGTTTTTTTTTAATATAGTGTGGCAAATATCAAATATTACTTGATACGTGTGATACAAATATTTCGTAGTGTTAAAAAGTTGAATTACTGGTGCAATTTACTGGGTATATTTTAGGGCTTATCAAGGTTTGTCTCTGAATGACACTGTTTGTTAAGGGGTAATTTCTTTGGGTTATGTTCAATTTTGGTGTTAATTATTTCTCTGTTCCACTAATTGAGCAAAATCTATTCAACACTACCAAACGTACGTGTCTCACAGTGTATTATGAACAAAAATACTGCCTTGTTTCTTTAAGTAAAAATATGCAGAAACTTACTAGTAATGGAATGGGGTCGTTGGGTGGTGGTTTGTGGACTGTTGCTATGCCCTGTACTGCCACTAGCTATCGACATCATACTCTCTGCACTTGGATCACGGCTCGGAAACAATGAACCAAACATGGTTGTCATCAAGGGCATTGCCCGATCACTACCTGATGAAACGGTCAATGTTGACATTGGACTTGCATCAGAAATGCTTCTATCTGGAGTCGCTTCTCCGCTAGTCTCAATTGATGATAAATAATGGTAATCATCGGCTGGGTTTTTTAGCTCATTGGTATTTGAAAATTGTTCATTACTGCTTGAGGACCTGTCACCTAGCAACACATTAAGTCTCCTTATCAAGTCATTCTGAGCCACATCTGGTGGAGGAGGCGGGGGACTGTCTTTTCCATCTGTAAGAAAAGAACTATGCACACTCAAGTTTATTCTTTGAAAGTTTCAAACAACTACCATTACACATTCAGACAACTACCATTACACATTCAGACATCTACCATTACACATTCAGACATCTACCATTACACATTCAGACAACTACCATTACACATTCAGACATCTACCATTACACATTCAAACAACTACCACTACACATTCAGACATCTACCATTACACATTCAGACATCTACCACTACACATTCAGACATCTACCATTACACATTCAAACATCTACCATTACACATTCAAACAACTACCATTACACATTCAAACAACTACCATTACACATTCAAGCATCTACCATTACACATTCAAACAACTACCACTACACATTCAGACATCTACCATTACACATTCAGACAACTACCATTACACATAATACTTCCTTCTCTTCCTCAACAGCACCATTTTTAAAAATCAATCTTTTCCCCCAACTTTTTAAATTACCACCACACCCTCAACCTTCTGAAATTCTCATTGAAAGTCTTTCCAAAATTAAATTTTATCCTCATGACAAGAAGAATATAAAATAAATCCAATTCTTTTTCTTCATCACTGGTGAATAATATCAATAAAACTCTTAAATTAAATATTTACTTCTTATAATTTTTTTAAACAACTTTGACCTTAGTCATGTTTTGATTAACCTGTTGGACTGTGTTAAAAGTAGCAATAAAAAGTAATATTTGTAGGATGTTCCATCTGTGGACATAGAATCTATGACATGGGGTGCAATTCAGCAAAATAAGAAAAGCTAACATTTGTAAGTAGTAAGATAAAGGAGAGATTATGTTAACAAAATATTATAAATTAATATTTTATTAAGCTTTTCATTTATAAACCCAGCAATAAACTGAAAATTTTTTAAAATTAAAACGTAAATACAGTCGACTCCACTTAACTGCACACGCCGGATAACTGCATGTAGTCACGCTGGTCCCGTTTTATCCCCAATGCTTTTCAATGGGAACAAACTTCAGATAACTGCACACTCCGGATAATAGCACGATAAATTTCTGCCCGTGACACATTATTCAATACAATTTTACTCCGGTTAACTGCACAATGTATATTCATGATCCGTTATTGCCAGTCCACTGCTGTAGCGCTTCAAATAGTCGACAATTAAGATGGCAAATGCAACATTGTAAATGACTGACGTGTAATGGACGCCTTAGGTAGTATATACATGTATTTCTGCGCCCACAAGGGAGCAATAGTGTGGTAAAATCATAGTACAGCATGGGAAACATTGCTCTAAACTGTTCGGGTTTGAATGGATGGTCGGAAAGATGGAAAATGTGCAACGGAATTCAGTTTAAACGACAACACGGCGAAAAACAGTATGCAGATGACTTTGGAGCTGAACGCTTTTTCTTTTCAGAGATGACCCATCAATGTCTGACAGCAGTTTTCGAACAACAAGCGATCTATATAATTTCTTGAAATTTGCTATAATTCCTTGATTCATTGGATGAATCAGTGAAATTGGGTCCGGAGGAAGGAAAAACAAACTTAACATTTAAGTAAAAGTTGAAAGAATGGATTCTAATCATTGTTTATATTTATTCTTCACATATATTCGTGCAGTGCTGATTTAAAGCTGTACTGTACCGTACTTCGGTTAACTGCACACTCCAGTTAACTGCACAGTCTTGTGACGGGCCCGAGGGTGTGCAGTTAACCGGAGTCGACTGTATGTGTAAAATTTTGTCCAATCTGATTTTACAGTATTTATGCACAAGGCATGATGGTAATGCACTTGTTTTGCAGTGTTGTGTACCCAGATTCAATCCACAGTTTAAGCATATGGAAGGGAATTCATAAATCCAGAAAATCGCAAGTTACTGGCATCAATGAGTTTGATAAGGCAAATAAATATGCTTTGACCTGATGGTCTCAATATGTTCCTTCAACATATCAAACCTGTTATTTCTGCAGACTTGGAGGAACAAAATCTATGTAGCAATGTTAATTTCCAATAGTCCCTAACACCACCTTAATCCCTAACACCACCTTAATCCCTAACATCATCTTAATCCCTAATACCACCTTAATCCCTAACACCACCTTAATCCCTAACACCACCTTAATCCCTAACATCATCTTAATCCCTAACACCACCTTAATCCCTAACATCACCTTAATCTCAAATGCCCCCTTTACAGATCACTGCCATCTCACCACTGTGAGTCTTGGGTTTGGCCAATGCGGATACCAGTATGTGAGAAATCTTGCCAGTAGTTTCTTGTGTGTCGGTGGATCTTTCAAGGGTTTTCCCCGTGTTCTTCCTCCACAATTTATACTGGCCACCATATATAGACTATCTTGTGCCGAAAAATGGTGTTGAACCCTATAACAACAACAATCCCAAATCTGAGCTGATAAAAGAACATTGTACAAACTATTAGAATGTGTAACAGAAAATTTAAAATAAAATTAAAATTTAAGAACACCTACTCTGACCAACATTACCCTCAAGTTCTTCCTGATCCAACTCAGCCAGTTCATCTAATTCATCATTAGGGGCCAAAGGTGCACTGGCCCCACTACTGTAGTACAAGGACCCAAGGCCTGAGTCACTGCTGTAATAATGCTGGGTTGCAAGGCCTGGCTGGAAACCTTTTGGGGGTGGAGGTACAGGAGGTGGAACTGATGATACAGCATTTCTTGGTTTAGCTGGAACTATTGGGGGCTGCTGCATTCTTGATCCTGAAGAAAATACAACACAAAATGAGGTTAGTAGTTTTGTTTGTTTTTTATGGTTTAACGCCATTTTTCAGCACAATATAGGCTATACATGGCGGTCAATATTAATGGTAGAGGAAGAACCCGGAAAACCCCTAGAAAGAACCACTGACCCACGAGAAGCTACTGGCAAGCTTTCTCACATAACTACATTAGCCGAATCTTAGACTCAAACTCACACAGACAGAGGTGTGATGGCAGTGATCTGTAACGGACAGCGCTTTAGATCACTTGGCCACTCGGGGCCCCTTGAGGTTGGTAGTATGCTTTATCAATTCATGGGCCTGAAATAGAAGTCTCTCTCTATCTTACTCTCACGAAACTCAAGCTATACTCTCAGATGGCATGCTTATGTGATTCCAAGAGATGTACAGGAAACAACAGTCTCAATAAATGACTTTAATGTGATTCCAAGCGATTTACATGAAACAACAGTCTCACTAAATGACTTTAATGTGATTCCAAGAGATGTACAGTCGGCTCCACTTAAATGCATATTGTTTAATTGCATAGATTGCTTAAGTGCATAGAAAAAGTATGGTCCCATTTCTCTGTCATGAATATGCATGAATTCTGCTTAAATGCATACTCCATTTATATGCATAGCTTGGGTCCAGTCACGAGGCTATGCATATAAGTGGAATTGACTGTACATGAAACAAGTCTCAATAATTGACTTTAATGTGATTCCAAGAGATGTACATGAAACAAGTCTCAATAAATGACTTTAATGTGATTCCAAGAGATGTACATGAAACAAGTCTCAATAAATGACTTTAATGTGATTTCAAGAGTTGTACATGAAATATGTGTCTCACTAAATGACTTTAATGTGATTTCAAGAGATGTGCAGGAAACAAGTGTCTCATTAAATAACTTTAATGTGATTCCAAGAGATGTACATAAAGCTAATATTACTCATACTTTTATGTGACTCCATAAGATGTCAACCGTGCTATTCTCCCATCAGGTGTAACTCCATAAAATGAACATCAAGCTCAGACTCTGGTGTGACTCTAAGATATGCATTCCAAAGTCTCACTCTAAGTCACTCTCATGTGATTCCAAAAATTGAATACAAAGCTAGTTTTAATCACTCTCATGTGATTCCAAAAACTAAATACAAAGTTAGTTTTAATCACTCTCACGTGATTCCAAAAATTGAATACAAAGCTAGTTTTAATCACTCTCATGTGACTCCAAAAATTGAATACAAAGCTAATTTTAATTTCTCTCATGTGATGACAACAATTGAACACAAAGCAAGTTTTAGTTTCTCTCATGTGACTCTAAAAATTGCATACAAAGCTAGTTTGAATCACTCTCATGTATGTGACTCCAAAAATTGAATACAAAGCTAGTTTTAATCAGTCATTTAACTCCAAAAACTGAATACAACACTAGTCTTAACTCACTCTCATGTGACTCCAAAAATTGAATACAATGCTAATTTTAATCACTCTCATATGATTCCAAAATTTGAATACAAAGCTAGTTTTAGATCTTCTCAATCAAACTCTCATATCACTGCACTCATCTGCACTCATGTACACCAAGCTAATCACTCACTGGGATTCTTGTACCTTCAAGAGCTGTACACTAAGCTTGAGTCTCATTCCATCCGACTCCTGTGTCTCCAAGGAAAAATAAGACTGTAAAATAGCTATCTCCTTGAAGCCAAAACACAAACTACACACTATGTATATACAATATACAACACTAGTAATTACCCACAGTAGTATAGCCACTGAATAAATGTCATGTCAATCAGGTCTCTTGGAACACACTAATGTCATGTCAATCAGGTCTCCTGACACACACAAACATCTGTCACATAAATAATCCCCCAACAAAAACCAGAATTATGTATGTCATGCTAATTTAAATCCACTGATGATTAGGTCCAATCTTAAGACATTTTTCTTGTGGGGAATATAACTTAATGTTTACCCCCAACAATATCACGCTCATTGGAGCATATTGATAGTGTAACTTTATGGATAGTGGTACATGTACTTGGCTTTGTGTTATTTGGTTTTGTGTTATTTGGCTTTGTGTTATTTGGCTGTGTGTCCAGCAGGGTCTGCCTGTGTTTAGCACTCCAATGAATACAGGTGTAGGGACTATATCTTGACAGATGTGCAATTTATGCTCATCCTGACAGTAATATTGTTTTAAACATTCTAGTAAACAACCTCTGCTGTCATCCTATTACAGTTCTGTTGTCTTATATTTTAGGTATTTACAGAAATTAATCCACAAAAAATAAATACCTATAAATATGTAACCTCTGAGAGATGCAAATCAACAAATACATGTATATGTACCCATGAAAAGATCATATTTGTTTTTTTTTTTAATTATACAAAACCATGAAAATTGTTACCCACAAAAATAAATGGAACAGCAGTATACTGAGTGATTCTTTCAGCATGTGACACTGTAGAAATCACCAACTAAGCTCTGGTAATTTTCATTTTTAAAAATACCAACATTATTCAGAAAAAAAAGTTTAGACAAATTAAAGCTTTTCCCATTCATCACACATTATTAATTACTGGTAGCTGCATGATGTTATTGACTAATTTTCACCTGCAAAGTCAGGTTCTTCGCTTGGCACCGCATGATATAATACACTTCAAAATAAATCCTACTTGTTAGTAAATAGATATTAATAATTCCTGATCAGAGACTGATTGTAAGGTTAAAGATTAACTTTACCATATATACTCACTAATAAGTCAATTCAAACTGAAAACTACTAAAGTTATTGCTCTGTCATAGCATAATGCACCTGCAGATCAGGGTCTGTGCTGTTTGTTCTACACAATACTCCTAGCAAACTGCAGACTCAGATCTGTTGGCGCATTATCTGATGGCGGAGCTGGGTCTATGCAGTTTAAGTTGGTCTCGTCTTATAAGCAAGTATAGATGGTATTATAGCCCTGTAAACGACAACCATGACTTGTACATCCTTAAAAAAGATGTCAAAATAATGAGGGACTTTTACAGTTTGTACATGGATGGCTATATGCAATTGTTTTTATGAACACAGGTGCTGAAAATTCCTCCAGCCCAAGGTCCAGACCTACATTTTTCACCCTTCACAGCAGTCATGTTGACATGGAATCCATTCATCCATAATCTAATGTATATAGCACAAAAGTGTCATGGCACTTAACTGTATCTGTACCCCACCCCGTTAACATTGTACCCCTGACTGGCTAACAAAACATTGTACTAAGATTGGTTTATCAAGTATGACAATACAGGGTGATGTGATGGCAGATCAGGGTCTATGTTCTTTGAAGCTGGATCCAATTATTATGGGAGAATATATATGGTAGAAAGTCACAAATGCTGATTAGTTAGGAGCCTGATGATTGTGAAAATTCCAACTTTGCATGTAACACTTTGTTTAACCAGCATATTTATTTTCACTACAAAAATATCGGATAAAATGTGTGCTTAATTTTGGTTTGTTCTGAAATCCACATTGTTCAGTATATGTAAATATGATTCCTATTGTCAAGAATATGTAAATATGATCCACATTGTACAGTATGTGTAACTATGATCCACATTGTACAGTATGTGTAAATATGATCCACATTGTACAGTATCTGTAAATATGATCCACATTGTACAGTATGTCATTGTTATTGCTATAGGGTTTAACACCTTTTTCTTCTTCAGCACATGATAGACTCAAGTCTCGGATTCGGCCAATGTGGATATGTGAGAAAGCTTGCCAGTAGCTTCTCGTTGGTCGATGGTACATTCCGGGAGTTATCCTGGGTTCTTCTTCCAACGAGAAGCTACTGACAAGCTTTCTCACATATCAACATTGACCGAATCCGAGACTTGAACCCAGCTCTGGGCCCCCCATTGTACAGTATGTAAATTAGATCCACCTTGTATAGTATGTAAATATGATTCACATTGTACAGTATGTAAATACGATCCACATTGTACAGAATGTAAATATGATTCACATTGTATAGTATGTAAATATGATCCACATTGTAGAGTATGTAAATATGATCCACCTTGAATAGTATGCAAATATGATCCACATTGTATAGAAGGTACATATGATCCACATTGTACAGTATGTAGATATGATCCACATTGTACAGTATGTAAATATGATCCACCTTGAATAGTATGTAAATATGATCCACATTGTACAGTATGTAAATATGATCCACATTGTATAGAAGGTACATATGATCCACATTGTACAGTATGTAGATATGATCTACATTGTACAGTATGTAAATATGATCAACAAAGTTACCATAAATGTTCAAAATATACCCACCAATATCACATTCTAAATATACCCATCAATATCACATTAAAATGTACCCATCAATATCACATTCTAAATATAACCATCAAAATATCACATTCTAAATATATTAATCAATATCACATTCAAAATATACCCATCAATATCACATTAAAATATACCCATCAATATCACATTAAAATATACCCATCAATATCACTTTCTAAATATACCCATCAATATCACATTAAAATATACCCATCAATATCACATTCAAAATATACCCATCAAAATCACATTAAAATATACCCATCAATATCACATTAAAAATATACCCATCAAAATCACATTAAAATATACATATCAAAATCACATTCAACCCGATTGTTGTTTTGTGGTCCAAGATATAGATGTGATATGGATGTGCTTGTAAATCATGATCCATGTTGTTTATAAACAATTACATAGAAAAACTGCACAGACCCAGATCTCTCAGTGCATGATGAACAGTTGTACTCTGATAAGCAAGTTAATATATACAAGCATACTAACTACAGTGACACGCAATTTTGTTATATATCATGTAGTGCCAATTTTCATGGATTTTGAATGTTAATGCAATTTAAAACAAATTAAATATAAAAGGCTCAGCAAGCAAGAACCTGTGTGTGGAGACAATAGCACACCCTTCCCCATCCATGAAATATCCTCCAAATTTTAAATACAGTTGAAAATGTCATTTCTTGCATACCAATGAAAAAATTTTATCCATGAAAATCAACAGAAAATTTTTGTTACAAGGCAGCAAATACTTCTCCCAAGATATGAAATTCTTATAAAATCAATATTCTCAATGAATAAAATGATGCAAATAAATATGAATTGAATCATCATTAGCTGTAATGACTTGAGTAGCCCAATACAACCTACCTTCCACTGCATCCATTATTACTAATGTCCTGTGAACAGGTGAAGTGCAAGGTTATTTGTGATCTCACTATATTTACTTTCATTGATAAACACTACCACTTCATTCCATTACTTTACTCCTGTTTACATCACAGCTAACCCCTCTTTTCATGCCATTGATTAAATTGGGGGTCTAACGGGGGTGGCCATTCAAAGAAATTATATGTAGTTCATAGCATCACAAAGCAACTATACTGATTGCAAATTAGACTATACTGATTGCTAATTAGATTTTGTTAATAAGATTATACTGACTGCTAATTAGACTATATTGATTGCTAATTAGATTATTCTTATTGCTAATTAGAATATTCTGATTGCTAATTAGACTATACTGATTGCTAATTAGATTAATCTGATTGCTAATTAGACTATACTGATTGTTAATTATACTATTCTGATTGCTAATTAGACTAGATTGATTGCTAATTAGACCATACTGATTGCTAACTTGACTATACTGATTGCTAATTAGACTAATCTGATTGCTAATTAGATTATACTGATTGCTAATTAGACTATACTGATTGTTAATTATACTATACTGATTGCTAATTATATTATATTTTATTAATACTGATTATTGACATGCTTTCTGTACTGGTATTTCTCTTCATATTTCTCACTGCTCCATTTCATCAAATCGGGGACCTCATGGACAAAAGTAGAATATTATCAAGTAATAGTCAATACTATTCATTTGAACCTTCCTAATAAGGATACATCAATATATTGAGGATACAGTGGTTTGAAAACCTAATCTGAGGCAAACTAATGATCTCATATGATATGTACAATTCATGATGGTGTAATATGTATCTTGTAATACATACAATTCATGAAAATATATTATGTCATATGTACAATTCATGATGGTGTAATATGTATTTTGTGATACAAATCATGACAATATATTATGACATATGATATGTACAATTCATGATGGTGTAGTATGTATCTTATAATACATATAATTCATGAAAACATTATGTCATGATACATACAAGTCATGATAGTACAATACATGTCATCTCATATGTACAATTCATGGCACTGTATTGTATATCACATGTACAATTTAGGATGCCAATCAGAGGTGTAATACATTGCATCTCATGTAGAATTCATAACTGGTTTGTGTCACGTGATATGTACAATTAATGAAGGTGTAATGTGTCATGTGATATGTACAATTTTTGTGACTGTTTTATGTGTCATATAAGTACAATTCATGAAGGTAAATCCATTAATTAACAGTCATTTAATGTTTCTGCTTTCCATGTCAACTGTTAACATAATACATAAAAATTTATCAGATCAAAAACTTTGATACGTTCTCATATAGAGCGGATCTCAAATGGCTAACGGTTTAATACTGAATTTATGAAACGGCTTGACTGATGTCCAGCTTTTGCGAGCCTTAGAAATTATTTAGATAGAAAGAAGAACAAATAATTTAATTCATTCTGACGTGACAGTGCACCTTTCATTTTTGGTGCATAAAATATAGTCCCAAAAACAGTTGAACAGGTAAAAGAAGATTGCACATTTTTTCAAGCTATAAAATCAAAGAAAAAGCTTCAATAAAAAAAGTAGAACATTTTATAATGGCAAAATCATTTTTCAATGCAATGTGATGCCACATTGATAGATAAACAGTAGGTCTAGAGTACATGTTTACCCTAACATGTTACTTGCAGAACTAAACGTTACATTGTTGCAATTTTTATGTGAAATTGGATTGCTGAATGCAGAAATTCCCACATTTACTGCAATGCATTTGTGACTGGATATTTTCAGTATTTGAAAACCTACAGAAGACGTAAACAAATTTATTTTCGAAT
The DNA here is from genome assembly GCA_030141615.1 of Unio pictorum. Taxonomy (NCBI): domain Eukaryota; kingdom Metazoa; phylum Mollusca; class Bivalvia; order Unionida; family Unionidae; genus Unio; species Unio pictorum. The sequence goes on from JARLTB010000312.1 coordinate 2,133,654, forward strand.
CGGGTTTGCTTCACATATATACTGCATAAAGATGCTGAGGTTGGATAAAGTTCTATCAGTTAGGAGACCCATTTATGTCCAAAATTCTTCTGTAAACAGAGGCAAGTTTATTTACATCTGTAACATTTAAACCACGCTTGTATATACAGTGGATTTTATATCTATGTTACTGATATACCGCTCCCCTCTCCCCACCCCACCATCAAATAAGCAAAAACCTTAGTTTGACTTCTTATTGTTCTCTGATCTTTTTTGAATAAATTTATCTAATGCACTGCATAATATTACATTCATTAACATATTATTTTTATTTTTTATTTTTATTTTTTTAAATATAATTTATTATCCCTGTAATAGGTTGACCACTGGGTTGGGGAGCCATCCCATGGTCACCTTACAATCTAACATTTCTGATAATCTAGGGATAATAAATATAATCTACAGAAAAGGAAAACACACACACACACATACATACATGCATATGGCACACAATCTAGGTGACATTTACATATTATGGTTACCATTGGTAACAATGAATAAGCAATATGACTGGATAACAATGTACTCAACAACCAATGATCATTGTGTTGAACCTTTCAAGGGGTCATTTTATTTATCTCTGTCCAACAATAATGATCAAGGTACAGAGATTTGTTAAATATAGGCAAGCACCTGCAGTTTTCTCAAGGTGCAATGCTAAGCAATAATGTTAGAGCAAAGCTTTATTGCCTAAAAGCCACTTTACAGGTAAGTCTTCTGGACTGAAATGGGGATGTTAATATTTACACAGGTAAACAATTATGACCTAGGTATCAGTGATGCATTAACAACCCCTTTTCCATTTAAATTATATATTTCCACAACTCTGATTATGAAGAATGATCAGCATGATTTTTCTGTTAATCATTTTCATAAAGTATACATGATTTTAACTTGTTCATGGCCTTGTCATGAAAAAGCACACAAGAGTTTGTTATAGATAACTTTACAAAACATTACATATTAGGCTGATTTGTCAATGACAGTGCTGATACAGTTTCTTTCAACAATATTATTTACCTTTGAATGACAATAAAGAAGTTATTTAAATGGATCAAGTTTGATGATATCAAATCTGAATATTCCTTGCATATTTAATCATTTGTGCATAAACATCAATGAAAATTACAAAATTTGCCATTCCTTGATAATTTGCATGAAATTTCCAAAACCCTTGTTAAGAGTCAAGTCACTAAGGTTTCTTGTTCACTGTAAACCCAGACAGTACATTTGGTTGCATTACCATCTGTACTATTGATTTTATGATCATGTACACATATGTAGCAGTATAAAATAATGTTGAGAAGATTTTACTGAAAATATCAAATATATTCCAATTTAATAAAAATCAGATTTCCACAGTCCTGTTCTGACAATTAACAACTGCTTCAAGGTCATGTTCTGGTAACCCATGTTATTACCATAATTGCCAATTTTATCAGCCAGTCAGATAAAGTCTTATATCTTGTGTTTGGGATACAGCAGTACCACCAATGAGCATCAATGTGTGCTCAATGATTTGATTTACATTGAAATTTCTTAAAGCTGCATTTCCGTTGGCTAATTCAAAGGGCACTAGAACATGTTACCTTTCAGCAGCTACAGTCATATCTTATGTAGGACAGTGAAGATCTGATTTTAATCTGATTGAAATATATTCAATAAATACATTTCTTATGAATTAAAACATGTCATAATAAGAAGTAAAGGACAAACATGAAATAAAAATGCAACTTGAGTGAGATATGGAGTGCCCTATGTGTTAACTATGTGCCATTTAACATAACACCACTTGAGTAGTTGTAACCCATTTACATATTTGGAAATTGTGGTGAATAGTGGAACCTAAGCTAGAGGCAAACGGATTAGAAGCAAGCAGCTTGATGATCATGATCATGATCACAAATTTGCATGCTCATATGAAGTGAACTTACATAATCATGAGACTTATTTAAAATTTGTTGACTGACACAGTGATGAAAACAATCCTTACTGACATGCATGCCCTTTGATTTCTGTACATAGATATGTGCTGCCATCCTACACACACTTCATGTTTTGCAAAAGAAAATTACATACTGTGTAATACAGTGATAATGAAACCATATGTAAATTATCATAATCATCATCATCATCATCACACTCATCATCAATACAGAACCAGTCTAAGCACCTCAGTTGTTAAACTGACCTTTATATGGACAATATGATAGTGTCAATACAGATACTGACAAATTACATCAGGTAACATATGAATGTATATACTGATAATGACAAATTACATCAGGCCAACATGTTACATGGTTCATGAAATTGACAATATAAGTACTTTACAACTTTTGACATGGTATGTACAATGTATACCATGAGACCAAAACAAAAATGTAGTACAACCAGGTCCATGAGTCAGAAACAAAATTGATTACATAATTTATCCTGGGCAGATTTATGACCCTATCAAGAGGGACTGAAATTGACAAGAAAGAGTAATAATGATGGCAAAAATACCTAAAATTAACATCAGGTGTGTGTATGATTACCTTTCAAACAGGAAGAGAAAGCAAACTTAGAAAAATAAGGAAGATTTATAGACATAAAGTTCTATGAAATGGTCACATCAACTTCAAGTGGTTACTTGAGGAAAGACGTATAAATTGAACAGGCCTGAATCATGATGTTGACAAATAGGCACAAGATATTTTACAACTGTAAACACCATACACTTTAGACTGTTAATCCTTAATAACATTAATAAATTTACTATAAAAGTTAATACAGAAAAGACCCATACATTTTAAAATGCTTCAAGAATTGAAAAGAGAAAGGAAAAAAAGACCAATAATCAAATGTGTCAAATCTGCATGCACAAGTAAACACACTGTTCTCCCATTCCCCATTTGCTTCATTGTGTCATGAATGAGAAAATAAACAATATATAATATAACCAATGTAAAATCCCCATTTCCCTGATTGTCCCGGCTTTCCACCCCCATTCTTCTGCAATGGATGTACAATCCTATTTTCCCAAATTTTTCTCCTTTCCACCCCCATTCTATTGTATTTTATAGCATGACTCATTTGCCCCAAGGGTCCAAGGATGGAAGTGTCAAACAAACAGTAAGGCACAATTCATCGTCAGTTTTTACAAAACATTTTTTGCTATCTCTAAAGAAAAGGAATATTGATTTTGAAAAAGGAAGCTCATTTATTTCACCAGCTGTTAAACTGAGGCTCAATCACTTGTTACCAGGAACAAGCTTGACACAAAAAAATCTTGGGGCTCCAAAAGGAAATTTCAAAATGGGATTTTAATTTTTAGCATTAATCTAAATTTTTTAAAAATTGATTGATGATCTTTTAAGTTTGATCATTTCATTGCAATAGATAAAATATTTCTTTAATATAATACAAGTATTGAAATAAGTATTTTTAAAAACATTTTGTTGTGTCTTGATATGCCATTCATTGTTTTTAAAAAATATAAGTACGATAATTTGCATGAATGAGGAGAGATGGATTGGTTTAAATCACACATTCAACACAATACTGGCTATATATTAAAGTAGAGCTAGTGCCCTCTTTGATGAATGAGTGAGGCATCGAACCCAGAACGCTTCAATTACAAGTCAGATTTTCTACTAAATGAATAATCAGGGTTCCTTGCATCTTCTAGATATATAACTTTGCAATTCCTTACAAATGTTAACTCATACCTTCAATGGCAGAAACATAATCTGGCATCCAAGCTTTAAGTTTTACTAGATATCATCTAAATGATCCATATTTACTTGGTAATATATACTAACCTCTTAATGCTGAGCACCAAGCAAGGCACCAGCTAGCTGTTAGTACCATTTTTGTAAATCTTTGGTATGACTCGGCCGGGGATCAAACCCATGACCTCCCACTTCTGCAGCAGATGCTCTAACCACTAGGTTTACCGGTAATTTAACTTCATTTATAAGATTCTTTTTTAAAGACCATTTTTATCTTTTCAAATTCAATTATTTGATTAAAAATATATCCTAATATTTTACACCAAGTGAGATCATACTTGTTTTCATAGCTACTGGTCAGGAATTAATAATTATCTCATTAGGAAACAATGCAAAATAAATCAATACTACCATACATTTCCATATAACAGTCTCATTAGGAAAAATGTAAATTAAATCATCATTACCATACATTTCCATATAACAGTCTCATTAGGAACCATCCAAATTAAATTACTACTGCCATACATTTCCATGCAACAGTTTCATTAGAAAACAATGCAAATTAAATCATCACTACCATACATTTCCATGTACCAGTCTTGTTAGGAAAAATGTAAATTAAATCATCACTACCATACATTTACATGCAACAGTCACATTAGGAAACAATGCAAATTGAATCACTACAACCATACATTTCCATGTAACAGTTTCTTTACAACTCTACTTACCAGATGTACTTGTTTATAAGTCAGGTCCAACTTCAAACTTCACAGACCAAGATCTTAATTAAAGCATTAAAGCATCAGCAGATCTAGGTCTAAGCAGTATTTGAGGAGTAAATGGTAATTAGTAATTGGTAATTAGTAATTAGTAATAGTAATTAGTAATTGGTATAACAAACAACACAGACCCTGATCTGCATATGTATTATGTAATGGCAGATGAGGATCTGTTTGTTTGCATTTGGTCCATATTTATAAGCAAGTACATGTGGTAAAATATTCTTTCATTTTAAAATTTCAAACTAGACAAAGTGTAAATTATCTGTCTGGCATAGAATAAGCATGCGAAGTTAAAGTCATCTGATGTGTAAGTAATTAACTATGTGTACCCCTTACAGAATTATTTCACAATAGCGATTTATTTGATTAGGATTTTTAACGTAGCTTTTTTAAAAAATTCAGTCATATCACAATGATGTCTGCAGTGATGCAGTTTATAGTGATGCCTAGCACTGGGGCATTATGCCGCAGACATGTAGCATGATGTCCCACCCAGTCACATTATCCTGACACCAGGCTGACCAGTCCTAACACTAACCTCTTAATGCTGAGCGTCAAGTGAGGCAGCTGTTAGTACCATTTTTGTAAGTCTTTGGTATGACTCGACCGAGGATCGAACCCACGACCTTCCGCTTCCACGGCAGATGCTCTAACCACTAGGCCACTGGAGTGGTTACCACACACAAATTAGTGAAAATCCATGTGGAATTTGAAGGTGAAATATTATGCATAACAAGGGAATTAGGATCATTACAGCAAATGAAAATTGGGGTGGGGGTGGAGGACATAATTTCACTTTTAAGTGCAACTGTTATATCTACCACTTTTACAGGATGGGCAGCTTTTCTAATTTTAAGTCCAACACTTTTTTCTGCCTCTCGAGGGCTAGACATAATTCTGATTTCATATCCCCAAATTAATATTGCATACGTTGGAAATTATTTGGTTTCAGATTTATGGCACAGCAGCACCTGAAGGTTATTTATCGCCAAAGCATTTTGAATAAAGCGCCTTAAACCGATACACCTTGGTAGCTGACCCATGATTTAGGATTCTAACAGATACTCATTTGGTCACGGATCTGGCACACTAACAACTATTCCACCACAACTCAGACGTTATTCATTTCATAAATTCACATAAAACTCAAAGGGCATCTAAAGGAGCAAAACCCACCTGCTCACATTCCCTATCTCAAAGCTAACAGTCTGTACTGTAGACTCCAATGTTATGGGTTACTGTTTGTCTGGGTGGCAAATCCATGGATTGACAGACCTGCCAAACCTAACGAGTCCATCTCAGTATAGCAGTTGATTTTTCTCCTTATGACTGACTAGTTTTCAGTAAGGTGAAACAAAATATTAATAACTGCTATTGTAAATCTGGAAAACATAAACAGAAGTTCGATACAGCGATGATAAACATGTTCAAGTGAAAAGTTTGTAAAGTATGCATACTTTTTTTATATACCTTTATTACTGTTGCACAAACTCTAGTTCCAAACCCTATGCAACTTGATGGTTTGTTGGTATTTCTCAACTTGACATAATTCTTGTAAATTCTTATTCCCTGAGACATACTCAAATTGGCATGTGATGTCCAATTGTGTCCTTTCCAGCTTTTATTCACAAATAATCTGAAAACTCTTTTTTTTTCTTCTGTGTTGATTATTAACACTTTTTTTAACGCTTATTTTCACTTTCGTCTTAAACATGCGTCACTTTCTGGACCCCATTAAAAAAATATCTATAATCAACAGTTTGATCATGAAGACGCTTTGCATGAACGGTGCAGTTTAAACTGTCTGTAGTGCTGCTGTAAAGTTAGTCTGGTTCCTTGACTAATTTTACTAATTCTAATATAATAATAAAATAAACTAGAGACAAACAGTCATACATATAATTAATTAATTGTTATGAAGTAAATTATGTAATCAATTTAAATTATACAATTTTATATAATGCACTGGCATTAAGTCCATTAGGATACAAAGTATCTAACTTATGAATCCAATAAGTTTCTTTTATGAGTCTATTCATGTCACCATGCACAATATCTATCGATAATGAAGATAATTTGAGTAGAGAGTGATTAGCAATGTTAAAGTGTGTTTAAATATTACAGAAATACATAGGATCTGTATCATTTCTAATATCAAAGCAATGATTATTCATTCTCTTAGAAACCTGTTGAAGTGCTTGTCCAACATATTGCATGCTACATTTTTTACAGGTTATTAAATAAATCACATCAGTTGATATACAGTTTGTGTTAACATGTATGGAAAATACCTCTTTTGCATTAGCACTACTGAAAGAAGTACTTTTTCTTATGTTTGCACACTGAGAGCACCGGCTTCTGTTACATTTCGATGACGAAAAGTGTATTTCTTTATTATTTTTTTCTGTCTGTTTAGTTCTAATTAACAAATCTTGCAAGTTCTTGGGTCTTCTAAAAGTGAGAATTGGTTTAGTTTTGTAAAGTGATTTAACTCTAGTTTTATTGGATAAATTTAGGAAACTATAATATTTATTAATTATAGGACCTATATTAGGCAATGAAGGATTATATTGTATTTTTGTGAAAAGAATTACATCTCTCTATTTTTACATTCTGCTATTTTTAAAGTTTCTTCTTGAGTAAGATTTTGGGCTTTGTTCAGCGCAGAATCAGTTATATATGTAGGATAATTTCTATTTTGGAAATAAGTTTGTAATTTATTCAAAGAACTTTGCAATTGACAATCATCTGAAATAATAAGTCTATCTTTTGACCTGGCTATATGGTATTCCGTGTTTACATGACATGGGATGACATGAAGAATATTCCACATATTGGTGGATATTAGTTTCCTTGATAAGAATATCTAAATATTGAAACCTGCATACTAGATGTAGTATAAGTAAACTTAATCGTTGGGTGAAAATGATTTAGGCGATCAACAATATTTTTTTTCAATTCTTCATTTGAATGGTTCCAGATCATAAATATATCATCCAAAAATCTGAACCAAACAGATGGATTAAATTTATCGTTTTGAAGAAATTTAATTCTAATATAAAACCCAGATCCATTTCAAACACTGATGAACCAACTACTCTAGTTTTTCGGCAACAATCATTTTTCCATTATTTATTGTTCGTATGCCATAAGTCTTTATTTTAAGGGTAATTTTTGTAAGACATTGCAAAATTGTAAGTGTTGGCAGGTCTGGATTGATACTGATGCAATGGAGCTACAATTAGTACACTGCAAGTTAAAATTTTTAAATTGCTTCTTACATTTTTTAAATTACTAGTCAAAATTAGTCAATTGTAAGTTGCAATTAGTAAACTGCTTGATGAAAATAAACTAAGCTGTTTTTTGCTAGGGACATTTTATATTTCAAATTTCAGTTCTATTAAAAATGCTGACACTGAAAATAGCTGGACTTTTTGCTAAATGAAAATATTACAATAAACTAAGCAGAGTTATTTTCAAGTTGTGATCCTGCATGTGTTATTATTATGCATAATGGCAAGACATCAACAGTTGTCACTGGATAAAATTTTTTTGTCTTGCATTGTCATCAATAATCTTGCATTGTCATCAATAATCTTGCATTGTCATCAATAATATTGCATTGTCATCAATAATATTGCATTGCCATCAATAATTGTTATCAAATAATTCCAAAGTTGTTCTGCACACAATGATTTCAGGATAACAGCAATATTACAAAGAAGGGCCCTGAGTGGCTGTGTGATCTAAAGCACTTTCCGTTATGGATCACTGCCATCTCACCTCTGTCTGCATGGGTTTCGAGTCTAAGCTTCGACTAATGTAGTTATGTGAGAAAGCTTGCCAGTAGCTTCTCATGGGTTGATGGTTATTTCCATGGGTTTTCCGGGTTCTTCCTCCACAAATAATACGGGTTACCATGTATAGCCTATCGTGTGCTGAAAAATGGCGTTAAGCCCTACAACAACAACAACAATACAAAGAAGGTTCAAACCTCTGCTAATTAATATATTCTAAGCAACTAATAGAAGTCATGTGGGCTCATCTGGAAGAGAACAAGACTTGTAATCGAAGGGATGTAGGTTTCATACCCACCCAGGCCTTGAGAATGGCACTTAGCCCTGATCACCTTGGCAACATACACTCTAGTAAAGTACTGGAATTGCCATTAAAAAAATCAACCAACTATAAACAATTGAAATTTCTGTAGAAATTCCTAGTTCAGTCCACAAATTAAGATACATACCTTGACTAGAGTGAGGTTTGACAGGTATCTGTGATGCCAGATCTGGGTATCCATCTAGGCGTGTCTGCGATTGACTGGTAAATTGCCAGTTTGGTCTCAATTTTGGATGGATCTGTGGTGCTGGCAGATTACTGCTGTTAAACTTGATTGGGGCCGCAAAGTCTGAAAATAAATAAAAATGAAAGTGATCTTGACTACATATTAATAATCTTCCTTACCCTATGTGCACGCCTTCCTTTCCATCAATTTTAGTTGAGGTGTGTCATTTAGAACTATCTGTGTGTGTGTGTGTGTGTGTGTGTGTGTGTGTGTGTGTGTGTGCATTTGGATTATTACCCTAACTTTTAAAACATTTCAGTCATATGGCTACAATGTCAGCAGCGTAGCAGTTTATAGTGATATCTAGCACTTAGGCATCATGCCGCAGATATGTGGCATCATATCCCACCCCGTCACATTATACTGATACAAGGCAGAACAATCTTAACACTAACCTCTTAATGCTGAGTGCCAAGCAAGGCAGCTGTTAGTAACGTTTTTTTTAAAAAAATGTTTGGTAAGACTTGACCAAGGATTGAGCCTTTGACCTCCAGCATCTGAGGTGCTTGCCCTAACCACCATTTAGAACTATTGTTAAATTAAACATTACTAAATATTTATGGCATGCACCAAGTTTCAACACAACAGACAAGGATCTGCCATCACTGCATCAGATACAATAATGGCAGGCATGGGTCTACAGCTACTTCTATTTCTGATAGACATAAAGGTACAATTTTGTTAACCTGTACATATATGTCAATCCCACAACCACATGTGCAACAAAATATTCAGACCACATCTATCACACATTTACTGTCTGCACATTTAACTATAAATGCACTGATATATAAATAGCATTACCCTGCCTTCGCACATATAACGCATGCGATATACGTGTTTTTATAATCAGTACAACCCCCCAGCGCAGTATATGCATTATCCCTGTTTTTTTTTACAGCCAAAAATGCATCGATGAATTCAAGCCCCCCCCCCTCCAATAAACTGGTGACAATTTATGAAAGATTTCTTTCATACAGTATACAGTATAAATGAGGTTTATTCAAATCTTTAAGTAGAAAATAAACTGGGGCCCTGAGTAGCCGAGTGGTCTAAAGCGCTGTCCGTTACAGACCAATGCCATCTCACCTCTGTATGCGTGTGTTCGGCAAATGTAGTTATGTGAGAAAGCTTGCCAGTAGCTTCTTGTGGGTCGTTGTTCTGTCCGGGGGTTATCTGGGTTCTTCCTAAACCATTAATACTGACCGCCATGTATAGCCTATATTGTGCTGAAAAAAGGCGTTAAACCATCAAAAACAAAAACAGAAAATAAACAATTCGAAGTTGACACAGTGTTGTGCCGCTTGCGTGTCTGTACGTTATGGTATATAATGAACATCTTTTATTCGCATTAGGCATACACCAACTTGCATTATTAAGAATATATTTCTTGTAATTTCTATGTAGGACAAAAACCGATAATCCGTTTAAAATCAGATTTCTACAAACGATATTCAGTTTTGGAAAAAAAAGATATTAACATCTCTATACCGGCATGCATGCATTGCAGCCGGAAATTAGCGGAAACCAATAAATACACATAGTTTTATAGCAGTTGCTATTTTGCCTCTGTTTATGCGGAAAATATTACGAGGTAGTATTTACAACTGTACTGGTAATACCGGTATTTATTATGAGAAGAAAGGGATAAAGGCGCCTGCGTTAAATGGATGGTGAGCGAGAGACGATAAATAGCCTCGTCACGCGTATCAGATGAGGCACCTCTGGCAGTCCTGTGTTCTGACAGGCCTGTGTTGGTTACCATGCATGGGAGCGCAATCCAAGATGGAATTTCCGCACGTTATCTGTGTTATACACTGTTATACACGTAGGCGCGTTATATGCATGAAAATATGGTAAGTAGCATTACCATACCTTTACCACATGCACTAGACATAACAAATGCAATGATATATAAATAGCATTACCCAACCTTTACCCAATGACCTAGTTTGAATATGAAAGACATGTACAACACTATTTACCCGACTGTTCAATTATTAACAAATCTGGATTGTTGTAGGGTGACGAATTGAATGGACTATTTACATCATTTTGCACATTGTTTACCACACTTTATCGAAGTATTTTGCATTCTCTTTTTGGCATTTTACCAATTTGCACTTTTGCATCTTCACATCTGCATTTTACCCACACCCAATGGGAGACAACTGATAGAAAATTTCCTGTTGTACTTCAAATTGTCTATTATAAATTGTGCTATATTTTGTTTAATTTGTCAATAATAATGAATATTACAATGTCATTTCACTTAACTTCCAACAACATATACAGCGTGTTTTGCTATTTATTACTCACGGAGGTGAAAGTCAACTTCCGGTTGAGAATTTGAATTCTAAAGGAGGTTTTCATTTAAGTAAGTAAGCAAAACATTACAATATTAAAATTTCAAACTAGAATAAAAAAAAGTTTTTTGAATGTTTTTATGAATTAAAAACTAAAAAATGAATGAACTAAGAAAAAATTTATCAAAGCTAAATAATACCAGTCTGTCCTAATGTACAGATACATGATCATTGCCCCTAGTCTTACAAAATTTCCAGTTTCTGTTTTAAAAAAACCAACATATCGATCGTTACTGGCGACATCAATGCACATTTCCAATTTCCTGTGCTGCCCTCAAAAAAGCTTTTTCAGATGGAACTGAATCTGCAGGAATACAGAGATATTTTTTGCAAGGGCAGCCAGCCTGGAATATCATGTTGCATTATCTCGCCAATATTGAAGAATGTCACAATTAACACGAAGTAGCATCTCCAATAGAGATGTTGCCGATTCCTCTCCTGATGCAGCATTGGCACACAGAGAAGCTAGATCATCCAAAATATTATTTTCAGAGACAATCTCTGTGAAGTGCCAAATTTTCAGTCGATCTATTAATAAACCATTAGTTGTGGCCAGATAGCCATTAGTTAGATTTAGGAGACACATCATGCAAGAAGGGTGCCTGTAAAGGCTAGCCGACCACTGTACTAATTGACACATTGTTTATATAGGAGCCAGGAGTGTCCGATGGCGACCCTGTCAAGGTTCATTTTATCACAAAATGTCAGAATTAAGAAAATACTGAGATTCTGTTACTTAAAACCAAAGCTTGTCATACTGACCATGACGTAAGCGACTTTTGGTGGGAAGCGGGAGGAAATACATTTGATTCTGATTGGTCTCGGTTAAATAAGGGGGGTGTTTTACACGAGAAATCTTTAGAACATAATATCGCACTAGCTAAATTAGAATTTAGTCTTTAAAAATTCCTCTGCAAGAGAGGAAGGAGTGGCAGGATTATTTTGTAAAGGCTCCAAATGTTATTTGAGAGAAATACATTCATATGTTAAATAACCAACCAGGGGAAAAACCGCCAAAAAACATCGGTTGAGTGACACACCAAAAACACAAGGTATTGTCTCAATTCCACGTTTATTGTGATGCAATTAATATAATGTCTGCTTCGTTTACAGGTCTACATGATTTTGTTTGATACATTTGTATAATAATGTGTTTTGTATGAATTCATTTGATACATTTATTTGGTAATGTGCTTTTGAATTATGAATTAGAATTCTTACATTAATTCTTAGTTAAGAATGAAGTAGTGTTAATTTTTGTCGTAAAAACACTATGCTGAGTTATGGATAGGAAGTGTTACGTTAATTCTTGAACTTATCATATTGTTTGAATAATGATTGTGCTCTAAGAATTTAATGTATTACATGAGTTAACGATTTACAAGAATTTACAAGAATACATGTGAACTCACCGAATTTTGATGTCATAGATAATGTAGCGACAGTGTATACGATTCAACGTCTCGCTTTGTAGTATGTTAATGTATTAGGTCAAGGCAAAACGAATTAACAATTGGTTTAACTACATTCATCTGAGGACATGTGTAGTTAATTACTAGCCATAAAATTGTTATCACTGATAGAAATATCTGATTGTTAGAACCACGAATAACAGACATTCTCAACTATAACCATTGTAACGAGAGACTTAGGTCGTTTTAATTTTCTTTTAATTTTAGCTTTTGGGAAGGCGTGAAGTACAGAAATAAAGATGTACAAGTTGGAAGAAAAGAACTGAGAGGTGTATACATGACAGTGGACAAGTCTGAGTTCAAGCGGGACATCCACGAGGCAGATTATCTCAAGAGGAGCGGACTTCTAGGACAACATTGGATTGAACAGAGAACGTGGTTCGAGGATAACAGGTTATGAAAATCCAACAAAGCATAGACTTCGATTGTGCCACTTGATCCTATGATGATTTTTAACTATCAGTAATAGAACCGCTAATTTATTTAATTCTATTTCAAATCTATTTGTAATTCAGTGAAAGTTTATTTCTAAACCGCGTGTATTCCTAATGAAAGGAAATTTTATGATTATGAATGTATTTGAATAAATTGTTTATTTATCTTTACGGGGGCTCAGAGTTGTTTTGTTCAATATACCCGCTCAGGTTACCATATACATTCTCTTACTCAAACCGGGCAAATATACAGAGGGCGGTCATCTCTTAGATAACGAGTATCAGAGAGGAGTGGGTTATAGTATTGTTGTTATATGTTGTGCAATACCCCTTTATAAAGTGGGACGTAACACTTATCCTTAGACAAGTGGGGCTTATACAATATTATATGAATAATGCTCATGACCCGCGAGAACCTGACAATTTCCATTCTCAGTCTCTTCAGTTCTGGTTCATCTGTTTTGTCAGTGATTACGTCAACAGTGGTTAACGGCACAGGTAGTAGATCCATGATTACTACTGCCAGTCTGATAGCAGCGTAGGTCTTCTGTCATGGCGCTCCCTTAAAAAAAATCTGAAGTTTATAATGCAGATCGATGACTGCGGCCTTAGCTGCATTGAGGACGCTATATCCATTATGATAATAGCAGGTCTGAAGTTCATTGGTGATGGTTTTCCGACATTCTTTAATTGCATCATCATCATCTGGTTTCGAATCGTGAAATGTTTCTCATTATTAGATACAAGTGTGCATATACAGACATGATGGACGGGTAAATTTGTCCAACTTTAGTAAAGGTACGAGAGCTTTAGCCAATGACCAATTTTCATACATAATTTCAAAAGTAGAAGCAATGCTGTGGACTGTTACCTGTGGGTCAGACAGAATTGCTCCAATTGCCCATCGTAATTTCAGGCGGTGTTCCAACATATCCAGAGTCGAATTCCACCTTGTAGAACAATCTATGATAACTTCCAAAACTGCAGCAGTGTCATTACTTTGTATAGCTTTCTGTTTTTCATGCAAAGCCTAAGCTGCAACTGTACTGCATTTAAAATGTGCAGCTATTCTCCTGGCAGCACCAAGCATTCTGGCTATGACTTTCACTTTTAAACCAACACTAACTGCCAATTGCTACTTATGAGTGAAGCAACATTGATATGGCCAATCAGCCTGCAAATCCATGGCTGCACTAATGTTTGATCCATTGCCATGGACTGTTGCAGCTATTTTAACACGCGTAGTCTACATTTTAGTATTGTTTTAACTTGTGACGTGTTCGCACAGCCCAGTGTGCAGCAGCCATTTAGTAGTGGGCTGCTGATGCATAACGGGTGGTCCTACTCCTAAATACAGACTGCAACTCAGACCAGCTTGCTAGTGATGATACATATTTGTATATGTTGTCGACAAAGTATTTTTGTAAATGGGTATTCGTCATTAATTTTCAATGCCTGGGTTTTTCCCTACGGTTGGGTACCCGGTTACCTGGTGACAGCCCATGTGGTAAAATGAGAAGGTTTTAGTTGAGAAGTTGAGTAATCAGGTATATAAAAAAATCTTTATAGTATGACAGCTGTCATCTTCTTTAACCTCAACCCTGCCAATGAATTAACATTTGGAGTTGTCTGATCCATCTCTCTACATATTGCCTGGTTTTAAATTCAAGGATAAGAGGTAATAACTTCCATTTTTTTCTGATAAAATTTATGTTCATAAAGTCTTAACCATATTTGCATTCATGTTACTAGGACTAACAGTAATTTAACTGCCAAATACATTTTCAGCATTCTTCTCTGCTTTTTTCCAGATCTACTGATGCACAGGTCCTGTATTAGGTTACTTGAAATAGGTTATAAGTCATCTAGTCACATGAAAAGATGGCAACCTAATACAGGAACCATCTGTCACACTGAAAAGTATTCTGCTGTAAATAAAACATATTTCAATGTAAAACATGGTACATACAATTAGTGTACAACAGGGTACATACAATTAGTGTAAAATATGGTGCATACATGTAATTAGTGTACAACAGGGTACATACAATTAGTGTAAAATATGGTGCATACATGTAATTAGTGTACAAAAGGGTACATACAATTAGTGTAAAATACGGTATATACATGTAATTAGTGTAAAATTTGGTACATACATGTAATTAGTGTAAAACATAGTAAGTAATATAATCAAAGTGTTACAGTTGTTTTCCAGTTGCTGCAATGTGATTCTGAAGATCTCCTGAAGGTGAACAGTTGACCAATTGTACATGCAATCAGCTGACCATTGGCACATGTCATTCTGAACTGTTAGTTGCTAATGTGACCATTCCATCAGAATTTATTCAATGGTTCTGAGCTATGTGGGTTACAATCCACATCACATGTAAAGTTAATTGCTAAGGGCCATAACTCTGTCCAAAAAGGGTGCTGGCAACAAAAAAGGCACAAAAAGTATATAAGTGTAGGGGACCAAGTAAATGCTGAATTGCATCAGAACATACTGACATTCTGAACATGAAAAAAAAAAAAGATTAATAAATGTTAAGTTCAAATAATTATTTTCTCTCAAATATACTTTGTATGAAGTCTAACTGAACAAGTTTTATAATCACAACAGTTGGTACTATTCACAACCGTTATCAGCGAACTACAAATATGGTCTGCCATAAAACCGGGCATGATTCTAAAGCGATTGAATTTATGTTGATAATCAGATTTCAATGTTTACTTACTGCTTGAGGCACACAGTGGGCACTCTTCACGAGTAGACATGCAGGACCAGCAGCTTTCATGTCCACAAGAGTCGATCAACTTCCGTTTCTTTCCTTTGTCGAATGGCATATGACAGGTGGGACAAACCTCTGTTCCACCCCTCAAGCCTCCTGCCCCACTCCCAGGGCCATCCATGCCTAGCTTCTGTATGGCATCGAGATCTGCAACAAATAGAATAATTTGAGACTCTCAAGTTAAAGATATCAAGCTTAAGTTAAATAGGGTACCAACTGTGTCAAAATGATTGCATATCATATCAACTCACTGATAAGTCGACTCTGCAAACTCCAAATAACACAGACCCTTTTGTGCCAATACATAATGTGCCTGCATATCAGGGTGTTTGTTCTACTGATTATCTGCAGGCGCATTATGCAAAAACCAGGGTCTGTATAGTTTGCAGCTGAATCCGACTTATAAGCAAGTATATATGGTAACTAGGCCTGCTCCAGTGGAAACAAGAGACATTTTGTAAAATGACTGGAGTGGACATCAATCTAGTGTACTTAATTTGTTTAGGTGTCACAGTTCTGATACAAGCCCTTGAAATGGTGTGGTCCACTAGCCATGGAAGGCTTGTAAATTTACAATCAAACTGGTTAACTAAAATAACTAATGATCTTAACTATAATGAATTGGCAAAGGTTTTATTCTGGTAATAATATCCAACCTCTTTTGGAATAATTATTAACTGGTGAGGACTATTAGATTGATAACTTACAAAGTGAATTGCTGCTAACAAAGATTAAAGCCATTCATCACCATTTCTGGTCGTGCAACACCCACCGCCAATGTCATTTTTGACTTAAAATCTTAGTTTGTAGAAACCACAAAAATCCATTAATGCATGTACACCATATATATATACAAAAGGACATGCAAATTTTCACTGATTTGGTATTTAAAACATTGTTAGAAATAATTTTTTACTTCACTTCCCCTTGGTGTCTGCGTAGACAGGTTTAATTGTACAGAAAATTTGTCCAATATAAACCCTGTATACTATGAATTTCCTTACGAAATCTGAAGAGACATTTTAGTCTCTGCTAATGCCAAATAATTTATAATACAGTATGTTGCCTACCCAAAAAAAATATTTAGCAGCTGCGTGGTGCAGTGGTTCACGTGGCAAACTTGCAACGAAAAGGTTAAAGGTTAAAATCCTACTACTGTATCAACCAGTCAGCTACCATAGTGTGCCCTTGGGCAAAGCACTATATAATTCATGGTACTAATTCAGTTCCCATAGTAACTCGATGTAAACGCCATATTAAAAATTCAATAACTTCAAATATCTGAGTGCTCATGATCAAACCTATATTATCAGTATAGACGAAACCTGGATGTCAGCTTTTTTGTAGGGGAAAGAATACAAGTCAAGGCATTTTCTGATCCTTTATGTGTTTGAAACAGGTGCTTTCAATACTGCACCAAAGTGTCAGGTGCTAATTTTGGTAATGAGTGTTCCAAACTCATGACTGTTAAAGGACTGATATTCCATCACTGAAACAATATCTCTACTTACATTATTAACCAATCCTGGCCAGCCAAACCCATATATACTTTATTCTATGTTTAGCCTTTTTATTTTGGTTCCGATTTTTCCATACATTTAGTACCATGTGTCCTATACTCATCAGCCGTGGGACTAAGTAATGTACTTGTTCTGCTATGCAGTAAAGAGCAAAGAAAACGTACCCAATGTCTTTACAAATAAACATACATACATATATTAGCAGTATTTGGACTAAACAGGCTATATTGCAATTGTATTTCGCTTTGGCACACATAAAATACAAAATAAAGACACATAATTTAAGTGGGTGCTGCTATGTGAATGCACACACACTGACCTTCGTCAGAAATGTTACAAATAGTAAACTAAATGGTTTCCTTTGACTAATGCTAAGCTATGTGTATTTGACATTGCAATCAATATAGATAAACATCTGAGGACATAGAAGAATGACTACTAAAGATAATTAACCAAAATAAATCAATAAACTGCCCAATATAAATCATCACTAACCAATGAAACAAACAGAATTTCCATCTGGGTTCAGCTGCTGTCATATGATGCTTTGGTCATAGCGTTGACTCATGACAACTAATTTTGAATTCGTTGTCTTCCTCCTCAATTGATACCAACCATATATCCTATAAAATACCAACCATATATCCTGTAATATACCAGCCATATATCCTAAAATATACCAACCATATATCATATAATATACCAACCATATATCCTATAATATACCAACCATATATCCTATAAGATACCAACCATATATCCTATAATATACCAACCACATATCCTATAATATACAACCATATATCCTATAATATACCAACCATATATCCTATAATATACCAGCCATATATCCTATAATATACCAACCATATATCCTATTAGATACCAACCATATATCCTATAATATACCAACCATATATCCTATAATATACCAGCCATATATCCTATAATATACCAGCCATATATCCTATAATATACCAACCATATATCCTATTAGATACCAACCATATATCCTATAATATACCAACCATATATAATATAAGATACCAACCATATATCCTATAAGATACCAACCATATATCCTATAATATACCAGTCTGTCGGTTTTGTTAACTAATTAACCTGACTTACGACAAAGCTTGGAGGAAGCAAGTTTAACTTTATCATGTCGCTCCACTATTCTCTACTTGCCCAAAAGAGCGAATATTATATCCCCGGCATCTAAGACCAAGCTTTAAAATAGCTATTATAATTGTACACATACACAGGGCAGTTTATGTGTGTATTAGTAGAGCTATGCCTTAACCCCCCCACCCCTCCGAGGTCAACTGATATTTAGGGACTATCACAGTTGATTTTTGGAAAAGTTAAATTTACATAATTCAGAAAATACAAGTCACATTTTTAGATTATTTTATTATTTTATACAAGTTTTGAAGAAAACTGAAGATACTGTGGAATATGTTCAATATTAATGTAACAATTTGTAGGTGGTGAGTTCCGAGTGACTGAGTGTTCTAAAGCGTTCACAGTTACAGATCACTGTTGTATCACCTCTGTGTGCGTTCGAGTAGCTTGCTCAGCCAATGTGGGTATGTGAGAAAGCTTGCCAGTAAATTCTTGCTGATTAGTGATTCTTTCTGGGGTTTTCCCAGGCTCTTCCTACACCATTCATACTGGGCATCATCTATATCCTTTCTTGTGCTGAACAATGGCATTAAACCTAACAATAACAACAACACTTTGTATGTTATTCTTTAAAAAAAATGTACTTAACATCTGTATTTAATAGTAATGAATAAGCCATGTTAGATGACAAGGTGTCACTTGTGTGCTACATTAAGAAACGAGCTTGTCTGCCATTGGTAATCATACATGTACATGTTAGGTGTTTGGACATTTTAAGCGGAAAAGCAAATGGTCTGGACATGCTATAGACAGAATCACATAAAATACAATAAAATTTATCTAAAACTATAAATAATGGTGGACAACAATGGATATATTTGTACCAATGGCCAAAATTTTACCTCTAAACTTGCACAAATGTATTTTATTACATGCAACATACAAATAATGCATTCTTGACATTTATGTAAATAATGATGTATGGAGATAAGATACATCGTTTCTAAGATTAAAAATGTGTTACCTAGCCAAATCAGTTCTCTGTGTGTGTGTGTGTGTGTGTATGATTTTGGATTTTTAACGTAGCTTTAACAATTTTTCAGTCATATCACTAAGATGTCTGCAGTGTGGCAGTTTATAGTGATGTCCAGCACTGGGGCATCATGCTGCAGACATGTAGCATGATGTTACACTCAGTCACATTATCCAGGCACCAGGCCAACCACTAACCTCTTGATGCTGAGAGCCAAGCAAGGCAGCTGTAAGTACCATTTTAAAAATCTCTGTTATGATTCGACTTGGGTTTGAACCTTCGACCTCCCACATCCAAGGCAGACACTCTAACCACTAGGCCACTGGAGTGGTCGCCAAATCAGCTGAAACTGATTAATGCTTGTATGGACCCCACTTATAACCTTTTCAGAATGACACTGTCAGGAGCCTTTTTGGATTACAACTGATTATATAACAATGACATGAACTAGATTCTTTGAGACAACAAAAATAAACATTAAACATAATTAACAACGGAAAAAGAGGAACACTGGCTTTGGGTCAAAGTTATCATTATTAATGTATGTCTTGGTTGGGTCTCAATAATGACCCTTTGCAGAGGTTGACGAACATAAAGACCAGTATCAAGTTTATTCTCCACACAAGAGACATGCAAACATCTGGTGTTAGTTTTACTGATATGCCTGTATCAATACTCCTAGACCAAGTTTTTTTTCTTTTCTTCCCCTGACATTACCGCCTCCAGTAATGTCAGAAAATCAACGCGGAGAGCTACTTGTTGGTGTAGTATCATGCCACATGCTGAAGTAGCAGAGTCCTAAAAAAAATTAAAGGAATATTTATGGTAACAGGTGCAAAACTCAACCTTTATCAGGCACTATATAGCCAGTAGTGTAGTGACAGAAATTTCATGTCATCATACTTAGCGAACTTTGTGCCTAATTAGTCAGTACTGGTTTTTTGTTATTTGTTATTTTGTTTTTTGGTTTTTTTGTTTTTGATCTAATTACTTTTACATCACAGTTTTATGTAATTGTATACTCACTACGCAGTTGAAAACGCTGTACAGTGAAACCGGTCTTGAAAGACCACTGCTATGTGAGGCCACCTGTCTTGAGACCATATTCTCAATGCACAAATTTAATGATTATATAGCATCGTGACCTGTTATGAGAGACCACCTGTCTCGAGAGACCATACTTTTATGGCAGAAAGGGATGTCTTTCAAGACAGGTTCTACTGTAGCAGGATTCTGGCAACTGCTTTAAACTGCACAGGCGTAGCTGGAGAGGGGGAGGGGAGGCAGAGGGGAACAGATGTCCTCATGCACCAGACAGTGGGGGCGCCAAAATGGGCTTTGAAATGGGTTGTATGTGGAATAATGGGTTACAGACTTGAAAGGGGGTGGGGGTGGTTAAAAACGAATCTTGTCCTTGGACTCCAAACACTCTAGGTACGCCTCTGTTAAATTGTGAATAAATGGAATCAGCTGGCAACTCATTCGATGTTAATACACTTTATAATTCATATCAACCAAACAACTAGAGTTCTTTCACAATATATAATCTGTGTTCAGGGTGCTAATTTCTTATAATCTGTGATGATGGTAATTAAATCACAGCATTATCTCTTCTATGTTGATGGTTTTCGCACGCTACATCATTCAATACATACGAGTATTTCCCCCCAAATGTGTCAAACATACAGTAAGTAGTTCGTACATATATTTTGCATCCATTTGTTGTTCTGTAATCTTTGTGTAACTAACAATTTGTACTGGAAATTAACGTACGTATTTTGGTTCCAGCTTTGCATTCACAATGGGAGAAAAAGAAAGAAAAAAAAACAACCCCAAAACAACACTAACGAATAAACTGCATACTGACTTAAGTACCTACCTACTTCACCTCATGTTATCCTGTGTAATGTCATGTAAAACTGCAATGATGTGGCAACATAATCAATAGCACTGACCGACTGAAATGGTCACCAGCGGAAATGATCAACAGCACTGCTACAGTGAAATCGACATTGCATAACAGATCAGACGAAATTCCATTGGTTTCGGTATGTACAATAATAGAAAAGAATCAACATATCTTCTTTAATTACAAAAAGAACCAATGTCCTTGTAGTGAAGACAAACATGAGCTAGAATAATAAACATCTGACCTGTGGTTGAAACAGTCCAGATTTATGTACAACCCTTCAGAGTTCCACTACGTCAATACTCTTGTTTCACTAATACTAGCACTACATTGATTATGAAACAGAATGACGTATATAAATAGCACTGACTTCATTTTCATTTGCCTACCTGGATGAACCTCGTAATCAAAAAGAAGAAAAATCAATATATGGTCAGCAGATTTTACAATGACTTTTTTATGCAATGATAACGCTTGATTAAATGTTGAGAACTGGTGCATTGTGGGCATGGAAACTAAGAAAGAAAACATCATATGTATGTGTGTGTGTGTGTGTGTGTGTGCGTGTTCGTGTGTGGGAGAGAAGAACAAATTCCACACAATAATCACAACGGCATGAAAGTGGTTTAAGCGACAGGTGGAATGGGTAGTTTACCTGAGATCTAACATTGATATATCTGTTTATCCCTCCAGGTGGGCATCACAAAAACCCATCCCTCACTTGGCATCACATCTTGGTAATACAACTCACTACATGTCAAAGCTGCTTAATGCTGTCTGTTGTACATTGTTACTCGTGCAACAAACTTGATACATTGAGCATAGCATGATAATATGCATTCACTTGTGGGTCAGTGGTTAAAACCTTCAACATACGGTCACATATCTTGTACAGTAGATGGGTGTAAATTGGATTGACATCACTGCATCTGCTCAGATCAGCTACCTTAGAATGCCTTGTGAATGAAACTTAATTTGCTCTCAGTGTTATACAACTTCAATGTGTAGCCATGAACATAGATGATAAAAACTTTTTTTTTCCATTTTTTTAAATCTCGAAAAACGCATTTTTAAACATTTTTTCTTCATTTTTTTGTGTTTGCGAAAAGCTGGACACTATAAATTATATGGAAGAAACCAGAGTGTTCAGATCAGTCAGATGATAATACCGACATTGAGTGAAACAAATTTCAATGTTATCTGGACTATGGTTTTAAACTTTTAATATTTTTTCATATTTTTATCACTGAAACTTTAAAAATGGTAAGTAGCGTGTAAATAAGTAAAATATTGATTTTTGTGTTGCCTAAAAACTACTGGAACGTTTTTTTGTTTATTTTTTTTTTATTGAGAAAAAAATACATTTTTTAAAATGTTTTTTATTTGAATTTTAACGTTTTTAAACGACTATGGCCATGAATAAAAGTGCAAACAAATCATCTGGTATTTGCTTTTAAATAGTATCAAATACTTGGTATTAACAGGTGTGTGTGTGTGTGTGTGTGTGTGTGTGTGTGTGTGTGTGTGTGATTTAAGATTTGTAACATAGGTTTAAATTATTTTTTTATAGACATATTGCTATGATGTCTGCAGTGTTACAGTTTATAGTGATGCCTAGCATTGGGGCATCATGCCACAAACATGTAGCATATGTCCCACCCAATCACATTATCCTAACACCAGGCCAACCAGTCCTAACACTAACCTCTTAATGCTGAGCACATAGCGAGGCAACTGTATGTATAATTTTTTAGAAGTCTCTGGTATGACTGCTGGGTTTTGAACCCGATACCTCCCGCATTCAAGGCAGATGATCTAACCACCATGCCACTGGAGCGGTCTGTATTATCAGTTTCAACTGTATACAGCAACTACTGTGACTACTGTGTCCACATTGGCTGAGTTTCAGTTGTATACAGCAACTACTATACAAGATATCTGACTATTTTGCTCCACCTTGGCTGAGTTCAATTTAAAGCAACTACTGTACATGACAGGTGGCTACTGTGTTCCACCTTAGTTTCAACAGAATACAACAACTACTGTACAAGACATGTGACAGATGTTCCACCTTTGCTGAGTGGTCAAGATGACCTTCTGTCCTCTGATAATGATAAAGCTATCAGGATTTGTTAAATTCAGTGCTTCTGGTAGTCTGGGGTGAGATAAGATCATCTGGACTTGCTAAAGGTGCATATTGCTATGCTTTTGCAGATGAAACAAAACAGGCAGGTGAATCTTACTATACAAAATCATGTATCAGTTATTTGAATACTCAACGTATCACTTGACAAAATCATGTATCAGTTATCTGAATACTCAACATATTACTTGACAAAATCATGTATCAGTTATTTGAATACTCAATATATCA
Organism: Unio pictorum; assembly: GCA_030141615.1. NCBI lineage: Eukaryota > Metazoa > Mollusca > Bivalvia > Unionida > Unionidae > Unio > Unio pictorum. The sequence goes on from JARLTB010000312.1 coordinate 2,157,567, forward strand.
CTTGACAAAATCATGTATCAGTTATTTGAATATTCAATGTATCACTTGACAAAATCATGTATCAGTTATTTGAATACTCAACATATCACTTTTATGACTTGCTTGTTCAGTTCTTAGATACTATAGTGACCTCAAAAATTGGGGGTGGGGTACTGAACAAAAACAAGAATTTTGTTTCCATATAACTTTAAGTTTTGCCTTTAGATTTCATATTGTGAAATGAAGAAATTATGCACGAAGCACAAGTCCTGAATAACTGTGCCTTAAAATTATGAAAATGACTTCATCAGACATTGCTAATGTTCTTGCATAACAGCCTTGGGCTAACTTTTAAAGCAATACACATCACTATGTATGATGGATGACAGAAGTGGTGGACCAAGATAAATTACCTTTTCATGTATACATGTAGATATGTATCATCCCTAATTCAGTCATGTGCGAATAATTTATCATCCCCAGTTCATTCAACCTTGAGAAATGTTCTACCTTCTAATCTGCTGAACTTGTCACTATATCATTTTCCATCTTCATCATTTGGCATGAATCTGACTCCAATTTCACATACAAGTGATGCATGCACATTCATTACTATGAGATAATGTGTGAATTAGCTTTTTTTTTTAAACATTCCTCTTTAAAGGAAACTGGTGGCATACACAAACTAGATCCCATTCTAAAGTCTACATTGCACACTCAGTGTACTTACCATGCCTATTTACATACATACTTAACTCATTCACAAAAGCCCATTCATAAAATACTCAGTCAAGTGGGACCCTATTCATTATTTTAGGACATTCCTCAGATGATCCATTTCACAAGGATTATAAATAGCTTCACATTGTGGCCACTCCCACATCATTATTCCCAGTAAGGTTACACAGTTATTGCACATAAGGTCATACAAACTATGCATAAAGGTATTTTGCTAATTGGCATTGTACATGCTTTTACCCATAAAACATACCATCTATACTGGCTTAAAAGTCAAGCCAAACTGCAAACAACAAAGAACCAGATCTGCCATAGCATAATATGCCTGCAGATCAGGGTCTAAGTTATTATATTTATTACTCCAAACTGCACAGACCCAGATCTGCTGGCACATTATGTTTGAATGAACTTGTAAGCAAGTATAAACAGTACATAAAGCAGTAGGGTAAGTGAAATGGTGGCACAACTTTATATCCCAAACAATATACTCTAAAAACATCTGTATGGAATGCATTCATACATAATGAATTACATGTGGGGGATATGGAACTATAATATCACAATGAAGTTAATTATTTGTCTGATGAAGTTTGTGCCAAATCTGGTCTGCATACAAAAAATTGGCAAACTAAGTTAGCTTCACCAGTGTTGACATATATATAAATTTCCTGCTATGCAAATTTAAGAACAAGTAAGCCTTTCCAGTACACATAATCATAATATAAACATCCAAGATATTTTTTTCAAGTGCAGACACCATTCTCAGATTTTCTTGTTGTTTCCATGCAAGTGGAAGTTATGTGCACCGATATTAAATGCAAGTGGAAACTATGTGTACTGATGTTAAATGCAAGTGGAAAAAAAATGTACTGATGTTAAATGCAAGTGGAAAATAAGTGTTCTGATGTTTTTTTGTGTAAGCCAAGCACAAAGTTTGGTGTAGGTCAGTGGCACTAATGTTACTGTGAAGAAACCATTTTTCTTCTTTCAGCCACAATAACCTTGACCTTGTTCCTTATTGTATGTACAAGCCATCTAAAGTTTAAAGTATATATTATAATCTAAATCTGATTTTACTATGTGAAAATAATTTTGCCTCTTTGATTTATATGACCCTGACCTTTCTAACTTCTAAAATCTTTAGACTCCTTCTTACAGTAATCATCAAAGGCTACAAGTAACAATGCTCCATTATCAACCATTGCAATCTATGCAGAGATTTTGTTTGTCATGAATATGCATAGACTTGCTAAACCAACTTTTGCAAGTGCAAATAAATGTTTCTACTAATTATGACCAAATATGATTTCAAAAGTTTCTCTTTCAAAGGCAACTGATACAATGGCAATTCCATCCAATGTGGTATTATGTTGGTGATATCTTTTATTTGTTTATGCATACTGATGATATATGAGGTAATTGTCACAGACAGCCATAAAGGAGTATAACAGACTGACACCCATAACACCAGCCAATACCCAACTGCAAGCTAGTGACAAAGTGCAGTAAAAGTTACTGATAAACTACTTTTTGTTGAGAAACTATTTTTAACTCTCCCATCAGAGCTGACATGACCATTGACTTTTTGAGCCCAAATCTGAGGGGTTCTCCCTTGTACATCATGCATCCTGAAATTCTTGTATTTGGATATGTTCAGTCTGTCTTAGTAGTTCTCAAATATTAATATATATGCATGTCTTAGAGTCAGTCATCCATTATAGTGCCAAAAATACCCCCACCTTAACAAAGGTAAAAGTGAGAATTTTTTTTTAATTGTGTAATCAATAGAGGGGTCATTAACCAAGTTTATAGTGTCAATATGTTTTCCAACTATTTCAACACTGGGTAGTCTAAAAAATCAGACAAAAGGTGCTTATCTTTTAAACTTGCCAAAACACAAAACAAAGGTGTGACAGCTAATTTCTTAGACTTAAGAAAACCCCTATACTTAAATTACTGCCCCAACTGTAATATCAGACCCTGCTACTATCTAGTTTATGACAGTGTCAAAACATAGTACCTTTAGAACAAAATACAAAAGCCAAATTTAAAAAGTGATTCGAAACAAATTACAAACATTTTTTTTTAACATACTCAATTACTTATTTAGAGACTTGATCAATGGAAATGCACACTAATTGGGTGTTATGTGCTTTTGAGGTAGTATGTCTGGAATAATAAAGAGCTGAACCATTTGAATGTGTGTGTGTGTGCATAGTTGCAGAATAATCTGGACTCTTAAATTTGGGTGGCAATTGAAGAGATTATTTGTGATGTCCGAGTTTTAAACATAGTCCACCCAGCAACAAGACTGATTTCAACATATTTTCAGCTGAAAGTCCTCTGAAATGTATCCCAATTTATTTTTAGTTTCTCTGCACAGGAAGCTGATTATCAGCTGTGTAAAAAGACACAGTAATGATTTACATAGAAGAAAAAAGTCACAAGTAATAATTATTATTAATGATTACAATAAATTGATGGTTCGTTCCACAGGAAAAAGGAAACTGTTTAATTGTTGTAGGGTTTAACGTCATTTTCCAGCACAAGATAGGTTACACATGGCGGTCAGAACTAACTCCTAGAACCTAGGAAAACCCTTGGAAAGAACAACCGACCCAACAGAAGCTACTGGCAAGCTTTCTCACCTACTCATATTGGCCGAAAATCTGAGACTTCAACCCACGCAGACAAAGGCGAGATGGCAGTGATCTGTAACGGACAACGCTTTAGACCACTCAGGGGCCCCAAACTGTTTTAAGTAACTTAAGTCTTATGGGAAACAAGACAATATATAACACTGAGATTACAACATTTTATTGAAGACTTTTATTTGACTGGAAGATTGTAAAACAAACATACCAATTTATTCCTCCTTGAGGCTTACTGAAGGCTTGTTTTGAAGGGAAAATGTAGTTTTGATAAGAATATAGGAGATAAAGCTTGGTTTCAATGTCTGATTACTTTTTAAATGGGCATGTACATAAACACTTTTAAGACTATTAAAATGAAATTGATAATCTTCATCATTACTAGTTTATTTTGTTAGTACTATGTATACTTTTATTTTGCCTTTGTTGCCCAAAAATCATACGGTTGTATGAAATAATGAATTTTTAATAAACATTAAATCTTAAAGTTCAATGTGATGAGTATTAAGATTTTATCACATTTAGATGGGGAAGGGGGGGGGGGTTTGTTTTTAAGAGTATGCGGAGGTTTGACCACAGGTGCTTTGACCATAGGTGGTTTGTCCACAGTGGGGGTTTGCCCATAGGTGGTTTGTCCACAGCGGTGGTTTGACCACAGCGTATCTTCAGGGATTATAAGTTGCGGCATTTAATTCACTAAAATTTGTATAGTTGAAGGATTATAACAATATTATATCATTTATATGCGTTATGTATTTTTTAGGACTGAGTGTAATTTTCTAGTAGATCTACAGCCTTAATTTGTGAAACGTTGGACTTGTTGCCTAATTTGTGTTCATTTTCTATTTAATAATAGAGTAGGCCTGGCACCAGCCTTTATGTGGACCGAAAACAAGCTGTTATTGACTTTTATTTATTACATGTTAATTACCGTACTATTTAGCATTCACTTATTGGCAACTCAAAGGAAACTTGTCACATAAAATTTCATTAATTGAACCATAATTTTAAACTCTAAATAACAGTTTATTATTATTATAAAAACCACATGTGCACAAACCACCTATGGACAAAACCCCAGTGGTCAAACCCCCGCTGTGGACAAACCACCTATGGTCAAACCACCTATGGTCAAAGCACCTGTGGTCAAAGCACCTAGAACCTTTTTAAGGGTTACTTTGAACTTTTCTTTTTCAATTTCATGGAAATGTGTTGATGCAAGAGTTGCTATGCAATCTATGATTTAATAATAATAATAATGACTTTATTTAAAGAGGGTAACACAATTAGCTAAGAACTAATCTACCTTGATGCCCTCATACAAGGAATTTATTTAATTCAACAGCATCTCAGAAGCCACTGGATATATTGGGTTTGGAAGATGGAAATAGAGTGGGCATTTCTAATCTCAACTGGAATACTATTCCAGAGCAAAGTTCCAGAGTATTGGAAACTTTTCTTAAATAATTCCTTATTTGGTTTGGGAATTTTATACTGTTTTGTAGACATTGATCGCAGGTTGGGTGTATTACCAGGTAGCCTATACTGGAATAGGGATTGTAAATATTCAGGAGCACTATTATTGGATATCCTGTACATTAATTTGGCTTTTCTTAAACATATTCGGTCTTTAATAGGTAATATTTTTAACTTACCAGCTAAATTTTCCTTGCTTTCTTTCTGGTTTGATATTAGCCTTAATGCTCTTTTCTGAATTTTTTCCAACTTTGATATGTTTTTATCATTTGAATTACCCCATACTGTATTACAGTAGTCAAAATACGGTTGTATGTAACTGTTATAAAATAATTTTCTGTGCCTTTCAGGGAGAAAATGTCTTATCCTACTGAGATACCATAAACTTGAATTGACCTTTTTACTGATATGTTTGATATGATCAGTCCATGATAGATTATTATCTACCAAAACACCAAGTAGTCTGTCGTGACAGACCATTTGCAAATTTTTATCCTTCCATGTTAGACATAGTTCATTGCTATCAAGATTTTTCCTTTTTTTCCTTGTTGAGATAAGTAATATTTTAGTTTTACCTTTTTTATCTTTTTAATTTTAGTTATTAGTTCATTGGTAGAATCAATTGCATGCAATCCAAATGTTCATATGTATAAGATTTCATAGGGTTATATTAAATAAATATGAAATAATTTCCTTTGTCTGTAAGGACGATACTGATTATCATGAGTTAATGATAACTACCTATTATATTTGCTTTGTAATGTTTAAATAATCTGGAAGTGAGTTAGGATTTGTGAATTTTATGCAAAAGTAACTGAACATGTCGTAGCTTATGGCAAATTTTCAATAGACAGCTCATGTGGTAATTTATGACCTGTTGCTGTGAAGTGAGGATAATGACTACAGTAGTGAGTCCGGTTTACGCAGTGTATAGTTATCTAGTGTGCTCTCATTAATGTAAGTGAAGGAATTTTATGTACATCTAGAAAGTGTTACAATTTTGGGATAATTTTGTCCTTTAAGGAAACAGTTATCCAAGAGAGAGACTGGACAGTCCGAAGAAACTCAAAAACCAGAAGAAAAAAAAGCTATGAAACTAGTTAAGTGCGAAAAAATATAGGTGACAAGTGAAATCCAAAAAAGTGGAAGTGACAAGCTCAGAGTAAAGTGACTAAGAAGTCCAAGAAGGATGAGGCAGTTGGAATAAGAAGACTCGTGGATATTGGAAACATTGGAACACGATCGAGAGAAAAGGTGATGCAATCAGTCGTGGACATTGCGCTCTTTTCACCACTCAATATGATGATCAAATAAATCCAAATTAGACACTAAAAAATTACTATTCATTTGTTTTATAAAAAATATAAAAAATTCTTTTCTCCTACTGCATTATTTCTTCGCAATAATCTTGCCCCGTTTTCTTTTGATATTCTATCTTTTCGCTCACACCGGGTCATAACATCAAGGGAGGTCATTCCCTAGATAATAACATGGCTAAATCCAATTAGCTCCCCCTTGTACTAAAAGGGTGATGTTACAAGTTTCTACATTACGTTAATATCAATAAATTATAACTGTGTAAAAAAAAACATTACAAAACTGACAAATTGTCACTTGTGACTATGTTCTGTGTTGTTTCTTATAATAGTGAAAATTCAAATTATCATTTTTTGTCCCTTCCTGTCTTTGACTTTTCATATCTGTGACTTTCTGTCCTACATTTGTTTATTATGCAATGTTGATTCCAGTCTGGTGATATTATTTCGATTGAGTTACCTTCGGTCAAAACTGCCCTTTTGAATATAACCTGAAGATACTCAATACTTTTTAAAGAAAAGAACATAATACATGTACTTCCAGCATGTACATATACAAAGCTATATAAGTCAGGTGTGACTTGTATACATTAATTAGCATACTAAAATTTGATAAATTTAGAACAGAGATCATCATGTTTTCTAAAGAAAATTTGACTGTACATGTACATGGTATGTTATTAAAAATTTTGTGAGCTCTCCCCATTTTTCCCATTATTTTTGGACACCAAAAGATTGCTAGCATTCTTTGAGTCTTACTACTATTAAATACAAATGAAATAAGTTCTCTTTTTAAAAGTCACTTAATAAAGAAAGAAATATGTTGCTTCCAGTGATATTTGATTTTACTGTTTCTATTCTAAAATAACTTATTTTACAACAAGTTCACCAAGTAAATAATTATGAACTCTGCTAAATATCCACTGGTTATCGCCCTTGAATTCTCTAGAAACCTGCATGTACATGTACATTGTATATTACTTCTTAAAACCTAACTTTTCTCTAGGCAAATGACCAATGACCAATGACCTCATATGAATACCCAATAAACTCAAAATATACTTAATCTCTGCAAAATGTCCACATATACTTTGTGTACTGGATGCAACTTAAATTATATATGCCATTTCTGACAAATCAGCATCGTAATAGTTTATCACGATTTCTAATCATTATCTAATTAAATACTGTTCACTATCGATACTGTACAAATAAAAATATGCTTAGTTTCCACCAAAATTATGCAGCAAAATAATACAGTACACTACAGAATCATGTCTTATATGACAGGTAACCATTCAATAATTTTTAGGCACTCTGCATTTTGGCGTGAAATGAATTTACTTTCCTTCGTACAAATTTGAATTTAAAGTTTGAATTGTTTAGGATTCAAACGTTTGAAATTGAGAGCAGTTTCCCATCACGTGTTCACTTCTCGAAAACATGGCAATGATGGCGGAAGTAAGAGTGATTTTTTTTTATGGCGATGAGAGCGAAAATGAGGAGTTTCTAGGGTTTGATCAAGTTAATATTGAGGAAGCAGATTAAAGATATGTTCGCCAATTGGATAATTTGTGAGAATTAGAATTGGACAAAAAATGTATTTTGGTATCACTGAACAAAACGTGGTATCCAACAACACCAGATGAGATAAAAGATAATGTCAGGTTAATTTATGTATAACATGTTTCAAACCCTATCATATTTTAAAATTTCTTATTTTAATGGATTTAAGAACTGATATAATATTCCTAACAATGTTGCACATACTTTTGTAAAAAGGGCTGATGTGAAATTCCTAACAATGTTGCACATAGTTTTGTAAATAGTGTATAAATAAATTGTGAAAGACTTGGACAAATGGAGAAAAAAATACATCACTGTATTGACAAATTCATTTGGATTAATTGGTGAAAATTTCATGGATTACTACTGGATGTAAGTAAAGAAAATAAGGTAAGTATGAATGCATGTGCATGATGTTTACAAAATTTTCCAAATACTGGTAAAACACTCTGGGGCACAAGCAGCTAGACAGCTTGGTGTTGCTGGGGCTCAGCAACAGTGTTACTGGTAAGTGTCTTGGGGCTGAATGAGTTAAATATAGCGTTAAACCCTAGTACAACAACAAAAATCTTGACATGTGTAGACTTACCTCTGTGTTGAAGAGTTTCATTGTCATGTTTAAAATTACCTCTGTGTTGAAGAGTTTCATTGTCATGTTTAAAATTACCTCTATGTTGAAGAGTTTCATTGTCGTGTGTGGCAGTTAATAGTGATGTCTAGCACTAGGGCACACTGTTGTAGACATAATAGCATCTGTCGACTTACCTCTATGTTGAAGCATTTTATCAAGAGATGCTTCAAAAAGCCCTGTTTTACACAAAGACATATCAATCTTTTGGTCTGGTTTCAACAAAAACTGAGGAAAATATCACCTGGTATGATAAAAGTTAATTCCATCTCTATCAGCTTTTAACTGTGGCTGTTATTCATTCTTCTGTTTGTCCAACTGGACAGTTGGCTCAATTTCACCTGTCCACACTTGATTTTTTTCATATCAAACAGGTTCACATCTGCTAACCAATTCCACCCACCATTCCCCCAAGCAAACACACTTAATTATTCCAGATTAATTGTTTATTGATCCTTAAATAAACTGTATATAAACTTTGTTTGTCTAAGCTAACATGGTACCTTGGTGTTATTCAAATTAGCCCCAGCATTTTCCTCAATGAGAGCCCTTCCAGGAAATAGATTCTAAGTCCTTGCAAAAACTGACAGAACATTTGGTTGTTTTATGGAATAATGAAAATCCATTTATATCACCATTTTTGGGAAAGGTGTTCATTCTTTATCATGGCATGTAATTAAATAAATGAATGTTCTTAATTTTCAAAACAGAAACCACTCATGACTGGGATAATCATTAGATACAAATATTTACAAAATGAGACAGGGAATGCCCCAGGGTGGGGATGGGGTCCTTGTAGGCAATTTACATGCAGTACCCTCGCATTTCAGTGCTTACACATAAATCACTATCAAGGTCTAAGATCTGTCATCTTAATGGCCTTCAGTAATCAGTTACCTCCCCTTAGTAGCACATGAACAGCTGGTTTCTATCATTTGGATCATTTAAAATCCCATTATTAATTAATCTGAGATAGTGACAAAAAGAAAATGGAAACCATCTGGCATTTTTTATCTTTAATTTTATGCAAAATGCCCTGTCAGGTTATTGCTAATACTATGATTTATAAATAATGAGTAAATTCAGCAGAATTTGGTCAATGTCCTTCCAGATATACATGCAAGTTTTCTGTTCTAATTAATGTTGCTGTAGGGTTTGATGCTATTTTTTCAGCAGCCTATATAACAAAACCTTTTCTTTGATATAACAAATTCAAATTTTAGTGTATAAACTAATTTTACAGGAAAAAAATTACAGAAGAAATTTTCCAAAATTCTTATATTTGTTATGCCATACTTGAAAGAAACATTTAAAGTCCATATAAAGTAAAAGCTAAAGTAAAGCCAATGATCAACATCGCTAAGAATTTTTTTCTTCAATGTAACCTTTCAATGAATAGTGTGTGTGTGTGTGTGTGTGTGTGCGTGTGTGTGTGTAAATATGTTGTATGCTTACTCAGCAGTCCATAATGATACAAGGTCAATAACACAATCAATACAGAGCTCCCCTTTGTCTGCCAGGTACAATCTTCAAGTTTATCCTGGATGAACCTCTTGCCTTCCAGTTTTGAATAGTTAATGGGAACATTGTCATGCTAATTAGGCCTAACAATTATCCTCAGTTTAAAATAGAAAACAAGTTTTGACAGCTTTTTTTTGTTTACCTCTATTCATAGGTGTGGGAATCTAAGGGTTTCTTAGAATTCATTTTTTAAATCAACAAGATAAAGTAATAAATACTAACTGAAATTGAATCTGTTTTAAAATTAAAAAACAAGATGAAACGTAGAATACATTTTTTAAAATATATTTTGGTTTTTTACAGCACAGCAACACAAATAGCTTATTTTGTCCTGAGATAAGCACAGTGTTGTTAAGATGGTAGGATTTGAACCTGCACCCTTTAAGTTGAGAGCATGGCTTGCTACCTATTGAGTTATCATGGCTACTGCTTCCACGAATTGCCTCTTGCAGCCAGAATGGCTTCTGCCTCAATTATTTGCACCTTTGAGCCATCATGGCTCCCATCTTCAACCAGTCACCTCTTTGAGCCATCATGGCTCTAGATTCAATGAGTCACCTCTTAGAGCCATCATGACTCTAGCTTCAATGAGTCACCTCTTAGAGCCATCATAGATCTAGCTTCAATGAGTCACCTCTTAGAGCCATCATGACTCTAGCTTCAATGTCACTTCTTAGAGCCATCATAGCTCAAGCTTCAATGAGTCACTTCTTAGAGCCATCATAGCTCAAGCTTCAATGAGTCACTTCTTAGAGCCATCATAGCTCTAGCTTCAATGAGTCACCTCTTAGAGCCATCATAGATCTAGCTTCAATGAGTCACCTATTAGAGTCATTATGGCTCTTGCATTGATGAGTTGCATCTTGGACCCATCGTGGTTACTGCTTTTATTAGATGCATCATGAACCAATTATGGTTACTGCTTTCATGAGCTGTATCATGGACCAATCATGGTTGACTGCTTTTAAGAGTTTATCTTGGGGCCATCATGGCTCCTGCCATCATGTGTTGCCTCTATAAGATGCAGAATGCACTACTGACCTATTCTATATCCATGTCAAATACATTAAATACACATGAGTAATTAACCTGTCTCAAATGATAAACCTTTCTTCCAAATATCATGGTCTTTCAAGACAGGTGGTCTCTCACATAGCAAATACATCTAATAACATTTTATAAACAATAAATCAAGCCATTAGGAATCCGTTATCTCAAGTTAGGTGGTCTTTCAAAGCAGTGGTTTTTCATGACAGTTTCAATACAGTAGAAATTTTCCCCACGCCAAACTTGCACTAGTTCATATACTAGTCACTTTATGAAAATAAACAATAAGGAATTTTTTAAAATATTCAGAAAAAACAAGTTTCTTTTATAAAAGTAAAACACAAATGAAAATATTCTTAGACTAATTAAAACTGCCCATTAATTGTCAAGGAGTTTAAATTGGACTTAGTGCTTATGTTTATAAAGGGAGACAATTCTTAGTGATAAAAAGGTACTTGACAAAGCTAAGCAAATGTGGATCATTACTTCCAAGTGATATACATAGATACAAACAAAATAAAATTATCAGAAGATTTAATTATAAAAAATACAATTTTCATGTAACTGTTAATGCTATTTTTTAGCATAGGATCAAGAATATCCCTGACTAACGTGCCTAATATATATGTATTACTTTGAATTTCATTGCACATCAACCATCAAGCTTGAAATCATGGGTACAAGTTACAACATAACAGGAACAAGTATCAGTGAGTATGTGTGTGTTGGAACAATACTGGTGATTTTGCTAGCTATAGGTTTATGAAATTTTAACTAAATTATTTTCATAGTTTTTATTGGCTTGGCTAATGTTTTCAGTAGTATCAGAGAAAACGGATATCTAAGAAAAAGTTGGCAGCCATGACATTACTTCGAAATAATGAAGTATGTCATAGCTTGTTTTCTCCATATGGTGTGAACTGGTGAGTGAATTCAAAATATGATGTAAAAAGATTAGGAAATACTAGATAATCTTTTTGTTAGGTAACATTAGTTTTATGAAGTAAGAAAAACATGGTACAATGTAATCTGTTGGCTTTGTTAGCAAAATATAATGAAGTTTCAGCATATAATTTACATATAACGATATAAAATTAATAAAAACATTTTAGCTTTTTTTAATTACCTTTTCACGAAGATTTAAAAATTACTACAAACTCTTATATACCATTATGCCAATATATGGTCATTTCTCATTGTGCATTTTTTAAGCAGCTGCATTCAAAGTAATTCTAATGAATGTACACAGATACAAATACATGTAAGTGTAACCCAAGGTGAAATCGGTGTGTAACTTTTTGTTTCCCATGCAAGACCACAATGTGACACAAATTTGGGGATTATATTGTCACTTCACTCTCAAGAATCAACAGTCTAGTGATAAAACTGAAGATAAATACATAACTGGAGATTAGATCAATACTTTCTTGACCTCTACTGGTTGTTAGCCAATGAAAAATGATACTGGATTCAAGCCAAGATAACATGAAACTTGGATTAGCTTTATCAATTTCCATAATGTATATACACATCGGTGTATTTGCTCATTATCCACAAGTGTAATACTAAATGAGGTACAAAAGCTTAAACTCCACCTGGTCAGAATGTTATCTCGGACATGTACAAAGATTTTGTGTAAAGTTCATTAATAAAATGCTGTTTACAATTTTCCATATGCCATGTGCATAATGCAACCTATAACAAGAAACCTCGATCATTTTTAAAGTCTCTTCTACACATTCGATTTTGAATTAAAGAAGTATTGAATCGAATTGGGATGTTTGCCGATATATACAGAGCTCTTTCACAACTGTGATCGCACTGTCCACATTTCTCATCTCCACGTTCTCAGATCTGTCTCAATTTTGGTGAACCTTTCAAACATGATCAATCACTTCAAGAATAAAAACCATGTAAGAGAACTAAATAAGAAGTTTTGACCACAGTATTGCTATTTTTGCATAGGGGATTATATATCAGTTGGTAACGTTGGACAACATTGTCCATCGGGATTTGATACCTGCTCGAGTTAATCTGATTTTACTGCAAGTTTATGAAAGTGTTATCTGATGAAACTCTACTCATCCAACGCCTGATGTATGAAAACAAAGTGATGTTTTCCAAAAAAGGAGCTTTTTGGTCAGCATGAATCTAATAATGTAAAGAAAGGCTCATACCTTGATTAAAATGAAACCTTAAATAGGACACTAAAAGGAAGATAATTTTGTCCTTTTATGACATATCTTTTTTGAGAGGATTGAAATGTAAAGAAAAATCAATATGTTCATAAGGAACATAGAGAATTTTGTTTGGCCCTGAAGTCATGACTTCAATACATGTTAACAACTTTTCACTGATTTGGAGAAAACATGCAATGAAGCATAGCTCCGAGTTGTACCATCTTTATCACTACCAGTTTATCACGGTTTCTGCTCAGGGCCCAGAGTGGCCGAGTGGTCTAAAGCACTCTTCATTACGAATCACTGCCATCTCACCTCCTTCTGCATGGATTTGAGTCTCAGATTTGGCAAATGTGGGTATGTGAGAAAACTTGTCAGTAGCTTCTCAAGGGTCATTGGTTCTTTCCAGGGTTTTCCCCCCGTTTCTTTCTCCGCCATAAATACTTGTCGCCATCTATAGCCTATCATGTACTGAAAAATGGCGTTAAACCCTACAACAATTGCTCCTGCTGAGGCCCTGGGTAACCAAGTAGTTTTGCCTTTACAGATCACAGACATATCACCTTTGTTCTTGTGAGTTCAAGTCTCAGGCTTGACCAATGAGGCTTCCCCAAAATATATTTCCTTTAGAACTGGTTTTGAAATTTGGGTAGGGAGGTTTGTTTGAATAAAAAAAAAATATTGATACATAATGTACAAGTGCTTAAATTAAACCTGGGTCAATTAGATGCACAAATTTACAAAAAAATCCTCTACGGTTGGCAATGAAAAAACAGGATGGTCAGCAGCAAACACCTAGTTATAGTTTGTCTAATGTGAGAAAGCCTTCCAGTAGCTTCCTGTGGGTCAGTGGTTCTTCGAAGGGTTTTCCTGGCTCTTCCTCTATATAATCTTTCTCCAAACTTAAACTCTTCAGCTAGTGTTATTTGATAAAGTATCCAAGGTTAAAGAAATTCCAGTTTTAAAATGATAATCAATTAGATGACAAATATAGCTAACTCTTGAGTGTGTGTGTGTGTGTGTGTGTGTGTGTGTGTACTGGACCATAGCGTGCACTTCATATGGTGACCTTTAACCTCACCCAATATACCCAAATATCACTATTGTTGAGAACATTGTATATAATATGGTAAATGTGGTATTGTTTAATTTCAAAGGCATCTGGTTGGTAACTTCAAATAAACACATGCATTATTAAATATTAGTCACTTTTACTTGATAAATCATTACAGTACATCTACTGACAAAAATGTATTTTTCATTTCTGTCCTTGAGAATTAATTTCCAGCCATGCTTTTCATTAGTTGGACTTGATTTGCCAGCTAACAGCTATGGTACCAGTCAAATTAATTGTACCATGTATACTAGCTTATAAGTCAAGTCACAGTGTTAACAAATTTCCTGATCTGCCATAGCATAATGCACCGACAGATTAGGGTCTATGTTGTTTGTTCTACTAACTCAACTTATAAGCAAATGCAAAAGATACACTTAAGTACAATATTTTTAAATACTCTTCTCAAATGGTGTATACTGAATACATTATATACACATATAATGAACATGAATGCTATTTTCTCTTAAAACCTTATAATATATATCAAGATCTAATTACAAAGGTATAGAATCTGGCATTCTGTCTTTTTTCAAACATCTGGTAATTTAAGATGGCTGGTCCCTTCAAACACACTAGACCATCCATTTCCTGTGCACACGCTTGCATGCACATCTTGAGCTTCCAATGCATTTATGCATGTACTCGCTGACCTCACTAAACAAATAATGAATTAGTATTGTCAAAAGAACTAGTTAGGAACAAAGAGGCCACCCACATGAACCAAGGTCATCCAAAATAAGACAATGACCTTGTGGCAATTTAAATTTCCAGCTTGTACATAAGTAACCTGAACTTTTTGATAAGCAATCAATGTTCTGCAAAGGATTTGATAGGTTTCAAAGATGCAAGATTTTGTTTCTTTCTTTCAGCAATATATTCTTCCAGTCAATGCAGTCTCCTTTGAAGAAAATATCAATTTTCCTCCATATGAAGACAGTTAAGTTAAATGTTAAAAATTTGTTCAGACCCAAAAGAGACGCAAATGCTTCTTGACTACAAGTATAAAAACAATATTTCCATGGAAGTCATTTGATGAACTTTAATAATGCTTTCAAATGAAGGAAGGTAGTGTAGCACACATGTGCAAAGTTTAATGAAGAAGAACACAATTATTATGTAGTCAAATGTAAAATAAAATGGAGATGTGATAACCAAGAACTGCACATTATGTGTCCAATCAGCTTTTAATTGTCCACTATGTAGGTGTGTTGCCTATGGATATTATTAACCAGTGTGTATCACTGACCTTGACCTTTGGTGAATGTTTGCAGTCTTAAACTAAACTTGTGGTTTTTTTTAATAATTGGACTTGATCCTGACCTTGAAACTTTAAACCCTGAAATCAACAGGTTTCTTTTCTAAATTTGTTTACCATAATTGTCAGCCAGTTTTGCTCAAGAAATATAATTTAGAATAAAGTTTATTGTGCAAAACCCATCTTTCATTGACCTTTGACTTTTAAGCCCTCAAATCAATAAACATAGTCTTTACCTCAAGTGAAAGGCCTAAGATAAAAGGACTTTGGTTAAGGTACATGATGTCAAACTAAAGTTATTATTACAAAAAAAACCTGTTTCTTCTTTCATTCACAGTATCCTTGACCTTTGATCCCCAAATTAACATGCTTCCTTATATCCAAGTAGGTCATTCTCCATGTCTTTGTGAAAGTATTTGGTTGTAAACTTAAGTTTTTTGTACATCTTTTAGCTACAGTTGTCTTGACCTTTGACTTTTTGACCACAACAAGTTTACACCAACTTATCCCAAAGGCAACTGGTCTACAGTTCTTAATCTAGGTCTGTGATGTTAAGACTACAATTTTAGTACATGCCCCATTTATCTCAGTAACCTTGACTTTTTATTGTGTAACCCCAAAATCATTAGGCTTTTTCCTTTACCCATGTACAGGTGATGCACAAAGACTTTTCATGTAACTGCACACAAACCAATTTTCATGTTCAGTGTCACTGGCCTTGGATTTATTTTAAACCTCAAAATCAACTGGCTGCATCCTTGCTCCACCTGCAAGTCATCAATACAGATCAATGATAACCTAAAAAAAACCCACTACATGCATGGAAATCTGAACATTATACACCTTGAATTTTCTTGGGGGGGGGGGGTGAGGTGGAGAGAGATGCACTCAGTACACCAGAGTCAGACAGTAAAAATAAGAATGTTGTAGTTCAAAAGACAAAACCCATAGAAACTCAAGACAGACAGATGGAAAGATAGATTGACAAGTTGTATGTATAGAATCCATCAACACTTCATGAATAATTAAGGTAACAAAGTCCACAGGACCTCCCTAATAAAAACCAGACAGACAATAGACAAGTACATACATGTAGTTGACCCTGGTAAATCAAGGTACACAATCATTAGTAATTGTCCCCTTGTAATTGGAAATCAAATGATGGTAATTGACAGGTGATAATAGAAATATGTGACTAGACAATTTTGCACCATTCTTGTTATTTATATCTGTACTATCATTCTTTGTAGAAAATATTACTCTGCTGAAAAATTATTCTGCTGAGTGTTTATTTACGAGCTTCCCATAGGTTATTGGTTCATCTCAGGGTCCTCCTGAGTTTTTCCTTATGTCATAAAAAAAAAATTCCAAAGCAAACCATTCATTGCAAAACTGACCAATTATATCCAATAAATAAATAAATTCACAACAACAATGCCCTACCTTGCCATCACTATAAATTGCCACACTGCAGATATTGTCATGATACGACTGGATTTTTTTAAAAGCTACCTTAAAAATCTAAATCACACACACTACCTTGTCATCACAGGCAAGACAAAAGTGCAGACTTATTCTTCAGAATTCCATTTTATTTCATTATCTTAATCTTTTCTATATTGTAAAAGTCGATTCTACCTTATCGCATGTTGTTTTCCAGTTTGTATTTTATTCATACTTAATGACTTATTTGAAATTTTATTGGATATTTTGTTAATTCAACAAAACAGTCATGCTGAAACCTGAGCTCTTGTTCAATATTGTGAAATCTTTGAAATACTAGGGTCTGGTAAAGGTCTATACAACCACGTTGTAATGTTCAAAATGAGGCTTACAGCCACACTATAATGTTCAAAATGAAGCTTACAACCATACTATAATGTTCAAAATGAGGCTTACAACCACACCATCATGTTAAAAATGAGGCTTACAACCACACCATAATGTTAAACATGAGGCTTACAGCCACACCATAATGTTCAAAATGAGGCTTACAATCACACCATAATGTTCAAAATGAGGCTTACAGCCACACCATAATGTTCAAAATGAGGCTTACAGCCACACTATAATGTTCAAAATGAGGCTTACAACCACACTATAATGTTCAAAATGAGGCTTACAATCACACCATAATGTTAAACATGAGGCTTACAGCCACACTATAATGTTCAAAAGGAGGCTTACAGCCACACTATGTTCAAAATGAGGCTTACAACCATACACTATAATGTTCAAAATGAGGCTTACAACCATACACTATAATGTTCAAAATTAGGCTTACAACCATACTATAATGTTCAAAATGAGGCTTAAAACCACACTAGTTCAAAATGAGGCTTATAACCACACTATAATGTTCAAAATGAAGCTTACAACCACACTATAACGTTCAAAATGAGGCTTACAACCACACTATAATGTTCAAAATGAGGCTTACAAGTTACAACCACACTATAATGTTCAAAATGAGGCTTACAACCAATCTAATAATCAAAATGAGGCTTTAAGTACCAAGTACAAAGACTGGCTGACAGGCATGTCAGCATTCATAATAAAAGCTTAAATCACATAAGTTTTTTTTTCATATTTTGTTCTTTTGTACCAATTACATAAAATATGTATGGTTTATACTTCTGCAGGAAAATCTTGCTAAAAGTCTGTGACACTAACTCGAAGAGTATAGAATAAGGGCATGAATTATCTACCTTTTGACCAATACATTCAACCAACTCCAAAGAGGTACATGTATATGCTAATTGGCTACATTAATTTTTAACAGGCCATTAATAGGCTTAGCATAGACCCAAGTCATAAACTTCTAAAAACCAGATACGGTCAGTGTGCATGTTTTTGGATTTTTAATACAACTTTAACAATTTGAGTCATATTACGGTACTATGATGTCTGAAGTGTGGCAATTTATAGTGATGTCTAGCACTGGGGCATCATGCTGCAAACATGTGGCA
Organism: Unio pictorum; assembly: GCA_030141615.1. Taxonomy (NCBI): domain Eukaryota; kingdom Metazoa; phylum Mollusca; class Bivalvia; order Unionida; family Unionidae; genus Unio; species Unio pictorum. Next base: position 2,176,010 of record JARLTB010000312.1, read on the forward strand.
TCATGTCCCACCCAGTCATATTATTCTGACACCAGGTTGATCAGTTATAACACTAACTTCTTAATGCTGAGTGCCAAGTGAGGCAGCTGCTATTACCATTTTTGTAAGTCTTTGGTATGAATTGGCCAGGATTCAAACCTTGGACCTCCCACGACATTTATCACACCTCACCTAATGAATCAAGCAATTCAGTAACTAAAATAACTTTTGGGGTGCATTTGATTATATGGTTACATGGTTACTGGTATATTGGAACAGGTGTTATTACAGTGATCAAATAATCAATACTATTATTTCAAATAAGCAAGGACAATCCAGAGATGTTTTTATTGATTGAACATGCCATAATAAAACAATAAGGTCTTTGCATATTGCCACCTGTTTTCACAACTTTGGACTGACTGTTAAAATTTAAAATGTTCTGCATAATTCAAAATGTGTACCCCAAAATTGTTTTTCCTTCTGCAGAGAACACAGTTATCAAGAGATATGTCATTATACATTAACATCAACCATTATGCATTAACATCAACCATTATGCATTAACATCAACACATACAAAAAGAAAGACATCAAGGTAAAATGTAATGGGTAGGTTATGTAACTGCATCCAAATTGAAGACAGTTCCTTTTTTTTTTTATTTCATGTAGCAAAATTAATGGATAAATAAAGAATATGGGGTTTAATTCTATTGAAGGCCATTACTGATTTTAACATACCAAGTCGAGCCCACATGCATAATGCCCCAGCAGATCTGGGTCTATGAAGTTATTTAGGAGTAATCGGTAGACAACATAGACTCTGATCTGCAGGAACATTATGCTATGGTAGATCATGATCTTTGTTTTTTACAGTCTGACTCAACTAATTATTGGTGAGTACAGATGGCTTGTATCTCCCCTGGAGATTTACCCTTATAAAATTTTTTAAACACACCTGAATGTAACTAGGTTTAGAGTATGTTTCTTCAGTTTGATCTAAGAGACATAATTTCCTTTGTCAACACTTTTAGGTTTCTGTTTTCTCCATTCATGCATGTCATTCAATTAAACAGACATGCATAAAACACTTGGGGAGCTTTTCTAAAATAAATATGGTACTTGATATCTATCAATTGGGCTAATCTTTTTTTCCAATATCAAAAGAGAAAGCACATGGTTTTTAAATATCAGTCTAACCCATATGACTGGGTCAATTATGAACAGTGAACCTTGTAATACTTAAAACTTCCAGGGCCTTATACAAATTTCAGTTTTAAGATTTTTTGTTTGTTTTACTGAACTTCCCAATTCTCATCAATGCATGAGACATAACCAGGTCAATCATCCTGCACAGGAAAATTAATCAAAACATTAATTTAGACTAAAAATCAATAGCCAGCCAAATTTGAAAATATTTACTTCTGAGAATTCTGACTTGAATGCATGATGTATACGCTTCTATGCTGCAAATTTATTTTATGCCTTTTAATTAGACTGTTCAAAGTGTTTGAATAAGGGGCAGTTTGAAGACCATTGGTTAGACTCATGCCTGACAAACTTTTTGGATTTTAATTAGGTTGTTTTAGAAAATGGCTGGACACGTACCTGAAAACATTATGTGGTTTATTTTGGATGTCAGGGTAGATAGTTTAAGGTTACTAAGTAAAATGTAACTAAAGGAAAAAATCGGGACCTAAAAAATAATTAATCATCAACAGGAATTTGGTTTGCTGATGTCATAATATTGAGGTTTCACTGTACAGCCTATTTTGGTTTGCTGATGTCACAGTATTGAGATTTCACTGTACAGCCTATTTTGGTTTGCTGATGTCACAGTATTGAGATTTCACTGTACAGCCTATTTTGGTTTGCTGATGTCACATAATTGACACTTCATTGTGCAGCATGCTGATGTCACAGTATTGAGGTTTCACTGTACAGCCTATTTTGGTTGATCTACATATGCAAAACTGGCTTTTTAATCTTCAAGATAGATGTAATTAGATGAAGCTGGGGTGGGCAGGTGGATACTATAATTCGGTTTTAATTCCTGCTGCCCTTTTCTGGACAAAAAATTATTTTCCTCGCTCTCAAATTGTTAATACATGCCCTTGTTATTTGGTGTAAAAATGTAATATCCTTTTAAAGGCAACATAAAGATTCCAGCTGGTTGCTATATCCTTAATCTACCCCCTGATATCTGGTACCTAAAAAAGTCACACATAATGTTAACATGATTCAGTATAAATCAATACCTGTGGTGAATATGATTATAGACCTGAAATGGCGTTTTAACTTTTTATGATCTATCTGTACACAAATGTTTGATCATAATTTCTGGATGCTATGGCAACCTTTCTTCAAGATGGCGTTTTACTTTAGCAAAATTTGCTATGAACCTGCTAATGCAGTGTTCTCAAACAGCCACATTTGTGGAGCATTTAAAAATTTAAATCTTCAAATCATTGTTGCATTTGCCTTTTTTCTCTCCAGATCTGCTATAATAAAATCAATTATGATCATGAATTGACCCATTAGAGTAATGCCATGAACAGTAACATAAATACAAAACATGCACTACCCCTGACCCGATTAACATTTTAACCCAACAGCTGAGTAGTCTAGGGTACTGACATTAGAATTGTGTGTGCTGGGATCAAATCCACCAGCTGAGATTATGTTTATTTTGCCCACACCTCATTTGGCAAGAGGCTAAAGTGGGCCTGATGTCACTCATGAAGCTGATGTCTGCATATTAAGACTAGAAAAGCAAATGGCGTAGAAATCTGAAACTGTAGGATATTTTCCAAAGAAATTTGTTCCATTCTGTCGATCGCATATCTTACAAACATAACTATTTTATGGTTTTTCATGTTTTTTTTTAAAACTGATATATGATGGCACATTATTTTTTGTCAAATATAGAAACTCCCTTATGTCAGGATGCTTTCTCTCCAAGTTAGTCAAAATCTGTTACACCATTTTATTTTGTATACATTAAATTTTATATTTTTTAAATGTCTAATAATTGGTTAGCAGACTGGCATCTCCTGTATGAATCTGAATGACAAAGAATCTTGTCAATCGAAGTTGGTCAAATTTTGCTAATGTTTCCTAATTTCTTAGGGGAATTTTGTTTCCAGTATACCGCTCTGTTGGCCTTGTGGTTAGAGTAAGCACCTCTAATGCGAGAGGTTGTGAGTTCGAACCCCAGTCGAGTCATATAAAAGACTTATAAAAATGGAAATAACAGCTGCCACGCTTGGCGCTCAGCATTAAGAGCTCATTGCTAGGACTGGTCAGCCTAGTGTCAGGCCAATGTGACTGGGTGGGACATGATGCTCTATGCCTGCAGTGTGTGTATATATATATATATATATATATATATATATATATATATATATATATATATATATATATATATATACACATAAAGAATATATTATGTGTTATGAATTATGCTCAAAGTATAAGTAATTCATCATCACAAGAATGCATGAAATGAGGAGACTTTTCATTCTGCTGACAATTAATCAGCATATGATTTTATCTATTAACTAAAGGTAAAGCTGTGAGCTAACTACAACAATTAATTTTGTTACAGAAACAATAGGGTTCTTTATAACAAATATTGGACTAAATTCTATCCATGCCCACTGAATGAGAAGGCTTATGCTTTTTCTTATCTCCTAAATCCTTAGGGAGTTATTACATCTGAATGATTCAAATCTAATTTCCCAGCATGCATTTTTTCCCAAGTATCCAGGCAATGAAATGATAAAACTCTAAAACTGAGTTAATACCATTAGCCATTCAGAGACCATGCTTCAAAAGAGTTTTTCTGACTGGTAAAAACAAAATTTGAAGTTATATGAGTTCAAAGTATTTATAAAAGTATAACCTTGATCTAGCTAACTGCAGACCTGTCTTAGTCAATAAATAAGGTTCCAGCATATCATGGTCTACAACCAACGTTCCCTCTAAGCGAATGGTAGATGTGCGCGCAGTGCAGCGAAGCACTGCGCAAGCATTAGGGAGACGAGCAAAATTTAACGTTGGATTGATAAAAAATTGACAATTCAGCTGTGCGAGATGCCTGAGCAAATTAGAGGGAACATTGTCTACAACATACTTCGTATGATTTTCTATCTAGGAACCTCCTAATATACACTGTGTTAATTCTTACATCATGTGACATGAGATTTTGGACCTTTTTTGCTGAATGTGTACACTTATTGAAGGTATATTATTATTATTATTATTATTATTATTATTATTATTATTATTATTATTAAATATCATTTGGAGTTTGATGTGTTAGCTTAGTAAATAAATAATAATCACAAGATCTAAACCATTCATTGAAGCTAAACTATATAGGTGTATATGATAATACCAATTCCTAACAGGTGTGCATTCACTTTGTTTTATCTATCACCTGAGGCATGCATTGTGTACCATGTCCAAATCCTCCATGTAATGATATATATCTAAAACACAAGCCACCTGACAAATCAATCAATCTCTTTTTGCAGACTTTAATCTAGGTAATTAGAGTGAGTACAAATCTGCATCCCCTGTTGAACTGTGATAATCTGCTTTAAACTTGTTGACAATGCCCTTATAATCTAAAATCAACACATATAATCAGATCATGTGACCAGATTTGAAAATATACATTATAAAAGACTGACTGACTAAAAGAGTTCATAAACATGGTCAGTAGCAAAATTCTGGTCAGAAATGAGTTCATATGAATCCATGAGAAAATTTGGTATTACTTAAATTTCTTGTGTAAGTCGAGTAAAACTTAAATCAACAACGATTCTGATCTGCCATAGCACAATGGACCTGAAGATCTGTCATTTCTTATAATGATTAGTCCTAATAAACTACACAGATCCAGATCTGAAGATCTGTCATTTCTTATATTGATTAGTCCTAATAAACTACACAGATTCAGATCTGAGTCTATGTCATTTCTTATAATGATTAGTCCTAATAAACTACACAGATTCAGATCTGAGTCTATGTCATTTCTTATAATGATTAGTCCTAATAAACTACACAGATTCAGATCTGAGTCTATGTCATTTCTTATAATGATTAGTCCTAATAAACTACACAGATCCAGATCTGAGTCTATGTCATTTCTTATATTGATTAGTCCTAATAAACTACACAGATTCAGATCTGAGTCTATGTCATTTCTTATATTGATTAATCCTAATAAACTACACAGATCCAGATCTGTGCAGTTCACTGCTGAATTCTCCTTAATATACATGGTACTTCAATTGTCTTATCCCATAGTAATGAAAATTTAAGTACCGTACTTACAAATATGGAGGCATTCACTAAAAGGAATACACTTTGATTTTGTTGATAAAAAAAATATGCTAATGATAAGTGATGGGAATCGGTCAGAAATGCATAATCGATGATCGGTTCCCCTTAACCAACTGATCATCGATTATAATCGGTTACTAAGAGTAAATTTTAATTTTTGTTACAGTTATATTTTTTATCAAGAGTTCAATATGTTTATAAATGTAAAGGAGTAATCTCTTTTAATGACATGTATACTTTAACCTGACAATAATGTTAAATTGAGTGTTACTTTTGTTCTACAACTTTGTTAAATGAATGCAACTTTTTATGACTGGTCAGTCATATGTAACTGAAATACTGCTACAATCCCCCGAAATTTTTCCGTTCATATGTGATGTTTCTATAATTTAAAGTATAGAAGGACATATTTTCTTGTTTGTCATTGTTTATAAATACTACAAAAGATGTTGCAATTTAACTGAAACAAATCAACAAAATGTGTTTAAATTTAACTCAACAATTTAACAACTTGACCATGTAATAATGACTATATGTTCCTAATTGTCAATCATAAGGTGTTTTAGTTGTAGTTGTGAATTTCAGGTCAACTTTAGTGGCTGTGAGTTTTACTAACCTTTGTGCTTTGCATACACCTAAAAAGTAGTCTCCCTTTACACACAATCGATTATGGAATTTCACAATCGATTATCTTATTGGTTTGCTCAACCAACTGACGATCAATTATAATCGACAATCGGAACAACACTACTAATGAGTAAGCATAATTGTCTAAGCAGATATTTACTTCAAAATTCAATGTCTAAAAAAATTCCACTTTTATCATAAAAATATAATTTATATTTACATTACAAGAGATAGTTAATCTTGTCATCACTTTTATTTGCAATTTCCAAACTGATTTTTTTCAGTCCCAGTAAACCATTTTAGTGTAGAAATTAACCTATATAAACAATCACCTGTTTCTGAAAAAAACTTTTCTGACTTTTTACAAAAGATACTATAATTTATAGATAAACTTATTAATTATAGTATCTTTTATCTTAAAATTTTGTTTTCTTTCTTCAAGTGTAAAAGTAGTTATAGATTCAATAAATAATTATACATTTTCTCTAGAACCTAAAATTTGTGCATTTTTAATAAGGTAGTAGTAGGTCATCGGTATTCAAAAAATAAAGGTGAAAAGGTTATTATAAGTATAATTTGTACAGTGACAATACATTATTAAACTTCACAGAATTTAATTTGAAGCCAAAATAGGTCATGTACATCTGGAACCTAAACCCGTACATTAACCTAAACCCGTACATTAACCTAAACCCATACATTAACCGCAAAATTAAATGTGTTCTGACAGATAAAACTGCAAAATATAATTATGTGTTCTAACAGATAAAACTGCAAAATATAATTTTAAAATAAAGGTAATTTCTTTTAATTCTCAAAATGAAATACCATGAACTACATATGTATAGTTAAAACTGTCGTGGTCTAGTTTTTGTCAATCTTAAAAGCACTCTAAATATGTTTATCGTTATTTCTATGACCCAAACCGCTCTAGATGGATATCAAACCTGAAATCCTTAGATTACAGGTCCACTGTTCCAATGCAGCTTGTAAAAGATAAAAAATCTGGTGAAGGATTTGTCAAATCATAGAAAAATTATTAAAAAGATTAAGATAATCGCGCGTTACAGAGACACATCTATTTTCAAAAGTCTTTTGATTACTGTACTGATAATAATTTTGTGCATCATATTACCATTGGTGTTATAGCTATGGGGAAGAAAATTAGGTATCAAATACAAGCCAATTATGAGTGGTGCTGAAAACATGCATTAACAGTTTTAATTACTTTTGAAGGTTATACTGTCTACAATTTCATAAGTATGACTAATTAAAATATTGATCTGAGGTTACCATGGAAAATAACCATTAACTTGATTTTTATTTTTACTTTAATATACAGCAATTATGTTGTCATCATGTATGATTTAGATGAAAAACTTCAGGGTAACTAAGATCATGCAACCTTCCTTCTGGTTATGGTACAACAGTACCGTATGTACTCATTTAAAAGACACTCAAATATTTGTTTGATTAGGATTTTTAACTTAGCTTTAATTTTTTTAAAGTTAAATCGCTATGATGTCTACAGTGCAATGTTCCCTCTAAGTGAATGGTAGATGTGCGCACAATGCTCGCTGCATTGTGCAAGCATTACGGAGATGAGCAAACTCTAATGTTGGATTGATAATTCAGCTGTGCTGGGATATTTGAGCAGCTGCGCATGCAGCTAAGAGGAAACATTGCTACAGTGAGGCATTTTATAAATTATAGTGATGTCTAGCACTGGGCGTCATGCAGCAGACATATAGTATTATGACCCACCCAGTCACATTATACTGCCACCAGTCAGACCAGTCATAACACTAACCTCTTAATACTGAGCATCAAGTGAGGCAGCTGTTATTACCATTTTTGTAAGTTTGGTATGACTCGGCCGGGGATCGAACCCATGAACTTCCGCTTCCGTGACGGATGCTCTAACCACCAGGCCACCAAAGCAGTTCACTCAAATGTAAACAATAGCTTCACATAATACACCAAAATATCTCGGTTTATGCTTAAGATTTAAAATAGTAGTAAAGTAGTAGTAGTAGTTGTATCATCTAACAATACATCAGCCTAACACTGACTATAAAGTTTTAAAGCTATAAATATAAAAATATAAAAAAATCTCAAAAGTCTTTTAAATAAACAGCAAGTACAAGAAGACAACAATCTGAAAGCAAACGATGTGATATATCAAATAAAATCGAATGATTACAATACAAAATCCGTAAAAAGATGGTCAAAATTTGTTACTTTTTTTTTTATTCGCTCTGAGAATTTCTCAGGTGGTACATAAAATTTCTTTGGAGAGTTCATATCACTTTTCTTAATAATTTCACAAAAAATTTATAATATTATAGGACATTTATAATAATATTATAGGACATTTATAATATTATAGTACATTCATAATATTATAGGAAGTTGATACACTTGGCAATTCATAATATTATAGGAAGTTGATACACTTGGCAATTCATAATATTATAGGAAGTTGATACACTTGGCAATTCATAATATTATAGGAAGTTGATACACTTGGCAATTCATAATATTATAGGAAGTTGATACACTTGGCAATTCATAATATTATAGGAAGTTGATACACTTGGCAATTCATAATATTATAGGAAGTTGATACACTTGGCAATTCAAGCAAACACCTTGTTGACCCTAATCTGACAACAGATATAATGACATCATCTGATGCTAAGCAGGTCTTATAAAGACAGCATATCATGTAATGGTAATACGACATGTAATGGCAGCAGGTCTTATAAAGACAGCATAGCATGTAATGGTAATAGGACATATAATGGCAGCAGGTCTTATAAAGACAGCATATCATGCAATGGTAATATAACATATAATGGCAGCAGGTCTTATAAAGACAGCATATCATGTAATGGTAATACAACATATAATGGCAGCAGGTCTTATAAAGACAGCATATCATGCAATGGTAATAGGACATATAATGGTAGCAGGTTTTATAAAGACAGCATAGCATGTAATGGTAATAGGACATATAATGCCAACAGGTCTTATAAAGACAGCATATCATGTAATGGTAATGCGACATATAATGGAAGCAGGTCTTATAAAGACAGCATAGCATGTGATGGTAATAGGACATATAATGGCAGCAGGTCTTATAATGACTGCATATCATGTAATGGTAATAGGACATATAATGGCAGCAGGTCTTATAAAGACAGCATAGCATGTAATGGCAATAGGACATATAATGGCAGCAGGTCTTATAAAGACAGCATATCTTGTAATGGTAATAGGACATATAATGGTAGCAGGTTTTATAAAGACAGCATAGCATGTAATGGTAATAGAACATATAATGACAGCAGGTCTTATAAAGACAGCATATCATGTAATGGTAATGCGACATATAATAGCAGCAGGTCTTATAAAGACAGCATAGCATGTGATGGTAATAGGACATATAATGGCAGCAGGTCTTATAATGACTGCATATCATGTAATGGTAATAGGACATATAATGTCAGCAGGTCTTATAAAGACAGCATATCATGTAATGGTAATAGGACATATAATGTCAGCAGGTCTTATAATGACTGCATATCATGTAATGGTAATACGACATATAATGGCAGCAGGTCTTATAAAGACAGCATATCTTGTAATGGTAATAGGACATATAATGGCAGCAGATCTTATAAAGACAGCATATCATGTAATGGTAATACGACATATAATGGCAGCAGGTCTTGTAAAGACAGCATAGCATGTAATGGTAATAGGACATATAATGCCAACAGGTCTTATAAAGACAGCATATCATGTAATGGTAATAGGACATATAATGGCAGCAGGTCTTATAAAGACAGCATAGCATGTAATGGTAATAGGACATATAATGGCAGCAGGTCTTATAAAGACAGCATATCCTACAATGGCAATAAGACATATAATGACAGCAGGTCTTATAAAGACAGCATATCCTACAATGGCAATAAGACATATAATGACAGCAGGTCTTATAAAGACAGCATATCGTGTAATAGCAATAGGACATAAAAAAGACAGCATGACATAACAACAACATATCATACAATGACAGCACATCATACAATGACAGCACATCATACAATGACAGATCATCATACAATGACAGATCATCATACAATGACAGATCATCATACAATGACAGATCATAATAACAGCAACTTTAGATCATATCAGCAGATCCTATTATGACAGGAGGTTATAACATTATAGCAAACCATATAATGATATAAAAAAATAATAACACCAGACAATAATGAAAGCAGACATTGATGCCCTTTACAGGTCTGCATTGGATTGTAATTTATACATGGATATATATGGTATGTGACAGAAAAGAATGCATACTAGGCATGATTAAGGTAATTGATTGATCTCAGTTATTGATTTTTGATACCAGCTATTCAAAAGGTCCATGTCTAGTAAGACCCAAAGCTCTTAAGAGGAATCTCATGAACTGGGTATTGAAATAAATAAATTGTTACAAGTTTGAGAGATATTTTGTGGAAACTAAAATAGACTTACTCTACTCAGTCTAAATCATCAAGACTTTCATCATGTCTTTCTGAAAGTATCAAGCAGCTTATTGACCAAAACTTTTAGGGTGCATTTAATGTTTCTTTTTAACGTAATAATCCCAGGAGGTTTTTTGCTGTTTTCGCATGAAATGCGAGCAGGAAATGCATTTTGGGAGCTATTTCTGAATACATTTTAATACATCGACTTCCAAGCAATTTTCCATTAGCCTAATGCCTAGTTGTGTTAAAAACATTGTTTTCCTTTGGTTATTTTGTCCGTGGATTAGCAGAAAGGGAAAGTTGGAGTTCTCTTTCTTGTCTTTGCTGCTTAATGGACATATCATTTTCATATGGAGACCATTCTTTATTAATAAATGCCCACCTTATCCTACTTTTACACATGTTCACCTGTCTGTCTGTGAGCAGTTCTGACTAGTCTGCTTAGATCGGAGGCCAAAAAGTCTAAAATCTGGACAAAAAATCGGATTCTGACCACAGGCAAACTATGGTTGGGGGAAAAAAATGGATCCCAAAAATATGGTTTTTCCTTCTTTAATTTGTTGTGGAACTGAAATGTCCAGATTATTTGGTATCATTGTAGAGCTAAATCTGTCTACCTTTCTATGATACCACTTTAGCATATCATACATGACCCTGATGCTACAGAGCTTGGCAGTAGGCTATTAGCTCCTGCCCTGTAAATGCAACGCCAGGGATTAATGTGTTAAGCGAAAGTAGCCAAAAAGCCATAATTTGTTTAAGTCCAGTGAAAGTAGCCAACTGCTCAAGTCCATGGACAGTGACCAAAAGCTCATCTTTGTTCCCAAATTATTTATTAAACTTACTTCCACTATATTAATTAAACCAATTAACATTAAAAGCAATGAGAATAACATCCAAATATCTTTGTTATAGGACTCCAATACAAGTCATAAAGTTGAGACTGAGCACTGAGTTAGATTATCTCATCATGTTTAACAAAGCTGGAGTTAGCTTGTTTGGTCAAAGTACAACACTGTATCAAGCCAGTTTTTATGTCCACTTTATTTATTAAAAATGTTCAAGACTGGACATGAAACATACATCATTATATTGTGATAACGAGGACTCCAACTGAAAACAACACAAACCTGCAATTTCAGAGTTTGCTCTTCAATTATCTCTTATTACATATGTCACCTGATTTGTAATCATGTCACAGACATGTGGCTTTGTTGTTTATTGCATCATGCAACAGAAACAGGCTGGTCACTATTCTTAACCCTTTAGCTACTACAGCTGTTTTGTAGTTTCACTACTGCTCTGTGCTATCATATCAGTTACTCAGACTACTGAGGCTGTTTGCTAGGCTGAATACTAGAGCATCATCAAGGCTGACTACAGAAATTGACAATAAAAACATGGTTACATTTATATTCATTATTTCAATAGTTTTTACTAGATTTAAGTGAAATAAAAAACAGCTTATCTTGTATAGTGTCTGTTATTCATATATTTCCACTTTATATATACTCCTATATCCCATCATATAAGAAATCCCAGTCACATAAACTGTTTTGAATTCCATAAAATAAATCCAATATTTTCATATGTACATATAAAAACATGAATGAAATCCACTCTAATTAAAATGTTGCAATTGGTACCTCTCAAAACAGTAATTATCCACACATAAATGACGATGTTATCAAGTATATTATAATATATGTATAGCAAAATTACCATGTTCTATGACTTACATGTAGGACTAATGCCCACATGTGATGCTGATTTCATACCATTTCATGTCTTGCTTTTGGTCCCCTATTTTCTTAACAACATTGTTTCTTTCTTTCACAAGATTTTCTAACAGATATTCAGGAATTAATCTGAGTAAAAAATCTTTCATTCACTGGTCCAAGCTTGATTGTTGTCTGTTGAACCAACGTAAGAATCAAAAACATTGATTTCGAATACGGCGAGGTCGTCACTCCATTGTACAATTGAAACTACGTCCGCCTTGTCATCCGATTAAAAATCGTTTGTATCTGATGTTGAAATCAATATCTGATCCATTTTCTAATTATGATCCATTAAACTTTTCGATATCACTTGCACTGGACCCGTTAAAGTTGCTCATATCTGAATCGGAATCCATCTTTGTTCATCTCGAAAACACGTGTTTCGTAAACCGCGGAAAATTCATTTTAGTGTGTCTAAATTTAACCTCTCAGCATTCAAACTTGTATCAAAATGTCGAGTAAACAATCCTCTCATTGGTTATGATAATCAAAAATGTGTAAACTTTCGTACTTTCAACCAATCAACATTTAGTTAACACGTACGTAGTCTGCGCACATGAGCGTCGCTGGTACTGTGATTACTGGTGAACTTTACGCATCTGTGCGACATTGGCTTGTAAGCTAGGTTTTTCGGCACTGCAGATATGCGTCACGGGTATTCGAGAGCTATTTACAGTAGACGCTTCGATGCGGCAGTCGTAGCGAAAGGGTTAATGGAGCCCCAAGTGGCCGAGTGGTCTAAAGTACTCTCCATTACGGATCACTGCCATCTCACCTGTGTCTGCGTAGGTTCGAGTTTAAGATTCGGCTACTGTAGTTATGTGAGAAAGTTTGCCAAGAGCTTCTCGTGGGTTGTGGTTCTTTCCGGGGATTTTCCTGGGTTTATCACACAGTATACTGGCTGCCATGTATAGCTTATCATGTGCTGAAAAATAGCGTTAAACCCTACGGCAACAACAACAAGAACACTATTAAGAAAAAATTTAATTTAAAAATATGCTCATTTAACACATTAACCCCTAGAGACAACTTTACGGGGTATGAGGTAGTAGCCTACTTCCATGGTCTGTAGTGTCAAGGTCATACATGATACACTAAAGTGGATGGTATCATTGAAAAGTAGACAGATGTAGCTTTACAATGATAGCAAGTAATCTGGACATTTTAATTGCATTACAAAATACAGAGGGAAAAACCAAAGTTTTTGGACCCGTTTTTTTTCATCCAAAAATCGCCCATAGTCGGATTCCGAATTTGTGTCCAGATTTTAGACTTTATGACCTCAGATCTACGGAAGACCGGTCTGAGACGCACACAGACAGGTGAACCTGTGCAAAAAGTAGGATAAGGTGGACATTTTGAATAAAGAGTCTTCTACATACAAAAATTATGGGTACGTTAAGCAAAAAAAGCTCATGCGCCAGCAAACTAACCAATGAAATACATTTCCTGTATCATTAGCAACCATTTGTCTAAAGGATTATTGATTGGAAATCGATGTATTACGACGTATTCCGAAATAGTCCTCCAAATGTGTTTCCTACTCGCATTTCATGCGAAAACCGCAAAAACCTCCAGGGGTTAATGTGTTAAATCATGACTTGAGAGACCATCTGTTTTAAAAGACCAAAATTTACATGCATACTTTATATTAAGGCATAACCGACTTTTGATCCGGAAATTGGATTCCACCGGATAGTATGAACTTCCGATTAATCAGAGTCGGACAAGGCAGGAACGACTGATTCGGATAATAAAAATAATAAAGTTGAATTTCTATAGCACCGTGTCTAACAGTGAAGAAGTCAGAAAAGTCCAATATGGTCAACACAACCATGCTGTGAGACAATCTATTTGAACCGACGGGTGAAAACCGGAAATGAAGCCGGATATGGTAAAGTACTAAGTAACATGCTAGACACGGCAAAACCAGATACTAGAAACCCGGAAACGGAAGATAAAATTTTTTAGAAAAAAATATGGATTTAGCATTGCCGATTAATCGAATCATATCCGGAATCGGAAAAATTTCATGCCCCAAATCCGGAATCGGAAATCGGTAGAAAAATGCTAATCGGTTATGCCCTACTTTATATATTCACCTGTTATTAGAGACTACCTGTCTTGAGAGACCATTCATTTTTGGCAAAAGGGGTGGTCTTTCAAGACAGATTCTACTGTAGTACCATATATACTCACTTACAAAACTAGTCCAACATCAGAATAACGTGCCATCAGATCTGGGTCTATACAATTTATCAGGAGTCATAAGTAGAAAAGGCATCAAAGACCCTGATCTGCTGGTTCAATAAGCTACAGCAAATCAGGATCTTTTTGCTGGCATTTTAATTACACTTAGAGGTGAGTATATATGGTATTTCACCCAAGAGAAACCTGAGAACTAACCTAACAAATACTGACAAAATAATATGGAGAACCAGCTTATCCATTCCTTAGTAAATCTTTGATAAAATATGGTATATATTGGTGAATGGGCGTCTCCAATAAAAAGGGTAATAAAACAATAAAACACCTCTGTTAAGGTTAATATTGAGTTTATTGAATCACTATGTGGGTCAATACAATATTTACTGATTGATATAACATTATATTCACCTGAACAAAAATAACTGCATTTTTTCTTCTTCTGATAATATAGAATGAAACTTCACTGACTCAGCCCCAGGTCACAATCAGATGGTTACTACAGACGGCTCACATAATTTGGTCCCTATAAGGTTTTATTTTAATATATTTCCACCTTCTTTCTATCAGCTGCTTTGATAAAATGATAAAAGTATTTGACTCTAAGCACTGACCAGTTTTAAATAAATTTAACAATATATAATTTTTATATGTTATTTCGAACAATAAGTTGTACACAGAAATGCCAACATTTCATATTTGATGTGGTTTTTTTTAAACAATAAAATTATACAAACAAAGAAGTATTATTATATTACCATATAGAAAAATAATTCCATAGGATCTAAGCTATATGCTAATGAAATCACCGGAGCATGAAAATTTTGTTAATGTGATATGAATTCTTTTTTTCTCTTCAAATTTCACAAAAAAATCCAAGAATTATTATGGACCCAAGCAAGACAATATCCTCAAAATGGAGCCCAATGCAATTAAATGAAATGATAGGTGGTAATGAAAAACCAGGTCAATGTGACCTTCTTTCAGCGATGGTGAGCTGTACCCATCAAGATGAATCTTCCAGAATGTACAGGTACAGAGAAATAGATGATAATGTAATGAATTAATATAAATGTCTACAGGATCTACCACAAAGACAATGGATTCTAAGAAATGTGACGATCTATGTATCATCGATCTAGAATAAATAATATATGAAAATCTAAGTACAGCATTTCAAACTGTACTATGAAATATGACATGTAATTAAGATTCAGCACTGGTCTAATTCTTAATTCACAATCAGTGTGATGCAGGTTTGAATCCCACCAAGACAAGACTCAGTCATCTGTCTTACTGTATCTGGGCAAGTGACTTTGCTTCCATCACCTATGACATCTCTTTCGTGCTCTCATGTAACATCATCAAACACCAATCAAACCATCATGTAACATCAAACACCATTCAAATCATCATGTAACATCAAACACCAATCAAATCATCATGTAACGTTAAACACCAATCAAATCATGTAACATCAAATACCAATCAAATCATCAATGTAACATCAAACACCAATCAAACCATCATGTAACATCAAACACCAATCAAATCATCATGTAACATCAAACACCAATCAAACCATCATGTAACATCAAACACCAATCAAATCATCATGTAACATCAAACACCAATCAAACCATCATGTAACATCAAACACCAATCAAATCATCATGTAACATCAAACACCAATCAAATCATCATGTAACGTTAAACACCACTCAAATCATCATGTAACATCAAACACCAATCAAATCATGTAACATCAAACACCAATCAAACTTTCATGTAACATCAAACACCAATCAAATCATCATGACTTAATTAAGCTCTGTGTTTATTTCCACAACACTGTATCTTAAATAAAGATTTCTTCATATATTTATGTGATGGTGCATTATTATAGCTTACATTATAATGCAAGATAAACTAAGAAAAATTATATCCCAAATTTTGAAATTAAGGTTTGACCAGATTTTAAGCTAAGGATGTGGCTAGATTTCCATGTAAACAACCGATGCCCACAATCACACCGCTATAACATGGCAACATGATGAGTGAAAATCAACCAAACAGAAAAGAAGTTGCATTATATGTAAACAGCAGCCAAAGCATGGTAAACCCTGTGATCACATTCCATCCTTTTATTATACTTTGTTATTCTTAAGGGCCATTCACAAAGCTCACTCGACTGATCTTTGATATGGAGTGACACTTAATAATACATGGGTATAACTCTTATTCTGTAACGGCATAAACAATGGTCAGTCCGCTTTATCAATGGTCAAAGATTATTGCTGCTTCTATGAACCCTGTATATGCAGTCCACCCTTTATTTGACAGCTAGGACGGTTCAACTTGGGAGGTATTTGCCATAACATGTACAGGCAAGATTCAAATGGATGAAGTCAGTGAGGTAGTGGAAAATTCTCTATCATGTCAGGGGTGTTTGGTTATGAAAGCATGAAAATGATGGCTACTGGTAATTTTAATGCCTTTAATTTGCAAATGTACTTGAGTAGCTGCATAGCAATTTGACCATTAATTTATTTTAAAAGATAAGCATACACAATGCAAAATGTTGAACCTTTCATAGAATCTTTCAATAATTTATGCTGATTTTTCCATGACTTGCCATTTCGAACAATCTGGAAAATGTTAACTGTATCTGGCATCTTTTATTTTATATCACTATTATGAAGGCATATACAAAATTGAAAACTTCCTGCCTTTTCTCTCAAGTCAATAATGAAACATTGGATTCAATTTTATAGCATTGAAAACGAATTCTGTTTATACAGCACAGTAGGGCAGTGGAAGGGGACAAAGTCACAACTGGAACAATGGCTGCCTTTTCTGTTGCATAAAGTGGCATAGTCCATTGAAGGTGAATCCCTAAAACGTGAAAACGGTTTCATCTGAGGTTATTTCTCAAATGAACAATAATATGGACTCAGTACATCATCTAAACTTTAGGCCCCCTAAAACATGATGACACTAAGCTGATCATCCCTGTTTTCATTGGCCAATCCTAGCACTTGTTCCACCCAAGGTTTAAAAAAAATCGAGATATTGTTTTGTGCATCTGAGCTGTTTTTGCCCAGTACAAAAAGTGCTAAGTGCATAATATATAATAATCATTATAATATATATAATGTTTAAAAAAGACAATCTCAACCAACCTACCCTGATTTTAAAACCAATGTAATAGGAAACACTTTCTTTTGGCCTTAGAGGCTCTAAGCACTCTACAATGTTAGAAAACATAAAACAATTCACAAAGACAAGACATGAAGAAACAAACACCATGAAATTACAAACAAAAACATGATGACAATACTTAAAGAAGTAAACAGTATTAAGTCTTTATATTTGCTTTTGTAGTCAAAATAGGTGAGCTTTAAAAGCACTCTGGAATGAAGACACTTTCCCTGGTCTAGGATGAATGAGCAATTCATTTCAATTTGGGGGCCCTGAGACACAAATGAATGTTGTCCATGTGTCTTTGTTTTAACAGTGGGAGCAATAAGAATGCACGTGTTGCTAGAAGAGAGTGCATTTCTAGATGTAGCGTAAAATGGGTGAGGTCAGATAGGTATATTGGACTGCAGCCAATCAATGAACTGTAGTATGATTAACAGATTTTGTGTTTGTTTCTGGATGAACAGGTAGCCACATTTCTTTGTACTCTATAATCTGAGCAGCCATATTTTAAACTTTTTACAGTTTCTGTAGTAGATGCCTTCACAAACCAGATAGAATCAAAAGAATATCAAGAATAAACAGATGCATCTCTGATCCACACATGCAACTTTTGTGCAAGTACATTACATGTTGGTATAATAAGAGTATACTGCCAAGAGACACCTACAATCTGTACCACATAAATTTAACTTCAATAAAAATTACTGTGTGATGTTCTGATATGGTGAAACTATGCAATGAAATTGCCTTGTATAGATTAAAACAGATAAGTTGGATCATACAGTACAAAAGAGACAAGTTGGGTTACACAGTACAAAGAGGCAAGTTACTTTACAAAGTACAAGTTGCCATAAAAGTAAAATGTGACGAGCTGATGTACACAGTATAAAACAGACAAGTTGTCTTACACAGTATAAAACAGACAAGTTGTCTTACACAGTATAAAACAGACAAGTTGTCATACATAGTATAAAACAGACAAGTTGTCCTACACAGTATAAAACAGACAAGCTGTCTTACACAGTATAAAACAGACAAGTTGTCTTACACAGTATAAAACAGACAAGTTGTCATACATAGTATAAAACAGACAAGTTGTCTTATACAGTATAAAACAGACAAGTTGTCTTACACGGTATAAAACAGAGAAGTTGTCTTACATGGTATAAAGCAGACAAGTTGTCTTACATGGTATAGAACAGAAAAGTTGCCATGCATATCTCTACTACATGAAAATCAAATCTCCCCTTGTCTTTAAAATTAAAATTGTATAATACTATAATAACTAAATGCATCACCTTTTTATAGAACATAAACCATAGTGGCTCAGGGGTTAACATACCAAGGTCATGGTGTGTTCTTGAGAAAGCAACTTCAGCACTAAATAGCCTACCTGTGTTGCTGTGTACATGCAAGCATTTATTAGGACCCAAGGAATATGATCAAAGTAAAACAGGATAAAACTTGACCACTACCACTCAGTACTGGTCTATTTTATAACTGACCATGGTTAATGGGGTCCTTTAATTATCAGAAAGTATTATTTTTTTTCTTCTTCTATGGAAATATGAACTATCAGGCAGTCACTTTGTGTCATAAAATATGACAAGCCTTCCCCAGAACTGTATTTAACAACCACATCATGTCATACAATGTGTCATGTCCTTCCCATTACTGTATTTAACAACCACATCATGTCATACACTGTGTCATGTCCTTCCCAGAACTGTATAAAGCAATCAGTCATGTTATTGTGATTTGTCTTCCCTAAAATGTACTACAGTCTTATCATGTGACTAATGTGTTCGCTGAACTGTATTGTAAGCAGTCTCATGTCATAAAATGTGACTTGTTTTTTTCGGAACTGTATTGTAAGCAGTCTCATGTCATAAAATGTGACTTGTTTTTTTCAACACTGTATTATAATAAGCAGTCTCATCATCTTGTACAAGGTGACTTGCCTTCCCCATAAGTACCTTCTCACTAACGAATTGGCTTGGTAACGAACCAGAAAATGTACATACTGCATTTCTAACATCCACCAGCCATCAGACCAGTTTTAACCCAAATCCGCTGGGACCCATTTCATCAGCAGTTCAGGGCCTATGTACTTTGCTTGTGATCATAAACTCGAATAAACTGCACAGACCTAGATCAAATGATACATTATCCAAGGTTGATCTGGGTTGTTGCAGTTTACTGAGCTGCATGTAAGAAACAGAAAAAAGTATGGCATCTTATTTTAGTAATGATGTTATTTAATTCTGAAATTAGCTAAAGGTAAAAAAAATATAAAAAATATATACATACTAACATGCTTATAATGTAATCACCTACCACTTGAAAATGTACGGGAATCATCCACAACTTCTGTCTCCTCACTTTGAACATATCTCTCACTATGTGGTATATCCATTGGCATTTCTGACAGCGAGGTCACACTATAACTCCATAACCTACTCGCTGGATTTAATGTATTGGGAATATTCGCAAGCTGTCCAATAGAACTGCATGTAGATTTACGCGAAAGTGAAGACCAGCTCTGGCTCCTAGAACGAAATCCAGAATCTCCACCAGTTGAGAATGGAGTGCTGTCATTTGATTTTGACACTGTGGGAACTTCCGAAGAATGTGAATTTTTGAAAGATGATCTTGCTGTTGACATTAATGAGAAACTGCTGCTTCTATCACGCATAATTTTCTCCACATTACGAATGGGCTTTTTATCAAAATTTGATATGTTTTCATAATCTGATAAAACAACCCCAAATTTTGAATGTGGGCTTCCACCTGACATCATGAATTTTCTCATAGACTTTGTCATATTTGTTGCTAACATTTGTTCCTCATTGATGTACTGCAAGGGGCTATGCATCAATAATTCCCTAGTTTGTTGGACCCCTTTCCCAGGTGACCCTTTGCCAAACCCCTGTGACAATGGGCTTATACTCCTGTTCGACACAGGTGAAATAGATCTTCCAAGTTTATACATCCCGGGTGACTTTGATCTAAAGTTCCCAACTGATGATGCCTCTGGTGATATAGACCTACTTGTTGGTGAATTTGATCTCTCATCTGAAACATTTGAAGATACAAGAATGGAATTTTCCTTAGCATCTTCGTCCTTAAGAGCTCGTGCTACTAACATTTTCCGAGCTTGAATCACACCCGACTGTACATTATTTTGAGAAGCATTCTGACGTTTAGGACTAGAACTATTAATAGCATATTGCTGGCGCAACTGAGCACTTGTGGTTCCCATAGCAACAATCTTCCTCTCATAATTGGCAAGTTCTAAAGAAGGGGCTGAAGATGTGCGGGGCCTCATAAAAGGCTCCAAATCACCATCTTGCATATCACTTGCGAAGTGACTTGTGATATTTTTGCACAATTCTCCCATTTTAATTCTATCTTCCATTGACATCAATTCACCAACATGACATCTTTCCTCATAATCA
This sequence comes from Unio pictorum, assembly GCA_030141615.1. Lineage (NCBI taxonomy): Eukaryota > Metazoa > Mollusca > Bivalvia > Unionida > Unionidae > Unio > Unio pictorum. The sequence goes on from JARLTB010000312.1 coordinate 2,197,166, forward strand.
TAGTCATTTGAGTTCAAACTATGCATGGATTTAGACTTATTTGATAACAATCCAAGACTTGCTTGTGATAAGGATAAATCTCTGTTCATGACTGCACGTCCTCTTCTCCGAGACAAATCTTCAATATGATCTGCGAATAGTTCACGAGAAACTTGTCGGACATGAGATACTGACAACCTCGGAGACCCTATATATGTCTCTAGTTGTGGTTCCTTTCTGTCTGAATTCTTCTGCGGTGTACTAGTCCTACCATCAGTCTTTTTACCAGTCTTCTCTGGTGTAAGATTTGATAACACTGTAACATTTGACCTTGAACTTTGACCACCTGACCTTGATGGTGTGTTGGTCGATTCTTCATTGGTTAGTCCTGTTCGGTAGTGAAATGGACGTCCCCCCGGTGCAGACTGTGACAGATTTGACGATATAATCTCATGCTTGGAATTATCCACTGGTAGTGTAGACTCCTGTTTTATATTTGTTGCAGCACTCTTACCTGCTGTTGTCAACACTACATCTTGTCCCCGACAAGCTACATGTCCATTCTGACCAGATTTTATGGCCCCATTCTGACTCTGACTCGACTTCAAGCTTCCCTTTTTGGGCCGTGCATCTGAGAAGGATGAACTTCGTTCTCTTGGTGGACTCTTATTAGCCCGCCGAAATTTTGATGTCAACCCAGTGAAAGATCGACTTCTCCCTCGGGTTTCCCCGGGCAAAGTGGGGTCTTTATGTGAAGAAGATTTATTTCCCATTCTGCCACTTTAGTGGTCACTGTCAAAAGGAGAAACTGTGTTATGATGCATGTCCTTGTTTGTAAACATTCAAATGTTAGACATTCATACTTCACATCCTAATTTGCGAGTCAACTACTAAAAGGCGAATCATTAATGTCAAGTCCTACTCCCAAACTCCAAAAATGTGTTTAGAAAATTTGTCAATTATGATTTGGTTTTAAAATAAAATTTTGAAATAAGTTTTAAATATGATAATGACACTGTATTGTTTAGCCTTATTTACCAGCATGGAAGTCCCAGCTGAATAAAAATTAGAATAAGCTAGTAAGAAAATTTAAATTCTATCTAGGTCTGCTGTGTTTATTCATATGTGATAATTAAATAATGCATACATTTTATCATACCTTTTAACTTATTATTTATACACATATAAGACTAAAGATCTATCATTTTATTTCTTAATATTTATTGTGCCTACTTGCTTATAAGTTGAGTCAAACTGCTAACAACATGATCCTAATCTGCCATAGCATAATGGGCCTACAATTTAGTACTCCTTCACTATGTGGCACCGGAGTATAATACAGTATTCCTTCACTATACTGTACCTGAATATAATGTAGTACTCCTTCACTATATGGTACATGAATATAATGCAGTACTCTTTCACAATATGGTACCAGAGTACAATATAGTAATCCTTCAATATATGGCATCCAAGTACAATATAGTGCTCATTCACCATAAGGCACCTGAGTACAATGTGGTTCTCATTCAACATGCAGCACCCGAGTATAACGTAGTACTCCTTCAATATATGGCACCTGTGTACAATGTTTTACTCTTTCACTATAAGTTGGCACCTGAGCACAACATAGTACTCCTTCACTATATGACACCCGAGTACAATGTAGTACTCCTTCACTATATGACACCTGAGTACAATGTAGTACTCCTTCACTATATGGCACCTAAGTACAATGTTGTACCCCTTCACTAAATGGCACCTGAGTACAATGTTGTACCCCTTCACTAAATGGCACCTGAGTACAATGTTGTACCCCTTCACTATATGGCACCTAAGTACAATGTTGTACCCCTTCACTAAATGGCACCTGAGTACAATGTAGTCTCTTTTATTATGTCAGGGATCCCAAATTATTTAATAGCAATGTTATGTATAAAATATCTCAGTATAAGGTGGTCTTATTTTTAAGGTAACCTTTTTGTATGGCTTCCTTATATGAGTTTCCTTGAAATAGTTTGACCTACACCCCAACATAAATGTCAAAATATCTCAAATAGGGTGGGAAGGATTAGAGGAAACTCTGATTAATGCCTTCCATGAGCAGAGTTATAGTCATGAAGTACATATTTCAACCACACTAATTAACTATAATTATTAGATCATTCTTTAATGTGGATATATATGGTAACTTAAGAGAGTAACCCCCCCTCCCAATGGATTACACAACAATTCTTGCTGATATTCAAGAAAGACAGACAGCTACATAGTTCATCATTTGTCAGGTGAAATGAAGCCTTGGGGTAATTTATGGTACATACACATGATATGATATTATACTCTGCAGGCAAGCAGGCGATGTGGTTTGTTTCAATATGGAATAATACAAATTGTTGAGGTGTTATTTGCCCAAATGAGACAAATAATTAACAATACACAAAGTACAAATACCTTACTCATGAGTTTTGGAAAATATCTTAAATCAACTTAAATGGCCACACCATTTTATTGAAATGTCTACTCCACATCTAAAGCTGCCAAAAGCAAAACAAAGTATACTGGTTATGTTTATTTATAGGCATATATGAAAATTTAGGTCACGTGAGATCAGAAGTTTTCTGTCTCTTAAAATATCAAACAGTAGTGGCCACTGGATTGCATGAGTTGTGTTGAGTTTTTGGAAAATTACAATATGCCTCAAAATGATTTTCATAGCCAAACACGACATCTGGTTCGATCGGGAGCATTACATAGCCAAACACACCATCTGGTTCGATTGGGAGCATTATATGAACACCCTACTTGCTAATTATGTTAAAAAATTAATTCAATGTTGTACATATTTCTTTCATCTGTAATATGCAGTTTCCATCAATTAGAATTAAAATTGACAGCAAAAACAGTATATGGGGCACAGAGTGGTCTAAAGTGCTCTCCATTATGGATCACTGCCATTTCATCTCTGTGTGGGTTCGAGTCTAAGATTCGGCTAATGTAATTATGTGAGAAAGCTTGCCAGTAGCTTCTCGTGGGTCTATGGTTCTTTCCGAGGGTTTTCCCGGGTTCTTCCTCCACCAATAATACTGGCTGCCATGTATAGTCTATCGTGTGCTGAAAAATGGCATGAAACCCTACAACAACAACAAAACACACTGTTTTGTTTTTTATGGTTTAACGCCATTTTTCAGCACAATATAGGCTATACATGGCAACCAGTATTAATGGTGGAGGAAGAAACCGGAAAACCCCCGGAAAGAACCACCGACCCACGAGAAGCTACTGGCAAGCTTTCTCACATAACTACATTAGCCGAATCTTAGACTCGAACCCACGCAGAGATGAGATGGCAGTGATCCGTAACGGACAGCGCTTTACACCACTTGGCCACTCGGGGGCCCTACAACAAAACAGTATTACTGAGACATATCACTCGCTTTTACTAGTCCTGTACAACTTGTTTGGAGTAATCAGTAGAACAAACAACATAGACCAGGATCTGCAGGTGCATTATGCTGTGGCAGATCAGGATCTTTGTTGATTACAGTGCGACTTGACTATAAGCAAGTACATAAAGTAAAGAATAACCATCAGTCCAAGAGAATGTTTCAAATTAAGCATTCTTCATTTATTATGGAATCTGCAAAAAAGATAATGTCTATAATACCGTATATACTCACTTATAGGTATTGTCTAACTACAAAACATACAGACCCATACATGCTGTCACACAATATGCAGATAGATCCGGGTCCATGCTGTTTGGACTTCTCATTACTCTTTACCAATGGCATTGACCCAAATCAGCCAGCAAATTATATGATGACCAATTTGGGTCTATGCCATGGGGGTCAAACATAGGACCAGTGGGCTGGATAAAACCTCACGACTCTTTAGTCTGCCCCACAGACCAGGTCGCATCTATTAGTGTCAGATTTTAATGATACAAATGGCCCAAGTACATATATCAAATCTAGGCCGCTGTAGCAAACTAGCTGGACAATCCTTGGTCTACAGTTTGCAATTGGATCCATGTTAATAGTGAGTAAATACAGTACAAAATTTGAATGGTTTAGTTCCATATGTTTAGTTGTCAGATATAATAATATATATATAATACTTATGTTGGAAGAGTTTACATTACCAGCATAAATTTCACAGAGTTTTACCCCAAAAAATTGCTAAAGACACTTCTATGAATAAAAACTGTCATCTGTTTTTTGTGTATCTGGGCAAGTGACTTAACTAATGTATTAAAAATTAGATTTTTCAGGATAGTTCTAAAACATTCATGACATTGACAAGGGTTTTCAATTAAAATATGACCTAAAGTTGGGATTTCTTAAGCACGCAGTTAAAAAAAAAAATAAAGTTTGTACATGCAACGTGCTCCATTTCGATCGTACATATACAAATACTGTTTTCAAAACAGGACACCCACCCCACCCCATCTGTACACTGAAAAATCCCACAAACAACGCATGTCAAGAAGTTAAATGTACGATAAACTTGATCTGGTATACCTACCATTATTTAAGAATCCTTTATCACACGTAAAACTCCTTGTACACTAGCTTTAGTGTACGACTTGCATTGATAACCACATGTTTGGAAACACCACGATTTCAACTGACTTGTACCACATAGTCAATGCGACGTCTATTGATTCTAACAAAAGTTGCACTACGCTCTGAAGTCTGATTGTAAATCCACGCAATTTTGTACATAATGTTTAAATTCTGATGCACAAATGTATATTTTATACTGTAAATCTTTATAATTTTATTTTGGCTTCAACTCCAGTATTTTCCACTAGCGTTGCTGTATTCGTAGGCAGTGGTCTCCACATCAAACGCTATCCACCTTTAACAAGGTACGGTGTGCAACGTAGTAACAACACTCACTGAATCAGGCAATTGATGAAGTCACCTGTATTATAACAGTGTGTAAGTCGACCACATCACTTAGTGTAAAACAACCTATAATAAACAGTAACACGTCATTTTATATTTGAAAATGAGCTCGACGTGCCTGATAAATGGAATTTGGAGTAAATTGGTACATGTACTTACTGAGACGTAAAGCACTCGGTGTTTTGTTAACCCTCAAGCAAACGTTTCCCACTTGTAATGTGCCTTGACAGTGTAGGTGTGTGTACAATCATCACTCACCTATTAACATATATTACTGTTTTATTTGTGTACATGGATTGGTCACACTACTAGTAAAGCAAGGACGGGTCTGCAATTCTGTGTACTACACTGGTGTTTTCACAGTAGATCAGTATAATTCACACTGTATCACTATACAAGTTAATTGACGACACAACTATATATTCAATGGTATAACTACTGAGATTTTGGCCATAAGAGACAGAACATTTAATCCTGTGGTTGAAGAGGGCCTTGAATTTTCTTTCTGGGATTTTTAAATCTTGTGATATTATTCTGCTTAACAAATATGATGTACAGACGTTTTTTCTCCTACAAATTAGAGCAAGAGTATTTTTAAAATCTATCTGAAAACATGACACTGTGTTCCCCCATACCACCTCCACCCCCACTCCCCGGTAAAATTAAATGGTTGGTAATAGTATTTCATTACAATCCTTATATAGTGCCAGTTCTACGTAATATTCATAAAGATTAATGTGAAAGTTGCAAAACTCGAAAATTAACCCTGCAAAATAAGCATAAAAAAAATAGTTTGTAAAGGTAAATTTTAAAAAATGTTTGATAGTTTGCATAAAGTTGTTGTAACATTCAAACATGCATACATATTTAGCTTTTGTTTTAAAATGAATTAGTCACATGTTAATACAGACGCTGTAACTACTAGGCCACCGGAGCAGTCCTTAACAAGATGATGTCAACTGAACTATTCACGATTTTCCTGTTCATTTGCTATACTGCTATCAACGGATACTACAAAGAAAAGGTTAATTTCACCAATGAAATGGCCAACTTTAATTACTGTTAGGCTTTTAATTCTATGATATGATAGCACACTGAGACTCAAATGTTTTTTATTAACATGTCATGATTACACTGGAGTCTTCTCTGAATTATTTGGCAGCTTGCACACAAGCCTGCAATTATAGTATTGTGTATAATGTTGTAATATATCAAAGAAAAAAAATCATCCACTTTAATTTCACACATAACAACACAGGTGCAAAATTTGCAACAGGTAGATTTTAAACTTTCTGGATGAAAAACATTAGCAATATTCACCAAAGAAGACTAGAATATGCACAAAGAAGACTAGAATAATCTCGATCTGTCAGTAAGCAAGTGTATTTGGAATAACCCCTACCCCTGCAAAATATAGTGTAAATACAATTTTTGAATACTGGGGAGATGACTCAAAAAGTTATAATCTGACAAAACAGAACTTTATTTTGGACACAAAGTCTTGTTATGCTACAAGAGTGGGATGGATGGATGGATGGATGGATGGATGGATGAACAAAATCTGTAATAAAACTCTTAAATACTAATCAGACATTCCAATTTTTAAAAAAACACAATGATGAATCATGAATCAAAAAGCATACCAAGATTTAAGAAGATATCTCAAAGTGCTTAGGATATGTACTGAGTAAAGAAAGTACATACAATGAACAGACAGACAGACAGATTTCTCCAGCATACTCTCTGAACTGTGTCGGGTATAAAAAAAAAAAAAAAAAAGTCTCACTGAACTGACTGACTGTATCTGCTCATATGTCAAGTTATCCCTATGCAAATGATGTCAAGTTATCCCTATGCAAATGGTGTCAAGTTATCCCTATGCAAATGGTGTCAAGTTATCCCTATGCAAATGGTGTCAAGTTATCCCTATGCAAATGGTGTCAAGTTATCCCTATGCAAATGGTGTCAAGTTATCCCTATGCAAATGATGTCAAGTTATCCCTATGCAAATGATGTCAAGTTATCCCTATGCAAATGATGTCAAGTTATCCCTATGCAAATGGTGCATAATAAACTGGCAAATCAGGGTGTTTTTTTTTTTTAATTTCAAAGAAATAGTGTAGTTGCATGGTCCCTAGAATGAACCTGCAAAGCATGGTCCGTGTTTTTTATTTTTAGGAAACCGTGAAGTTAGTTCCTATAATGAACCTGCAAATCTGGGTTTCTGTTTTTTACTTTTAGGAAACCGTGAAGTTAGTCCCTTCAGTGAACCTGCCAATCTGGATCTGTATTGTTTTTGATTTTCAAGGAAGCAGTGCAGTCCTTAATTTGTCAGTGAATAATGAATACAACTCTGGGGTCTTCATTTTTTTATTTTCATGTGAACAGTGTAAGTCAATGCATAATAAACTTACAAATTAGGATGCATGCTGCTTATTTTTAAATTAACAGTGACTCATTTTTTAAGCAAGTGCGTTGTTTAACTGCAAAGTCCTGGATCTGTACTGCTTGGTTTTCTAAAATAAACCGTGAGAGAATCTTGCATTAAAAGTTCCAGAGGCTCTGAATTGAACAGGTGTGGGAGTCATGAAATGGCACTCTGAGTAGTTTTGTATTTTGTTTTTCATAGTTTTCTACACTATATACGCACTTTTTTGGATACCAGATATCTTTTCACTAAAACTTGGTCTCACTCTCAGCTTATGTATGCAATCCTGGATAGATGTAGCCCCTCACCCACCCATATATGGCTGTAGTATTGTGTATTCTCTGGGTGGATTTAATGCTACACCTGTCAGATTATAAATACCTGAACTTACCTCTATGATAAAAAGTTATATATCTCATTATACATGTAATATTTGTGGCATCCTTGTATACCATGTGTTCTCTGAGTGCATTTTACTTTACACCTGTAAAGGTGTATGAACCACAGCTTGAAAACTTTACCTGATAAATCTTCTTAATTGTTTAGGAACTTTCACAATTTGCTCTCCAATCTGTCAACCAACAGATATAATCATGATGAATTACTACAAGATTCTAAAAGAGGAACAAACATTACCAATCTTTACTTCACAAACACTTGTCATCATAAAGCAAACTTTGCAAAATTGCAAAAACTTGTCCACTAACGGAAAACTATTTATTGTTTTCTTCCTATCATCACCCTTTTAAACTGTGATACACTTAGTCAAAATTATATTGTTACCAAACACAGTGTTTATCAAAGAGTGGACTCAGAAATAAAAGATTTACCGATTATACTAGCTTACAAACCAAGTCCAAACTATGAACCTCCATCTACTGCATAATCCACCAACAGATGAGTGTGTATACTACATGTATTTGCATGGAGGAATCAGTAGAACAGAAACTTAAACACCCTGGTCCACCAATGCATGATGTTATGGCAGATCAGGATCTATACTGGACTAAACTTACAAGTGACTACATATAGTACCAGAAGTTGATACCCACATTCAAGGCTTGATCAATACAAAGGTTTTACAGCAGTACTGTCATTCTCATGCATCAATTAAAGAATTGCATCCCTTTATTTTCATAAAAAGTTATAACAAAAAACTTTGATTAGTATTTTGTCACAAATTAATTAAAGAATCTTAATTAATTGTATGGTGACATGGTGATGAATATGTCCACAAAGTGCCAAGAGAAAAGCCCCCTTTTTAGAGGGTAGCAGGATAGACATGTGGTTCCCTCAACATCCCTGAACCTGCAGGTGGTCAAATTTCCTCTAATTTACTTATTCTCAATTTTCTTTGTAATTTACTTGTTCATAATATGATTTCCTCAGCAATTTCCCTGTAATAAAATCACATTTAATCACATCATTTTCTGTACATAGCTGCATGCAAGGTCCAACTTAAACACAGACCCTATACTTTCGTATAACTAATTTTTAAAAAAAAAAAAAATTCAATCTTTAAAAAAAATGTAAGTCAATAGTAAAAGCAAATTTAGGCAAACCTAAATTAAATGACAGGGAAATTCCATCACTTTTGTTATTTATTTCCGTCTTCCTGAAACTGTAAGATTTTTTTTCTCAACAAGGAAATCAGATATATGCAACAGAGGCCATAGGATGCCAGAAAGTTTTCCTGAAACTGTTAGATTTTTTTTCTCAACAAGGAAATCAGATATATGCAACAGAGGCCATAGGATGCCAGAAATGATTCGTTAAAAAAAAAAAACCCACAAAAAACACCACTACACATCTCAAACATAGGGAAGATATACAGGTCAGATGAGCTTGATGAAAGATGATTTAGTTTCATTTTCATCCAATAAATATCCTGAACAGGTAGTGGTCATTTCAAAGAATCATTTTTCAAGGAAATCTTGCTGTCACAATTTGCCAAATTATCTACTTTACAATTTATCTGGGAAGAAATAAAGATTTCCCTGGTCTAATAATGAAGATGACTAAATCGATAAATCTGTCTAGAAAACAAGATATTTGTTGTCATTATCAACCACCAGAGTAAATACTTTGTTATTAGTTGTTTTAAATCTCTGATGGTACGTGTAATGTATTTACACACTTGGAAGTCAAGCCAAACAATAAACAATATAGACCCTGATCAACTGTTGCATAATGTGCCTGCCTATCAGGGTCTATGTTGTACTTATTACTCCTAAAAAATACTGCAATCACCCAGATCTGCTGGTGCCCTATGTGACACTGATCTGGGTCTGTGCAGTTTGCAGTTTGACTCAACTTGCAAGCAAATATATACGGTACGTATGTGGTACCATTATATTTTCATTTGATGAAAACAACAGAAATGTTTGGAACTGAAAATGACGGTGTCACCGAAAAAAACAAGGAACTTTTCACTTTTAACTCAAGTTTCACACCCTTCTACCATGTGTCCAAGCGGTGAAGTGGTCAATTGCGCTTGCCTTTACAGCAGTCACATCTCGACTTCTGACTGTGTTGGTTTGAGTTTCAACTTGGCTAACATGAGTGTGCGAGAAAGCTTGCCAGTAACTTTCCACTATGTTTTTTCACCACCAAATATGCTGGCTGCCATGTATAGCCTATCGTGTGCTGCAAAATGGCATTAGACCCATAAAACCAAATCTCCCATATAATCCACAATCAATATCCCATAAACCACCAGCTTTGAACATCATGACCCAGAAAAAGACCATACTTGTTAATCCATTGTAAATATACATCCATTTACAATTATCAATTTCCCGTTATTTCACGTAAAAGACTCAGTTGAAATTGTTCCAGTCACGGCATTGTATTACAGCAATTATCAGATGAAAATGTCTATAAGATTCGACAGTGTTTAACTGTAAAGAACTGACAAATCAGGGTTAATGTTTTTCAATTAAAAGATAATTTCCCATTAAAAAAAAAATTGGAGCATATTGTAATGTGTTTTCATAAACTGATGACTAACAAACCATGATTTAAGTCAAACCAAACAGATTCTAGTCACCATCATTCACATGATACAGAAGAAATTTAAATATTGCGGATCTAATTAGAAAAATATTCATTGCTTTGAGAAAGTTATACATTGAAATTTATTGGCCAATTATACATAATTATATCAAAGATATGTGATGTGTTTATGTTATAAATTACCATGTTTTAACATGAGAAAACAACTATAATTTGACATTTCAAAACCATTACAAATATAAGACTCAACATTTATATGAGAATCGCAAAGCACAGATGTCTAAAAGGAAAAGACGTCATTATCTAAATGGGCAAATATTAACAGTTATTGTCTTTCCAATGATGTTGGTTGTTATGTATACAGTTGTTTCTCACCAGATCTGTTGCCTTGGATGCTTGAATAAATCAAGACAATGTTCTAGCAAGTAATTTTTTAACAGACCTATTAAAGTCTTTAATTTTCAATGGAACAATAAAATTTTCAATTTTTATTTTCAATTTTCAATAAAACAACAACATAAGCTAATGTTAACTTTGAAAAGTCAACTTAAAATTATAATTCTTAAAAACTAGTCGAACCCAAAATGCTGCATTTTTGCATCACAATATAGTACACTTCTTCCAGGGTCTGTGACATCATCACAATCCCTGATACAAAGCAAGAGGTATTAGAGACAAAAAGCTCTAAAATAATGCCATATTATAGATATTCTACTTGTGTTAAAAAATACAGCCAAAACAAGCAAAATTGAGAGCAAATTCTATTTAGGCAAAAGCTCTGTTGTTTAGTCTAGAACCAGAGTTTGTGTCATGATTACAGACTTCCTCTCCTTGGATCAAAAAGCTGTATAGTATATGGTCATATAAACCTCTGCAAAGAACAAAGTCAGCTTGATATTTGGAGAAAAAAATGGGGACTGATGCTCTTCTGTCGAAAATGAATTTCTAGAAATTCAAGAAAAGACTATTTTTTATCTTTTGATACTGTCAAGCAGGGTCTCGGATATTCCTGAACTGTAAGATTCTTGATTCTCAAATCAGCCACTGTGGCAGCCATACTGGATGCAAGATTGGCACAATTTTCATTACGTCAAATGGAAAAGGTTAAAAGGTTATACCCATGTTGATATCACAATGCATCCAAGTAGTCAAAACAATGTTCAGTGGCATCCATATTCGAGGTCAGATCAGCACAATTTTTATTCATGACCAAATAATTATCATAATTAGTTTCTAGTGCAAATCCCAATGACCTTGACCTTCCATTTAGGTTAAGGAGTAATATAACAAGATTATAAAAATGGAAGCCCCGGTGGTCATGCTAGGTGTCAGATCAGCACCATTTTTATCTATACCAACTAAACATCACATGAAGTCTTCTGGTGGAAACCCAACACTAATATGACTTTTCATCTAGAGAATTGCCCATACTATTTTCAATATGGCCTCTATCTTTTGGCAAAGACTACAGGCTGAAATGACTTTCCATTTAAAGGAGTAGCAATAAGATACTTTTCAAGATGGCTGATGTAGTAGCCATATTGGATGTCTGGGCATTTAGGACACACTAGACATGGTAAGTAGTTTCTGGTTACCCACCCTCACCCCCCACCCCACCCCCAAAATAACAACATATCAGAGAAATAGTTATGGCAAGATTTTACTTTGGCCATTTTGGTGGCCATTTTGCACATCAAATTGTGTTCCTTTTTCATTTACTTGTCATTAAATGGAGTCTTACAGTGAAAATGCTATGTTGCTACGACGATCCATTTAGAACGAGTAGAAATAACACTATGGCAGCGATATTGCCATACTATTTTCATCTAAACCCAACTATGACCTTGGAATGAATTTGTGTTGATGGATGGATGGATGGATGGATGCATGGATAATTGACAACAGGCCAATACCACATGCTCTTGACCAGTAGAGCTACAAAATAAAATTGAAGTAACATTTTCACCTATCTGCTCATGTGCAGGTGAAATAGCTCATTGACAAAAAAAACCCACTTTCTTTTACATTTCTAAGCATCTGGGCATACAAAAGCCTCTATCGGAATCTGATGTTCTTGGACATGATCAGACATAACAGGGACAACTTGGGGTCTACAAACCTCATTGATCCTGACAATAAAAACTCCGTCCCATTCAAGTTCAAAGTTCATCCACGATTTTTGTACATCCAAGTAAACATAATCTCAACCGCTTTAAGTCAGCACACAAGTATTTCTGTCATCTGTGTCATGGGTTAAATCAAAATTGGGTGGGAGTAGCTCAAGTCATGTATTTTGTGGATGCAGCTAATGCCACAACAGTATGCCAGTCCTTGCTTGTTTTGTCTTGTTTTTAATCATAAAATAGAAATGTTACTCAGTGCAGGTTAACTCAGGCATGTCAGTATCAAATCAATAAATCAATTGGAGTAGACAATTTATTACTTATAAAGTCACCACATTCATGACATCCATTACATCATAATCATTTTAAGATTTTTGTCACAACCATGACGTTGCATATAATATCAATTTAGGTTATAGCTGTGCCAGTCTATGACAAAAAATTAGTAACTTTAACATACATAAAGGGCTTCATGGTGAGAACATTTACCATCTATACTTGTTTACAAGTCAGATCAAACTGAGAACTGCATAGACTCAAATCAACCATCACATAATGCTGTGGTAGGTCACTGTCTATGCAGTTAGGAGTAATCAGTATAGCAAACAAAATATTACCCTTGATCTGCCAGCGCAGAGTTGATGTTTGTGGTTGGATTCCACTTGTGAGTATGGTACTCATATGCACAGTCTAGTAAACATAAGAAAACACACACACACACACACACACATATAAAACTATGTCAATATGTTGCATGGATGGTTAACAAATAAAGGCATGACCAATATATCTATTCTAAATTTTTACATAAGCTAATTGTGGACCAAAATTTTTGTCTTATTCCACTGAAACAAAAAAACCATTAACAATAAAATGCGACAATATCGTATCATAATACTTCCTCAGTTTATGCTGTCGTTATAATATTAGATGACCAAGACTATATATTTGTCAATACCTATACATCTCTAATTAAAGTTCGTATTAAGCAGTAATACTGTTAAAATAAAATGATACTAGGTTTTATTATTTATAGTAACAGAAAAAGTTTTTTTATTCTTTCTACATGTGTATTCCCTACAACCAAATAGCCAACACTTTTATTGTCTACATGTATGTTCCCTTATGTCCAAATTCTTTCTATATTCTCTATATCCAAATAGCAGACACTTTTTTGTTTACATGTCTCTATGTCCAAATAGTGGCCACTTTTATTCTGTCTACATGTATATTCCTCTGTCCAAATAGCAGACACTTTTATTCTGTCTACATGCATGTTCCCTCTGTCCAAATAGCATACGCTTTTATTCTATCTACATGTATATTCCCTCTGTCCAAATAGCAGATGTTTTCATTCTGTCTGCATGTATATTCCATTTGTCCACTTTTATTCTGACCAGTCCTAGCACTAACATCTTAATACTCATTGCTTAGCGAGGCAGCTGTTAGTACCATTTTTATAAGACTCTGATATGACTCGGCTGGGGTTCAAACCTGCAACCTCCTGCATCTGAGGCAGACTCTCTAACCACTAGACCACTGGGGCGGTCTGTCTCCTGTGATGTCTTCCACAGGATTTGGGCAAAGTTTTCAGATTATTAAATGTTGATACCTAACTTTTACTTGTTACTATAAAGCCAGCACTGTGTTGATGTGTTATTTAACTCTTTACATAAGTGTGTGTTCCCACCCATTATTGATGATTCCATATACAAAAATTAATGTACGTTTTTTTATAAAGAATATAAGACTACTAAATCATGATTTATTGTATAATTTACGAAACCAGTGGTTATTTTACAAGATGGGACATTATGTAAACTTCTTTACTACTTACTTCATCATTATTTCATGAATAACTGATAAACAACAATTATATGTCCAGACTGCATCAAATAAACAGCTGATTGTCTACAAGAAACATATCTACAGAATTATCAAATCTATAGCCATTTTAGTGTCAATGTAACTATCTGATAATGTCTAAAGACTGCAAATCTTCAATACTTGTTACCCATGTTTATCAGCTTTGCTCTTTCTGGTAATCTCTCTACCTTCCACGTTAACTGATAATCTATATTGTATATTGTAATTAATTAATTAATTCATATACCCTTTAAATGTTCCAATGACTCTAGTGGAGGCCAATAATTAATCCTCTTGTTCTAAAGACTGCAAATCTTCAATACTTGTTACCCATGTTTATCAGCTTTGCTCTTTCTGGTAATCTCTCTACCTTCCACGTTAACTGATAATCTATATTGTATATTGTAATTAATTAATTAATTCATATACCCTTTAAATGTTCCAATGACTCTAGTGGAGGCCAATAATTAATCCTCTTGTTAGCAAAATTTTACAAAGGTTGATTTTCCTAGTCTAAAACAGGTGTTATATCATATCAATTTTCCCAAGATGCATGTGAAAAATGACTTTTGAACATGACAGCTTTGAACTCCATCACTTGTCAAGTCTGTATAAGTATCCCTTTAACAAGGGTCATTGCACTTGAATAGTCCATCTATATGAAAGGTCATAAATTATCTGAATTATAGACTTCAAGGTTGAATTCTTTACAAGGTTCTTATTTTATCATGAAGTGTTTGAAATTGTATATTGTATCTTTCAAACTAAAACAGCACACCTGTAAGATCAACAAGATACCCCATATTCGTGGAGTCTACTTTACAAAAACAATCTAGCTAGAAGAATTTAAAAAAAAAAAAACATTTAGCTTAATCAAAAACACTGTAACACTGGCCTTAATCAAGGGTCAGACACCTGGACATGTATGTGGATGCCAAAGTGACTACTCTGTCAAAAAGTTACACCAAGGAAGCCTCAAGAAAAACTAAAGTGCCTTGTAAATTTACATAGTAACTATGCATGATTTCTCATTTACATTGTAGATGAAAGGATTACAAAATAATGCAGTGTTATGCATGATTTCTCATTTACACTGTAGCTGAGAAAAAATAAAATACAATGGCAGTGTTCCACAACTCTAAATTCTCTACTACTGACAACAGCCATCGTGACCTAGTGGTTTATGTACAGCACTCATAGCTGAAAGGATGCAAGTTCAAATCCTACCATGAGAAAATGTGCATGGCGCTGCATTGTAAGTACATGTAATCCTTTTAGCTACAGTATCCATGAGAAACTATGCATAACACTGCTTTGTAAGGATTTTGGATTCATATCTACCTCCCAAGCTTAATCATTCTATCTCTTGAACAATGATAATAATTTTATGAGCTTGAACTTTCTGACCAAATGATCTAGAGAGATCCTCACTATTGCAAATATACAACAAATTACAAAGTCTGACTCTCATCTGATGAAGACAGAAAATGCTGCACTTTCCAAATACTATATGTAAAAAAAATTGGATGCTAATGAAACCCCTATTTTTATGTTTGTAATGAAAGGGGAGGGGAGTTTGCAGACACTTTTTTTTCCAAGTTAATTGGCATGACAAATTAAGTTGTATATTTGTAATATCAATTTTAATTTTAGAGCATACAAAAAAAAAAATAGCATTCCATAAAAATAGTCATTTCAGCTGTACAAGACACTGACTACCGTATATATCCACTTAGAAGTCAGGTCCAACTGCAAACAAAACAGGCCCTAACTTTAATGCACAAACAGATCAGGGTCTGTGTTGTTTATTCTACTGATTACTCCTAACAATCTGTTCAGACCCAGATCTGTCAGCACATTATGCAATGCAACATCAAGATCTGTGCAGTTTGCTTTGGACTGCAGTTATAACCAATGTTCCCTCTAAGGTATGCGGCCACACAGCACATTAGAAAATGCTGTGCATCAGTTTCAAAATTCCACGCACACAGGAAAAATATTAGAGGGAACTTTGGTTACTAGTCAGTACTATTTATACTCGCAAACGGCACACCAAGATTTTCCATCACACAATATAGGGAGTAATCAGAAGAATAAACTTCACAGACCCAGTTCTGCAGGTGCATTATGGTATAGTATGATCTTTGTTACTTACAGTTTGACCCAACTTATAAGTGTTTATTGTTGTTGTTGTTGTTGTTGTAGGGTTTAACGCCATTATTCAGCACAAGATAGACTATACATGGCGGCCAGTATTAGTGGTGGAGAAGAACCCAGGAAAACCCAGAAAAGAACCACTGACCCACGAGAAGCTACCGGCAAGCTTTCTCACATACCCACATTAGCCGAGCCTGAGACTTGAACCCACGCAGACAGAGGTGAGATGGCAGTGATCTGTAATGGTGAGCGCTTTATTACAACCTGACAATAATTTTTGTTGTCCATGTGAAAACTGTCTGCTCAACATTTATGAATAGAATTATCAGTAAATCAGATCATTGCTAGTGGCCAGGATTTCATCACTGCTATTGGCCAGGAGTTCACCACTGCTAGTGGCCTGGATTTCATCACACCTTGAAGAGATGTGTTTTACATTAATAAAACATCAATGGGCCATTATCTGACTGCCTTTCATGTTGTTCTACACAAGCCTTTGGTGGCACATTTTTGTAACTAAGAATTCTCCTTTCACACCTCACCCACCATATTTTTGTGTCAAACAATGATAACTCTGACATAGGCATCACTGTTTACAGTCAATACAATGTTACTTCTTTACATATTTTCATGACTCGTGGACAAAAATGGCAATATGTAGGGCATATAATGTCTTCAGTCTTTTTTGCATCCATTACTATGACAGGTTAAGAAATGGTTATGCTCCATAAGTTCTTTTTTTAAATAAAGAATTGCATAAAAATACATTATTTATTTATTCATGAAACCTTCCATGGCTAACAGCAGTCATGTATTCAGATTTCTGTCCTTTGTGTTGGACTTAATTTACCTTAGTACAGGTATTATTATTAAGTGTTGAAATCAATAGTTCAAGACTCCAGGTTTAATCTCTTCATTCACTGAACAAAGATATTAAATGTTATACATAAGCTGTGATTGGTCAACCAGGTGAGTTCTCAAACCTGCCAAAGATGAAACGAAAAAATACAGTTATAGGCAGAATAGGTTGATGATTTACAGGCACTGAACTGCCGTAAATAGTTACTGATTTGGTTCTGACAAAAGGTAGAATTGTTCCAAGTTAAATCATTGTTAGTCTCCGTTACAAGGATCACCTTAGTTGATGTTGTGTATGTCTGTCTGTTTGTCTTTTTTCACCATGTGCACAATATTTTCAAATAAATTAAAGTCATTAAACTTCAAGTGTGTTCTAATTATTTTTAGAAAGAAAACTTCAATATGGTAATAATATTACATAATAATATATTCAGGACTAGAGAGAACAAGTCCTAAATTTGATGATTTTCTTGAAGGATAAAGATGCCATTTCACCTGGGCAAAATGTTAAATCACCTCAAAAAGCTCTGATGCAAGGACTGCCATGTTTAAGTATCTATCGTTCCAGACAAGGGCAATGAAATATATTATTCTGGATCTGGTTCCTATTCAATATTAGTTAATACCTAATACCAAATATTTTTTCTTTTAAAAGATTTCTTCTTTTCAATTTTTGCTTTAAAGTAACAAAAATTTATTGTAAATATCTGCATGTTCTTATGTACACCATTTTTTCAACCTTGAAAATGTTCCCCTAGCAGATACCAACGACTTTAAGGCAAGTATCTGCAGAGAACAGGACAAGTCACACAATTCTGAATCAGGACAAGTCACACAATTCTGAATCACCAAAAATGATTATTTTGATTGAAATAAGCACAAACTGAAAATTCTGATTGCCAATAGTGATTTGTAGCAATTCCTAGCACCAACATTCAGGTCATCATGGGGCTGTTGGCTTTTGAGCACCACCCATCCACCAATATAGTCCTCTATAGCAAAATGACTTTGTTTGCTTTTGAGCACCACCCTTCCACTAATATAGTCCTCTACAGCAAACTGACGCTGTTGGGGATCGATCAATGAGCACCTGAGGATAGGAAAGTCAACTCATTGGAATTGAATTGTGGGATTTGTTTCTCTTTAATATTTAACAACAAAACTATGCACTCATCATGCCTGGACATCATTTGTGATTATGACAGGTTGACTGAGGAGAGATTTACTCTTGTATATATTAATGGTTTATTTGTCTGCATCTTGTAGTTTTTGAAAAATCATCACAAAAGCCAACAACTCTCAGAACCTTACTGCATTTGTTTCTCACCCTACCTGTTTATATACACTTTAAGAAGAAAATTTCAGATTGGTTTAAGGATTAAATATGAAAAATTTACTGATGATGCAGGTCACAACCTAAACCAACCAGCCAATCACATCCTAACAAAACGCTACAGAATGAACCTTACTGAAATATTTTCCAATTTTTAAAGCCCAGCCTCAGCTTTTAATGGCTACCCAGAATCATGTGCTACTTAAGTTTTATTTCTCATTTATCTGAGGTCTTTGTGATGTTATGATTAGGGAACCACTCCAGTCACCACGTGTTTAGAACGTCTGCCTTGGATGCAGGAGGCTGCTGGTACAAACCCTAGCCGATTCATACCAAAGACTTACAAAAAATGTTACTAACAGCTGCCTCGCTAAGAGGTTAGTGTTAGGACTGGTCAGCCTGGTGTCAGGATAATGTGACTGGGTGGGACATCAAGCTACATGCTTGCGGCATGATGCTCTAGTGCTAGACATCACAATAAACTGCCACAATGCAGAAAATATAGTGATTTGACTGAAACATTGTTAAAGCTATGTTAAAACTCCAAATCACATACATACACACACACACACACACACACACACACACTTCTCTAACTTTAAATGATCTCAATCTTTACTTGCTTACAAGTCATCAAAAGATCTTTACTCACAAGTCAACAAAAGATCTTTACTCACTTACAAGTCAACAGAAGATTTTCACTTGCTTACAAGTTGAGGTCTTCAAGACAGAGTAAAACATTCCATGGTGTCAAAACTGTGGGCTGGGTAAAGCAAACACAAAAACCCCACCATAGTGTCAAAACAGGATCATATTAAAACTGCAGTCTCTGATGCACAAATGAAGATAAATGGAAGAAATGAATCAAGCCCAACCCAAAACTAAAACACAACAGGCACTAATCTGCCATGTGATAATGCATTGACAGATCTGGATCTGTACAGTAAACCAAATAGCATAGACCCTGATCTGCTGACAGATTCTGCAATAGCAGATCTGGTCTATTTTGTTTGCAGTTGGACTCATAAGTGAGTATCCAAATTATCTGTATTTCACTGACTACCTGCAAGGTGTTTTCACTGAAGATTTAGTCCTATTTTTTGAAAATATTTTGTATCTGTGATCATATAGCATGTGGTCTCCAGTTGGTAAGCTACTCAAAACCATTAAGGCATTTCTGTCAGCCAAAGAAATTGACTGTATTATGCAGAAATTGGTTAGCTAATCGAAACTAGCAAGACATTTCTGTCAGCCAATTATATTGATTGTACTATGCTCCTTGGACAATGTGCACACTCTCTTCACTATGCAAAGGATGCAATTAATTAAACAATATTAAAAAAAATTATCTTTCATCTTTATGTCCCTGGGTCTTTGTATGCACCCTACTGTGTGTCAAGGGGGATCTTTCTTGTAACAAAGATGGAAAAAAAAGGTCTTTGGTACAAAGAGTAAGATATAAGCTATCCTACAGCACTTAAATTTTAGAAGAAAAAAAAATGTTTTCCACAAGACCTCTGGCTATAAATAGCAGCAAACCACCATAATTCATGAATCACTTAGTTGGCTAATTGATGAACATCAGAAATATGTGTATTGCATAAGACTTTAAAATAGACACTCACTATACCCTACAGAAGGTCAACTACAAATCTCTCTCTCTCTCTCTCTCTCTCTCTCTCTCTCTCTCTCTCTCTCTCTCTCTCTCTCTCTGATAATAATGGTCACTCTTGAAAGCAATGTTTGGCAAACTGATACTATAAAAAATGCAGGAAATAGGAAACTCAACTTTTATAATTGTGTAAAGACTGAATCGCCCTCATGCCCTCTTATTGTTCAGACAAATGTATTCAAGTCAAAATACCTTCTACCTCCAGCTGCTGATCCAACCCAATAAATCAGGGCTATAATACATTAAGATATAGTCTTTAATTTTAGCTCTGCAGTGGATGCAGTAAATTGCTGCCATTGTAATGTGACCCATCAATTACTAAATTTATGATCCATTAAGACCTTTATCAATTCATAGTCCCTACCCGTGGTTAGACTCATCAATATATCACTGATATATGGGTTTGAAATTCATGGAGTGCTTTTAACATGCTGGCATCAGTCTGCAGTAAACATCACCCCATACTGTGACTGGTCTTTTAACTGTATTACTATTATGGCTGTATGGGACTCTTGTGTGACAAGCCCTAATTCAAAACATTTGCTGGCTGAATACACCAACTTTGGTTGAAATCTGCAGTTATTTTGGTATTTAAATGCCTCTTCAGTTTATTTGTACTTTACATACCTTTCAAATTAAAAAAAAATTATATAAATCAAGTTAGTTTCATTAGGTGAAAAAATATGTATGATATATCAGATAGTATCCATGGCAATTAAGCCCAAATTTCATGACAAAATATCTATGATATACCAAATAGTATCCATGGCAATTAAGTCCAAATTTCACAACAAAATATGTATGATATACCAGATAGTATCCATGGCAATTAAGTCCAAATTTCATGACAAAATATGTATGATATATCAGATAGTATCCATGGCAATTATGTCCTAATCTCATGACAAAATATGTATGATATATCAGATAGTATCCATGGCAATTAAGTCCAAATTTCATGACAAAATATGTTCGATATATCAGATAGTATCCATGGCAATTATATCCTAATCTCATGACAAAGTATGTATGATATATCAGATAGTATCCATGGCAATTAAGTCCAAATTTCATGACAAAATATGTTCGATATATCAGATAGTATCCATGGCAATTAAGTCCAAATTTCATGACAAAATATGTATGATATACCAGACAGTATCCATGGCAATTAAGTCCAAATTTCATGACAAAATATGTATGATATACCAGACAGTATCCATGGCAATTAAGTCCAAATTTCATACCAGATAGTATCCATGGCAATTATGTCCAAATTTCATGACAAAATATGTATGATATATCAGATAGTATCCATGGAAGACCTCCTCACCACTGTCAAAAACAGAAAGCTGAAACAGTATGGCCATGTCACTAGAGTCAACAGCCTATCCAGTACTGCAGGGCAGCATCCAGGGTGGCAGAAGGAGAGGTAGACAGTAAAAAGTGGACTGACGACATCACAGAATGAACCAAGAAAAGTTTTGCGGAGACACAGGCATTGGCACATGATCAAGACATGAAGAGGTAACTGGTCAGATGTTCAGTAGAACAGTGCCTCTACAACCACACTAGGTCAAGAGACTGATGATGATGATGATGATGATGATGATGATGATGATGATGATGATGATGATGACCTAGAACAGGGGTGCAACAACACAGAAATCTGGCCTGTGAACAGTAATTATATTAAAGAAATTAGTGTTTGTGGCCCTCAAGTGGTCCTAGAAAATGCAATCTGGCCCTTGGCCTAAAAAGGTTGTGCACCCCTGGCCTAGAATAACATTTTGGAAACAGAACATTCATGTATCAGGTAATAATGGTTGGACCTACTAATTTCACCTTCCACCATTAATACTGGCCGCCATGTATAGCCTATATTGTGCTGAAAAATGGCGTTAAACCATAAAAACAAACAAACAAACAAACTAATTTCACCCAGTTAACCTCTAGTACACCCCTGATCATCTTTTATTAGAACTGGCTGCAAACCTTCCTTGATTCCCATCTTGCAGTTTTATAATAAAGATGATTTGAATTAATTCATTTTCCTGGACAAGTATGACCATCAGTTTAATTAAGCCACAAGACTGAAAAGCTGTGTATTGCTGTTATTAAGAGTTAATCAATTACACTGACCACTAAGTGGACAATATGGACCATCAGCTAAATTATGTGATAGCACTATTAAAGTCAAAGGAGTCCTATAGAGGTCAAACATGGGCAACATTGGGGTTGGCATAGTAATGGATGCACCTGCATTTCACGATAATTTTGCAAATCAATTTTATTATGAATAGTAATCTTGCAGATTGAAATACTCCTATGATTTAAACAGTGAATTTATTTGTGCAATTTAAATTTTTGATACAAATAAGAAGAAAATACAGTGTTACTTACAACCACCGTTCCCTCTAACATCAGACATCCGTGCGCAGCTGAATTGTCAATCCAACATTAAAGTTTGCACATCTCTGTAATGCTTGCACAATGCAGCAAGCACTGCACGCACATCTACCATTCTCTTAGAGAGAACGTTGCTTACAACTATAAAACCTTTAGTTGTGTGCACACCTGTTTCTTCAAATTAATTTAATTTAATTTGGAATAACAAT
This sequence comes from Unio pictorum, assembly GCA_030141615.1. Classification (NCBI taxonomy): domain Eukaryota; kingdom Metazoa; phylum Mollusca; class Bivalvia; order Unionida; family Unionidae; genus Unio; species Unio pictorum. The sequence goes on from JARLTB010000312.1 coordinate 2,220,125, forward strand.
TTTGTATAGTACTGTCAAGTATTTCCTCCTCAGTGGTGTAGTGAATGCAAGAAAGGAGTTTTTAATAAGAAGTTGGACTAAGGTGACTTCTTTCAATACGTGTTTTAACTGGTGGACAGATCTATGACTGGTTTCAGTGCCTAAATTTAAACTAATTTTACCACTTGGATAAAATCCTCTACAGAACTGTCTACAATTTCATGAGTGAGGATGGGAATGTGAAAGAGGAGGGTGTTTCTAATAAGCTGGATTACCTTGGCTCTATCAATATATGTTTTTTCAATTTAATTTGAATGCGAATCTAGATACCACATGGAATTTGGATTGTTCAACAAGATGTTTAACTTTATGGTTAAGGTTTACAGTTTTCCTCAAGGTGGAAGTTGCTTGATACCTTTATTAAAGAATACGGTCCACTGGAACCACCTGTAGTTAATTTACCCATTTCATACCAGGCTCAAATTTGCAAAGTCTTAAAGTTGATACACTTGTTTTGACATAACATCAGAGAGAATCAGATTTTTGTGTAAAGATACAGTAAACATTTGTATTCATCATTTTCCATTTTCTGCCTGCTTAAATTCATGACAGAAGAACAGTCAGCAGCAAAGGGGTCAAGGGTCACTGACCAAGGGTCATAGATCATATTCTTGTTAAACATGTATTGGGCTACATATCTGCCTCATTGCTGTGAGAAAAATGCTAGCTATCAGACATTGCTGTCATTAGCCCCCAAGTACTCCTGTCATAACCACTCTTGAATATAGAAAAAATATGTTGGCTGTGCAAGAATTTGAACCCAAAGCAATTAAACATCAATCAGGACAAATTTCAGCCTCTATCAAGCTTCCAAACTTGATTATTTCAACATATGCTCCAACTTTCAACAAAGAGTGTTGTATTTCACAGGACTCAATTGTCATTACTGATCAACTCAGAAGAAAAAAAATGGAATCAGTATCAAGAACCACCACAAACTTTACATTATTCCCAACCCCTGCACCCCCACCCCACCCCCAACAAATACAAATATAATGTAAAAGTTTGTGATGACAAATCTAGGTCTGCGCATACTGCAGTTGGACTTACATGTGAGTACATATGATACATGTATATGTAGTATTACAACTTAAAATATTCAAGAGTTAAAAAAAAATAAAAAAATTTAGTCCGGAAATATTTACCAATTAATGTTTTTCCAATTTGATTATTTTCTTTATGAATAAGTTCAGTTTGGTCATAAATGTGTATGGATATACCGAATGTACTCATTTATAAGTTATTCTACCTGTATACAACATAGGCCCATATTTACTGCTGCATGATGCAGAATCAGATCAGGGTAACAAACTGTGCAGACCCACATCAGCTGGTGGATTATGAACTAGCAGATCTGGGTCTATGCAGTTTGCAGTTGGACTCAATGTACATGTTAGTATATATGGTAGTTAGAAAAACTTATAATATTCATGCACTTTTTAAATTTAATGTACACTATTAGAGTAAAATTTGTAAAAGTATTAAAAAAATAATTCAGCATATCTGCATAGTTTCCTAAAAATGTTGGAATTTTTGCCGAGCTTGCAGATTTATGGCAGTTCTGCAAATTTTTCTAATTTTTTTTAAGTTTGTGGAATTTCCTTAGACTTTATGGAATTTTAAGCACTTTCAGAAAAAAAAATGTGAAAATTTAAATCTAGATGATATATATTTTAAAAAAATACAGGTTATCTTTTTGCTGATGACTTTCATAGACAATATTTAAAACCCACACCAACATGTACAGGATAGTGTGGATAAAACTAGCATGCAAACCTATCAGAGATCTTTTGATATTATCAACTGTAGCTTATAAACATATAAAGACAGGAACAGGTGTAAATCTTTTTTGACTGTGTAAATGATTCACCAGGACCAATAACAATCCAAGTTCTTTACTTAAAACAGTGCAATATGTTTATCTCTGACCAGTCAACAAGGCACCCAGCCAAGAACAATGTAAACAGCCCCCTCATTTTCTTAAAAGAAAATTAGCTCTCTCTGTATTGGCTTAATGTTCACATCAGAATCAGACCCACCCAAACCACTTAATAAATCAGATCAGAATTTATGCCTTCATCCTGGAAAATGTTAGTAATGAAACAAACTTGTAATATTTATACAAAAAAGCATAATACAACACTGTCTGTTGATAAATGGTGAATATCAGTTCTCATAAATTATCAAAAGAATTTAAACAACGTATCTGCCGTATGTATTTGTTTAAAAGTTTTTTTCCAACTGCATTATGGGATGGCAGATCACTGTCTATATTATCTGCAGGTGAACTCTACTTTTAAGTGAGTATAATTGATATCTGTGAAAAAGCATCCATGTGTTTCTGCTGTCACAATGCTGGGAGTATGCATTATTTTCCTTTTTGGTTTATGCTTACTGTAGTACTTCTTATAAAAGTTGAACTGCACACTGCACCGACCCAGATCTGCCATTGCAAAATGCTCCAGAAGATCTGGGTCTATGCAGTTTGTTGGGAATAACCGGTAGAAGAAAATAACATAGACCCTGTTGTTGCAATCTGACTCGACTTATAAGTGGTGATGAAATTCCACCATCATGATCTGAGTTTGTGGACAGGAACTGGACAGGAAAATCCCACTGCTGAGATCAGAATTGGTGGGATTTCCCTATCACACACCAGATGATGAATTCTGTCTTGCCTGCTTTCATAAATAATATAGCAAGAGTATTGCTTTTTCATGGCGATGGCACTGCCTTCCACGTGTAATTCCTGTGCCAATGTTTTGGTATGTCAAGTAGAATACATCATGTTTGGCAAATATATGTTGACCTGTGCATATGTTACAAGTAGCTACCATGTAATTTATTACAAATTGTACTTTGTTAATTAGCTGCAAATTTGTTAATTAGCTGCAAAACCAGAAGTGGTCTGAAATGGGCAAATCCTAACACTTGCAAAATTGTGAAAAAGCACTCAGGAATGTTAAAATTTCAAGCATCACCACAGGGTCCTAACTATCAAGGGTCCATTGTTATCTTTTGTCAGCCTCCAGGGAAAATTCTTCACTCTCAAGAGAAATCACATGCATAAATGGATTTGAAAAGGAGTGTTTAGGAAGATAAGCAGGGAATGTCCTTGATAAAGTAATTGAGATGAAGAAAATAATTTATCCAGTTCAGTTGAATAATGATTCCATTTCCAGAAGAGAGCAGGCGTCCTACCATGAAATTGGTAGTAAACATTGCAAACTTCAGATGCATGGGTTGAAAGATCACAGGAGTTGGACAGGTGATGGAGGGTGGGGTGCTTTTCTAAGAGCAGGACAGTAAGTCATGGACCAACAGGTTAAAGTGTTCTGAAGATTGGGCTTCTTTTACCCATCATCCAGCTATAAAATTGAGATGGTTATCTTAACACCATGGTCTCTTCCTATCTTGTAAAACTGTGGACTTGTTTATCCAACTGCAATGACTTGATAGTTTGACCATTAGACTTGTACATAACCATTAGACTTGTACATAACCATTAACAGTTCTACTCCAATTACTGTAATATCATTATTCATGTCATGTCATTATTCAGGTCATGTCATGTCATTATCTGAATTCCATTTTCATCTCAATTTTTAAGCATCTGTTTGTTAACAGTGTTGTAATCAACATAATGCAGACATTGATAAACTTTAACCTTATTAAAAGTTACAGGCATTACTGACAGACTTATCATTAATCCATTACTTAATGTCAATTATTGACAGGATTATCTTTACATTATTACTTCATTCATTTTCTGACATCTTGACACTTTCTAATTAGTTCCTGATTCTATCCTTCCAGAAATATGAAGACAATTATGTAAGAAATATATTAAATATGTAAATGAAGAAATTTTTTACACAAAAGATATTAAACATGAAACGTGACGACAACTGGACACAAAAGATATTAAATATGCAAATGAGCCATTTTTTTCACATAAATTAATATCACATAGCACTAAAATTGCTAAAAGTTGATTTATGGCATGTCCTTTAAAGCATTAGGCACTAATTTCCCACCAATTTAGGCACAATACATATCGAAGCCAGAAATAAAAGTTTTCAAAATACTGTCCAAAACATAGCTAACACTTCCATCAAAAAATATATAATTAAAAACAAATATTCAAGATTCACAATATGAAGAATAAAATTCAAATTAAACTAATGAATATGCAACAAAAAAAATATTACTTTAACATGATAAATATAATTTACCTTTCCATCATATCCTCCTTCCCCATGCTGAATTCAAATTTTAATTGAAAGCACACATACAGTGTTATCTGTGATGAATGGCCAACCTTGTCTATTTCAGTCATCTGAATACTACTGAAACTCTCCACATCTAAGGGTTGTCCATATCATTCAATCATTCCACAACCCTCACATGGCATCTGATATAAGCATTGACCCAATAATACTTGGGGGATCTCACAGTCTGACAAGAACCATAGTCCATGAGAAAAAGATAGTTTGGGATATCAAGTCTCAGAAATCTTCTGTATACAGTAAATCCCTTCATACCTTTATATCATTAGGCTACATCAAATCTCTCAATTTTTTTTCTGTGGGAGGGCACACTTGAAGTCTCTCTTGTCTTCTTCCCTCCCAACAGTCAGGATTTCCATTGCTCATGCCTGGGTGGAGTTAATTAACCTAATTTGCAACTGAACCCAGATCCAAATCCAGTCCCAGTGGGGGAGGTGAAAACTTTTCCTGTTTATGTCACCCTCATCATCTCAAGATGCAGACCAGTGTATTTAATAACAGTGTGAATTATAAATAACAGGTGGATGTTACAATCTGCCAAACAGACAGAGCAACCCCCTCTCCTTGGTAACATTAGGTACAAAACATTAAAATAGTGGTTGATTCCCTCATGTTAATTATCCCTATCCCTTTACCATGTTTCTGATAAATTCAATTTCTGTACATTGAGGGGGTGGGGTAAGCAGAGGTGTAGCTGGGGGGGGGGTGGCAAGGGGGTACATATGTCCCCGGGCGCCATACTAGTGGGGGCGCCAAAATCTGCTTTGAAATAGGTTGTAACGGGTAATGGTAATTTTCTTGATGAAAATGATGGGTTTCAGAGTTGAGGTGGGGGGGGTGTGAATATTGTCCCCGGGCGCCAAACACTCTAGCTACGCCTCTGGGGGTAAGGGTGGCATTGTGTGCCAATTTTTGGGATTTTGGTGTGTATAGAAACCATGAATTTAACATGACATGCATTAAAAGCCCTTGTCATAAATGGGATATCAGTTAAAGGCATTTTTCAAGAATTCTAAGCTTCAATAGGAATGTAACATTTTTTCCCAGAAAAACAAAAACTTTACTCTCAGAAATAAATCAATTCATTGTATTTGAAAAAATGAATCAGTGAAACCACTCAAAGCAAAAAACCTTTGGAATTAATTTAATGTTTTGTTTTGAGAGCATTCAGTTTCCTTGATGGTGTTACATAAGTAAAAAATGTCTTTTCTTTATAAAATAAATGTAGAAGCAAATCATGACCTTTATCAGCATTAAACTTGACAACAACAAAAAAGCCCCAAAATGCTAGCCAGGGAAATATATTCTACAATTTCAAGTAGATTGGATCTTTCCTCCACCCACTCACTTTCTTATCTTTAAAAGATTTAGCTTTTTGATCTGAGCTATTTTTTTCTTAATCCCATGTATTTATGATGTCTAAGGTTGATGCAACTGAATGATAATTACAAAGTGTATGACAAGAATACAGATGTTTTATTCCAGATGCCCTGCCATACATTTTTATACCAGTCAGCTTGGACTGTGACCATTATCTTCAGGTGCATTTTCAACATAAATTATTTTTTTTTATATATACATGTATCTTTAACTCATCCAACCTGTGAAACATTAAAACCCTGCAAATAATAATGATGTGCTGACCAATTCATTCAATGGCCAGGTCTGAGCAATATGCAACAACAGAAAGTTTGAAAACTCACTCACAAACGTTTTGGAGAAGGTCTGTAAGTTCTATGATTGCCACTAAATAACATGTGCATTTTCAGACTTTTTGGAGAAGGTCTGTAAGTTCTATGATTGCCACTAAATAACATGTGCATATTTCAGACATTTTGGAGAAGGTCTGTAATTTTCATGATTGCCACTAAATAACATTATAAAATAAGATGTATATTCAGACTTTTTTGGAGAAGGTTTGTAAATTTCATGATTGCCACTAAATAACATGTGCATATTCAAACTGTTATAGATTAAAAATTCATCATATGTATTGTCTTGTATATACTGTACTGAGATTTCATTGTACTAGTAACTGAAGTTTTTGTTGTAAATAGACAAATTTTTACTTAAACTGCCATGTTAATGGAGAGATGGAGCTAATTGATATGGAAATCCATAAGGTTGGTTAATGCAACACTGTAGATTAGGCTGAAATACCAGAGGTGTTTCCTTCCATCACAAACATATTTTCTAAAAGCACACTATAGCAGATAATTAAGAACGTTATATATTCCCTTTAAAAGTCCATTTCCCTACAGCATGAAAATTTAATCTAGTCTACATGAACCTTTCAAGGACAGTGAAAAAAATATATGATAAAATTGTTGGCTTGCATTAGAATTTGTCATACATACAATGCCTTAAAAAAAAGACAGAACTAAGTTGGAGAACACCATTATAAAATCCTTGGCAGATACCAGATGTAAATCTATTAAAATTGACATATCAAAAGTAAATGGGGAAACTTGGATCTTAAAACTTAAATCTATGGTCCCCAAATTGAGTCCCAGTAGGATCAGAACTTCCTGTGTACCCTGAAGATCATCAGCCCTTAATAAACATCATTTTCAAGGACCAACCTTATCTCACTTCTGATAACACCATGTCTGACATTGGTGGGAAATAGACTAATACCATAAAGTTCCAAACACTAGTTGCCTCATAATTGTAACATAATGGGACTAAATCTCACATAAATCTTAACTGCAACAGTCCCTTTCAATATACACAGCAGTGCTTGTAAGAGGCAACAAGTAAATGTAAACTATAATGTAAACATTGAAGATGGATATGCTTCAAATTTATAGCAGAAATGTAGGTTACTTTGATCTGCATCTTAATTTTTTTAAATTCTTAATTTTTCACTTTCATTGTCACCATCTAGCCATTAATACAAATGCAAATATATTGTGTCTTATAACTAACAAGAGTGATTAATAATTAAATAATTAACAAATAAATAAAATGGACAATGGTATTTGTTGCCTTATTTTTCTTTTCACACACACACACACACACACACACACACACACACACACACACACACACACACATATATATATCCAAAGGAACGCAATATTAAAAATTGGGTCAAAGACAAGAGCCATCTTAACTAGCCACGGTTTCGATATGTTAACCATGTAGATAGGGTTAACAAAGGAGCACAGTATTAAAAATTGGGTTACAGATAAAAGCCATCTTAGCTAGTCAAGGTTCCGATATGTTAACCCTATCTACACGATTAACATGTTTAAAACATATTGGATCCTTGGCTTGCGAAGATTGACAATAACACTGTATTTGTCAAATTTTGTGTTTTTGTGTGTGAAAAATTACTGTGTATACTAGCTTATATGTTGAGTCAAACTGCAAAATGCACAGACCAAGATCAGCCATCACATAATGTGCCTGCATATCTGTGTTAATGCATATCTGTGTTATATCTGTGTTAATACAGTTTGTAGGGAGTAATCAGTACTACAAACAAGAAAGAAATTGATCTCCTGGTGCATTATGTGATGGCATTTTAGGGTCTATGTCGTTTGCAGTTGGACTTGATCATTACATGAAATACACGATAATTATAATAATAAATAGGACTGTTATTGTGAAGAGTAGGAAGTAGTCCATTAAAATCTTGTGATTCCAACATGAGATGTGATATGTAACAGAGCATAAAATCTGAAAAGGGATGGCCAGATATATTAAGTTTCCAGCTATGCTCCAGTAACACTACAGACTTGCTGTAAATTATCAACATCTGGGTTATTGGATTACAAGGAGTGTTCCATACACATTTCTAAACTTTCTACATATATAAGTCATCCAGTCTTACTTGCCTTTTATTAGTAGCCCCCTTGATTGTTTCAGACCAATAAATTAAATTTATTTAAAACAAGGTTTGACCCATAAACACAAATTCTCTCACCAGAAGCACACTTAAAATAGGTGGTAATGTGTGTGTGTGTGTGATTTAGATTTTTAATGTAGATTTAATAATTTTTCAGTCATATCGCTATGATGTCTTCAGTGTGGCAGCATAAAGTGATGTCTATCACTGGGACATCATGCCGCAGACATGTAGCATGATGCCCTACCCAGTCACATTATCCTGACACCAGGCCGACCAGTCCTAACAACAGCCTCTAAGTGCTGAGCACCTAGTAAGACAGCTGTTAGTAGCATTGGTATGACTCAACCAAGGTTCAAACCCTGGAGGCAGATGCTAAGGTCTTCAGAGCAGTCAGGTGACAATGTAAAGACAAAATTAACTGTGTCAATAATGCTTGAAAATTAGGTCACAGTGACCTACATTTGGAATGGCTTTTTTACTCTCTACGAGATGAATCCACAAATCAGTAAGATATGTAATGTTATTAATAGATAGCTGAAATACAAAAGTGACTAAAGTGTAAAATTTGATCACAGTGGCCTAGTTTTTCAATCGTTAAGTCACTTTTTATAAGATATATGTTGTTCTTGATGTTGTTGTAGGGTTGAATGCCATTTTTCAGCACGCGATAGGCTATACATGGTGGCCAGTATTATTGGTGGAGGAAGACCCCGGTGAAACCCCCAGAAAGAACCATGACCCACGAGAAGCTACTGGCAAGCTTTCTCAAATAACTACATTAGACTTGAACCCACGCAGAGAGAGGTGAGATGGCAGTGATCCATAATGGAAAGTGCTTTAGACCACTCGGCCACTCGGGGTCCCCATGAGGTATGTAAGTGTAGTTTAAATAGGGTGCAAAGTACTTCAAGTTTAATCTTGGGGCCACATCCCAATAAAGACAGGTGACTTGGCCCCAGTTATGGGGGTTGCTTAGACAGTTGCTATGTCACTTGTACACACACACACACACACACACACACACACACACACACACACACACACACACAGACAGACAGACAGAAAGGTAGATATACATAAATACAGACAGTGAAAAATATAGATTCTTATGGTCTGCTTATATGTAAGGCATAGACATACCATCATGAAAAACCTCAAGTAAGTTTGAGACAGATGCTAGGATTAAAATGTTAAGAACTGCATGGCACACATCTACATGGCCACATAAATAAAATATAGCACAAACCTCCAGCAAAGCTATTAAATAAAACTTTTTATATGGCAGTTAAGAATGCTTTAAATTTATAGTTTACTTCATATTGTTATAAAGTTAAACCCATCATGAGCAAAGATTAGCAAACAAGCCGCCATACTGTATAATAAGTTGGGTAAAGGTCCAATTTCAACTGACAATCTACCATACTGTACAGTCTATAGGATAAAGGTCCAATTTCAACTGACATTGCACCATACTGTACAGTCTATAGGGTAAAGGTCCAATTTCAACTGATAATCTACCATACTGTATGGTAAGTTGGGTAAAGGTCCAATTTCAACTGACAATGTACTATACTGTACATTCTACAGGGTAAAGGTCCAATTTCAACTGACAATCTACTATACTATATGGTATAGTTGGGTAAAGGTCCAATTTCAACTGACAATGTACCATACTGTACAGTCAGTTGGGTAAAGGTCCAATTTCCACTGAAAATCTTACCATATTGTTAGTTGATTGGTGGTATGGTTTTAATGCCTTTTTCAGCACATGTCTGGCTTTACATGGTGGACAGTATATTTGGTGGAGGATGAACACAGGAAAAGCCACTGACCTATGGAAAGCTACTGACCTATGGAAAAATGCTGGCAAGCTTTCACACCAATATGATTAAAATCAGATCTCCACTGTTCTACTAGAAGCATATCGATTTTAATCAGATTCACTTTTTTTTTTTTACATCCTTGTGTTTGCTGAGCCCAAGACTTGAACCCATTCTGACAGAGGTGAGATGTCAGTGATCTGTACAGGCAGGCACCTCAAACAACTCTGCAACCTGCCCCCCCCCCCAAATTTTAACAGTGTTTGGAAACCAAGCCAACACAGATAATACCCTTCTGGAAATGCAAATGCAATAATAGTAATTGAATAATAGTCTGGAAATGCATATGCAACAATAGTAATTGAGTATAGTTTTTTTTCTAGAAATCTGGGTAATATGAGTACACTATAATATATTCTAACCATATATACTCACTGACAATTCGAGTCATACTGCAAACAACAATGGTTCTGATATATTGTAGCATAATATGTGTGGATCAAGGTCTATGTTGTGATTACTCCTAACAAGCTCCATAGACCCTGATGTGCTGGTACATAATGCAAGAGCAGATCTGGGTCTGCATAGTTTTCAGTTGGACTCATAAGTGAGTATATACAGCATATACAATATACAATGTATAGTCAACCTCCAGCTATCCAGACTGGCCAAGACTTCATATAAGATATGATTTTTGTTCAGCGAGCATCGAGCATCTCAATATATGATGATGATATTAGGTCCAGAGGACTTTAGTGGTCATGACAAGTGAAGAGTCCACTATTTTGGTGTAGATATAATGGACATTTAAATCTACTGATGTCTGTAACTCTAGCTATGCACTGATGAGCACATACAAAAGAGCATCATTTTTTAAGAGATCCTTTTTTTTTTACAAACCACAAAAACCGATTCTATCTGATAGTGTACATGCTTAAAATCTTGTTTTAAAAAAAACATTTTTTGTGACTACTTCTGGAAGTTTTACTATGTTCTCTGATAATAACTCCGATAATTTAGATAATAACTCCGATAATTTAGATGCTCAAAAACTTGTTTAAAGAACAACTTGTCTTCACAACTACATTTTTAGGTGTACATAGGTGGTTTCTTACACTAGTGTTTAACAATTTGTTTCCACACGAAGAAGTTTTTAATCAGACAATATAAGTTGCAGAAATCTGAAATATGCTAAGTAGTGACAAAAATAAAAAAATAAATAAGAAAAACCTGATATGGCCATACATGTTCAAGTAAAAACCAAGCTATAATTTAATAAAAAAAAAAACAACATTTCTCTGCCATGCCAAATGAAATACAAAAATGTTGAAGGCACAGGGAATAAAATCAAATCAATTTAATTCACCTGACCTTAATCCAGTGAATTCCTGACCTACTTGCTGGGTCATAGCTGTCAACCTTTATTACTTTTATAATACTCAACATATATAAATTTGCAGTCTGGTTTAGATTTCTTTTAGCATGGCTTATGTTTCAAAAGTTGGACAGCATTTTTTCAAGACTGCCAATAGAAGATAAAAAATATTTGATTTCAATAAAATATGTCTGTTAATAAATACAACTTTGAGTAGTCTGACATATTAGACCCCAAATCTGTGTTGATACTAATGAACTATTTATGGGTCTGATAACATCTATTCATAAAATTAAAGAATAATTTGCAGACAAACCTGTCTGCAAGATACCAGTATGTATTTTAGACACCTATTGGTACTTCTCACTCTCTTGAGCAACCAACAGCTGAAGGGTCCTTTTGGCAACCTGTACGAAGTATGTCCAGATCAAATCTCATGTCTGACAAGTTGTAATTACATATAATAGCATAACCCTAAGTGGCCATTTTGAATTTTATACTAGATATAGTTCTTACCAAATAAGTTTCAAAACATGGATTATGGGGTCTAATTTATCAGACAAATCTTTAATACCACTAAAGAGTTTGGAATATAAAAATAAATATTAAATAAAAATAAATATGAAATATGAGCCTGACCTATATTCTGGATAACTGGTAAGTGACCTTGTTCAGAAGTTCAGAACAAGCCAAACAACAGATGGGGACAAGGAAAACATTCCATGAAATCATTGGACAAAATTAGTTACAGTCATACTGTCAGACAAAAGCAAAATTATCCATCCTGAATTTTGTAAAGCAAAAGTACTTCTGAATCAAATTACATGAATACTGAAATAACATCTTTTGTTGCCATAGCAATAGGAAGCAAATCAGGCACAGCTGCTGTCAACTGACAACAGTCAAACTCACAAGACCAGATTCTGAGTGATTTTTATTTCAACCAGGCAACAAAAACACAATTCTACTTAATTAATGGGAATTGTATTTGTCCAAAATGTTTGATTAGACATTCATTTTCAAACTATTTGGGGATTTTTCAAAGGTGACTGGAAACGCAGTATAAGCCCATGATTAAAGGATGACTGGAAACGCGGTATAGGCCCATGATTAAAGGATGACTGGAAATGCAGTATAGGCCCATGATTAAAGGATGACTGGAAATGCAGTATAGGCCAATGGGTAAAGGGTAGCTGGAAATGCAGTATAGGCCAATGGGTAAAGGGTAGCTGGAAATGCAGTATAGGCCAATGGGTAAAGGGTAGCTGGAAATGCAGTATAGGCCAATGGGTAAAGGGTAGCTGGAAATGCAGTATAGGCCAATGGGTAAAGGGTAGCTGGAAATGCAGTATAGGCCAATGGGTAAAGGGTAGCTGGAAATGCAGTATAGGCCAATGGGTAAAGGGTAGCTGGAAATGCAGTATAGGCCAATGGGTAAAGGGTAGCTGGAAATGCAGTATAGGCCAATGGGTAAAGGGTAGCTGGATATGTGGTACAGTGTAAAGGCTCATGCTTTAAGAGTGACTGGAAACAAGGTACAGGCCCATTGTTTAAGGGTGACTTGAAATGAGATATTAGCCCATTGTTTAAGGGTGACTTGAAATAAGATATAAGCCCATTGTTTAAGGGCAACTGGAAATGAGATATTAGCCCATTGTTTAGGTGTGACTGGAAATGAGATATAAGCCCATTGTTTAGGTGTGACTGGAAATGAGATATTAGCCCATTGTTTAAGGGTGACTGGAAATGAGATATTAGCCCATTGTTTAAGGGTAACTGGAAAGTAGGTATAAGCCCATTGTTTAAGGGTAACTGGAAATGAGATATAAGCCCATTGTTTAAGGGTGACTGGAAATGAGGTACAGGTCAACAATTTATGAAAAATTCAGACTGACTGGGAAAAAGCTCAAATGTTTTTAAAAGTGCTAAAACAAAACTATTGATTCTGTCAGATTCTGAATACAATGTACATGAAATAGTTTGGGGGCCTATGAAAACTGAGACTGCAGCTTAGAGAATGGGGGCTTATTAGAATTGTAATTGTTACCTACTATTTAGCACTAAGAATCTCTCTGTAGGAAACAGATTTCCAATCTGTTATTCTTAAATTTTGCTGAATTTTCAAAACTGAGATTCAAAAATAACCCATAACAAGTAATTCTTTATTCAGCATGTTGAAAACGAGAACATCTTAGCGTGACCACTAAATTCAACAGTTTTCCTCATTTCATCACCTTCTGCAGATGATAAGAAGGTACAGTAAGACTCTTCTATAGAGACTAGTTCAGACAGTAAAAGAATTTGCCAAACAATGATGGAAAAAATAAGACAGACATTGCTTTAGCCATGTGCAAATTAATGATTAATGCAATCTACAAGCTTTATATTTAATTTAATGATTATATAACGATGTGTTGAGTTAAACTGAGATTTTAGGTCACACTGAAAATCAATCAAGATTAAAAAAATCTATTTCGGATTGCAATTTTTCATGCCTTTCTTGACTTACGTTACATATATATCCTACATTCCTTCTCTGATTTCTCCCTTCACTACTTTCAGACTCATAAAGCAATCAATGACATTATGGGAATGTGTATTGGTCCATACATCTGAAGAGTTTTATTACTTGGCAATATGCCTTGTATTACAGTGTACACAAACAGTCTTTTATGCTGGTCCAATTCTACATCAATTTTCCATTATTTCTTAAATCTAAAGGACTTTACATAGATTACATAACTGAAATACCAACATGCATTTTATTTAAGGCTTTCCTTTCTTCTAAATGCCCTCCTTTTGGGCTCTTATCAATCCATTTCAAAGAAGAGCAAACTTATTTCACATGTCTGGGTGGTGTAGACATGAATGTAAATTTGCAGATCCTTAAAATCAGCCAACTGGAATTTCTACCATACAGCATTTTTTAAGTGATTCACTGCCCAGTTTATATCTGAAGTATTATTATGGGATAAGGTTCATATTTGTTAAAATACCAACCCCACCTCAATGCACAATTACATTACATTCAAAATAAATACATCCTTTGTGCAAGACACTCTCAGTGCTATTTATTTGACTGACTCAGCAGTAAGAAGTTAGTGATAGGGACTGGTCAGCCTGGTGTCAGGATAATGGGACTGGGTGGGACATCATGCTATATGTCTGCAGCATGATGTCCCAGTGCTAGACATTGATATAAACTATCACACTGTTGACATCCTAGTGTCATGACTGGAATTTTCTTATTGCTATGTTAAAATTCCAAACCACACATGCACGCTGAGTACTGCCTGAACTATCCACTACTCCAAATCTCAGTTATCATTAACCTCTAACGATGCTTATTATGGTTTCAATGAATCTTCAACTCCTTGCAAGACAAAACCTATCAATCAGATCAGTAAGAGAATATTTTGTAAATTTCTTTTTTAATTGTAGCATTTTTAACCTAATTTTGACTATATCATGCCAATGAAATAGCTGATAAGTAACCTTCCTTAGGCCACAATGAGGCAGCCTACCATGGCTGGCCTGAACAGCAGCCTACCTGGGCTGGCCTGGACAGGTAATGAACCCATGACTCCTCAAAGTCCAATATTCTACCAAGTGAGCTATCATGTTTCTCTACATTAAGACAGGTAGGCAACAGTTGTATCTTAGTAGGAAGCCCCTCAGTGTTATACTTTTTGTTATTTAAGATTTTAACACCATTTTTCAGCACACGATAGGCTATACATGGTGGCCAGTATTATTGGTGGAGGAAGAATCCAGGAGAATCCCCTGAAAGAACAACCGATCAACGAGAAGCTATGGCAAGCTTTCTCACATACCCACATTGGCCAAGTTTGAGACTCAAACCCAGGGAGATGGAGGTGAGATGGCATTGATCCGTAACGGAGAGTGATTTAGGCCACTAGGCACTGAGACCCTCAGTGTAAAGCCACCCTCTGAATGACACTGGTGTGGATATAGATCCCATTATATACCATAATTTAGTTCTACCATTACTTGTTTTGGGATTCTATCAAAGTTTACTTTCTGGATGAGATTTCTAGCTGCTGAGACCCAATCATAATATGGTGACACATCATTACCACATATATAATATAATGGGTACAGGTAACTAAAGGCAATATTATGGGTATTGGTTACTAAAGGCAATATTATAGGTATTGGTAACTAAAGGTAATATTTTGGGTATTGGTAACTAATGGCAATATTATAGGTACGGGTAACTTTAAAAGGCAATATTATGGGTACAGGTAACTAAAGGCAATATTATGGGTATTGGTTACTAAAGGCAATATTATAGGTATTGGTAACTAAAGGCAATATTTTGGGTATTGGTAACTAATGGCAATATTATCGGTACGGGTAACTTTAAAAGGCAATATTATGGGTACAGGTAACTAAAGGCAATATTATAGGTACGGGTAACTAAAGACAATATTATGGGTACAGGTAACTAAAGGCAATATTATAGGTACGGGTAACTAAAGACAATATTATGGGTACAGGTAACTAAAGACAATATTTTAGGTATTGGTAACTAATGGCAATATAATGGGTACAGGTAACTAAAGGCAATATTATGGGTACAGGTAACTAAAGGCAATATTATAGGTATTGGTAACTAATGGCAATATAATGGGTACAGGTAACTAAAGGCAATATTATAGGTACGGGTAACTAAAGACAATATTATGGGTACAGGTAACTAAAGACAATATTTTAGATATTGGTAACTAATGCTAATATAATGGGTACAGGTAACTAAAGGCAATATTATGGGTATTGGTTACTAAAGGCAATATTATAGGTATTGGTAACTAAAGGCAATATTTTGGGTATTGGTAACTAATGGCAATATTATAGGTACGGGTAACTTTAAAAGGCAATATTATGGGTACAGGTAACTAAAGACAATATTATAGGTATTGGTAATTAATGGCAATATAATGGGTACAGGTAACTAAAGGCAATATTATAGGTATTGGTAACTAAAGGCAATATTATGGGTATTGATAACTAAAGGCAATATTATGAGTACAGGTAACTAAAAACAATATTATGGGTATTGGTAACTAAAGGCAATATTATAGGTACGGGTAACTAAAGGCAATATTATGGGTACAGGTAACTAAAGACAATATTATAGGTATTGGTAACTAATGGCAATATAATGGGTACAGGTAACTAAAGGCAATATTATGGGTATTGGTAACTAAAGGCAATATTATAGGTATTGGTAACTAAAGGCAATATTATGGGTATTGGTAACTAAAGGCAATATTATGGGTATTGGTAACTAATGGCAATATAATGGGTACAGGTAACTAAAGGCAATATTATGGGTATTGGTAACTAAAGGCAATATTATGGGTATTGGTAACTAAAGGCAATATTATGAGTACAGGTAACTAAAGACAATATTATGGGTATTGGTAACTAAAGGCAATATTATAGGTACGGGTAACTAAAGGCAATATTATAGGTACGGGTAACTAAAGGCAATATTATGGGTACAGGTAACTAAAGACAATATTATGGGTATTGGTAACTAAAGGCAATATTATGGGTATTGGTAACTAAAGGCAAAATTATGGGTATTGGTAATTAAAGGCAAAATTATGGGTATTGGTAATTAAAGGCAAAATTATGGGTATTGGTAACAAAAGGCAATATTATGGATATTGGTAATTAAAGGCAATATTATGGGGAAAGTCATATAATGACTTGTTTCCTAGCAATCTTATATGGGGGAAAGTCATAAAAGTAAATGGTGTTTTGTCAAAATAACCCTATTATGGGAGTGTCATACAAGCGTACAGTGGGTGAGTCATACAAGTGTACAGTGGGGAGTCAGACAGGTCTAGAATGGGGAGTCACACAAGTGTACAGTATTTCTTCACTATAGCACTGTTAAGGGACTGTCCTAAAGTGTACAGTGTTTCTTCACTATATCACTGTTACGAGAAAGTCATAAATATGAACAGTTTTTCTTCACTATATCACTATCAGTGGGGAGTCATACAAGTGTACAGTGTTTCTTCACTATAGTACTGTCAAATGGGGGGGCATACAAATGTACAGTTTTTCTTCACACTAATGCTGTCCGGGGGGGGGGGGAGGAAGTCATGCAAGTGTACAGTGTTTCTCTTCTTAACAGTGCTATCAAGGGGGAGTCATACATGTGACAAGTATTTCTTCACTACAGCGCTATTAAGGGACAGTCATAGAAGTGTACAGTGTTTCTTCTCTACAGTGCTATCAAGAGGCAATTCATTTATGTGTACATGTTTCTTCTCTACAATGTTAGCAGGGGGGGTGTACATGTGTACAGTGTTTCTATGCTACAGAATTGAAATAGTATGATGGACTCCAGGTCCCTAATTGTACTGTATATCAAGACCATGCTCAAATACGGTACTTTATTAAAAAAAAAAGTCCCAATGTAGATCTGCCATTGCAGATGCAGGCGTGGCAGTAGTTGAACAACAAACAGGTAATTCCGAGACTGGAGTATATACATCCCATCTCAATTTCCTTGTTCATACCTCCCACTTCTTTTAGGAAATAGATGTTCCTTTTAAGCTGAAGGAGTTAATGGGTGCACAAACCATGAAAATTTAAATGTGTACTGTCTAGCACCAAAGATAAAAAGGTTTCAATTTAATTGACCCAGGCAGGTGCTGCATCATATACCACTTGTGTCTTATCATTCCAGTTATAAAACATGGGCTTTTTTTATAACAACACTCAAATTTGCATGGCATCCATATCTGCAGGGTTTTTAAAGGCTGCAACATGAGGTTCACAGAGCTTCTGGATGAAATGTCAGGTCATTCCAATCCAGCTTTTAGATATAGCCACTTAGAGCCAATCTGACATTACAGATAGCTGTATATTGACCCACAATGCTTCTGTTTAAGAGTTTATGATAGTTCACTGAACATGTTGGTGAAAAAAATGAACAAAGAAGAATCTAGGTCAGAATATGTACTAGAAAAGTATGTGGCTTCCATAATTAAGAAAACCAATGGTTAGCAATTAGCTCATATAAATATACCCATGCCTCTCTCCATCACACACATCTACCCATGTGTTTAATCAGACAAGTCCATAGTCAATCTACCCATGTGTTTAATGAGACGAGTCCATAGTCAATCTACCCATGTGTTTAATGAGACGAGTCCATAGTCAAACAAGAGGCACAGCTCTTCCAAATATTTTGAGAGTATAAAGACTGGTAATAAAAAAACTTGTATAGTTTCTGATGATAACAAATATTTATTAGGTTTAACAGCAACAGAGTCAAAACTGGGAGATAAGTTACATTCACAAGGTCCTGTCATAATCTCCATCCAGTTGTATGTAATAAAGGCCAATAACTCTTACAAAAAAGTGGAAGCAAAAAATATTTGTCAACATCAACATTTTTAGAGTACATTCACAATAGGTAATAAGTTTAATAGTAATCATTTTCTTAAAACTGGAAGACAAGTAATCCAGTACAAAAACTGCAAGACAAGTAATCCATTACAAAAACTGGAAGACAATTCCTACCAAATATGTAGGACAAGTCATTCCTACCAAAAATGCAAGACAAGTAATCCATTACAAAAACTGCAAGACAAGTAATCAAGTACAAAACTGAAAGACAAGCAATCCATATAAAAACTGCATGATAAGAAATCCATTACAAACACTGCAAGACAAATCATTACAAAAACTGCAAGACAAGTTGTGCTAAAAATAGTCTGTCTTACTGCATTCAACAGCAAATCAAAATGGGCAATAACTTTAACAATAAGAAATTAAATATTGGTACCACTACGTAATAACTCTAAACTTGTCAAAGAAATTAAATATTGGTACCACTATGTAATAACTCTAAACTTGTCATAGAAATTAAATATTGGTACCACTATGTAATAACTCTAAACTTGTCAAATAAATTTAATATTGGTACCACTATGTAATAACTCTAAACTTGTCAAAGAAATTTAATATTGGTACCACTATGTAATAACTCTAAACTTGTCACAGAAATTAAATATTGGTACCACTATGTAATAACTCTAAACTTGTCAAAGAAATTAAATATTGGTACCACTATGTAATAACTCTAAACTTGTCATAGAAATTAAATATTGGTACCACTATGTAATAACTCTAAACTTGTCATAGAAATTAAATATTGGTACCACTATGTAATAACTCTAAACTTGTCATAGAAATTAAATATTGGTACCACTATGTAATAACTCTAAACTTGTCATAGAAATTAAATATTGGTACCACTATGTAATAACTCTAAACTTGTCATAGAAATTAAATATTGGTACCATTATGTAATAACTCTAAACTTGTCATAGAAATTAAATATTGGTACCACTATGTAATAACTCTAAACTTGTCATAGAAATTAAATATTGGTACCACTATGTAATAACTCTAAACTTGTCATAGAAATTAAATATTGGTACCACTATGTAATAACTCTAAACTTGTCATAGAAATTAAATATTGGTACCATTATGTAATAACTCTAAACTTGTCATAGAAATTAAATATTGGTACCATTATGTAATAACTCTAAACTTGTCATAGAAATTAAATATTGGTACCACTATGTAATAACTCTAAACTTGTCATAGAAATTAAATATTGGTACCATTATGTAATAACTCTAAACTTGTCAAAGAAATTAAATATTGGTACCACTATGTAATAACTCTAAACTTGTCATAGAAATTAAATATTGGTACCATTATGTAATAACTCTAAACTTGTCATAGAAATTAAATATTGGTACCACTATGTAATAACTCTAAACTTGTCATAGAAATTAAATATTGGTACCACTATGTAATAACTCTAAACTTGTCATAGAAATTAAATATTGGTACCACTATGTAATAACTCTAAACTTGTCATAGAAATTAAATATTGGTACCACTATGTAATAACTCTAAACTTGTCATAGAAATTAAATATTGGTACCACTATGTAATAACTCTAAACTTGTCATAGAAATTAAATATTGGTACCACTATGTAATAACTCTAAACTTGTCATAGAAATTAAATATTGTTACCACTATGTAATAACTCTAAACTTGTCATAGAAATTAAATATTGGTACCACTATGTAATAACTCTAAACTTGTCAAAGAAATTAAATATTGGTACCACTATGTAATAACTCTAAACTTGTCAAAGAAATTAAATATTGGTACCACTATGTAATAACTCTAAACTTGTCATAGAAATTAAATATTGGTACCACTATGTAATAACTCTAAACTTGTCATAGAAATTAAATATTGGTACCACATTGTAATAACTCTAAACTTGTCATAGAAATTAGGCTGTAGAGGTGGGGTAGATAGTCTTCATTTTCGCTATTTTTTATTTTATATCAGTCAGTGTGCTGTTTTAGATCCCTTCTTTTATCCGTAATTTATATTTCCAACACCTTCCAAATTCTTTTTCTCAGTCAGATGTGAATCAGAAATGAAAATAAATGTGACAGTTAAAACTCTTGTACAGGTGTTTATGTGACAGTTAAAACTCTTGTACAGGTGTTTATGTGACAGTTAAAACTCTTGTACAGGTGTTTATGTGACAGTTAAAACTCTTGTACAGGTGTTTATGTGACAGTTAAAACTCTTGTACAGGTGTTTATGTGACAGTTAAAACTCTTGTACAGGTGTTTATGTGACAGTTAAAACTCTTGTACAGGTGTTTATGTGACAGTTAAAACTCTTGTACAGGTGTTTCAGGGGTAATAATAGTACCCTGAAATCGAATACCTTGCAAATTTTGCCTTTATTATCCAACACTAAGACACTGTTAAACCTAAAAATACTACATCAATTTCAGCTGCAATTTTAACCACAAATAGCAGGGGCCCCAAGAAGCTCTCTTCGATATGGATCACTGCAATATCACCTCTGTCTGCGTGGGTTCGAGTCTCAGATTTGGCCAATGTGTGTATGTGAGAAAACTTGCCAGTAGTTTCTTGTGGGTCAGTGGTTCTTATGGGGGGTTTTCACGGGTTCTTCTTCCACCATTAATGATGGCCTTCATGTATAGCCTATCGTGTGCTGAAAAATGGTGTTAAACCCTACAACAACAACAACCACAAATGGCAACGGTAAAAACCTTGTGGACTCCAAATAAACACATGAACAGCTATACATTTTCAAGAGACCACTCCAGTGGTCTAGAGGTTAAATGAGGAAGGTTGTGGGTTTGAACCCTGGCCATGTCATACCAAAGATTTATACAAATGGTATTAACAGCTGCCTCACTAGGCACTCTGCATTAAGAGGTTAGTGTTAGGACTGGTCGGCCTGGTGTGAAGAAAACATGACCCTGTGGGATATCAGGCTACATGTCTGTGGCATAATGACCCAGTGCTAGACATCTATAAACTGCCACACTGCAAATATCATAGCATATGACTGAAAAATGTTGCTGTTGTAGTTGTAGGGTTTAACACCATTTTTCAGCACACAATAGGCTATACATGGCTGCCAGTAAAATTGGTGGAGGAAGAACCCAGGAAAACCCCGGAAAGAACCACCAACCCACGAGAAGCTACTATCAAGCTTTTTCACACAACTACATTAGCCAAATCTTAGACTCGAACCCACGCAGACAGAGGTGAGATGGCAGTGATCCGTAATGGAGAGCGCTTTAGACCACTCGGCCACTCATGGCCCCAGACTGAAATTTTTTTAAAGCTATGTTACAAATTTTAAAAAACCACATGCACACACACTGCATTTTCATGAAAGATTCCATTATAATGATTCACATTTATATAACATAGAGGCTTATCATGTATTCTTGCTTGTAAGTTCAGTCCAATTGCAAGCAACAAAAAGACCCTGATCTCCTGTTGCATAATGCAGTGGCAGATCTGGGTCTATGTTGTTTATTCTACTGATTACTCTTAACAAACTGCATAGACCCAGTGTCATATTAAGGGTAGATGGTGCTCAATGTGGTTTTGGTGTCCTAAGACCTCTGGTGCCCAGGGCTACTGCCCCGTATGCATCCCCTTGATATGCTACTGCACAGATCCTTAATTGCTGATACATAGATCAAACAGCATACAAGGGTGCATGCAATTTGCAAATGGACCTAACTTACAAGCATATATATATAAGGTATATGACCTGAATTGTAATAAAAGAAACTTGCTCTCCAATCCACACAATCTTAAAAGTTTTGTACAAGTGATAATACCTGTGAAATGCAATATTAAGGCTCTTTTACATTTTACTCATTTATTATCACAATCAATCAGAATAATTTTCACTCATTTATTATCACAACCAATCAGAATAATGATATGACTTGAGTAACTGTGACCTATTTATCACCTAAATGCCAATCATTTATTTAATACAGGTAACCCCCAACATGCAATAATTGAGTTTCTAAATGGTAATTTTCACTCAAATCATGTAACTAACAATTGTGTGAATTGAAATCGAGTAACTCAAATTTTTTGGCTTCATTGCCTTTAATTTTCATTGAAAACTATATAATTAAATTAAGTTCATATGCCATTCATTTTAGCATTTATGAAACCTAATTTTGGGTTTTAGACAAATGATATGTTTTTTTTTTTACATATATTGTTTTAGTAGAAAATGGGAGATTGTTAAAAATAAATTTAAATAATGAACTGAGTTTTATTATCAAAGTGGGATAATCCTCGCTGTCTTTGAAAGCTAGATTGTCTTAAATGGATGAAATAAGAACAGTTCAAACAATATAAAAACCTGCTCTTCTGTTTTTCGATCATTTTCAAATTTGAATTTTTTAACACAGGATGATATTTAAAATTGTATATTTGTGTGTTCACAGATGCCTGAGCATAAGTAACAGACCTGAAATTGATTTTTTAACTCGCATAATTATTTAGTGTCAAGCCCGATTTTTCACATTGTGTTGTATGTATTGTATTATGTGTATATATTGTACATAACAGATATAAGGCCTCAAGGTAGATTACTTCTGTTATCGAGTTACCTAATAAATAAATTTATTTGTTTATTTATTATTATTGTTTTCTTTATTTTTATTATTATTGTTGCAAACATCATCTGACCGACTTCACAAACTCAATTCAGCTGATTAATGCTTAATCCAGTACATCATAATTTATTATGGTTTCATATCCTACAACATTGTTTAAATCATTCAAATAATTTCTGATTATTATCCTCAAAAACTTGACAAGCTAATTTCAGCTGGATATTACACCAATAAATATAAATGGTATACTCAATCAATACACCACTTCAGCATTCCTACAAAGACCTAGTCATTAACAAGAACATCTACAAGCACCAAGTCATTTACCAAGTACACCTACAAGGACAAAGTCATTTACCAAGTACACCTACAAGGGCAAAGTCATTTACCAAGTACACCTACAAAGACCTAGTCATTAACAAGGACATCTACAAGCACCAAGTCATTTACCAAAGTACACCTACAAGGGCCAAGTCATTTACCAAGTACACCTACAAGGACCAAGTCATTTACCAAGTACACCTACAAAGACCAAGTCATTAACAATTTAGAAGAAGGTGGTCCAAAAAAAGAAGACAATAATCAATAGAAAACTACATAGAAATCAATAGAAAACTACATCATTAAAAAAGTCTTTTAATGTAGTGATACTTAAAACAGTTTACCCTGCATATATGGGTAAGTTATATTATTTGCAAACAAGAAAGTCTGAACTCGTTACTTCAAAGAATCCCACAACATCATTAGAGGCAATACTGTATTTTGTATCCCACATCTGACACCAAACCAGGATCATTACAGGATTATGTATTTGTGTATCATCTGGTTGGTTAATAAAGATACAAGAAAGTAAACTGCTAGCCATGACTTCCTTGTTATCACCAAAAAGTCAATCTAGACCACTTGAAATGTTAAACAGATGTCTTGCAAATATTAAAATGATAGTGTAACAGGATACAGGACAGCCATGTGTGCAAGTCTTTTTTTATAACCATATCAACTTCCTCCAGTCATGACTGATTACTGCACTTACTCCAATATAAGACCTACTTTATTAATGCTTTCAAGTATTTCTGGGTAAGCATTACTGTGAAAATGTTGACAATGTGATTTTACTGATACATATACAACTTTTTTTTTAAAAAAATCATCTGTTACAGACACCAAAAAATAATGGAGATTTGTCCCCAAATTGATTCTATTGTTTTTTTTTGTTTGCATGTTGTTTGTTTTCAAAGAAAGGAAACATTGCAAATGAAAATTATGAAATTTGTCCAATGCCATGATTTGTTGTTGTTGTTGTTGTAGAGTTTAATGCCATTTTCAGCACACGATAGGCTATACATGGTGGCCAGTATTACTGGTGATGGAAGAACCCAGGAAAACCCCCGGAAAGAACTACTGACCCACGAGAAACTACTGGAAAGCTTTCTCACATAACTACATTAGCCAAATCTTAGACTCGAACCCACGCAGACAGAGGTGAGATGGCAGTGATCTGTAACGGAAAGCGCTTTAGACCACTCGGGGCCCCATTGCCATGATTTTGCTAGCCCATTGTTCCAATCAGACCCTCCAAGATGAGTGTCCCCAATCAAAACTGTTCACAAATTAACCTGACCGCTGGAAATTATGGTATGAGTGGCAAGGTCACAACACTGGATCCTTAGAAATAAACTTTGCCTAAATTTTACAAAAAAGTTTAAACAGGATATTAAAATCAAACATTGATGCCAATCAAATTCCTGCATAGGTTTACTAATTGGTTAGAACAGCTGTCTAGACAAAAGAATTTGCAAGGTATCTGACCTTAAATTCTAAAAAGACAAAGGTTTTGTAATATTTGTTGGTCTCATTCCCCATATAGACTGTAGGCAAGTAAACTTCATTTCAATGTATCAATATTACAGAGACAATTGGCAGCACAAATGCACACCAAAACAATGTATACACCTTGTTTTAATTTGCCAAAGGGAATATAAGATTGCTATAGCATTAGTTTAAATTTACTGTCATCATGAAATAATTACTTATGCATATATTAGAATACTAAGTGAATGTCCTATTTTGATAGTGCTTACTGTTATTCATACCAATGTAAATAATCTACAAAGTGAAATGGCATCCCAATTTTGCCAGGAGGATGAGAGAATTGCATGGCATCATATGTAGGTAACACTGCATTAATAGGGATAAATCTGGTCTGGATTGTATCCACTTTGTTTCCTGGGTTTCAAGGTCATTAGAAAATACCTAATTAATAACACTAATTAATAACCATCATTTAACATTAATCACTGCATTGGGATATCAAATCACTTCACTAATTAATAGCCTTAGTAATAGTCTTCTAATAATTGCATAGCACTTGTACACCAATGAATGTGATAGTTTTCTAGTACCTGTATACCACTGAATATAATAGTTTTCAAGTACCTGTATACCACTGAATATAATAGTTTTCAAGTACCTGTATACCACTGAATATAATAGTTTTCTAGTACCTATATACCACTGAATATAATAGTTTTCTAGTACCTGTATACCAATGAATATAATAGTTTTCTAGTACCTGTATACCACTGAATATAATAGTTTTCTAGTACCTGTATACCACTGAATATAATAGTTTTCAAGTACCTATATACCACTGAATATAATAGTTTTCTAGTACCTGTATACCAATGAATATAATAGTTTTCTAGTACCTGTATACCAATGAATATAATAGTTTTCTAGTACCTGTATACCACTGAATATAATAGTTTTCTAGTACTTGTATACCACTGAATATAAAAGGTTTCTACTACTTGTATACCACTGAATATAATAGTTTTATAGTGATCATTTACTTGTTAGTCTTTACCAACTACTAATAATCTAAGCAATAGTATTTAAAAGTCCATTTGGTTGATTTAGTATCTAACACTACGTACAGGATTTGATAGTCCCAAGCTACATTAAGGCTTTATGCCTGTCAACACCACATAAACCCTTTTTTTAACACATCAATGTATCTTCTACCAATAAAAGTCTGTTTTCAAAATAACTCCATGAAAAGATCATGTTATATCTATTATTAATGGTCAAGCTTGACCATACTCAATATAAGGTTACTGTATTCAATAACTGGAACAAGTCGGTCTACAACATCACAGCAATATGGTGTAAACATTTCATATTTCTGCTCTCAATCATAGATGATAAAAAAAATTTTTTAATTTTTATTTTACCTCAAGAAACACATTTTTTTAACGTTTTTTTATTTGTTTGCGTTTTTTTATATTTGGTACTTCCATTTTTTTTATCATTGGCCATACAGGCAGTCCTCTGTCATACTCTAGATAACAAATATCGATCAATAATGAATCTGTGATGCTAGCCTACGATAAACATGCTACAATATAGTGCTGATATCTGGTAGTGTAGGCCAGGAGTGTATACATGTGCATTTTTTTTAGTGTTTTTTATTTTAATTTTAATGTTTTTAACATCTTTGCTCTCAATTGTTGCCCTTGAATATCTTTCCCCCTATAATGAAGTGAAAATAGCACTGTTAATTGAGACACTTACAAATTGTTAATCATTTCATCTTTAAGGTGACAGAGAGACCATTACTGCAGTTCCCAATTCTTTTTAACCAAACCAATTACATGTCTAAAGTATAGTCTGACATGTTAGTTAACCTCGTTTAATACCAATTTATCAACTTGGGGGATTTAGTAGAAGATACATGTTTATTGGCACTGTTTCGCCAACAAGAAGGAAAATATAACATCAAAGAGCTTGATGTGATCTGAACTTGAATATTTTACACATTTATGACATTTAATAATACATAACATTTTAAAAGTTTTAGATAATTAATAATACATGTTAGAACATTTAGACAGTTAATAATACATGTTAGAAGTTTTAGACAGTTAACAATACCTAACATTTTTGAAGTTTAAGAGAGTGAATAATACCTAACATGTTTGAAGTTTTAGATGGTTCATAACGCCTTACATGCTCTTCGTTCTTAATACAGAGTTTATATATGAAAGCAAAAATCGTACATTACTCCCTCACTACAATGCTGTCCATGAATGCCATATATAATTCTTATACTTATACCACCTTATAATGAGGTAAATTATACAGTGTTCCTTCAAAATAATGTCAGTGTGAGCCATATAGTATATACTGCCTTATAGTAATATCCCATTATAATGAGGTAAATTATACAGTGTTCCTTCAAAATAATGTCAGTGTGAGCCATATAGTATATACTGCCTTATAGTAATATCCCATTATAATGAGGTAAATTATATAGTGTTCCTTCAAAATAATGTCAGTGTGAGCCATATAGTATATACTGCCTTATAGTAATATCCCATTATAATGAGGTAAATTATACAGTGTTCCTTCAAAATAATGTCAGTGTGAGCTATATAGTATATACTGCCTTATAGTAATATCCCATTATAATGAGGTAAATTATATAGTGTTCCTTCAAAATAATGTCAGTGTGAGCTATATAGTTTATACTGCCTTATAGTAATATCCCATTATAATGAGGTAAATTATACAGTGTTCCTTCAAAATAATGTCAGTGTGAGCCATATAGTTTATACTGCCTTATAGTAATATCCCATTATAATGAGGTAAATTATATAGTGTTCCTTCAAAATAATGTCAGTGTGAGCCATATAGTATATACTGCCTTATAGTAATATCCCATTATAATGAGGTAAATTATACAGTGTTCCTTCAAAATAATGTCAGTGTGAGCCATATAGTATATACAGCCTTATAGTAATATCCCATTATAATGAGGTAAATTATATAGTGTTCCTTCAAAATAATGTCAGTGTGAGCCATATAGTATATACTGCCTTATAGTAATATCCCATTATAATGAGGTAAATTATACAGTGTTCCTTCAAAATAATGTCAGTGTGAGCCATATAGTATATACTGCCTTATAGTAATATCCCATTATAATGAGGTAAATTATACAGTGTTCCTTCAAAATAATGTCAGTGTGAGCCATATAGTATATACTGCCTTATAGTAATATCCCATTATAATGAGGTAAATTATACAGTGTTCCTTCAAAATAATGTCAGTGTGAGCCATATAGTTTATACTGCCTTATAGTAATATCCCATTATAATGAGGTAAATTATACAGTGTTCCTTCAAAATAATGTCAGTGTGAGCCATATAGTATATACTGCCTTATAGTAATATCCCATTATAATGAGGTAAATTATATAGTGTTCCTTCAAAATAATGTCAGTGTGAGCCATATAGTATATACTGCCTTATAGTAATATCCCATTATAATGAGGTAAATTATACAGTGTTCCTTCAAAATAATGTCAGTGTGAGCCATATAGTATATACTGCCTTATAGTAATATCCCATTATAATGAGGTAAATTATACAGTGTTCCTTCAAAATAATGTCAGTGTGAGCCATATAGTATATACTGCCTTATAGTAATATCCCATTATAATGAGGTAAATTATACAGTGTTCCTTCAAAATAATGTCAGTGTGAGCTATATAGTATATACTGCCTTATAGTAATATCCCATTATAATGAGGTAAATTATACAGTGTTCCTTCAAAATAATGTCAGTGTGAGCCATATAGTATATACTGCCTTATAGTAATATCCCATTATAATGAGGTAAATTATACAGTGTTCCTTCAAAATAATGTCAGTGTGAGCCATATAGTTTATACTGCCTTATAGTAATATCCCATTATAATGAGGTAAATTATACAGCACTCCTCATTATAATGCAGTGAGTCAATGTATACTGCCTTACAATGAAGTACATAATGTAACATTACTCCCTCATTTTAATTATGTCTATGGGAGTCAAAAAAGTAATGCCTTACAATGAAGTACATAATGTAACATTACTCCCTCATTTTAATTATGTCTATGGGAGTCAAAAAGTAATGCCTTACAATGAAGTACATGATGCAACATTAATCCCTCATTTTAATTATGTCTATGGGAGTCATATATATACTGCCTTACAATGAAGTACATGATGCAACATTAATCCCTCATTTTAATTATGTCTATGGGAGTCAAAAAAGTAATGCCTTACAATGAAGTACATGATACAGATAACATTGCTACAACTCAAGGAAATGGGATCCATGACGATGCCTACCTTAAATAGGTAGTGTTATAATGAGTGGCCCTATAGTGAGAATGTACTGTATTTTATTTACTAGTATGATTTAAGATAAACTTAATTAAATATTGATTTTAAACTGGAAGAAAATTAGTGGCACACAATAACCATAAAATAAAGGAGGACAAAACAAATTTTAATTTCCAAACTTTTTATACTTAAAATACACAACAGCAGTTTAAGTTCTTTGTTCATGGTTTTCTTTTTCCCAACAGAAGACATTTGAGTTTTATAAAATATAACATGTTATAAATCTTCTATTGATGAAATAATGATTAGATAATAAAATAGTAATATTTTATTTATATTAAGCAAGCACCACAGTGTGATTAAATCCAGGCCTCTACAGAAAACTTTTCTAAGTTCCTGCATGCACTCTGTGTGTGGTAAAACACTTCAACACAAGAATTTAGGGCATAGCCTTATTTTTCCCCATTGAATTATGGTGTCCCAGACCTCTTTCATTCTGAGTGTCTGTCATGATAACAAGATAGACTTTCCCACAAGACCTATGCTGAGTGGAATGTTTTGTTGGGAGTTGGAACAATTTTGGGCGAATAGCTTATACAGTATTGTGTAGAGAGTTAAAGAATACTGTGGTGGATGTTTAGTTCAATATGGTGTAGGAAGTTAATACAATACTGTGTAGAAAGTTAATGCAATATTGTGTGGAGAGTCAATGCAATATTGTGTGGAGAGTCAATGCAATATTGTGTAGAAAGTTAATACAATACTGTGTAGAAAGTTAATGCAATATTGTGTGGAGAGTCAATGCAATATTGTGTGGAGAGTCAATGCAATATTGTGTAGAAAGTTAATACAATACTGTGTGGAGAGTCAATGCAATATTGTGTGGAGAGTCAATGCAATATTGTGTGAAGAGTCAATGCAATATTGTGTGGAGAGTCAATGCAATATTGTGTGGAGAGTCAATGCAATATTGTGTAGAAAGTTAATACAATACTGTGTGGAGAGTCAATACAATATTGTTTGGAGAGTCAATGCAATACTGTGTGGAGAGTCAATGCAATATTGTGTAGAAAGTTAATACAATACTGTGTGGAGAGTCAATGCAATATTGTGTGGAGAGTCCATGCAATATTGTGTGGAGAGTCAATGCAATATTGTGTGGAGAGTCAATGCAATATTGTGTGGAGAGTCAATGCAATATTGTGTGGAGAGTCAATGCAATATTGTGTGGAAAGTCAATGCAATATTGTGTGGAGAGTCAATGCAATATTGTGTGGAGAGTCAATGCAATATTGTGCAGAAAGTTAATACAATACTGTGTGGAGAGTCAATGCAATATTGTGTGGAGAGTCAATGCAATATTGTGTGGAGAGTCAATGCAATATTGTGTAGAAAGTTAATACAATACTGTGTGGAGAGTCAATGCAATATTGTGTGGAGAGTCAATGCAATATTGTGTGGAGAGTCAATGCAATATTGTGTGGAGAGTCAATGCAATATTGTGTAGAAAGTTAATACAATACTGTGTGGAGAGTCAATGCATTGTTGTGTGGAGAGTCAATGCAATATTGTGTTGAGATTCAATGCAATATTGTGTGGAGAGTCAATGCAATATTGTGTGGAGAGTCTATGCAATATTGTGTCGAGAGTCAATGCAATATTGTGTAGAAAGTTAATACAATACTGTGTGGAGAGTCGATGCAATATTGTGTGGAGAGTCAATGCAATATTGTGTGGAGAGTGAATGCAATATTGTGTGGAGAGTCAATGCAATATTGTGTCGAGAGTCAATGCAATATTGTGTCGAGAGTCAATGCAATATTATATGTGGAGTTAGTACAATATTGTGTGGGGAATTTGTACAATATTGTGTGGGGAATTTGTACAATATTGTGCAGTTGCAACAAACCATTTGTTGCTATAATTGATATCTGTTCTATGCATATCTCTTAAATCCAGCTGTACTTGTAAGTCTTTTTATACTTCAATTTTTTTTCTCTCTCTCTTGCTATCCATGAGAGTTATAGATTATACCACCTTATACAGAGTTCATATTACAATGAAGTACATGAAGCATACAAAGCGTTCATGGCTGTCAATGGAAGCAAGAGTGTATACTACCTTATAGTGAGTTAATCTTATAATGAAATACATGAAATGTACAGGACTCCCTCACCATATCTCTATCAATGGAAGCAAGAGTGTATACTACCTAATAGTGAGTTAATCTTATAATGAAATACATGATATATACAGGACTCCCTTACTATAACTCTGTCAATGGAAGCCATAGAATACTATCTTATATTGAGTGCACCTTATAATGAAGTATGTAAACAGAACTGCCTCAACAATCAATGGAAGCCACAATATGACCTTATAGTGAACCCAGCTAATAGTGAAGTACATGATGCATACAGAACTCCCTCATTATAACTATCAATTAAACCCATACTACCTTTAAGTGATATAATCTTATAAGAAAATGACACATATAGCACTCCCTCATTACAATACTCATCATCACCCACAGCCCCAATATACTACCTTAAAATATCTGTATACAATACATACTCATTATAATGCTGCCCTTTAGAGACTGAGTGTATAGCCTTATAATGAAGTACATTATACAGTACTCCCTCATTATAATGAAGGGCCTTATAATAATAAAAACCTTGTTATAATGAGGGACCTTATAATATAAACCTTGCTATAGTGAAGGGCCTTATAATATTAACCTTGTTATAATAAAGGGCCTTGTAATGAAACCTTGTTATAATGAAGGGCCTTATAATATAAATCTTGTTATAATGAAGGGCCTTATAATAGAAACCTTGTTATAGTGAATGGCCTTATAATATAAACCTTGTTGTAGTGAAGGACCTTATAATATAAACCTTGTTATTTAAAAGTGCCTTTTAGTGAGAGTACTGTAATTATTTTCTTTTATTATAAAAAAAAAGACTGACGTAATTAAATTAGTCCTTTTCATTAAGTGTTATATACCAATATTCTAGATGTACATTCCTTGAACTAAACGAAATCTTTTCTTTCCACTACTATTAGAGAATATAATCCAATACTTTTGATCCCAATTATTCAATCAAGCTGTCACAATGTCTTTTGGGGCCAAATTTAAAGGGTATAAATATGTAAATTGCTAATATCATGTTTCTTTTGCCTATATTTAAGGCAACGTTTTATGTATGTCTTCTAAAGCTAAATACATGTTGAATCAATCTTCCACTTTTGGGACAAGTGACCAATTCAGAATTAGAGAAAAAGAAAAAAATACCCCCTCCAATCAGCTTTTACTGAAACTTACAAGAAAGTACCAATGCAATTAGGATTGTGTTTTTTTCTGTAAACAATGAGATCTACTCCTTGATGGCCACATGTACATATGTATATTTATTGTATTTCCAACAGTAATTCATATGCATGAGACACTTAAAAGTGCTGAGTGAAATTTGACCTGTAAACTCTTCCAACATAACTAAGATAATTGATGTCACTCATAACGTGCTTAATGTTTATCAACTGTTTCTATTTTTAGGACTTTAATACAAGTTTAAAGTTTAATAATATATTGTCCATAATAGAAAATTTTCTTAAAATGAATTTTTAAAAAAAAAAGAATGTAAAACATCATTTAAATAATTACATGATTTATGCCTTATGCACCTATTCAACTTACCTGAACGAACTGTAAATGTACACTTCCTGAAAATCCATCAACATTTTCAATGTATATCTCCAAAAATAGTATCTATGGTTGACTATGTCAACAGGGTCCTAGTAATTCTA
Organism: Unio pictorum; assembly: GCA_030141615.1. Taxonomy (NCBI): domain Eukaryota; kingdom Metazoa; phylum Mollusca; class Bivalvia; order Unionida; family Unionidae; genus Unio; species Unio pictorum. Next base: position 2,253,547 of record JARLTB010000312.1, read on the forward strand.
ATCTATTTCAATTATTTTTAATCAATTTAAGGTGTAATCCATTTCAATAATTGGCATCCATTTCAATAATTGGCATCCATTTCAGTCATTGGCATCAATTTCAGTCATTGGCATCATCTTCGCTTGTAAATCTGGTCCATGAATTAACCAACAAACACTATGAACTGCACCTTATCAATCATCAAGTGTAATAATTTATAATTTCCCCCATTTCACTAAAATGTACTAAATGCACTAGTACCATATTCCGTATGTACTGAACTGGAAAGCTCACTACCCAAAACCTTACATTAAAACTGGTTGTAGTAAATAGTACATAAAATCGGTCACAACCAATGTGTCACAAGGTATGACAAGTGAAAATAATTCAGGCAAAATTGCAAAATCAGATTAAAAAATTTCCTTCAGACATAAAGAATGATTTAAGTGCACTCAAACTATCTTTATATCTAAAAAATAGCACTTCTATGCAAATGTTTTACCATGCCATACAAAAATGATCCACTTCACTCCTAGACCACATGCAGCTATGATATATTATTATCCTTGGCCCAGCCCCTGTGCCAATCTGACCTTTTACCTCCCTGATTTGAATACATATCTTGATTTACTATCAATACCTACAACTAGTGGTGTGGTTTAGTATAGCTGAGTGGTGGAGCAGCATTATACTTTAGAGTAGACTGGTTATCCAGGGCTTTCATTGCTATGGGAGGGGGAATCTCACAAGCCCTACTGCATAAATATACACCATTCTTTTCTGGATTTAAACAAAACTGAGTTCACTTTATGTCTAAGTTACATTATTCATTAATTGATAAAACTTGTCTGATACACAGATGGTATTACAATGTATATGTCCATAAAATTTAAACTAAATTTAAAGTTTGAGGTAGTCTGATTATTTTTGTAACAATAAACAATGGCATTATCATGAATCCAAGTTGATGATTGTCACAAGTGACCATGAAATACTATGAAAGTGACCATGAAATACTATGAAAGTGGAATCATGCCTATATACACATTCTTACTCAAGGACACACCATGGTAGCTGGTTCAGCTGATTTGATGGTAAGACTTAAACACAAACCAATCGAGCCCCCAGTGGCTAAGTGGTCTAAAGTGCTCTCCATTACAGATCACTGCCATCTCACCTCTGTCTGTGTGGGTTCAAGTCTCAGATTCATTCGACTAATGTGTGTAAGTGAGAAAGCTTGCCAGTAGCTTCTAGTGGGTCAGTGGTTCTTTCTGAGGGTTTTCCCCGGGTCCTTCCTCCAACATTAATACTGGCCGCAATGTATAGCCTATCGTGTGCTGAAAAATGGCATTAAACCCTACAATAACATACCATAACACACCATTCAGTTATGGTACTGCATGCTGACTACATTAATTACTGCTTATGGCATCAAGGAGAGTGTGAAGGGTTTACTATATATATATATATATATATATATATATATATATATATATATATATATATATATATATATATATATATATATATACTGCCTATAACTGAGTCCAACTGCAAACAACGTAGATCCTAATCTGCCGTAATATAATGTGCCTGCAGATAAGGGTCTAATTTGTTTGTTCTGTGATCACTGATTATGTGATGGCAGATCTGGGTCTGTGCAGTTTGCAGTTGGACTTGTCTTATAAATGAGTATATATAGTAAATTCCAAAGGATAAAATTTGTGTTAGGTTGTGGTAAATGACAACAAAAATGTTATTCAAAATAGGACCACAATGCACTGCAATGTAATGGGACATTCTCTGTACTTTTCTGTGATTTTGTTCTAATACAATGATAAAAGATAAAGATATCTCAAACAATGGTAGAACACAGTGTCTCAGAAGCAAATTTTCCATGCATTTGAACTATCAATAATGCTTCAAATTTAGGACAGAGGTCTTCAAAATAAAAGTACTCAAGGGATGATACAGTTTTGTCATTTATGCCAATATTTTATGACCCATACAGAAAATAATGGCAGCCAAGGACTAACAATGCATGTTTCTACTTAAGTATAAATTTAGCAATGTTTTTCCAAGATTGGTTTTGTTTGCAAGAAAACGGAGCATTTCCAAATGATCTGCAATAGTTACTGTCAACTTTTTGAACTATAAACTACACCAATATCTACATTTTTTTCTTTTTTCTTTCCTGATATGTAGGCATCACTGTTTTGGGAATCTGCATTTGTAAAATTAGGTATGTACAATGTGCAACATTAATTACAGCTAACAAGCCATAAATTTATCTTTAAGTTTACACTCATTTTGGCCACGGTTGCCATGGTTCTATTCATTCGTTTAGTGGTCAGTGTTTAGTTCTAAACCTTATTTTTGGCATGAGCAGATATCATCTCCTATGAGGGAGTGCAGGACTAGCAGAAAGTAGAATGCATGGGTCTCTTGCAAATACAGTATATATATTGTTTATTTCAACAGGTACCACTATATTTTAGTTTTTCATTGATGGATAAGTAAAAATAATAAAAAGAAGTACAGCATGCTACAAATTTCACATTATGCTTTCTCTGACAAATGAATAACTTCGGGTGTGGAAATCATCCCTCATAAGCTTATCGCACTCTTCCAACTGTCAACAAAAGCATTGCAGGTTAACAAGTGAGTCATCGTGTTACCTGGATTTGTGGGGGACGCTATCTTTCATTTTATCGCACATAATTGTGTTGTGTTCTGTTGATCCTAACAGGAAACTCTTTGTAATATGTCTGTAGGTAACGTAAAGTGACAGTAATCGAAGCAATTTAATTCCAGAATTTTTCCCTTTGTATGACAAAACTGGCTCTACAAATTAATTCTGCCAGGTTTAAAACTTCCAACTTGCAAAAAATAAAAGCTTCAATCTCTTCATAACCACAATTTTATTGGTTTTTACTGGGTTTACTTGTCATTTTTTCTTTCATTTTAATTAAAAGTAAAAAATTCTGGAAATAAATTTTTAAAAAATAGACTTAGATGCCCAAAAAATATTTAAATTATTTAGCTTTTTAGAACATGCAGGAACACTAAGAACCATTGTACAAAGTTAACACTTTCAGACAATGTTATTTTAGTGGACATATAAGTCACATGACTCGCTATTAAAAAATGACAAAAATAAAAAAGAATTTGCATGGACATCGAAGATATCGGATTGAATTCAGCAAAACAAACAATATTGTCCAATTACCAAATGGGCTGACATCCTTATTTGGCCATTTGATGAAGTATGTGTTTAATACATCCCCCCCCCCCATTAAAAAATTAGAAGGTTTATTTTTTACTGCCCGCATGTTTTGGCATCCGGTTTATTAATATAATGATGTCATCTAAGTCAGTGATGAAAGTCTTAATGAATGGTTACATTTTTCACTTACTTAACTTACATTTATTATTTATACCAGGTATGTTCACTTATAAGTCCCAGGTCATTGCACGATGTGGCAGCAGATTGGGGTCTATGCAATTTTTCAGGATCAAACTAAGACCCTGATCAGTTACAGCATTATGCAGTGGCAGACCCGGATCTGTGTTCTTTGCAACTGGATTGAACTTGAAAGTAAATATAGGGTACAAGCAAAGTGTCCGAAGGACTGTGAGGACATGATTCTGACCTGAATTTAAGCACTGCTTTACAGACTATAAAAAGTTTCAAACAAAAACAAAACCACTATCTCTGAATGTGTGTTACAAGGTTAATGTACACAACATGACAAAAAGCTCCCACCACTGAAGTGTTGGAAAATACACTTAGCATACATTTGGAGATGTATAAATCTTTGATTCTAAAATTTAACAAAACACTAAGATCAGTAAGAATTCAACAAATGCCTTTTTTTAAAAATATTAAAGATTGGAAAACCAGTACTGTATTCAACAAGGCAACTAAGTTGTACACCCAATGAACTGTGGAGACTGTAATAGGAAAACCAGTACTGTATTCAACAAGGCAACTGTACACCCAATGAATTATGAAGACTGTAATAGGAAAACCAGTACTGTATTCAACAAGGCAACTGTACACCCAATGAATTATGAAGACTGTAATAGGAAAACCAGTACTGTATTCAACAAGGCAAGTGTACACCCAATGAATTATGAAGACTGTAATAGGAAAACCAGTACTGTATTCAACAAGGCAAGTGTACACCCAATGAACTGTGAAGACTGTAATAGGAAAACCAGTACTGTATTCAACAAAGCAACTGTACACCCAATGAATTATGAAGACTGTAATAGGAAAACCAGTACTGTATTGAACAAGGCATCTGTACACCCAATGAACTGTGAAGACTGTACACTATTTTATCTGACAATACATATACTTTACTGCTGTAAACCATCAGTAGAATGAGTGGTGTAGACCCTCATCCACCTGTACACTGCTGACAGGTGTGTATATGTATTATAAATGAGGAAATACAGTAGTGAAAAGTGGCTAATACCCTGTAGAATATAAATGCCAATATACTGTATTATATCTATCTCAATGCACTGCAGTACATGTACATCAAGACCAATGCTGTAAACCATCAGTAGAATGAGTGGTGTAGACCCTCATCCACCTGTACACTGCTGACAGGTGTGTATATGTATTATAAATGAGGAAATACAGTAGTGAAAAGTGGCTAATACCCTGTAGAATATAAATGCCAATATACTGTATTATATCTATCTCAATGCACTGCAGTACATGTACATCAAGACCAATGTTTTGTAGTATATGAACACCAATACACTGTAGTGTATCAAGACCAATGCATTGTAGTATATCAAGGTAAATATAATGCCAAAACACTGTAGTATATCAAGACCAATACACTGCAGTATATCAAGACCAATGCATTGTAGTACATCAAGACCAATGCATTGTAGTACATCAAGACCAATGCACTGTAGTATATCAAGACCAATGCACTGTAGTATATCAAGACCAATGCACTGTAGTATATCAAAATGAATACACTGCAGTATATCAAGGTGAATAAACCGTACTATAAGTAAGTGAATACACTGTAATAAATCAAAACCAATGGACTGTACTGTACTATATAAAGACCAATGCACTATAGATTATTCAAGAAAATACACTGATATAAAAAGACCAATACACTATATGATATCAAGACCAATGTAATGCAGTATATCAAGGCCAATGTACTGTAGTATATCAAGGTGAACACTGCAGCATATTAAGGCCAATGTCCTATACTATATAAAGACCAATGCAATGTAGTATACTCAAGGTCAATGTACTATAGAATGTCAAGGTGAATACACTGTAATATATCAAAACCAATGCAGTGTACTATATAAAGGTCAATGCATGGCAGTATATCAAGGCCAATGTACTTCATATGCTGAAAAAAAATGCCAATACAATGTAATATATGAAAACAAATACACAGCAGCATATCAGGCCAATACACTGCAGTAAATCAAGGCAATGCACTGTTGTATATCAAGGCCTGTGCACTGTTGTATATCAAGGTGAACAGACTAGTATATCAAAACAAATACACTGCAGTATATTCAGTCAAATACATTGCAGTGAATCAAGGCCAATTCACTGTTGTCTGTTCAGGTGAGAAATAAAACCATGCAATACATTTGTGAACATTAGATGTTATCAAAAAGATTCATGATACATAATTTGCACATAATGGATGATCTAACAAGTGTAGTATTGTAATTAATCCATGCAAGCAGATCTTGTTCAGACATCTGGTATTACAATAGATCAATTAGAGGTGAGAGCTTGAAGTGTATATAGGATTGCATCTTACAAGCCTTGGGCACATACCTATCACACTATTTAAAAGAATGCCTACATCTGATAACAGTAATGCAAAATCTCATTATCTTGCAGTGGTCCCTCACTAAATGGTTCCTCATTATAACACATGACATGTTAGAAGGTAGGTATGGTGATGGATCTATTATATTATGTAATAGAAATAGTTAAAATCATGTCCCTCATTTTAACACATTCCTTGCTAAAATTAAAGTAAGGCAATGGACCCCTTACTTTATGTAACACAATACTGAATATAAAGTACCTCATAATAACATAGTACTTACTATAAGGCAAGTATGACAATGGATCCCTTACTTTATGTAACACAATACTGAATATAATTTACCTCATTATAACAGTACTTGCAATAAGTTTACTAGGGCAATGGATACATTACTTTATGTAACACAATACTGAATATAAAGTACCTCATTATAACACAGTACTTACTATAAGGCAAGTATGGCAATGGATCCCTTACTTTATGTAACACAATACTGAATATAATTTACCTCATTATAACAGTACTTGCTATAAGTCAAGTACGGCAATGGACCCCTTACTTTATGTAACACAATACTGAATATAAAGTACCTCATTATAACACAGTATTTGATATAAGGCAAGTATGTCAATGAACCCGCTATATTGTGTAACATCAAAAACCTGAATAATGCATGTCAAGTGCCAAATTTTTCGTCAGTGACATCCAGTAATTAATTCGTAGGCTAGCCGACAATCAACTGTCTTGGAATAGAGTTGAACGGAAAGAATGTTTTCTTAACTTGGTCAGAATGTTACAATATTTAGAGTGAAAACGGACTGGGTGTTTGACACACTTAAAAATATGAATTTTTCACGTACAAGCTGACAAAATGATTAAGACAAATGATAAGGTGACATTTCGATCCTAAGTGGCATTTTTGGCATCTGAATAGATGGTTTCCATAAGGTCAGTAAGAATAGCATTTATTCCGATTGGGCAAATGCATGGGGAAGGGGGTGTGTTTCAGACCCAGAATCGGGAAATATATAGTTCGTATCAAAAGATGTTAGTCAGTCTAGGAAGACCTCTGCGAGAGACGGTCAGAATAATTGATTCCAACACAGGAGAAGACTTCGTACGTCTTTGAAAGAAAGACGTTCGTAAATTAATTGTGGTTCCAGGGAACTGAATGTGGAACGATTGTAAGACGCCAGAAACACAAGGTATCTAACTCGAATTCACCTTTATCACGATGTAATGTATATGCTGTTTATCTTTGTCTTAGATGCATAATGTATCGATACTACGCTACAAATAGTTCAGTATTACATTGATTTAATAACGTACTTTGAGATGTTTCTTTGTTACAGATGCATGATGTGTTCATATTTTGTATTGATAGTCGGTTTTACAGTGATTTAATAATGTATTTTGAATTCGGAATTAGCATTTTACCTTATATACTTACGTAGGTAAATGGGTAGTGTAGAAAACCCGCCGTGTACATTTATGATTGGAAAGGTTACATTAATTTGAATTTATCATATTAGTAAATATGGATTGTGTGTTATGTTATATTGCCTCACTTTACGTAATGAGTTACGGGAATATATGACTTTCCCGAATTCTGATGTCGATAATTAGCAGTATAGCTCTATTGATCTGAAACCATGTATAGAATTTGTTAGCCGTAGAAATGATAACACTGATAGTAAGATCTGATTGTTCGAACATGAAGACGGACGAACAATCGCAACTTTTTAAAAGTAACGAGATACTTAGGGCGTTTTACCCTTTTCTTTTGCAAGGAAAAATAGTTTACTTTGGCAAGAGTAAGCATCAGCGAGAAGTCAAAGGCAATAGTTTATTTTGGGCAAGAGTGAGAATCAGCGAGAAGTCAAAAGGAAAGAAATGAGAAGTCAGAGTGTGGAATTCCCGTTCAATTAAAGGGCAAGCTGAAGACGGACGCACGCAGGGAAAAGAAAGAAAAATCAGTCGACGGAAAAGGTCATGTTGAATCACTCAACAGTCCAATGTTAAATGAACATTTGATTCCTTGATGAAATTTACTCTCAGTATTACGGTTAACTTCATTTATTTTCATTAGTGTTTGGATTCTTTGAATGTATCCATTATTTTAAAGCTTCGGTATTTGTATTTTTTCTGAACTAAGTGTATTCAGAGAGAGAGAAAATGTAATTCACAGTGTCATTCTTTTCTTAATTGTATTTTTAATTAAATTCATATTTTATCTTTACGGGGGCTCGTGTATTGTCTTGTTCAAAGTACCATCTCAGATTACTATATTCACTGACCGGGCAGATTACACTGTAGCGATCATCTTCTAGATAACGCCAATTAGTGGGAGGCGGTCTTCAAGTGTTGTTTCCAAGTTGCGCGATACCTCTGACCAGGCCTTGTGCAATATTGTCCTAATAACACTTTGATAACCCGCCAGCACCCACGTTACAATGCACCTCAATAAAAACAGTCCCTTTTATAAAGCAAGGATGGTGATGGACCCATTCCATTATGAAATTTGTTTGTTTGTTTGACTGGGATTTTTAACGTAGCTTTAACAATTTTTCAGTCATATCGCTACAATGTTTGCAGTGAGGCAGTTTATAGTGATGTCATGCACTGCAGCATCATGCCACAGACATAGAGAATGATGTCCCACCCAGTCACATTATCCTGACACCAGGCCGACCAGTCCTAAACACTAACCTCTTAATGCTGAGCATCAAGCAAGGCAGCTGCCATTATGAAATAGAAATACTTTGTATAATGTACCTCATTATAACACAGTTTCTGATATAAGGCTGGTGGTGATTGCTCCATTACGTTGTGTTAGCCTGGTTTTTCTGGTGTATCATAGGGTTAGGCATTTTGCTAAAAAAAACAGCTTGTGTTGCTGTGTTGTAATACACTAAAGGAAATCAATCTAATGTGTGTATATAAATAGATATATGACAATCCATCAGAGCATTTATTTCTATTACAAGCAATGACCTTATTATTCAAAAGTATGGAACGCCAGAGCTGTCTTAAGATGAGAATTTTTATTATATCATGTGCAAATTTCTTTATAAGTTTATAAAACTTTATAAAAGCACCGCATATAAAGAAGTTTGCACATCATATAAGTACAAATGCACATCATATAAATAAGTTTGCACATCATATAAGTACAAATGCACATTATATAAATAAGTTTGCACATCATATAAGGATGAAAGCACAGCATATAACGAAGTTTGTACATCATATAATGACGAAAGCACCGCATATAAAGAAGTTTGCACATCATATAAGGACGAAAGCACAGCATATAAGTACAAATGCACATCATATAAAGAATTTTGCACATCATATAAGTACAAATGCACAGCATATAACGAAGTTTGCACATCATATAAGGACGAAAGCACATCATATAAGTACAAATGCACAGCATATAAAGAAGTTTGCACATCATATAAGTACAAATGTACAGCATATAAAGAAGTTTCCACATCATATAATAAAAATTCTCATCTTAAGACAGCTCTGGCGTTCCATACAAAAGTGCTTTTACCTGTGGTACTGTGAAATTTGTTGAAACAAGGGACTAGTAATCTTAGTTCCAGTCCAATCTAGAGTTATGAGAGCAAAATGTTTGGCCATTGTATAGTAGTGGTCAGGCTACTGCATTTCAACTTGTATCAAAATGGCCTTAAAGTGGACTAAAATTTATGTCCAGTATGCAGAGGAGGTAGGCTTGTAATGGAGTCCAGGATACAGTGAAAGCTGGATTACAGAGGCAGGCTTACAGTAGAGGCAGGCTTATGGAGTCTAGGATACAGAGAAAACTGGGTTATAGAGGAGGCTGGGTTACAGAGGAGGCAGGCTTACTGAGAAAGCAAGTTTACAATGGATTCTCATGGTTATAGAGTAGGTGGGGTTAGATGGGAGGCAGGCTTACAGAGAAAGCAGGTTTACAATGGAGACTCAGGGTTATGTAGTAGGTGGGGTTAGATGGGAGGCAGGCTTACAGAGAAAGCAGGTTTACAATGGAGACTCAGGGTTATGTAGTAGGTGGGGTTAGATGGGAGGCAGGCTTACAGAGAAAGCAGGTTTACAATGGAGACTCAGGGTTATGTAGTAGGTGGGGTTAGATGGGAGGCAGGCTTACAGAGAAAGCAGGTTTACAATGGAGACTCAGGGTTATGTAGTAGGTGGGGTTAGATGGGAGGCAGGCTTACTGAGAAAGCAGGTTTACAATGGAGACTCAGGGTTATGTAGTAGGTGGGGTTAGATGGGAGACAGGCTTACAGAGAAAGCAGGTTTACAATGGAGACTCAGGGTTATGTAGTAGGTGAGGTTAGATGGGAGACAGGCTTACAGAGAAAGCAGGTTTACAATGGAGACTCAGGGTTATGTAGTAGGTGGGGTTAGATGGGAGGCAGGCTTACAGAGAAAGCAGGTTTACAATGGAGACTCATGGTTATGTAGTAGGTGGGGTTAGATGGGAGGCAGGCTTACAGAGAAAGCAGGTTTACAATGGAGACTCAGGGTTATGTAGTAGGTGGGGTTAGATGGGAGGCATGCTTAAAGTGGAGGTTAGGATATTAAGGTAGCTAGGTTGAAGAGGAACAAGAAGAAGAATTTAGGGAAGATACATTGAGGGACATCATATGAAAAATGGTGACTATTTTCACAAGTCAGCTACTAAAGCAATAATATTAAGACATGGTAAATTCTCAGCTGCATGTGTTTACATAAGCCGTATATTTTTTGTTTTAAAATCCAAAGTTCACTGGGTAAATATGTCTCATATCATGAAGTCATCTATAAAAGAATGGCTTTTTCAAACTTAATTTATTCCATAACTGGTTAGTAGACTAAAAAGCTGGACATCAGAATAGGAAATTAGAGAAAATTGTTTTGGTACTATTTTGAAATAAAGTTCACCATCAATATAACTTGAATGGGCACTTGTGGTAGAGATGAAACTCGAGATTTGTATTTAGCAAGTGCACGGTTCAAAATGCCTTATTGATATTGTTTGTTATTGTTATTGTTATTGATATTGTTATTGTTATTGGTATTGTTTGGTACAAAACAGTACTATTGGAAGATTGCAAATGTAGCAAAATGCCTTGCCCAAGGGCACACCATGGGTCGATGATTCGGAATGATCCAATGGTAGAATACAAACCCAGATATTTTTGGCTGCTTTGTCTTACACACTAACCACTGATTTACCATGACTCTTGAGGACACAACAATCAAAATTGATTAAATGTTGTTGACACCAATCCATGCACCATTTTGATTTGAATTTGTGCCATCTTTCCTCAGTATATGTTATATCTGGAAGAGAAGAGGAGGGTCACATAAACTGTATCCCTCCACCAAATAGGGAACTATGTATGTATGTGTGTATTGGGTTGAATGGTATGTCAGCACAACAAAGGCTAAATAGTGTTCATGAACTCAATATCAAGTGTTCCACTTTTACACGCCACAATATAGTGCCCTAGTTCTGAGTTCCATAACATAAACATCATTCCTGATATACCAAAGTGGTTTGAATTACAGAAAAATTGAAAAACAGAAGTCTACAATGTACCAAATGTAAATATATAGTGGAAAATATACAGTGGAAAAATAAAAATATAATTTTTGAGACCCGATATTGTTTTAGGCTGAAACTTCGGCTGCATATAGCGTTCCCTTTTTATAAGGCCATTCAGTATAACACTGATCTTGTTAAAAGACCCCTCATTATAAGTTCCTGTTACAAGGCCTTTCATTATAACACAATACTTGTAAGACATGTATGGTGCTGAATACCAAGTCATTAAATAGTAGTACAATTATATGTATCTTTAAGGCTGCGTACTCACTGCATCTCGTACAGACATGGATTTTTAAGAGAGGTAACATTTAACAAGAAATGACAATCGGGAAAATTAAGACATGGGTTGGAATGCTACTAAAGGCAGAGAAAGTAGATATTCAATTAAAAGCTGTAACTTGAGAAATTTGGTCAACCAGTTAGAAATTTTCAACTGCTACACATAACATCAATAGATGACCCTGCTGACCTTGTACTAAAGTTCAAATATTACTGGATTTCACTTCTATTGTAGGAAAACAGTTGAAAGTGAAGCCAGAGCAATAACTCACAACTTCAAAGTTATATCAAAAGTACTTTTGGCGTCAAGGTTAATGAAAAATATATATAACCATTGTTTTATATCCAAAATCTATGGGGACAACTTATAAAGGTAGACAATTGATATACAGGTAGATGGAACTTATAAAGGTAGACAATTGATATACAGGTAGATAGAATGCAAGGAATGCAAAATTTGAAAAACATAGCCAGTCTTGGGTTAACCTCAGTTCCTTGGTATGCCATGCTGAAAGAAATAAAACCAATTTTTGTCTCCCAAACAAGAGCATTATGTAGACAGTCTGACATCTTACTTGCATGTTTAAGTAATAAAAAAAGAAATGTTTTAACCCAAGCTTATTTAGTCACAAACAAAGAATGCAAACAGTTTTAATTATTCTCATTTAAAACTAATTTAAAAATAAATGCTACTAAGTAGAGTTGTTTTTCCTTTCTTTATTTCTACTTTCTTTCATTCTCTGGTTTACTGGAGTTTTACTATTGTGCTAAATGATACATTCTTTTATACAAATGATTGTTTACTATATCAATGCACTGTGGAAATATTTTCAGGTTTAACCTTCTTTCAGCAACAAAATGATATGCTTTAAAACTTAACTATTCAAATGCTAATTTAAAGGACAACTCCTGTGGTTTAAGTGGTTACAGTGTCCACCTCAGATGTGGGAGGTCGTGGGTTCAAACCCTAGCCAAATCATATCAAAGACTTATAAAAATGGTACCATCAGCTGCCTCACTTGGTGCTCAGCATTAAGAGGTTAGTGTTAGGACTGGTCAACCAAGTGTCAGGATAATGTGATTGGGTGGGACATCATGCTATATGTCTGCGACCTAATGCATCAGTGCTAGATATCACATTAGACTGCAGGACTGTAGACAACACAGCGATATGACTAACATTTTTTAAAGCTGCATTAAAAATCTAAATCACACACACACACACACACACACACTTAAAATTTAACTACTCTATTGCTAATTTATGGTTTTGGAACTCTTTTATTACCATTTCACATAGAACACTTTTTTTATTACTGATTATTTATTTCAAACTTTATTTGCACATGATAAACATCTACATGTAATAAATTCTGTACAGCTACACATATTAATTTCTTCAAGTCTGTACAAATAAACTTGAATAAATTTGAAAATCTTGTGATTAAAACTGCATTCTGCCCCATTTCTGAAATGATGCAAATTTCACACACACACTCACTATAAACTTTCATCAATAATTCGGACCTCTACTAGACATTTTCACAAAAATCACTAATATTCACACAAAATTAAGACATAAAACAGTCCCATTTCCTGTTTATTGATAAACTGCTCCATGACCTTAAAAGTTTATTTACACCTGAGCAATAGGCCCTTTATAGAACCCTTTACCTGGTTCTTTTATCAAGGATTTATTTTTAATTCTAGCCTTAACCTGTTACCTGAGAAAGTGCCTGAAGGATACACCATATATCATCTTAAATTTGTCACCATATTTGTCATTCTATTCATACAGTCCAACCTGCTATAGTGGCAACCTGCAAATGCGGAACAACTGAGTATAAAGACAAAACATCAAGATCCCATTTTCACATGTATACAAATTATTACATATTTACCTGCATCTGAGGAATGTCTGTATATGAAAACCAGACATGTATACAAATTATTACATATTTACCTGCATCTAAGGAACACCTGTATCTGAAAACCAGACATGAATGCACCATATTCACATATATACAAATTACTAACATCTTTACCTGCATACAAATAACACCTGTGTACAAGACCAGACATCAAGGTCCCATATACACATGTATACTAATTATTACATATTTACCTGCAAAAATTAAGCCACCTGCTAAAACCACTTCTAAAATAGTCCTGTTTGTTTGACAACAAAACATGACAATGTGGAGATTCAGTTTTACTGTGTTTACTCTTAATATTGAGAACTGCATTAACTTGTATCTTGCATGTGATGCATCATTTACAGGTACCTTCAGTATTTCTGTCAGAGGTAGCTGAAAGTACCATGTATATTCACTTATAAGTCAAGTCAAACTGTGAAGACTAAAGAGCTTGATCAGTCATATCATATACCTGTAGATTGGGGTCTATGTGGTTTGTTTTACTGATTAATACTAACAAACTGTACAGATCCAGATTTGCTGGCACTTTATGCACCAGCAGATCTGGGTCTCTGCAGTTTGCAGTTGGGCTTGTCTTATAAGTGCGTATAGATCAAAGTCACCTATTAGGACTGCAACTGAGCATCTGGTAATCTTTGCATTCTTGAAAACAGCAGTTATGGAATTCCTCAAATTTGAGTTTTCCAATAATCTCAATCTGAGGAAGAATTTTGATAAGTTCAGTGAAACTGGCTGAACGATTTCTAACAGGAAACTTGCTGAGCACAACAAATTAACTCAGTTTACGGACACTGCATAAAATTCGTTTGGCTGGTCAGCAACCTTAGAATTCGTAACTCGCAAAAAAGTTTGATTGCCAAAAACATTGTCCTAGTTGTCATGGATCCAGTCGATTATACACCATAATATTCTTTGCTCCATGCCCTCTTTTAACAAAAAGAAATTCAGTCAATGACATTAAGAACAAACAAACACAAAATAATGACAAATCTAGGCAGCATGCATCAACATAATCTGATAGACAGGGTAGAGGAGAACAATCCTACATCACAAAAAATATAGATTCTAGAATCTATACTTTTGGATCTCTTTTGTTGGACAGTCAATTCATAAACAGTGATAAAAAAACATTAACTTATGGAAAATTGTAAGAGGGTATTTTATACATCTCTTCTGTTAAGCATCTCAGGCCATTAAGTCCAAGTGAAGCACTAAGCAAGTACATAATGTAGGTCATATTTGAGCTGCAATATCTGATGTGACCCTAAGAATAATCTGTTATGATCGGCACTTATAACTACTTGAGCACTTCCTGTCAATTTCCGCAAAATACAGATCCCACAATAAGCTTTCATTGCTTGTTTTAGAGGGAGGGTCCAGAACAATGAGTTAGTAACCTTGATAATGCATCTTTAGATACCCAAAATTGGAATCTCATCTTCAGCTTGTTATAGAAAGAAATCAAACAAAATCAAAGTCGTTTTAAATTAATGTCAATTTGTACTCAGATTTTACAAGCATAGAGCTAAGAAGGTACCCGATTCGTACATTGAGGCAAGACAAAATCGGAATTCTGAATATTTATGGCATGTATTGCAACTCCTGTGCAAACTGCCAGTATCCAAATCTATCTTGAAGTAATGCACCAGAATATTTGGGTCTATACAGTTTTCTTAGGAATAATCAGTAGAACAAACAACATATACCCAGGTTGGAAAGTACATCATGAGATGGCAGATCAGGGTCTATGATGTTTGCCATTTAATACAACATAGAAACGTGTATATACGGTACCATATATACTCACACGCTGAGTCAAACTGCTAACAATAAAGACCCTGATCTGCCAAGGTATAATGCCCCTGCAGATCTGGGTATCTGCTGTTTATTTCACTGATTACTCCTAACAAACTGCACAGACGGAGATATCAAAGTGCATTATGCAATGGAATATCTGGGTCTGTACAGTTTGCAGTTGGACTCATAAGCAAGTATATACAACATTTTACGACATCTTGAGATTCAGTAATTTCAGTTTTGGACCTATTGGGTGGGTCTACACAATGTTAGGCAATACATGAAAAAAAAATGTCAAAAATGGCCATTTTCAATAAAATCATTAGTCATCCCACCTATGAGATCTGGAATATACATACCCTTAAAGATATATCGTGTGATTATATTTTTTTAAAAATTGTGGACTTTTAAAAATGTTAATTTGTTTTATGGTTTATATAAAAAAAAATTGAACTTCGCATTTTAAGGATTTTATCTTTGTTTTGAAGGCATAGTTGTGGATAACTACTCAGCTGTCACTATACAATCTGGATTGTGCTGATGTGTCCTTAAACTATGTACATGTGTGTGTGTGTGTGTGTGTGTGTGTGTGTGTGTGTGTGTGTGTGTGATTCGGATTTTTAATATATCTGTAACAATTTTCCGTTAAGATCACTTGATGTCTGCAGTATGGCAGTTTATAGTGATGTCTAGCACTGAGGCATTATGCTGCTAGTCTGGTTCCCTGCTTCATATGCTCCCTTCCTTGCATTTTGTTATATCAAGTCAGGTGAACGCCAATGCCATATTGTCACATGATCAATATAAATGGCCTCATTGGGAGATAACTAGTTAATTAAACCGTGGCACATTTATTCCTTTAATATTCTGTTTGTTAGTGACACAATGTGAACTTTAATAGTACTTTTGATTTAAACTATAGCAGTTGTTATCTTGTGTTTTTACTAGTAGATGAAGATGAAGGAAAAGGGTACAAACAACGATATTTTCTTAATATTTCACATTTTACAAAGTGTTATGTGTTATGTCAAAATTTCATTTTCCAATTGATTTCTTGATAAATTTTACAATGAAACTGATATGAGTTGATGTACGACAACCAACATATATTCAAAGAATATGACGAAAAAAATCACCCTCTTTTACAAGGGGATGAGGGTCAAATGGTCAATCGGAGTTTCTTGTAGCTATGACAACTATCATAGGAATATTATGTATAAAAATATGCCAAAGTTTTGATCTGATACTGACAAAAAGAACAGAAGTAGTTAATTATCTCAAACATTACTGGATGATCTTAATAATGTTATTTTGTCATGTAAATTTAAACTAAAGGAAATAGTTCAAGTCAATCAATGAAAGTATTCCTAAAGATTAGTTTTACTCTTGAAGTTGTGATTTTTTAGATCAGATAATGATACTCTGTATTGCTTATTGGTGGTGTGATACCTACAGGACTTGGAAAAGAAGGATTTATTTATGACCCTGTACAAGTATGTAGATGGCTTTCATAGGTCAGGTATATGCAGTGGACAATATGTCCAGCTTCCAGAGGTCAAGTAATTAAAGTGGACAATGTGTCCAGGTTCCAGAGGTCAAGTATATAGAATGGGCTATATCCCTAGCTTCATGAGGTCAGGCACATATAGTGGACAATATGTCCAGCTTCCAGAGATCAAGTATGTACAGTGGACATTAAGTCCAGCTTCCAGAAAGCATGTACAGAAGTCAAGTATAGACAGTGGACAATATGTTCAATAGTCATTAAGGTCTTTAAAAAAATTCAATTGTGTTATGATACTACAAATACAGTATTCCCTCACTATAATGACCTATATTATAACATTCCTCTTCTTACATGTCAGGCAAATACAAATGCAGCAATCCCTCACTATAATGCCACATATTATAACATGTTTCTTGTTACATGTCTGGGTATTACAAATGTGATACTCCCTCACTATAATGCCCTATATTACATAACATGTCTCTTGTTACAGGTCATGCCACTACAAATGTGATACTCCCTCACTATAATGCCCTCTATTATAAAACATGTCTCTTGTAACAGGTCATGCCACTACAAATGTGATACTCCCTCACTATAATGCCCTCTATTATATAACATGTCTCTTGTTACAGGTCATGCTACTACAAATGTGATATTCCCTCACTATAATGCCCTCTATTATATAACATGTCTCTTGTTACATGTCAAGCTACTACAAATGCAGTATTCCCTCACTATAATTCCCTCTATTATAACATATATATCTTCCCTCTACTATAACATATATCTTGTTATGTGTCAGGTATGGTTACAGATCCCATTTTATTCTTCAGCAAATGTATTATATACCTCACTATAAGGCTGTCTCACTATAAAGATGAATACTTTATTGATGCTATATAGTGTTATAATGAGGGAGTGCTTTATTTATAAGTTTTAACAATAATGACAGTTTATAATTTCTTCATCTAAGCCTGTGGTACAATACTGTAAAGGAAATACAAATACCAAGTCAGACAAATCCAGCACACTGGATTCAAATTTGAAACTGAGGTGCTGTCAACAATACTATCTGGAAGGGACAACTGATCTAAAATTTCTAAGGCAGAGCTAATTAAGGTGTTTGATGTCAAATGTAGCATTGTACATCTTTCCCCTGACAAATGATGGCTGTTCGTTGGTCAAAATAAGACCAAGATAATTATAGGTGTTTAGTGTGACATTGATCAATGGCGCAGTCTCCAACATACCAGCCATAATAAAATGGTTTTCCTAAGGCTACTGTAATCTGCAATTAGCACAGTCAATTATCAAATTTATCTGTGTATAAAGTAACCCAAAGTGAAACCATTATGTATGCAGATAAATAGTCACATGATGCACCAGTAGATCAGAGTCTACCCTGTCCAATTTCTGTATGATTTTTAATTTTTGTTTTTGATGGTTTAACGCCATGTTTCAGCACAATATAGGCTATACATGGCAGCCAGTATTAATGGTGGAGGAAGAACCCGGAAAGAACCACCGACCCAAGAGAAGCGTATGATTTTTAAATAATAACATAGTTTAAGGTATACATTGGTCTGTTTCTCTCTGGTTTTTTAAATTATAGTATAGTATAGGTCAAGGTGTACATGGTCTGTCTCAATGATTTTAAAATCATACAACAGATCTTTTTTAACAGTAGCACAGACCTTGATCTACTGGCACATACTCACAGTTGAGTCTATCTAGTATTTGGTAATTTAGAGGATAACTCTTGTATTTGAGGATATTTTTGAATAAGGCAATTCATAATCTGTTCAAGTCCAGTGGTATGACATGGCTACTGTATGTATGCCCTTACAAGTCCAACTGCTGCCAATATAGACCCTGACCTGCTGTTGCATATTGTGCATGTAAATCAGGGTCTATGTTGTTTGTTCCAATGATTACTCCCCAAAAACTGCACAGACCCAGTCTACTGGCACACTATGTTGTTTGTTCCAATGATTACTCCCCAAAAACTGCACAGACCCAGTCTACTGGCACACTATGTTGTTTGTTCCAATGATTACTCCCCAAAAACTGCACAGACCCAGTCTACTGGCACACTATGTACTGAAAGATCAGAGCTTATGTTGTTTGCAGTTGGACTTGACTTATATGCGAGTATATATGGTAGCCAGATAGAAAAAAACAACCCACCAATCACTTTTTGTCTCATTTACAGCTTGGCTAACTAAAGCAGAATAAAACTTTGTTTAGTTCTAAAGGGACATATGACAGAAATAAAAATGCTTCATAGATCAAAAACAATAATGCAGGCTGTCAGAGGGTATCAATTTTCCTCAAGTTCTTCAACCACACTGCCTTCATCATCAGCTTATGTTGGTCATGTGACATGAAGAGTCTGGTTAAGATAGGTGCTTATTCAAGCCCCTCATCACCTTTTAGTGTTGGCCTCCTCTGTCTTATCATTCACCTTCCTTTTGCACATGTTGTCCTTTCATGTGATGACCTTGGACTGATTGGTCTGATTAGGAACAATGTATTGTTCCATATTGCTACAACATTTACATATCTCAATTGATGTGTCATTAATCCTTCATTTATAATGAACAATCTTTTTCCATGATGTAGTCATTCTCAAATTCGATATAATAAACCACACCACATTTTTTCAAATTTTCTGTTTTGTCCAGTTGAAGTTCCAACAATTTATTACCAACCACTTTTAATTACCATCCACTTTTAGTTATAACCAACTTTTTAAATTACCACACACTTCCAAGTAGACACTAGAATACTTCTGAGGAAAACCCCATGTCAAAATGACTTTCCCTTCAAGACAAATAGAAAAAACAAGATTTTTATGACAGTTTTAATTTAAAGTCCGAGAAACATGACATGAAGTCTTTTAATGAGGAAAAGACTTTTCATTCAGGAGTAGTTACAAAACAATTTTCTAAATGGCCATTGTAGCAGACATTTTAGTCTGCAGGTTAATACCATTTTCCTTTAGAACAAAGTACCAGTAGACATTATAAGATGTCTTTTGGTGAAAACCCCAATATGGCCATCCAGTCAGAAAGGGTTCAAAACCATAACAAGTTTTTTTTATAGTGGTTGTACTGAGGTGTTAAAGATGTAAGTTAGGGGTGGCCTAAATTTTTTGTTTAAAACAGATAATTATTAAAGAAGATTATTTTAAAATAAATTTGACTTTGAAAACAAATATATATTTTTCTTTGATTATTTGAAAAAAATTTCTTCAGTGATATAGAAATTATATTTCAGGTGCCCATTGTCCTCATTTTGCACCGGGAACACATGGCCCTAAAACCATAACAGTTGGTAGCCATAATGGATGTGTGATTATCACCATTATCATCTAGATCATATAATGAACGTGTGTGTGTGTGTGTGTGTGTGTGTGTGTGTGTGTGTGTGTGTGTGTGTGTCAATTCTCCAAGTAGCATAGGAATAGTAGCAATAGTTAACTTGTTCCAACTAAAAAGATTTTTAAGATGGCCACTGTGGTGGCCATATTGGACCCAAAATCAACACCATAATTATTTAGAACTAGACATTATAAAATGCCTTTCAGTGAAAACTACATGTTGATATGACCATCAAATCCAGGAGTTACTGAGTGATAACAAGTGATAACAAGATTTTCAAAATAGCTGCCATGGTGGTCATACTGGACAGCATATTAGGTGGTCATCTGATGGTCACCTGAACTAGATGTCATAAAAGTCTTAAAGTGAAAACCCCATTCTGACATGAACATTGAAATGGTTGCTATGGAGGCCAAACTGGTTTTCAGATCATTGCCATTTTCATTTTGATCAAGTATGAAGTCTTTTAATGTTGATTGAGAAGGAGCAGCAATAACATTTTCAAAATGGCCAATGTATTGTCCATATATGATGTGCGAGTACCACTTTTTTCATCTTGGATCAGAGGATGAATATGTGTGTAAAGTTTTATAGTAATCTTCCAAATAGTTTAAGAGGAGTAGTGATAAGGAACTTGTGCTAACAGATGGATGGATTCTGAATGACAGACAACAGGCCATTCAACAAGCTCTTCTGGATTACAATAATCATCTCATTCATTAAAGTAAAGGTAAATTTATTGAGGTCTATTAGTGACTAAGAGATCTATGAAATTAATTACTGCGAATTCAATTTATGTTATTCTGCTTTGCCCAAAAATAACATTTTTGTTGGCACTTAAATCCATGTATCGGGGAAAGAGCTTCTAATATTTTTTGAGAAAGATCATTGGGTGCATTATGTGCACAAACCACAAAATTCACTATAAATGGGTACCCCACAAAAAATAATGAATCAACATTTTTGATATTTCCTAGCCCACATGTGTGTATAGTATGTACAGTTACAGAAGAATCAGGCTAGGGTATTGGCTACTTGAAAGTCCAGATAATTGGCTATCTGACAACACCTGATTAAATCTACCCTTTGATGTCTCCACATCAAGGTAAACTATTCAGGCAATTAGCCCAGGTACATTTCCACAATACTTCTAAATACAGGTAAATATATATACATAATACTTCTTAGTAACAAATATTTAAAAATCGGAAGCAAGTCATTTTATGGTTTAAAAATTCATCAATATTTAAAAGAGATTAAGAAAGATATATGACAATACTTAGAATAAAATAATGGTTTTAAGTGCATAAACCTATTGATAACGTATCTTCCCATACTGCATTCAGTTTTGTAAAACATTCTTATCAACCACAATGGAAGTCAATGAATTTGAAGCATACAAGAAGATAATTTACCTTTCTTTGTCAAGTCCGACATAAATAGCATATTATTAACAGCAACAAGACATTTATCAATCCCTTTATTTACAGCAAATAATGAAAAGAGAAATCTGACTCACTGTAGGTGTTTGTGAGATTGTTCATACAAAATAGGTTTGTACTCTCCTGTCAATACCCCTAAATGTTCTAAGTGTTATTATCAAAGCTTGTTGAAAACTTATTATAGCATAACAATTATTTTTAAAGCAAAAAAGATGCAAAAAGTTATGCTAAATGTTGAAATTCTCCAAGAGATGAATCATTTTAATTTAATACACCCTAATACTTCAATACAATGTATACATGTAACTGCATACAAATTGATTCCAACCACAAAAAATATACCCCCTGATTGATTCCAACCACAAAAAAAATACTCCCTGATTGAATCCAACCACAAAAAATATACCCCCTGGTGCATATTGCACTGGCAGAGTCTATGTAAAACTAACTGCATTGACACATATGATGGCCCTGTACTAGACATCACCATAAACTGTCACACTGCAGACACCATAGCGATATAACTAAAAAATTGTTAAAGCTACGTTAAAAATCACACAGAGAGAGAGAGAGAGAGAGAGAGAGAGAGAGAGAGAGAGAGAGAGAGAGAGAGAGAGAGAATATCAAATATAGACTTAGGAATGCTTTGACAACTGGTAAAGAACATAATATAGATAAATGTCATGTTGATTAAAGAAAAATGATTAAGATAATTCTTATCATTTGGATTAGGTGTTTTCTTTGATCTTTTATCTTTAATATATTGATCTCATGTATCTTGATCTTCTGTATTTGTGCTGTACAAAACTGATTTAAGTTTTAATCGCATGTCAGATAAATTTAACATCTTCTGTATTTGTGCTGTACAAAACTGATTTAAGTTTTAATCGCATGTCAGATAAATTTAACACCTGTGTTGAATAATATGCAGTGTCATTCATTATTGAGGATTTTGAATGACAATTTGATTTGGATCTGTATTCTTGGCATTACAGATAATACTGAGAATGAGTTGAAAGAAAAGGTTTATATATATTTTTTTACATCAACACCTTGTAATACATCATCTGCATTACACACTCAAGTTCATGCATACACTACTATAAGCAAAGAAAGTACATTAATTTATCATATTGTCTGCAATGATGTTGCTGTAACATTAGTAACACATGACTAAACAACCTTATGACCTTGACCTCTGAACTTTCAACCATCTCATTCCTATGTAAAAACTTCTATGTAACACATATGATAACAATCCATGAAGAGAAACAGAAAATATAAACTCTTCACATATCTAAAGATTATTACTTAAAAAATCTCAACAAAAAGAGACTCTGTGATCTCAATATTTGACCCTTTGATCTGTCATCCAAAGTGTGTTATGTAACTATTAATCTATTTCAAAGTTGTATGCCTCCCCATTGCCAAATATGAAATACATTTTTTATCCAAAAATAATTACCAACAATACTTTTTAAAATTTGCAATGCAACAACCATGACTTTGACCTTCAATATTTTGATTTTCTTCAGTAGTGATATGATCTTAATTTACTCTGATTAAAATTCATCATGGAAATACTGGATATCCTCCATCATGGAAATACTGGATATCCTCCATCGTGGAAATACTGGATATCCTCCATCATGGAAATACTGGATATCCTCCATCGTGGAAATACTGGATATCCTCCATCATGGAAATACTGGATATCCTCCATTGTGGAAATACTGGATATCCTCCATCATGGAAATACTGGATATCCTCCATTGTGGAAATACTGGATATCCTCCATCATGGAAATACTGGATATCTTCCATCATGGAAATACTGGATATCCTCCATCATGGAAATACTGGATATCCTGCCAGGTCCCAACATTTTAACCACTGTGCACCTAAATTGAAGGAAATTGCTCCATTGATCCTAACATCTGACCTACCGGCAGAAATGGGTCAATGCTTTTTGTTAAGAATAATCATCTGAACAAACAACATGGACCATGATTTGACAGTGGATTATGCAATGGCCAATTTGGGTCTTTGCAGTATGCAAGTGGACTGTACTTGATTTAAAACCAAGTACATTTGGTAATATTTTACTAGGGCTTTAATCGAATAAAAAAATTTGTATGATGGTACACACACACACACACACACACACACACACACACACACACACACACACACACTTCCAGTATTCCCCAGAGTGATGGTCTAGTGGAGGGGGGAGGTTAAAGGTTTGAAAATTAAGGAGAAGGACATTTACTAATTAGGATTCTTTTAGTCTGAGGTGTAACCTTGGACTTGTCTTAACTGCATATCTCAATGATCAATAGGAACACCTCTTAAATATAACAACAGTCCCTCAATGGGTACTGGGTTGAAAGAATTTCCAATAACATCCTTGTAACTCTTGAGCTTTGAAACCATGCAACTCTGATATTTTTGATGACATTCAGCACAATTAGATATTTAAGATGGATGCTGTTGTGGCCACAATAAATATCAGATTGGTGCCATTTTCAAGTATACATCATCTGAGGTCTTTTAGTGAAAACCCCATGCTGATATGACAATCCATTTAAGAGGAATAGCAATAACAAGATTCTCAAGATGGCTACTGTGGTGGTCAAACTGAACAAAAGATCAGCAGCCTGTTCTTTTAAGACCAACTAAACATCATGTAAAGTCTTTTAATGAAAGAGCTATGTTGATATGACCACATATGATTTGCAAAATGGCCACCTTGTTGGCCAGATTGGATGTCCTAGCTGGACCATTTTCACTTAGGATTAACTAAACATGTGTAATGTTTCAAGGCAGCTTAGTAGGCATAGCAAAAACAATCTTGTGCTAACAGACAGATGATGAACAGTAATAAATCACTACTTAAAGACAATGTTTTTACTTTCTAATAAAGAAATCTTGATATAATTATGTATTATAAAATGCTTCTTGTTTTAAATGGGTCTTTCTAGCTAATTTTAAACAAAAGAATTTATCTTTTGTACATGCACTTTACAGAAAATGGAAATTAAAATAAATTCTGATCAAATGACAATGATCTAGTTACATGTTTCAAATGGAAACATAATGGATCAAATAGCAAAAACATCACAAACTTTGATTGAGATGTTCCCTTTGAGAGCTTTCTTATCAGATAATTTATATTAGGGTTTCAAATCTCTCAAGAAGTCTGAACTTACACATTGCTTCAGCATTTCATAATTTAAAAGTTATCATAAACCATCTTGGTTGAATTTAACAGTTATCATCAACCATCTTGGTGAACTGATATAATATAACTCAGGGATATCTATAATTACTTGATTATAATACCCTGGCTGGTTTACAAATTCCCAACATTTTGATAAGCTCAAATTATCATCATCAACCATCCATTACTGCTGTAATAATTCAGAAATTTCTCATACTGGCTACCTTTATCAACCTAACTTATTATCTTATATCCTACTGGGCATTTTCTGTATGTGGCTGACTGGTTCTCTAAGATGTTTTACTGGTTCTCTAGCTGTACTACACTCTTTTAATTGACAAAATATGTTGTTTTAATGAAAAATAATAAATCTTGATAGCTCTTATCAGAATTAATATAGCTTTACCTTATCAAATCCCAGACTGGTTTTAACTTGCCCTCTGATAAAGATTATTTTTATAAAAAAAAAGAATTGGTACCCTTCTGACCCAAGCTGTAGTGTCTGAATGTGTACTCTCCAGATAGTAAGATTATAAAAGATTTTTTTTGGTGCTGAAAATGAAATTTAATACAAATTTGCTGATAATAGGGTCTAAGCTGAAAACAGCATAAAAGCACAAAATATGATGGACTTAGACTCAGTAGTCTTTGCAATATTTTAATGTAGTTCTCACAAGAATTTAATAATCAAATTTTACATGGTTCAGAGTGCCAGCAGTAAAATGTACTGAGATGCTTTTTGATTATTCTGATACATGGATCACCTTGTTACACTTTTAATAAAAATTATTAGGAAAAGGGATAATAAAATAATTAGTAAAATATGCCTGACTTTAACGAGTTGTGTCTCCAATATTTGAGGGATGACACAAATCCCACCTATTGTCTTTAGATTCACCTGTCTGGGTTAAACAATGGCCATTCACAATAAATGAAGCAATTGGATGATGACAGTCTTTACACACTCAATTCCATTCAAATTAGGAAATTGTCATGCACTTCTTAAAACCAATCTTTGCATATTATTCTGGACTTATAACAGATATTTATTCCTAAAGCAGACCCTGAATCTGCTAAAGGGTTCAATTTGGAAAAAGAGTTGGTTTATTCTGCTTGAAAATCACAAACATCCACTGAATAGTAGAGTCAACCAAACTTGTTGAACCCTCTCACAATGTACCAATACACATTTATTATTTCTGTGTGTAGTAACAATCCATTATATATATATATATATATATATATATATATATATATATATATATATATATATATATATATATATATATATATATATATATATATATATATATATATATATATATATATATATAATATCAGCACAAACAAAAACTCACCTGGACTTGGTAATAATATAATATGTTATAATATATGTACCTGTAAGTACCTGCAATTCAATTGTCCAGGTGAAAAAGTGGCCCTTCATATAACTGACTCACTCAGGAAGTCTTAAATTAGAGGCTAACAAGGATATTAGACAAATTGGAATCATTTTACAATATATCCTGTTAAATGTAACCACAAAATCGTGAACACCTAAAAAATAATTCCCCAAAATATCCTATTTTCCTATGACGTAAATGAACATGATGAAGAACAGCTAATTCATCATCTTCATCATCATTATTATTATCATCATCATCATCATTAGTACTAGAAGTATTAAACACAAGGAATAAGGTATAATTATGAGACTAATTCATAAATATTTGTATTCTTTTTAGTCACTCATCTTTACAGAAACAGTATTCTAATAACAACAGTTTGATGGCAAAATCAACTTGTTTTTCAGGCTAACTAATGAGCAGCCATATATTATCATCAATGTATTAGGCAAGGGTCACTCAATGGGACTCAGATGTTCTACTGACCATAAATAATGTCCAGGATTTCTCCCTTTCAATTGCTGAATATTGAATCCATCTCTTATATAATTCAGCAATTATAAACAAGACTGTCAAATTACCTATTATCTGTATGCTTTGTACAAGGCTGTCAAATTAGCTACTAGCTACTATTAGCTACTAACTACTATTAGCTACTAGCTACTATTAGCTACTAGCTACTACTAGCTACTATTACATGCCTAGATGTAAGATTGGTACCATTTTCATTTAGGATCAACTAGGTATGATAAGAAGTCTTTTTGGTGAAAATCTCGCTATAAGAAGTCTGTCAGTGAAAATCTCATTGCAAGAAGTCTTTATGGAGAAAATCTCATGATGAGTAGTCTTTCTTTGAAAATTACATCAGGAGAAGTCTTTTTCGTGAAAATCTCATTATCAGAAGTCTTTCAGTGAAAATCTCACAATGAGTAGTCTTCAGTGAAAATCTCACAATGAGTAGTCTTTCAGTGAAAATCTCATCATGAGACGTCTTTCAGTGAAAATCTCATCATGAGTAGTCTTTCAGTTAAAGTCTCATCATGAGTAGTCTTTCAGTGAAAATCTCATCATGAGAAGTCTTTCAGTGAAAATCTCATCATGAGAAGTCTTTTTTGTGAAAATCTCATAATGAGTAGTCTTTCAGTGAAAATCTCATCATGAGAAGTCTTTTAGTGAAAATCTCATCATGAGAAGTCTTTCAGTGAAAATCTCATAATGAGTAGTCTTTCAGTGAAAATCTCATAATGAGTAGTCTTTCAGTGAAAATCTCATAATGAGTAGTCTTTCAGTGAAAATCTCATGAGAAGTCTTTTTGGTGAAGCTCACATCATAAGAAGTCTATCAGTGAATATCTCATCATAAAAGTCTTTTTGGTGAAAATCTCATCATGAGAAGTCTTTCAGTGAAATCCAATGTTGATATGACACTATTCAAAATGATTATTCATAACAACAATTTCAAGATGGCCTTTATGGTGGAAATTAACTTTACCACACAGATGATAAAAACGTTTTTTTCAATTTTTATTTGACCTTGAAAAACATTTTTTTAAAATGTTTTTTTTTTATTTGTTTGCGTATTTTATATTTGGTACTACCATTTTTTTATCATCGGCCATACAGGCAGTCCTCTGTCATACTCTAGATAACAAATATCGATCAATAATGAATCTATGATGCAAGCCTACGATACTTTACATAAACATGCTACAACATAGTGCTGATATCTGGTAGTGTAGGCTGTGTTTAACCTACTGCAGTTTCTTTTTCGGAATGTTTCGCATGCTATAAAGTCCAACTTTTGTAGTTTTTTTAGTAAAATTTACTGGAATTTTTTAAATTTTTTTTTATATATTTATTGAGAAAATTTTGCTTTTTTTTACGTTTTTTATTTTAATTTTAACGTTTTTAACATCTATGATTTACCATCTGTGCAGCATATAGCCTAAAGTTTTTGACACTGTTTGACACAGATGCTTAACAATAATAAGGAACAAATTGTATTTATTTTATTCTATTTCTAAATATATTGCATATTTCTATGCCACTAGTCAGATTAAAAATTTGCACTTTATGCCTTTGTGTACATCAAAATAATTTAGATTTGTATATTTTAACTAAAGCTCTACTTGCCTTTCATAAAACCCAGTGATTAAATTTTTATCTCACAGGGATAAACAAAAGCTCAGACTCAGGTTTCATGACCTTGATTTGAAAATCTGATAAGAATAAATTTCCATTACCACAACTTGTTTGATAGCCAAAAATTTAAAAAGTAGCGACATTTCTGACAGGTATGTAATTATAGATATATGTACATGCAGCTAGATGTATCTAAGTCAGGTATTCTAACACCTACTGAGATCATGGAATAGCATTGCCATTTGCATAGTTATCTCCCTTAGTCATCAGATATTTACTGGTTCATTTACATTTCCTGCCCACCAATGCACACCCATCCCCCCATCGATTTCTATCTACTGTTTGATAAGTCTGTATAATGTAACAGATGATAAGTCCGTATAATGTAACAGATGATAAGTCCATATAATGTAACAGATGACAAGTCCATATAATATAACAAATGATAAGTCCTTATAATGTAACAGATGAAAAGTCCATATAATATAACAAATGATAAGTCCTTATAATGTAACAGATGAAAAGTCCATACATGTATAATGTAACAGATGATAAGTCCGTATAATGTAACAGATGACAAGTCCATATAATATAACAGATGAAAAGTCCTTATAATGTAACAGATGATAAGTACATAAAATGTAACAGATGACAAGTCCGTATAATGTAACAGATGATAACTCCATATAATGTAACAGATGACAAGTCCATATAATATAACAGATTATAAGTCCTTATAATGTAACAGATGACAAGTCCATACATGTATAATGTAACAGATGATAACTCCGTATAATGTAACAGATGATAACTCCATATAATGTAACAGATGACAAGTCCATATAATATAACAGATGATAAGTCCTTATAATGTAACAGATGAAAAGTCCATACATGTATAATGTAACAAATGATAAGTACATAAAATGTAACAAATGATAATTCCATATAATGTAACAGATGATAACTCCATGTAATGTAACAGATGCAAACTAATTTTGATGTTATTACTGGGGAGATAAGCATATGTGTATCTGTGCCGCTAATGGCTCCATGAAACAACAAGTTAATGAGTACATTGAAAGCAAGGAAATATTTATTTTAAAAATTCTAAGTAATCTTGAACTTTTCCCCACATGGGTTACATCAAATCTAATTGCCAAACTATCAGATCTTTGCAAACAAATTTAACAAAGTACTTGCCCATATAAAATAAATCCCTTGCCAATTATTCATATACAAGAAATACCTTGCCAATTACTTGTACACAAGAAATCACTTGCTTATTACACTTTCACAAGAAATCACTTGCCAATTACTCTTTCATGAGAAATCCCTTGTCAATTACTCTTTCACAAGAAATCCATTGTCAATTACTCTTTCACAAGAAATCCATTGTCAATTACTCTTTCACAAGAAATCTCTTGCCAATTACTCATACTCAAGAAATCCCTTGTCAATTACTTTTTCACAAGAAATCCCTTGCCAATTACTCTTTCACAAGAAATCCACTGTCAATTACTTTCACAAGAAATCCCTTGCCAATTACTCATACTCAAGAAATCCCTTGCCAATTACTCATACTCAAAAAATCCCTTGCCAATAACTCATACCCAAGATCAAGAAATCCCTTGCCAATTACTCATACTCAAGAAATCCCTTGCCAATAGGTGCAATATGGAATAGCATATAGAATTTATATTGCTTTGGAAGCAGCTACACAAGTAAGCATTTC
Organism: Unio pictorum; assembly: GCA_030141615.1. Lineage (NCBI taxonomy): Eukaryota > Metazoa > Mollusca > Bivalvia > Unionida > Unionidae > Unio > Unio pictorum. The sequence continues at coordinate 2,283,824 of JARLTB010000312.1, forward strand.
ATGAAAATCAGGTCACAGTGACTTGCATATTAGTTGAGTTATTCTCAAGATATATCCCCAAGAAATGCTTTGCTTTAATTTCACACCATTTCACTGCTACATTTTTGTTACATGTCTACATGTAGATTCAAGATTTTTTATATAAGGAGAGAGGAAATCAATTATGAGATGAAGTTGGATTGTCTTTCTTGCTTACAGTTATCAAATTTTGTTTTTTTTATATATTGAAATATACTAAAATAGAAGCAACTAAAACCCCAACCCAACCAAAATACAGGACTCAGTATTAATTCAGTTCCCATAGTAAACACCATGATAATAAAAATTCAATGACTTAAAATTTCAGAGTGCTCATGATCAAACCTATATTTATCATAAAGATGAAACCTGTATGTCAGCTTCTGTGTAGACGAAAGGATATGAGCCATGACATTTTCTGGACTTGCACGTGCTTGAAACGTGTTCAATACTGCACCAAAGAGTCAGCTGCTAATTTCAGTAGCAAGTTTCCCAAACTCAACTGTTAAAGGACTTAAATTCCATCACTAAAACAATATCTTTTTTTTTTCACTTACAACTAGGAAAAGCTCTCAAAAGATTCTTTTTCCTAAAACATAACTTATATTATTTACCAATTCTGGTCAGCCAAACCCATATATAATCTATTTCATGTTTACCTATTTCCATGCTGGTTCACATTTTTCCATATACATGTAATTAGTATGCTGTGTCCTACAATCTGATACTGTACAACCCCCTCATGCCTCCACTGCACCTCCACAAACAGACAAACAGTATCAACTTAAATGGCTGAGCATTTGTAATGTGGCCAATTTCACTCCAGTTAGGTTTGTTATTAAGGTCATTCCATCCTGTGTTGTATTTAGACACTGTGCTTCTTATGGCCACCTTGATTTAATATCCATTAATTTTATTACTGTTTAACAAGGTTATTCCCAGCCCTAAAGTCCTAACACAAACAGCATGAACTGTGCTCATTCAATATTAAAGACATGGTTCTGGGGAATGTTCCAAATTAAGGTTAATTTTATGTTTAAATTACTCAGAGAAATAAATAAAAACCCAGATAATTTACTTCCCAATATTTTCAAATACAAAGCTATAAGTTTACACTGTCCTGGACAAAATAAATAAAACAGCTGGATATATATCAATCATTGTAATTTTATGCAGAAAGGCAAACAGACATAATAATGCAGGATATGTCAAGCATTCCAGTGGAACTGAACATGCTTCTTGGTTAGAAATGGAATGTAAGGTCTCAATGTAATATTTTATGCATGACCATTATACTTTTATCTTGTTTAATAAATATTTCATTTCTAAAATAAAAATGTAATATTTTATTCATGACCATTATACTTTTATCTTGTTTAATAAATATTTCATTTCTAAAATAAAAATGTAATATTTTATTCATGACCATTATACTTTATCTTGTTCAATAAATATTTCATTTCTAAAATAAAAATGTAATATTTTATTCATGACCATTATACTTTATCTTGTTCAATAAATATTTCATTTTCTAAAATAAAAATGGTCCAACACCAGCAAGTGCATTTCACTCCATAACCCAGTTGCTAGGATACAATATGTTTTTTTTAATGATGGCAATATTTTCTAGACGGCTGATGTGTAGGCCATATTGGTTGTCCAAGTAACATATTTTAATTAGGACTATTTAGGACTAACTAGGCTAGTCCTTAGTGTGTGTGTGTGTGTGTGTGTGTGTGTGTGTGTGTGTGTGTGTGTGTGTGTGTGTGTGTGTGTGTGTGTGTGTGTACTTTCATGGCAATTTTTTAACTGGCTTAGGAGAAGTAGTCACAACAAACTTGCGGTCACAGAACGATGGACAACATATGACACACAAAACATGAACATTCTCTTCTTGTCTGACAGTCTGACAATTCGCTTATGTTGATCATATGTCTAAGATAAAACTTGAAATCGGGCTATAAAAAAAAACATTTGAAAACTTCATTCCATATTATGATCTGACTGAACTGCAATTAAAACCTAAAAATGATTCGACTGAATTGCAATTAAAACCTAAAAATGATCAGACTGAATTGCAATTAAAACCTAATAATGATCTGACTGAATTGCAATTAAAATCTAACAATGATTTGACTGAATTGCAATTAAAACCTAATAATGATCTGACTGAATTGCAATTAAAACCTAAAAATAATCTGACTGAATTGCAATTAAAACCTAAAAATGATCGGACTGAATTGCAATTAAAATCTAACAATGATCTGACTGAACTGCAATTCAAACCTAAAAATAATCTGACTGCACTGCAATTAAAATATAAAAATGATCTGACTGCATTGCAATTAAAACCTAAAAATGATCAGACTGAACTGCAATTAAAACCTAAAAATGATCTGACTGAATTGCAATTAAAATCTAAAAATGATTTAACTGAATTGCAATTAAAACCTTAAAATGATCTGACTGAACTGCAATTAAAACCTAAAAATGATCTGACTGAACTGCCATTAAAATCTAAAAATAATCTGATGGCACTGTAATTAAAACCTAACAATGATCTGACTGCACTGCAATTAAAATCTAATAATGATCGGACTGAACTGGAATTAACACCTAACCTAATTATACTTCATTAAATATTCTTTAACATGCTATACCAATAAATACAAACACCAATATTATACTTCCATTTGAATAATGCCCAACATTGAAAAACCTTGTGTGCCATAAACCAGGCAATCCATTTGGTTAATTGTTATCTCCAAAGGACTTTTATGTTTTACATTTATTCTCTGACAGTTTCTGCAGGATAAGGTCTTACACATGACATGTGGCCATTTACTCCTGGCAATGTGTTCATTTGCTTCCATGGTAATGATCTTTGATCTTGAAAGACATCCCAAACTAAAACCAGAGCTGGGCTCTAGGGACCTGGTATAGGTGAGGAAGGAATTTTTTTAAACAATACTAGAATAGGAGAAAGCCAAACTGTAGTCCCTCCACCCCCACTTCTCTTTAAACATTTCCTTATCATCGAAATATAAAAAGTGATTTAAGTCCACTTTTCCCCAATCAGAAACCCTTCTATACATTAACTAGGTTTTGCCTTGAAAACAAAAAACAATAAAAAACCAAACAAAACTAAGAAATGTCTTATTCTTTAATGAAAACTGATAGAAACATAATCATAGAGTTGATGATGGTCTGATATCGTAGCTTCTTGAACCATGCAGAAATCATTGATCCTGTTATGTCAAATGATGACTTTTATTGTGAAAGGTTAAAGGTTACAAAATACTTAAACAGTTTTCTGAGACCTTTGACTGCCATCATAACACTGGATGATTGCTGACTTTATCAAATTTTTGTTCAGTGGACATACTGTTCTGGTCATATGAGCAATCAGAGAGGACCTTGCCACTTCATAAAAAAGATATATAATGAAATCATATTTAAAGATCTATGCCCTGAGTGATAGTCATTCCAACTGAATATATCATTATGGCATTCCATTTATTGTAAACCACCCCAAGTTAAATGTTGTACTCAGTAACCTACTTTTCTTATAATAATGATTTATCCCAGTGTAAAATGTGTGTGTGTGTGTGTGTGTGTGTGTGTGTGTGACTAGGATTTTTAATGTAGCTTTAAAAAAATTCAGTCATATCACAATATAGTCTGCAGTGTGGCAATTTATAGTGATGCTTAGCAACGGGGCATCATGCTACAAACATGCAGCATGATGTCCCACCCAGTCACATTATCCTGGCACCAGGCGGACCAGTCCTAACACTAATCTCTTAATGCTGAGCACCTAGTGAGACAGCTGCTAGTATCCTTTTTGTAAGTCTTTGGTATGACTCAGCCGGAGATCGAACCCACCACCTCCTGCTTCCGAGGCGAATGCTCTAATCACTTGGCCACTGGAGTGGTGTAATTTTTTTTGTCTTACTAGAAAATCTACTTTTGTTTTGCTGCATTTAAAAATTTGGTCTGGTTGTGCCCTACATCACTGAAATTCACCACAATGACTGACATTTCTTAAAAATAATGTTTTGGTTATTTACATGTGGGACAACTCTTTAGTTTACATACAAGCACCGTTAATGATAACATATGAATGTGTTAGATAAAAGAAATTTAACATGTTGGTCTTTTATTTTAATTTTTTTACACATTTACCTTTATTTGTATCTTGTAGGACTGTATGTTTATGTTTAATTAGAAGTGTTTTTTTTGACAACATGTATCTGCAAGTTTTTTAAAACTATATTCAACTGGCACTATATAGCCAGGATTGTGCTGCTGTGCCATTAAATCCATATATATATATATATATATATATATATATATATATATATATATATATATATATCTTTTACCTTTATCACAATAAAGTTCTACAGGTTCAAATTACACTTTTGTACATCTAAATAAAACCATTTTTTAAAATACCAATTATTATTAATGTATTTACTTTAAAACTGATAATGCATATAAGAGAAACCCTGATCTGCCTTCAGATCATGGTTTGTTTGTATTCCTGATTACCAGTATTCATTACAAAAAAACTGATAGACCCAGATCATGGTTTGTTTGTATTCCTGATTACCGATATTCATAAAAAGAAGTGAATGGACCCAGATCTGCCATCCCATTATGTGATTACAGATGTGGGTCTGTGCAGTCGAGTTCAACTTAAAGCAAGTTATTATGGTAAAAATATCATTAAAACAATATAAGCTTTCTGTAGCATTCAGGAAAACAATATATGCTAACTGTAGCATTCAGGAAAACAATATATGCTAACTGTAGCATTCAGGAAAACAATATATGCTAACTGTAGTATTCAGGAAAACAATATATACTAACTGCAGTATTCAGGAAAACAATATATGCTAACTGTAGCATTCAGGAAAACCATTTGTACCCCAGACTCTAACTCTTCCCTCATACTCTGGTAAATAAGCAATAATCTTGCCATACATATTCACTTATTATAAGTCAAGGCCATCAAACTACACAGACCCACACCTGCCAGTGCACTACGAACTAGCAGAACTACATCAATGCAGTCTGTTCTGGCACATTAAATTTTGTGAAAGTAATATTTTCTTGTACAAAAGTACATAATAAGTCATACATTTTTTCACTATCTTTATTGTTCAGCCATAGTGGTTTATTGATTAGCATGCTGGACTTCTGACCAAATGAAACGTGGGGTGGGGTGGGTTTCAAATGCAACCAATGAATCAACTTGGGTCAGCTACCATGGTGTGTTCTTGAGCGAGCTTCTTTTACTTAACTCCAACTGTCTTGTTACTATGTAACATTTTTCCAGTGCCATAAACACTGAACAAAACGAAACTTTTTATTTTATTACAATATGGCAGTCAAAGGCAAAGGTCAAAAGTAAACATTCATCTGCGTCAAATGAATATCCCTTTCATCTACAAGTTCCTCAGGGTTTTAAAAAAGTCTCTCTAATAAATGCATACCTTTCACAAACTTTTTTTTGGCCCTGAATGAATACAGAAAATGCAGGTGCGTAATACATATCTGATAGTTTAATGGGAACCTCAAGGTTAGAAAATAAATGGCTATGTTCTGATACCAACATTGCCTAAGGACCAGGTTTTTAAAGTTCAGACAATATTTCCTTATCATCATGTGTTCTGAGGATAAAATTTGTCAATCTTGAGATATACGTTTCCTCTGCCTCAGGCAAGCATCAGGTGAAATGCATTCCTGTCTCAGCTTTACATGCTTAAAATTCTCAAGAAAAATGCGACTTTTCAGTTGTTTAATACTTTTTACTATCACCAGTAAGAAACGTTTTTATGAAAGTTGACTGAGTGACGTCAAAGTTATTCAACTTTTGCAGTATTTCATAACCTGATTTAAAGATACATTGACTTTTATCACAGCATGTTTTAAATTTAAAAACAAACATTTAAATGCAAAAAAGGCCAATGACATCCTGCCTTTGTGTGATGACCTGGCCCACAGAAATCATACTACTGTATTCATAATGCATAAATCACACTTTTCAGAATGCATAAATCACACTATTCATAATGCATAAATCACACTATTCAGAATGCATAAATCACACTATTCAGAATGCATAAATCACACTATTCAGAATGCATAAATAACACTTTTCAGAATGCATAAATCACAATATTCAGAATGCATAAATCACACTATTTATAATGCATAAAACACTATTCAGAATGCATAAATCAAACTATTCAGAATACATAAATCACACTATTTATATGCATAAATCACACTATTCATATGCATAAATCACACTTTTCAGAATGCATAAATCAAACTATTCAGAATACATAAATCACACTATTCATATGCATAAATCACAATATTCATATGCATAAATCACACTATTCAGAATGCATAAATCACACTATTCAGAATGCATAAATCACACTTTTCAGAATGCATAAATCACACTATTCATAATGCATAAATCACACTATTTATAATGCATAAATCACACTATTCATATGCATAAATCACACTATTCAGAATGCATAAATCACACTATTCAGAATGCATAAATCACACTATTCATATGCATAAATCACACTATTCATATGCATAAATCACACTATTCAGAATGCATAAATCACACTATTCAGAATGCATAAATCACACTATTCAGAATGCATAAATCACACTATTCAGAATGCATAAATCACACTATTCATATGCATAAATCACACTATTCAGAATGCATAAATCACACTATTCAGAATGCATAAATCACACTATTCATATGCATAAATCACACTATTCAGAATGCATAAATCACACTATTCAGAATGCATAAATCACACTTTTCAGAATGCATAAATCACACTTTTCAGAATGCATAAATCACACTATTCAGAATGCATAAATCACACTATTCAGAATGCATAAATCACACTATTCATATGCATAAATCACACTATTCATATGCATAAATCACACTATTCATATGCATAAATCACACTATTCATATGCATAAATCACACTATTCAGAATGCATAAATTACACTTTTCAGAATGCATAAATAACACTATTCAGAATGCATAAATCACACTATTCATATGCATAAATCACACTATTCATATGCATAAATCACACTATTCATATGCATAAATCATACTATTCATATGCATAAATCACACTATTCATATGCATAAATCACACTATTCATATGCATAAATCACACTATTCAGAATGCATAAATTACACTTTTCAGAATGCATAAATAACACTATTCAGAATGCATAAATCACACTATTCATATGCATAAATCACACTATTCATATGCATAAATCACACTATTCATATGCATAAATCACACTATTCAGAATGCATAAATTACACTTTTCAGAATGCATAAATAACACTATTCATATGCATAAATCACAATATTCATATGCATAAATCACACTATTCAGAATGCATAAATCACACTTTTCAGAATGCATAAATCACACTATTCATAATGCATAAATCACACTATTTATAATGCATAAATCACACTATTCATATGCATAAATCACACTATTCATAATGCATAAATCATGCTATTCAGAATGCATAAATCACACTCTTCATAATGCGTAAATCACACTATTCAGAATGCTTAAATCACACTATTCATATGCTTAAATCACACTCTTCATAATGCATAAATCACACTTTTCAGAATGCATAAATCACACTATTCAGAATGCATAAATAACACTATTCATATGCATAAATCACACTCTTCATAATGCATAAATCACACTATTCAGAATGCTTAAATCACACTATTCATAATGCATAAAACACTATTCAGAATCCTTAAATCACACTATATTCAGAATGCTTAAATCATACTATTGATAATACTTAAATCACTATTCATAATGCATATATCACACTATTTAGAATGCATAAATAACACTATTCATATGCATAAATAACACTATTCAGAATGCATAAATCACACTATTCAGAATGCATAAATAACACTATTCATATGCATAAATCACACTCTTCATAATGCATAAATCACACTATTCAGAATGCTTAAATCACACTATTCATAATGCATAAAACACTATTCAGAATCCTTAAATCACACTATATTCAGAATGCTTAAATCATACTATTGATAATACTTAAATCACTATTCATAATACTTAAATCACTATTCAGAATCCTTAAATCACACTATTCAGAATGCTTAAATCATGCTATTCATAATGCTTAAATCACACTTTTCAGATCTACAGTCCTTCTACAATAATTATTTGTTAGCTACTCAGAAAATGACAGTGGTTGCAAAACAAATTACAATGATATCCCACCCAGTCACAGTATCCTGTCACCAGGCTGACCAGTCCTGATACTAACCTCTTAAAGTTGAGCAGCAAGCGAGATAGCTGTTAGTACCATTTTTGTAAGTCTTTGGTATGACTTTAAAAAATAAAACAAAAAAAGCTGAAGTTCATATTTTGTTTATTTTGACATTAGCCATAATTATAGTTACTAATGGGATAATTGACCCAATTATCTGATCTCTCCCAATTTTGGATTTCGAGACATATTAAACTCAATATTTAAAAATCTACAACTGAAAGCATGTAACTGGGTTTTATGGCACATCAGCATTAGAAATGTAGTGCCAACAGATGTTGAAAATATGTATTTAAAAAAGCACAAAAATGTTCCAAGATAAACACTTTCAAATTAAGTAAAATCATGCACAAGATAAAATATAAAAAGTAAACATTAAAATCATGTAAAATTTTATCTGACAGCTTGCACCATTTTCATTTAGGACCAACTAGGTATCGCAAGAAGGCTATTGGTGAAAACACCACATTGACATATCCCCCATATGAGAAAAGGTGAGATAATAATTTCAAGATATGATTTTCCATTGAGGAGTAACAGTAACAAGATTGTCAAGATTTCTGAAGTGTGGCCAAGTCGGACACAAGATCTTCATTCAATGCCAACTAAACATCATACAAAATCTTTTAGTGAAAACCACATGTAGATACAACCATCCATTCAGGGGGAGTACTGAAAAACTAGTTTTCAAAATGGTTGTTGTTGTATGGTAACCATACTGGATTTCAGACTGGTACCATTTTCATTTAAGAACTAGATATCAAAGAATTAGGGGAAGAAAAAAAACTTTTGTTATGCCTGAGAAGTTTTTGACTATTTTTCGTTGTGCATGCGTACAATGTTAACTAGGGTGAGCATGTGTTTTTCCAGACAAGCGACAGAACCAACATACGCCTCGCCATAAATTACTTGCGACGAGGGACATTATAATCATGATATGCACCGGGTATTTTACCCTGAATATTACTCACTGTCCTATGAATTTAAGCAGGATTAATGTATAACCGACACACTGGTCGCTTTGGATCTTGATGTGAAGTGTATGGATCTCCATTGTATTCTATAGCCATAGGGATGAGTGTTAAATTTATATTTTATTTGATATGCGAAGTTTATTGAGTTTGTATTGTCATATCGTGCAATGATTCATTTATTACAACGCAGATTTTAAACATTGTGTACTGTGAATTTCAAGTTGCTATTAATTAATTAAGAGTTTAACGTATTAGCATTTTCCAGAACTCATTATTATTACCAGTTTGGTTTTATTGTAGTTAATTTTGTCAAATGAGTTAACGAGCTAACGAGTGTAGCTGACGAGTTTAAGCCGATGAGTTTAGCTGAAGCATTGAGCTGTCTATATGTATATACGTATGCCTGTACATATGGTGGAGCCACGACTGTAGACGTAGCTAATACAAGGGTGCTGTATGCTGTCTGTACGTGTGTATACGTATATCTGTACACTTAGTGGATCCATGAAGGGTGCGAGCAGCCGATACAAGTGTGGGACAACCCAAGGGATGTGGTGAAACTGGGCTGTTTATCAGTGTATGAATCGTGCAACTGTACAAGGGTCAAGATGCATATGTACTTTCCGGCCTATAAGTCGATACTTTTTTTACTTGAAAGTCAGGTCTTCATCTAATACTCCGAATCAACTTATATATGGATTGTGTCATTGAAATTGCATTGACTTATTTATTGATTACGGTACCCAGTATGCTAATAAAATTGCTCTAAATTTGGCATTATTGAAAACAGGTCACATAGAAGTACAAATTCTTGTTAAATTACTATGTCAATAAATTGTCATAAACTATTTTATTTTGCATTCTGCGTGTATTTTCTTATTTCTCAAACATAAAAAAAGAAGAAAACAATTACCGTTAAAATTTTTACCTGGCCGCATAGCACACGGTCTATAGTATATTGTGTACTGTACTAATTCAAAGCATATTGTTTGTTCGTAAAAAAAAGATATGAAATAAGTTTGTTTTATTCATACTTTTTAACCATACCTCATTCTTCCTAATCACAATTTAGCAACCTGTCCATTAATATTTGATTTTTCAGTATAGTGTTGGACACACACAAGCAAGCTTTTTGATTGATCTAATTAATCCTACAAAGGGATGTAATCCATATTAACTCGCGCATTCTATGATTATTTATAAAATTATGTAAATCATGCTTTCTACTGAAACCCCCAAATCATATGTTTCTAATTGTATTTGACAAAGTTTCTCAAATAAATATGGTTTAAACTAAACTAAAATCAGATATATATGGTAGATGGACAACTGGTACTCATAGATCATCAGTGATCCATTTTTAGTTTCGCAATTCAGTTTAAAGCAAATTGTGATGTCAGTGCTTCCCTTATATTCATTCTTAACCAGCTGACATTTCGGTGACTCTCTTTGATTATACCGGTAGTTGATAAATTGGTTTTTGGTTTCCAACAACAATCAAAGCTAGTAACCGCAATTGTTTAAACCTCGATATTGGCTTTGGCTACTGATAATAGTTACCATACTGCCAGTACCCCATTGTTCTTTTATCATTAATCCGCATTAATTATGCTACCCGTTTTTAATAAATATATATATATATATATATATATATATATATATATATATATAACAATTTCTTTACTCGAAATAGAAGTACATGTATACAATGCTGCTACTTCCCCTTAGCTATTACTTCCTACCTTTTGAGGATGCCAACTGGGAATGATGTACATTTATCTTTATAAGACGAGGTACATGCTTCTTCTTGTCAAGAAATAGAACGCTATAAACTATTGACAGAGAACTTTAGTTAAAACTGTGGAAAACTATTTTACTGTTCAGCCTTATATTGATGTTTGTGCATGACACATTAGATTGTGTCGCTTTCAAAACTGTTCCATTGTTTCAATTTTTTTTCAAAGTTCCTGTTAATACAAGTAAAAAGGAATCAATGCTGGCTTCCCTATGTCAGTCGACTTTATAATAAAAAAAGAAATTGGCACACTTAAAGAATCCAAAGGAACCAAACTTGGCTTCCTGATGTCGGCCAACTTCATAAGAAAAATCGGTACACTTAAAAGATATCAAAGTCAGTTTTCGAGTTTAGCTTATTTTGCAATAAAATAACCGTTGTATTTGATATCCTGTCGGTAAGTTTAAGCAAGGAGTTTATTGCTCGCTGTCAGTTGTGTCTATTCATCACCAGGGTTTTTATTTGTTTGCCATTTGTAATTATAATTGATGTTTGCAGGGTAGATAGTATACACAACAATAACTTGCTCTAATAATTCTTATGTAACCCATGCTAACAAAAAGTTTATTATTTGCACTTAAAAGTGAATGTTTTCTGTTTAAATAATGATTTTTATTTGCGAGATACTGTCAGATAGTTAAACTGGATACAATGCAGTCTTGGGCAGCTTGCACCTTGTAAACTTATCATGTGCAAATGGCAGATGCCTTCAAGTAATTGGGTGATACTGCCATCTCATTTGTAATTTGTTATATGACATAAGTACTACACACTAGGCCTACTGTAAGGATTCATACACAAGCCAGCATCCACTACATATACAGAGTTCATGGATATAATTTTTTCTTTATTAAACTTTGCATGATCCAAAAATATGGAATAAATGATATTTTATTTTGAAATAGGTGTATGTATATCAATGTTTTTGTATCGTATGGAGGGGGGGGGACACAAATTCAACACAAAATTATTTCTTTTCTTATTTATATGGAATATTGGAGCAAATACGATTGATGATATTGACTAGTGGAAGTAATGACAAACTTTCAGTGCTGTCACTTGGGGAATGCGGACCGCACCGGGTGACACCATCAGAAGGAGCGACACCAAAATGACAGTGTATAAAAAAAACTAATTTTTGTGCAGGAAGGAGGAGGGAGGTCCATGGGGTGACACTGTGAGTTAGCGCACTTGCCTGTCTATAAGATGTTTGAATATTTGTGTGGGAAGGGGGTCTACAAGGATGACACCATGAGTTACCGCACATGACTGTTTATAAATTTTTGAGTTTTTGTGCAGGAAGGAGCTTCCATGAGGGTGACACTAGTGACGCCACTGCAAGCTTTCAATTTACATGTGCACATACTAAGACAACTTGAAAAATAAAAACAAACAATACAATTTATTGGGAGTCATACCAAAGACTTTAAAAAAATGGTACTAACAGCTGCCTCACTTGACACACAAAGGTGTGATTTGTTTTTACTATGTAACAAAGGTGTGTTTTTTTTACTATGTAACAAAGGTGTGGTTTGTTTTTAATATATAACAAAGGTGTCGTTTGTTTTTACTATGTAACAAAGGTGTGGTTTGTTTTTACTATGTAACAAAGGTGTGGGTTTTTTTTACTATGTAACAAAGGTGTGGTTTGTTTTTACTATGTAACAAAGGTGTGATTTGTTTTTACTATATAAAAATGGTAAGATTTGTCTTTACTATGTAATTTTCCAACTGATAAACTGCAATGTGGAAATAACCTCTTCAAATTTTCTTTGGTAGAATTTACGGCCTCTCGAACGAAATTTCTGGCTTCTTGATATATCTTTCATCTCTCAGATTGCTACACATTTACATAGTACATGTATCTCCAAAAAGAAATCAAACTTTTTTTCAATTGTTCTATTTAATTTCTGTTTGATATTGTGAATGCAATCTGACTCCAAAAACTAACATATGAAACCAGTAATCAAGTGTTTTTATTTCCCAATGGCGCATGAAAAAGTTGTTAAAATATTGTTCTTTCCACCAATGCAGGTAATTCAATCAGTCAAAAAGGTGGAAAATACAGTAGGTTCCAACTATTAAAAAAATAAAAGAATTTTTCAAACCAAAATGATAGCAATGATGATTGCATGTGAAACTAAAATAAACTTACTCCATAAGGGTAACCATGAGGCTATCACTTCATGTTTCAATGTGACAGCCATTGAGAAATTGGTACCAGGATCGCTTAAATGATTCGTTATTATCAAATTTAATGATCTATGACTTAATTTGTAGATTTCCTCACAAGTTCTTTCTCACAATTATTGAACAGTGGGAGGTCCAAATTTTCACTTTTCTGAATCCAAAATTTCCTTATGAAAGAGGTATCATTAATTTGTACACAGAACATTCAGATTGGGTGGTTGGGGGGGGGGGGGAGAGAGACAGCGATTTGTAAAAGCTGAATATTGCATCAGATAATAAAAAAGATACCAACACATAGAGCAGAACTAATGTGCAGTATAAATAAGAACCTTTTTCTTCACCAATGACTGCTCCAGTGGCCTAGTGGTTAGAGCATCTGATGCAGTAGCAGGAGGTTGTGGGTTCAATCCCTGGCCAAGTCATACCAAAGACTTACAGCTATACCAAACTGTTCCCTTCAATAATGCTTTTAGAAAAACCACTACAAGTGTAACTATACCAAACTGGTTCCTTCGCTAATGCTTTTAAAAAAAAGCGAACTTTAAGTATAACTGTACCAAACTGGTTCCTTCGATAGAGCTTTAAAAAAAAAAAAAACACTTTATGTATAGCTATACCAAACTGGTGCATCTGGGAGCTGAAATGAATTCTTAAAAATTCCTCTCCTGATATCTGCTGAATGTGTACAAATAGGATTAAGATATTCATTAAAGTTAAATTCACCCCCTTTCTTTGTCTAATTTCATTCTTATTGACACACCACCCACTACTCTCTGCCAAGCCAGAGTGAACATAGTCATATCTAATTCAATTACATTTCAGGTATCTCAAGTATATTTCTAAGTAACTGAGACTAAAACTCAAGCGTTATTTTTATACTTTAAATTCTTGCAAAACTAAATGTTCCTTTAGTGCTTATTGCAAACAGTAAGGAAGGGCTTGAAGTCAATCAAATGTGTTTAGTTAAAAGTCTGTCTCAATTTTTTGTCTCCAGGAAGTGATTTGTTCACATTGCAAATTGCACAGACATGTGGCCAATGTAATGAAATTAAATTTTTAAATCTTGATTGCAGGTGTCTGAAATTTAGCACATGTGCAGGATGTGTCTGACAGGACACTTTTTCACCAACTATAAACTATGAGTCAGACAGGTTTTGCAAAGCTACATGCAACTCATGTCTAGACTTGAAAAATAATTGTTTTAACTGAAACCCATACACAGGTACTGATAAATAAATATCATAACTACAACCCATACACAGGTACTGATAAATAAATATTATAACTACGACCCATACACAGGTACTGATAAATAAATACTATAACTATGACCCATACACAGGTACTGATAAATATTATAACTACGACCCATACACAGGTACTGATAAATATTTATTATAACTATGACCCATACACAGGTACTGATAAATAAATACTATAACTATGACCCATACACAGGTACTGATAAATAAATACTATAACTATGACCCATACACAGGTACTGATAAATATTATAACTACAACCCATACACAGGTACTGATAAATAAATACTATAACTATGACCCATACACAGGTACTGATAAATAAATACTATAACTATGACCCAAACACAGGTACTGATAAATATTATAACTACGACCCATACACAGGTACTGATAAATAAATACTATAACTATGACCCATAACTACAACCCATACACAGGTACTGATAAATAAATACTATAACTATGACCCATACGCAGGTACTGATAAATAAATATTATAACTACCATCCATACACAGGTACTGATAAATAAATACTATAACTACGACCCATACACAGGTACTGATAAATAAATACTATAAATACGACCTATACACAGGTACATGTACTGATAAATAAATATCATAACTACAACACATACACAGGTACTGATAACTGCAACATATATAAAGGTATTGATAAATAACTGTCATAATTAAAGCCCATACATTGGCACTGATAAATAATTGATTTAATTGAAACTCATATACAGGTACTGATAAATTGTTAATTTAAATGAAATCTGTACACAGGTACTAACATCATCTTACAGAAACATGTACCTTACAATCGGTGTAAAATGACCTTAATGTGTTTGTAAACAGTAGAATTAAACTCAACCAGGGTCAGTACAATGGAATTAGTTTCCTGCTATGACGAGTTCATAACAATAATTTACCATCATAACAATAATTTACCAGTTTTGGTGTTGTTCTGTCCCAATGTCATGTCAACTGTCCCAAAAAAACTCTCAACCCAAACAATTTAAATGGTTCTGTCCCAACATCATGTCAACTCGTCAAAAAATCAATTAAGCCCATGTAACTTAATTGGTTCTGTCCCAAGATCATTATCAATATTATTTAAACCTTTATCAACTGGCCCAAACTTGTTCAACCCCTACAACCTACATGCAACTTTCCCTCTAAGCTGCACGTGTGCAGCTGCTCACGCATCCCTGCACAGCTGAATTGTCAATTTTTGCTCAATCCAACGTTAAATTTTGCTCATCTCCATAATGCTTGCGCAGTGCAGCGAGCACTGCATGCAGATCTACCATTTGCTTAGAGGGAATGTTGCCTACATGGTTCTGTCCCAACATCATGCCGCCTGGCCAAAAACTCTACAACCCCCTACAACTCAAATGGTTTTGTCCCAATGTCATATCAACTTGTACAAAATATTTATTCCACCCATATAACTTAAATTCTGTCCCAATATTATATGAACTGGCCCAAAACCCTTCAACCCCATCAACTTAAATGTTTCTGTCCCAACATCATACCACCTGGCTCAAAACTCTACAACCCCTTCAACTCAAATGGATCTGTTCCAATGTCATATCAACTGGCCCATGCACATCTTAGTGATATGTTATTCAAAATCACCCAAATATATCATATATAGAAATGGCCTTACAGCTGCAAAAGCTTCAAAACAGCATTTCATCCATTGCACATGTATATTGGACAGTACTGCAATCCTACATCAGTTTGTCACGTTTTTTTATCACTTTGAAGGCAAATTGCAAAATGAAGACAGGCAACAAAAAATGTGTATTTCTGGCCGATGACTATTCTTGCTTTTTGGCGCTGACCCATCATCGGCTTCAGTAGATTTGAATTCTTACAAGCATGACACCAACCCCAACCAACTCCATTTTTTGTTTTATTAGGATTTTTAACATAGCTTTAACAATTTAATGCCAAGCATCAAGCAAGGCAGTTGTTAGTACCATTTCTATAAGTCTTTGGTATGGCTTGGCCTGGGATCGAACCCAAGACCTTCCACTTTGATGGTGGATGCTCTAACCACTAGGCCACTGGAGCGGTTCCCCAACAACTCCATGTTTCTGGTATGGTCATACTGACAATACATGTCTTAGCATACCTGACCATACTTGACCATACCTGACCATACTTGACCATACCTGACCATAATTGACCATACCTGACTATACCTGACCACGCTTGACCATACCTGACCATACTTGACCATACCTGACCATACTTGACCATACCTGACCATACTTGATCATACCTGACCATACTTGATCATACCTGACCATACTTGACCATACCTGACCATACTTGACCATACATGACCATACCTGACCATACCTAACCATACCTGACCATACTTGACCATACCTGACCATACTTGACCATACCTGATCATACCAGACCATACATGCACCACTCTACACTCATACACATACATATATGACCACACTCACATAATTCCAAGCACACAAATATTAAATACATTGGAACATAGTCTTAATTAGGTGCAGCCTTTGATGCTGTGAATAGTTCAGTAGTGTCGGATGAGGGTAATGCAAATGACATTTGTGTTCATATTTGCACTTTGCATCTAGAACGTTTCTGTTGATCAAACTTCCCTGAAAAGCTTTTTGAATTTTTTTCTCTGCATAGGAAATGATCTTTCTGCACCTGCACTGTTATGATGGAGTGTAAAACATGCAGGTGTGAAACATGAATTGCAACTGCACATAGCAGATATTTGCAAAATGATTGCTTCTGTTCACTTCACAGATGCATCCGTCCCTTCCCTGAATCACAGCTGCATTTCAACATTTTGATTTCAAATAACAAATCCATAAAATACACATGGGTTGAAATCAATACTCCTTAATAATGATGACTTGCACATTTTCATTCAGGGGCATATTATGCAGTAACACTTGTTCCTCAATACAAATCTCTTTGATTTACCAAGCTTCAAATGATTTGGGTTGTTCCACTTTGTGTATGTTGTATTTGCAAATATATCTAATGCAGATCTGCCAACCCTAACAAATCATTCTCAATAATGCAGTCAGTATTTTTCTGCAAGTTATATTAATTTTGAGCAAGGTGTCAGAAATATCCTGTTTTGCAGTGGCTGACTTGAAGAACATGCAATTAATAAATATGTAAGTACAATAAAAAACAAAAGCAGCAAATATTATTTTCAACTAGCAGTTTGTAACATACACACTTAATGACCTCCAGTAATTAATATGAATTATTTAACTACGGTATAGTTGATCAGAATGTAATTACCTATGATACAGTTTCAGAACTGAAGTTCTAAACCAAATGGAGCTCAATGGTTCCTTGCTAGATTTCCCATGAGCTCCCAGTTCCACATGGCAATGGCAATTGCCTCTCCCACAAGGAGACATATATAAATGAAGATATCATGTTCAATAAACATAATTATTTCCTTTCCTACTTTTTCCCAAGAATCAAATTATTCTTTTCATATACTTCTATGCTGATTGTTTATACATTTTAAAAGGCTTGCTCTCCCTTTTGCCTTCCATGTTTCCATATGCTGCATGCCATTTCTAGAAAATGCTAAGTAATAGCTTGTTCACGCAGACATTACACATTGAAAATATTGTCTGGTTAAACTAACATACTCCTATAAAGTTCGTCTGGTTTCCTGACCAATTCCACAGAATTATAAAGTTTGTCTGGTTTCCTGACCAATTCCACAGAATTATAAAGTTTGTCTGGTTTCCTGACCAATTCCACAGAATTACAAAGTTTGTCTGGTTTCCTGACCAATTCCACAGAATTATAAAGTTTGTCTGGTTTCCTGACCAATTCCACAGAATTATAAAGTTCATCTGGTTTCCTGACCAATTCCACAGAAGCTAGTGACAAACCTGTATCCAGATCTGACCCTAATAATATTTTCATAATTTTTTGTATTATTCTGTAAGTCTTTGCTTTAATGGTGACTGCTGTAAAACATAAGGTCAAATCATAAGGGTTGGCAGTGGGTTCTGACACAGAGGTGTTCAAAAGATTTAATATGGTATCACCCTATGAAATAATCTGTGGAAATGTGGTTGTTCATCTCCAACCACCTTACCATTTAATTGCCTCTATGATAATTAACTGTATAAAATGCCCCTTACTAACTGTAGGACACTTGATCAACCTTATTAACTGCAGGACAACTGATCGAACTTATTAACTGTTAGACAACTGTTATTAACTGTTAGACAACTGATCAACCTTATTAACTGTAAGACAACTGATTAACCTTATTAACAGCAAGATAGTTGATCAACTTAAACAATCATAGCAAAATTCATCAACCATAACAATTATGGGCCATTTAATACACCATAAGAATCTTATTCAATGTGAGTAGTTCCCTCAGCAACTAAGGTCACAACATACAAAAATCCATACAATGATGTTTTATGTAAATCATATAACATTTTCATCAGTTCACATAAATTTATTAAATTTTGATGTTTCGAAATATAAAGGAACTTAACAGAAAGCCCAATGGTATTGCAAGGAAAGGGGGGGGGGGGAGGTACAATATTATAAGGACTATCTTGCTGAAATATATTGCTCAAATTTTATTTTTAAAATATATAAAAATCAATACCTAATTGATTTAATTGGAGTGTGTTTGTGCAGTACAGTTCTGGTAGGTCCTGGAACAGACATCATGCATTCTTTGCTTTAGACTGATCCCTGAACTTTCAACATACAAGCCTTAATTACTTAATTATGTTCTGTAGTTTGCACATTCCAAGATAATAACCAGTCTGACTATGGTTGGGTGGTGTTGATCAAGAGTCTATAAACTGACATATTTTGAAGTCCATAGTGTGGACATTAATGAACTCTAATTAAGTTGAAAGAAATGAAAAACTGAATCCATATGTTACAAATATTACACTAATATATCTGATGCTGACCATACATAAACCATTGCAAAATATTTAACATTACAGACTTGGTTGGGTCCACACTGTTTGACTATCATTAAGCACACCAACTTCCTTTCACCCACCTACAAGTGTAAATATTTCATAACTACAGCAATAATGGAATGTTTTACTGTCAATTCTTTTCTATAGTACCAAAGTTTGTAGCTTTACACAAAATTTAAATTGTTTCATGCTTAATTGATGTATAAACTGTACATGCTCATGAAGTCACATGGAAACATTCTTTTGCATACCAGGGCCCAGAAAATATATATGGATAGAATTGCCCACTAAACTTAGACACAAAGAAACAAGTGATCTCATTCAAGAGCGTTCTTAAAAGTCACCTATTTTGACTGCAAAAACCGACTTAAACACATAAATAATGCTTTCTTACCTGAAATATTTTCAGCATGTTTTCTGTTTTCTAATTCATTGGTGTTTGTTTTTTTGTAATCATATTATTCATTATAAATGTATTGTTGGTGCTGTCTAATGTTGTAAAGCACATAGAGCTTTATAAGACTTGGCGCTATAGAAAGTTATCATTATTATTATTATTATTATTATTATTATTATTATTATTATTATTATTCATGGTAAAGGAAAATGAACTCTGTCAAGTTATGTGATAGATGAAAAGGAGTTGTTTCCCTTTGTTTCCAAGCTGTTTACAGTTCAAACTGCACTGACTTAAAACATTCACATTATTTTATACATTAAATTTTGCATACACTACAAAGTAATCCATAATCTTTATCATACAGTGACAGGATTTACATATTAAGTACATAAATGTTATTTTTAATATTTTGAGAGATACACCATGATTCAACATGGGTATCTACTACATGATAAATATTCAGTAATAGCATTACAGGATAAGTTTGAATTGTGTGTTATGAAAAATGTAGGACCATATAATAATTCATGTTTGTACATACCATTGCAAAGAAAATACCATTACCTTTAATGTGGGACCATGGGTAATTCGAGTTTTGTACATATCATTTCAAAGATTAAACCAGTACCCTTAATTTGGGACCATGGGTAATTCATGTTTGTACATGTAATTTCAAAGGTGACTGTTATGCTTGCCATAAGTGCCACAAGGAACACAGTGTACCAATCAAGTGCCACAAGTTACACAGTGTACCAATCAAGTGCCACAAGGTACACAGTGTACCAATCAAGTGCCACAAGGTACACAGTGTACCAATCAAGTGCCACAAGGTACACAGTGTACCAATCAAGTGCCACAAGGTACACAGTGTACCAATCAAATGCCACAAGGTACACAGTGTACCAATCAGATGCCACAAGGTACACAGTGTACCAATCAAGTGCCACAAGGTACACAGTGTACCAATCAAGTGCCACAAGGTACACAGTGTACCAATCAAGTGCCACAAGGTACACAGTGCACCAATCAAATGCCACAAGGTACACAGTGCACCAATCAAGTGCCACAAGGTACACAGTGTACCAATCAAGTGCCACAAGGTACACAGTGTACCAATCAAGTGCCACAAGGTACACAGTGTACCAATCAAGTGCCACAAGGTACACAGTGCCACAAGGTACACAATGTACCAATCAAGTGCCACAAGGTACACAGTGTACCAATCAAATGCCACAAGGTACACAGTGTACCAATCAGATGCCACAAGGTACACAGTGTACCAATCAAGTGCCACAAGGTACACAGTGTACCAATCAAGTGCCACAAGGTACACAGTGTACCAATCAAGTGCCACAAGGTACACAGTGTACCAATCAAATGCCACAAGGTACACAGTGTACCAATCAAATGCCACAAGGTACACAGTGTACCAATCAAGTGCCACAACTACACAGTGTACCAATCAAGTGCCACAAGGTACACAGTGTACCAATCAAATGCCACAAGGTACACAGTGTACCAATCAAGTGCCACAACTACACAGTGTACCAATCAAGTGCCACAAGGTACACAGTGTAACAATTTTGCTTCCAAAATTAACTTGTCAGATCTGTTTATTTACACCCCAGCAGATTCATGGTTGTAGAATAGGCCCAACCTACTCAACTTAATCTAGGAGGAGGCATTTTTTTCCAACTGCCTGCAGCCTACTGGTGTTGCTGTGTCATACAACATCAAAACAAAACTGTTTATTTACAATAAGGTACTTTACTTGTGTGGACCAATGAAGTGCAAACCTAAAAATACATGCTATACAAACTCAATAATATTAAAGAAAAGAACAAATTTAGCACTGTCTCCTCTTTTTTGTGAGAAAAATTGTCTACCGTTGATAGCCAAATGCCATGCCAAGGGAAGCAACTCTTTAATAAACCTAATGAAGAAGTTTTGCAGAGTTGTTTTTCATTTGCCATTCATTGTAATAAAAACAACTGGACTCAGAAAATATGACCGGAATCATCTAGCTGAATGACTGAGCAATAAGATGTGTACAATTCAGACTCTAGGAATATGTTACAGTGTTCTATTATCTAAGTCAAAAAGGAATTACACAAAATGCTCCAACAGCAATTCCTCCATAAAAATAAGAACAAAGTACAGAATTTCTCCTATAATAAGACCAGGTCAGCCTCTTCTCCAAATTTCAAGGGTAGGTTTATTACCATTGGAAAATTTTCAAGAAACAATCTGGAGGACAGGGAAGGATATGTTAGTGCATGATTTGCAAAGCAGCAGTGTTTTTGTTTCATGTTTTATGGCACAACAACACAATTAGGTTATTCAGGGCACACTGTACTAATGATAGAGAAAATTGGGAACCAGTCTGGAAATGGGTGAACATTAAATAGAGTATATATGGGATTGGTTAATAATGTGTGATATGTTTTAGGAAAAAGAATTGTTTGAGAGCTTATTCTGGCTGTAAGTGAAAAAAATAGACATTGTTTTATTGATGGAATTTGAGTCCTTTAACATTCTTGACTTTACTAACATTAGCACCATGTATCAAACACATGCAGGTCCAGAAAATGGCATGGCTCATATCTCTACACAGAAGCTGACATCCAGATTTCATCTTTACTGGTGAAGGCTAATGTGTGATTTAGCTCAGTTACTTCCGTTTACTAAAATAGGTAATGCTGTCATTTCAATCGAAACTAAAACAAAAAACTGTAAGCTGAACTCGACACCATAATCAATGAATGCAGGTTTATAGATCTGAATTGTGTTTTATTAAAGGTCCCAACTACACTGTGTTTATAGGTCTGAATTGTATGGTTAATTAAGGCCTCGACTATGCTGTGTTTGTTGGTCTGAATTGTATGGTTAATTAAGGCCTCGACTATGCTGTGTTTGTTGGTCTGAATTGTATGGTTAATTAAGGCCTCGACTATGCTGTGTTTGTTGGTCTGAATTGTATGGTTAATTAAGGCCTCGACTATGCTGTGTTTGTTGGTCTGAATTGTATGTTAATTAAGGCCTTGACTATGCTGTGTTTGTTGGTCTGAACTGTTTATTAATTAAAGGTGAAAACTCCACTTTGTTGATAGGCTTGAATCTTTTTGTGTGGTTTATTAAAGCTATGAACACTATGTATATAAGCCTTAACTGTTTGGTGTCTAGTGGTCTGAATGGTGTGGTACAGTCTCAATGGTCAGGTGTATTTAAGGCCCTGACTTCATTACCTTTAGAGGTCTGATTGGTGTGGTGCATTTAAAGCCCTAACTTCACTGCCTTCAGAGGTCTGATTGTTGTGGTGCATTTAAGGCCTTGACTTCACTACCTTCAGAGGTCTGATTGTTGTGGTGCATTTAAGGCCCTGACTTCACTGACTTTGTTAGTGTAAATGGTGTGGGTGAATTAAATACTTTTTATTTCACAGTGTTTACAATTTTGAATTTTGAGTGATGAAGCAAATCAAAGACCCAGAGTACATTGTGTTTAGAGGTTTGAATGGTGTAGTGAATCAAAGACCCAGAGTACACTTTGTTTAGAGGTCTGAATGGTGTAGTGAATCAAAGACCCTGAGTACATTGTGTTGAGAGGTTTGAGTTGTGCAGTGAATCAAAGAAACAGAGTACACTTTGTTTAGAGGTCTGAATGGTGTAGTGAATCAAAGACCCTAAGTACATTGTGTTGAGAGGTTTGAGTTGTGCAGTGAATCAAAGACCCAAAGTACACTTTGTTTAGAGGTCTGAATGGTGTAGTGAATCAAAAACCCAGAGTACATTGTGTTGAGAGGTTTGAGTGGTGCAGTGAATCAAAGACCCAGAGTACACTTTGTTTAGAGGTCTGAATGGTGTAGTGAATCAAAGACCCTGAGTACATTGTGTTGAGAGGTTTGAGTGGTGCAGTGAATCAAAGACCCAGAGTACACTTTGTTTAGAGGTCTGAATGGTGTAGTGAATCAAAGACCCTGAGTACATTGTGTTGAGAGGTTTGAGTGGTGCAGTGAATCAAAGACCTAGAGTACACTTTGTTTAGAGGTCTGAATGGTGTCGAGAATCAAAGACCCAGACTACATTGTGTTTAATGAACTGAATGGTGTAGTGAATCAAAGACATAGACTACACTATGTTTAGAGGTTTGAATGGTGTAGTGAATCAAAGACCTAGAGTACATTGTGTTTAGAAGTTTGAATTGAATGGTGTAGTGAATCAAAGACCCAGAGTACACTGTGTTTAGAAGTTTGAATGGTTTAGTGAATCAAAGACATAGACTACACTGTGTTTAGAGGTTTGAATGGTGCAGTGAATCAAAGACTCCAAGTACAATGTGTTTAAAAGTTTGAATGGTGTAGTGAATCAAAGACCCAGAGTACACTGTGTTTAGAAGTTTGAATGGTGTAGTGAATCAAAAACCCCGAGTACACTGTGTTTAGAAGTTTGAATGGTGTAGTGAATCAAAGACCCAGACTACATTGTTGTTTAACGGACTGAATGGTGTAGTGAATCAAAGACCCAGAGTACATTGTGTTTAGAAGTTTGAATGGTGTAGTGAATCAAAGACCCAGAGTACACTGTGTTTAACGGACTGAATGGTGTAGTGAATCAAAGACCCAGAGTACATTGTGTTTAGAAGTTTGAATGGTGTAGTGAATCAAAGAATCAGACTACATTGTGTTTAACGGACTGAATGGTGTAGTGAATCAAAGACCCAGAGTACACTGTGTTTAGAAGTTTGAATGGTGTAGTGAATCAAAGACCCAGAGTACATTGTGTTTAGAGGTTTGAATGGTGTAGTGAATCAAAGACCCAGACTACATTGTGTTTAATGGACTGAATGGTGTAGTGAATCAAAGACATAGACTACACTTTGTTTAGAGGTTTGAATGGTGTAGTGAATCAAAGACCCTGGTCCGGAGTCATCCAAGTGCTTGACTGACTTTTTAGATCCTTGCAGTTATCTCTTTGTCCAGGGAGCCATCACTGAATATTGTGCTGCCTAGGTATTTGAAACTGTCCATATTCTTCAGCTGCGTATCACAAATGATGATGCAGGGTTGTGAATGGACAGTGTTTAGGCTGAGTTAGAAGAGGTCTTTTATCTTTCCAAGGCTAATTGTGAGTCCAGCTAGGTTTGAGTCCTCAGATAACTAATAATGAGACAAGTCCTATTGTGAGTCCAGCTAGGTTTGAGGCCTCAGATAACTAATAATGAGACAAGTCCTTGAGGGTGGAACTAGTCTAAAATCCAGAATCACAAAGAAGCAGGCAAGGTCATTTCTACTGTATTATCCAGGGTCATATTTGTCTTCTTTCAACTACATGCACACAAATGCAATTAAATGCATAAATTCATCAGTTGCTGGGCTGGAAAAGTTGAAGGTTGGAATTTAATGTATAATAAAAACCTACTTTGCTGAAACTTTCAGTTCAGTTACATTATCAGCACAGCTGTAAGCATTTGCATGTACCTGAATAATTGAGAAACCTCTACCAGCATAGACAGAGAGGTTACATCCATTGCTTTCAATCTGAACAGATTGGTTCTGACAGGTTCTACAGGATGTGTGTGGAGAAATGCAGAGTTTGTGCTGTTAAAAAAAAACTTTAGCTTGTTAGTGGGCAAGAGGTAAAGGGTTATTAACAAGTACAAGCAAGAAATATGAATTTACTATATACATATTCGCCTAGGAGTCCAACTGCAAATTGCACAGACCCAGATCTGCCATAACATAATGTGCCAGCAGATCTGGGTGTTTGCAGACTGTTAGGAGCAATCAGCAATTAAATGAAAGAATATAGACCCTGATCTGTAGGCACATTATGCTATATCAGATTAGGATCTTTGTTGTTTGCAGTTTGACTTGATTTGTAATCGCGTCAGTAAGAAAAAAGAAAACAAATCTCAAATGTTAGAAATATTCTGCATGTCAACAATCTGTGCATTCTCAATCTTAATGATAAGATTGAATGTTGGCATAGGAAGTCACTGTACCCCAGCATTGTAATCTTTCTTTTGTCCCCTCAATAGTCTTCAACCTAATGAACTAGAACAACTACTGCTTGCTGGTAACCACAATCTCAGTACTGTCCCTATAGGACTCTAGATACCAATTCAGTTCCCATAGTAAACCTATGAAAACACTATGATATTAAAAAAAATCAATAACTTTAAGTTTCTGAGTGCTCCTTATCAAACCTATATTTATCCTTATAAATGAATCCTGGATGTCAGCTTGTGTGTAGAGGAAAGGATATGAGCCGCAGCATTTTCTTGACCTGCGTGTGTTTGAAAAATGCCCATTCAATTCCACACCAAATAGTCAGGTGTTTATTTTAGTAATGAGTGTTCCAATCTCAAGGCTGTTAAAAGACTGACATTCCATCAATAAAACAATGTCTTTTTTTTCTCACTTACAACTAGAATAATCTCTCAATATATTCTTTTTCCTAAAACACAACCTACATTTTTAACCGATCCTGGTCAGCCAAAACCCATATATACTCTTATTTTATATTCACCCATTTCCAAGCTGGTTCCCATTTTTTCTTATCATTAGTACCCTGTGTCCTATATATATATATATATATATATATATATATATATATATATATATATATATATATATATATATATATATATATATATATATATACAATCAGTGTAATCTTGAGCAATTCCTTGCATTCTTGGGCAAGACTGAATTTCTGCCATATAAGTTCTGGCACAGTCTACTGATAGGCAAATGTAATCCATTATTTCAATAGGCAAATGTAATCCATTATTTCAAGATACTGATTTACCTCTTATAGTGCCTCCCCTTCTGAAACAGGGAATTGAGCCTATAACTGAGGTGGCCTTTCTAAAAGGAGATAACACAGGTGTGAGTAATGGCCACAAGTTGAAAAAAGTATGAAAGGCATAACTATTTTTTAAAAAATTAATATTTTCATTTAAAATCCAAGGCATGTCATGGAATAAATGTCTTAAAATTTGTATAAATATTATTTCAAAATTGAATAATCACCGGGGGTGGGGGGAGGGGGTTAACTGCTGGTCAAGGGAGTCATTCAAGGTTACAGCCTTTTCTGTGTATGGTTTGCTACTTGAACCCTATTTCTGGTCTGGTACAAAAATCAATAATCTCCAAAAACTTTAGAATATAACTTAGAGAATTGCAACATGCCTCTATCCTGGTTTATCATTCAACAAAATGAAGCTATTTTATTAAGGATTGTATAATGTTAAAGATAAAGGAATGAAATGTTTGAAATACTAAATCACCATTTTAAGATAGACAGCAACTTCTGAAAGGTAAATGATTAGGATGAATTCAAAGATCAAAGAAGAAGATACTATAAACCTTAAGGTCATGCTCCATCATCACAAGCCACATGCAACAGTCCATTTTTCTTTAGCATACCTTAACTTAAACATACTTTAACTTTAACATACCTTACCTTTAACATACCTTAACTGTAACATATCTTTACTTTAGCATACCTTAATCACCCATAGAAACCTTTGCTGAGATTTCTTTGTTTTTCATGAGGATGTATGCCAGAAAAAGTTTTTCCTCATTATTACCCCAAATGACCTTTTTATGCTATCTGAATAAGCCAATCAAATTTTCTATGCCAAACACTGTCACTTATCAATCAATAAAATGGTCACTTTCACAGAAGTTTGGGAGATTGTTATGTTGTGCTGTTGAGGATGAGGAACCATAACAAGCCACTCTACAAGTACATAAAGAACCCACACTGAACCATAACAAGTCACTCTACAAGTACATAAAGAACCCACACTGAACCATAACAAGTCACTCTACAAGTACATAAAGAACCCACACGGATCCATAACAAGTCACTCTACATGTACATGAAGAACCCTCAACTGAACCATAACAAACCACTGGACAAGTACATGAAGAATCCTCACTGAACCATAACAAACCACTCTACAAGTACATGAAGAACCCAAACCAATTCATAACAAGCCACTCTACAAGTACATGTACATGAAGAACCCACACTGGTCCATAACAAACCACTCTACAAGTACATAAAGAACCCACACGGATCCATAACAAGTCACTCTACATGTACATGAAGAACCCACACTGGTCCATAACAAACCACTCTACAAGTACATGAAGAACCCTCACCTGAACCATAACAAGCCACTCTACAAGTACATGTACATGAAGAACCCACATTGAACCATAAAAAACCACTTTACAAGTACATGAAGAACCCTCTCCTGAACTATAACAAGCCACTCTAAATGTACATGAAGAGTCAACACTGAACCATAACAAACTACTCTACAAGTACATCAAGAACACACACTGAACCATAACAAGCCACTCTACAAGTACATGAAGAACCCTCACCTGAACCATAACAAACCACTCTACAAATCCATGAAAAACTCTAAATTGAACCATAACAAACTTGTTGATGACTAGAGAAGTAGCTAAAATGATAATACAGATATCCACTATATATTTTTCCAAAAATGTGAGTTAAGCAATAATGGAGATAACTTATTACATGTACAATTATTGCCTTCATAATGACACAACACAGCCAGTGATAATAACACTTGGGAATGATGTGGCTCAGTGGATAACATGCCAGGCTTGAGACTAAAGGGGTGCAGGTTTGAATCCTTTTATTGAACCAACATGGGACAGCTATTGAGGTGCATTTGGCATTAATATCATTGTCATGGCAATAATAACCACTTGTGTTGCCGTGCCACAATTCTAAACTGATTTTATTTTATTTTATTTTATTTTACTGCTATAGATTATTGGTTGTTTTTTGTTTTTTTTTGTTTTTTTTTTTTTGGGGGGGGTAATGAAGATAACGATAAGTAAATTTACAGGTTATGATAAGTAAATTTACAGGTAATGGAATCTGTAAAAGCTCTCTACTCTGAATGCTTCATTTAAGCTAACATACTGTGAGGTGAAAGGTAGTCCAAATGTTACTGGCAAAAGATTTGAATTGTCAAATTTGACCTAAAATTGGCACCATCAAAAGGAATAATGATAAACCTCTGGGAAGGAGGTAGTGTGAGAGTATTTTTTTAAAAAAAATCAAGGAATGATGGATTGTTATCTAAATCTGCTACATCTTGAAAATTATGATATAGGCTGGAAAAACGATTAAGTAAAGTGGTCTTTGTAATCAACGGAAATCAAGTGACTTCCACAGAAGTGGTTTAGATGTGTGTATCAATTCCAACAGTGTCGAATTTATCAAAACAAATTATCATTCTCCAGCTGATAGTGAATGCAGAACGATTGAAGGTATTCATATAAAATTCTCCAGCGTTGGGTATTCAGTCTTTTTAGTCCAAGAACACTTGTTTCAACTATGAATTACCCAGGATTAGAAGTGAGCAAACTCTCTTGTAAACCAGTCTATCAACATGAAGCCCAAGTGGGAATGAGATCACTCACCTGTAAGCATCTACCTAATAGCTAAATAAAACATGTACTTTCTGTGTCTTTTAAGGCTATTGATATTATGTGATAAAAGTCCTTCATCCCCGGAAGTTTGGTTGAAACTGTTCCAGTGGTTTTTTCAATAGAAAAGACTGAAACAAGCAAGTGTGTGTGTCTGTGATTTGGATCCATAGCTTAAAGAATTTTTCTGTCATATCACTAAATGTCTGCAGTATGGCAGTTTAAAAAGATGTCTAGTACTTCAGCATCATGCCATAGACACCATGTGTCCCCAGCAACATTCCCTCTAAGCGAATGGTAAATGTGTGTGCAGTGCTCGCTGCATTGTGCAAGCATTACGGAGATGAGCAAAATTTAACGTTTGATTGAGCAGAATTTAATATTGGATTGACAATTCAGCTGTGCGGGGATACCTGAGCAGCTGTGCGCGCGCAGCTTAGAGGGAACGTTGGTCCCCAGTCACATTATTCTGACACCAGGCTGACCAGTCCTAACACTAACCTCTTAATGATGAGCACCAAGTGAGGCAGCTGCTAGTAGCATTTTTATAAGTCTCTGGTATGACTCAGCCAGGGTTCAAAAGAATAAATGGAGTTGTTAACAAAATTCATGAATTTTCTGGGCAACACATCTGATTCAAGGATTTTTCAAGGTTGTTTGAACCATGCCAAGTTACGTAAGCAAAAAGTAACTGATAACATCACTGCTTCTGTAAAATGAACCATTACTTGGGGAAATATGGTTCTCATTAGTGGTTAGCTCCAATTGATGTTTGTTTTCATTAGATGATACCTAGCCCTAGTGATGAAAGAAGCATTTCTGCAGTTATTTATGCATATGGCCTAGTCTTCTATGAAACTTGCAAGCCAGACCTCCACACTCAAAACCCACTCACAATGCTCAATGACTTCTAATTGACTTCTAAGCTAATTTATTCCTGTCAAAGTTTTGACAAAATTTTCTAATTTTCTTTTTTAAAATCTTTTTTATTGTTCTTAGCGTAGAGCGAAAATCTAAAAATAAAATGAGGTGGTTAAGATGCTTTTGGTATTCAGTTCTGCTTCTTTGGAATCTATGTTTTCAAAATATTTCTAATATGTCTACTAAGAACATTTCAGGAGTGCTCATTTGATTTGATATGAAATTTATGACACTAAGTTGAATAATACTTTATGCCATTTGATATAAAAATTTTGATGCCAAGTTGAATATTATATGCCATTTGTTGAATAAGACTATATGCCATTTGATTTAAAATTTATGATACCAAGTTGAATATTATATGCCATTTATTGAATAAGACTATATGCCATTTGATATAAAATTTATGATACCAAGTTGAATATTATATGCCATTTATTGAATAAGACTATATGCCATTTGATATAAAATTTATGATACCAAGTTGAATATTATATGCCATTTATTGAATAAGACTATATGCCATTTGATATAAAATTTATGATACCAAGTTGAATATTATATGCCATTTATTGAATAAGACTATATGCCATTTGATATAAAATTTATGATACCAAGTTGAATATTATATGCCATTTGTTGAATAAGACTATATGCCATTTGATATAAAAATTTTGATACCAAGTTGAATATTATATGCCATTTTTTGAATAAGACTATATGCCATTTGATATAAAATTTATGATACCAAGTTGAATATTATATGCCATTTATTGAATAAGACTATATGCCATTTGATATAAAATTTATGATACCAAGTTGAATATTATATGCCATTTGTTGAATAAGACTATATGCCATTTGATATAAAATTTATGATACCAAGCTGAATATTATATGCCATTTATTGAATAAGACTATATGCCATTTGATATAAAATTTTTGATACCAAGTTGAATATTATATGCCATTTGTTGAATAAGACTATATGCCATTTGATATAAAATTTATGATACCAAGTTGAATATTATATGCCATTTGGTATGAAACTGATGACACTATGTTGAATAAGACTATATGCCATTTGACATCAGAAAAAAATCACTTTAAGAGGACATCCACGCTATACATAAAGAGAAGCACTAACTAAATCAAAGCCAGAATGGTGTAAATAATCAATGCCTGAATATGCAGTCACAATATCAAGGCATTTCTAATGGATTCCATTTCAATCAGTGAGGTATGAATTGTTACATAATCCTGTGACACCATCAAATCAAATTCCATGGTTGAGGTCCATTAACAAGGAGTTCAAACATAACAATACCAAGCATTTCAGAAAAACCCTAAAAACAAACATCAAGTACCTGCCTGTTTTAACCTTATTTTGATGAGTCAGGCGTCATTTGTTTACACCATTTCATCTTTGGCTGTAAAGCATATGCAAAAATTGAGTCAAGTCTTGAACAGCTGATAAAAGGCATGAACTGTTTTGTATCTTGTACACCTTTCAAGATAAAATGTTGTTAATGTCCTGCCATTAGGCTACCATTAAACTGATATGTGAAGTAACCAGAAACACTAACCACTGGAACAATACAAAGCAAGGTCATTGTGAATCTTAATGGTGTCCCAATTTGTGGTTTCAAATGCAACCAAATCTTGTATTATCAAAAGCCAGTCCATCTGACTGAATGATAACAGTAAATCACAAGTATTCAGACCTTTCTTATGTTCCCTGTTTCCTTTTGATCCAAGCCATGAGAGGCTGGCCTTATCCTCAAGACCCCAGATTAAGACATTAGGATTAATCTGTTGTATGTTTCATATATCAATTCACACCTCAACCTCATTCCATCTTTCTGCAATAGCAAAGATCTTTTTTTTTTATAATTAACAAGAGGCTCAAGAGGAGTATGACTCAAGTAACTTACTTAAGTAAGGAGACATAGGCATGAGTAATTTTCAAATACAAATATGTGTGGATAAATTAATAAATGAAAAGTTTCTCTACAAAGCTAGGAGACCTTAGTGAACAAGAAACCAATGAAAGCTGGTGCACTAAAGTGATTCACTGTGGAGATTGATGTAACTTTCTAAAATAAAGATGAAAAAAAATCAGACTAAATGCTAGGTTCCCGCTATGATTCTGAGGCTCTAGTTAACAAACAATCCAGATAAGACCACATAACTCAATATGCACTTTTTATTTTTTAAAATTTGAGCTGAAGAACTTGATCAAGAACTGTGAAGACAAACACATTAAGTTTTAAACAGAAATATAAATGGATAAATGGTAGATTGACTAAAAAATAGATTATGACTAACAACAAATTAACAAACAAAAAGCAACAATTAATTTTTAAAAGTTCTAATTTAGGTTGTAAAAAAGTCTGTAGTTTTCATCAGATACTGGCACATGAAAGTACATGTACATTAAAACCTGTTTTCAGAGACCACTGCTATGAGAGACTACCTGTCATGAGAGACCACCTGTCATGAGAGACCACCTGTCATGACAGACCATTATGTTTTAGCAAACAGGGTGGTCTTTCAAGACAGGTTCTACTTATCCTTCATGAAATGACTCAAACAATTATTAATAAATATTCAAAAAAAAATATATGTATTAATAATTACATGTATCCAAATAATTATATGTATTAATGAATATATGTATTAATAAATATATGTATTAATAAATACATGTATTCAAATAAAAGTAAAATCTTGAGGATCGTTTCAATTGCTTTGGCAGGATGGGCTGAAAAATTATCTCTAGGAGCTTTTTAGTCCAGGAGAAGTCATAAGCTTGCTAGTCAATTAAACGTTATTGATATTTGCCTAAATTTTGTATCAAAAATAACTGTTGGGTGGTTGATTAGATTAGTTGGCTGGCTTGTGCGTCCATTGGTTGGTTGGTTGGTAGGTTGGTTGTTATCAACTTTAAGTGTACTTTCAGGACTTTATTGGCTATAGCATGCTGAGGAAACAGAACTATGCCATTTCGAAGGTCAAACGAAGTCAACACAGCAGGCTTGAGGTGGTATCAATCTTGTGCCAATTGGATTAAAAAGCTGACAATCTACACACTAAGCTAACATGGCCCCCACAATATCAAGAAATAATATGGAGATTTTGCATGCCAATTTACAAACAAATTTGATGGTTGGCAAATAGAAAATATTTAGATGATCGTGGCAAGGTTTCATGGCTACCCCAAGGTAAAAAGTGTACAGAGTTGAAGATTATTGTTAATGAATAGTTTAGACCTGTAAAGTTCTATTTAACTTTAATGGATATATACTTTTGTAGATGATATTCTCCAATTCACTGAGCAGCTATGACTTCATGGCATTGAGATATAACCAGTGTTGCAGTTTCCAGAATATTAGCAACATGGAAGAGAAATTATTCCATTGGGTTATGGTTTAATTACCTGAAAGTGCCAAAACATGAAAAGGTCTACAAATAGTTCCAGATTTGAGTGCCTTTATCAGAAAAAACTTAGATGTACCTTACATTTGAATATTTTATTAGATGTACCTTACATTTGAATATTTGATTAGATGTACCTTGCATTTGAATATTTTATTAGATGTACCTTACATTTGAATATTTTATTTGATATACCTTATATTTGAATATTTTATTAGATATACCTTACATTTGAATATTTTATTAGATATACCTTACATTTGAATATTTTATTAGATATACCTTATATCTGAATATTTTATTAGATGTACCTTACATTTGAATATTTTATTAGATGTACCTTATATCTGAATATTTTATTAGATGTACCTTATATCTGAATATTTTATTAGATTTACCTTACATTTGATTAGATGTACCTTACATTTGATTAGATGTATCTTACATTTGATTAGATGTACCTTACATTTTATTATTTTATTAGATATACCTTACATTTGAATATTTTATTAGATGTACCTTACATTTGATTATTTGATTAGATGTACATTAAATTTGAATATTTTATTAGATATACCTTACATTTGATTATTTTATTAGATGTACCTTACATTTGATTAGTTGTTTTAACTATTGCAGGAGATTCATTTTTACAGAAAGAAAGAAGGAAGGGAATAAAATTGTTCTCAGATGCAATATTTTGGATTGTTAATTTTGGTTCAGTTTGCTTTTTTCCAGTACATCAAAGCAAAACAGCTCCTGCCGCTGATAGTTGTCTCTTACATCAAATCATCACAGGAACTGTTATCATTCCAAATGTATCAAAATTAAAATTTTCCATGATCTCTTGGAACGTTAATGGAATAAGTTGGCCTGTTGTAAAAAGGACACTTGTACTATAGACATAAGTCATTTCATTGGAAACTGAAAATGCATAATAACCTCTCGTGTCAATATAATGTGTGCTGATTTTTGTACACATTGTGTCAACATAACTGATGCTGATTTTTGTACATGTTGTATTAACATGAACTATGCTGATTTTTGTATATGTTGTGTCAAGATAACCGATGCTGATTTTTTTGGTACATGTGTCAACATAACCTATGCTGATTTTTGTACATGTTGTGTCAACATAAACTATGCTGATTTTTGTATATGTTGTGTCAACATAACCGATGCTGGTTTTTTTTAATACATGTGTCAACATAACCAATGCTGATTTTTGTACATGTTGTATGAACATGAACTATGCTGATTTTTTTATATGTTGTGTCAATATAACCAATGTTGCATTTTTTTGTACATGTTGTGTCAACATAACCTTTGCTAATTGTTTTATGTTTTGTCAAAGTCATTTCAAACAAAAGATAGTCCTGTAGCATCAAAACTTGTAATTAAAGAACTGGATTTCATAAAAAGTAGGTAAATGATGGGATAATATATTTTGGATAATAAGAACTTAATTAGTGTAGTGATTGGTCACCTGAAAATGTGCATTTTCTTATAATGCTGCTCAATGACCAACATGCATTGAATTATGTCATGCAGTATCTGTACTACACTGGTTACAAAAAGTCTGGATATGCAGCAAGATGGAAGTACTGATTAATGGGAAAGGTAATTAAATCTTTGAAATAACTTCTGTATAATTACATATACAAATGGGCCTTAAATGTACATAGGACTTCAACATAATTACATGTAGGACTTTCACAGAATTACATGTAGCAATGGATTTCAATGTAATTACATGTACTAATGGACTTCAACCTAATTATTTGAACTAATGGGTAATTATATACTAATTGTGTTCAACATAATTACATGTAGGACTTCCACAGAATTACATGTAGCAATGGATTTCAATGTAATTGCATGTACTAATGGACTTCAACCTAATTATTTGAACTAATGGGTAATTATATACTAATTGAGTTCAACATAATTACATGTAGGACTTCCACAGAATTACATGTAGCAATGGATTTCAATGTAATTACATGTACTAATGGACTTCAACCTAATTATATGTACTATGGGTAATTATATACTAATTGAGTTCAACATAATTACATGTAGGACTTGCACAGAATTACATGTAGCAATGGATTTCAATGTAATTACAATGGAGCTCAATCTATTTATAAAAAAAATGAAAGTTCATTCAGCCTTTTTACAATATGGGTAACTTGTAAATATGGGTAACTTGTTTCACAATGAACAGATTTGTTTGCCTTGTCTAAAAATTGCTTTAGTCTCTTTACACATCTGTTTTGCAGGTACCTGGATGGGAACACACATTTTGCTTGACATGTTCTGCAACTGTTAGCAAAATGCAAACTGAATCAACACACTCTGAATCTACAGGTAGATTAGATTCATACAAGAAAATATGCTAATTACTTGAAATTGTATACATTAGACTTTCCTGCCGCCAGGTGTGAGCAAATTATTTCAATACACAGCCAACTAGTCAGTAACA
The DNA here is from genome assembly GCA_030141615.1 of Unio pictorum. Classification (NCBI taxonomy): domain Eukaryota; kingdom Metazoa; phylum Mollusca; class Bivalvia; order Unionida; family Unionidae; genus Unio; species Unio pictorum. The sequence continues at coordinate 2,320,227 of JARLTB010000312.1, forward strand.
CGATAAGATTTAAACATTTCATCAAAATGCAATCGGAATAGATAAACTATCTTTTCGCAGATATCCATTTTTCACTATCTTCAGTTTGTAAATAGGGCAATTAATGGTCGTGTATCAAAACAGCTCAAAGTATTTATGTTTAGGCCAAAGAATAAAAAAGCACGTTTCTGGTAAACTGATCTATCTAATTTTAATGGCTCTAATCCTATGACATTTTATTGCATACACACTCATTAAAAAAGAATCAAGAAATAACAAACTGAATAAAAATGCATGAATAAAAATGAAAGATTTGTTCCAACCTTCTTACCCAAATTTACATCAGTATCGAAACCACACATGAAAATGTGATTGGCATTTTGGGTGGGTCTTTTACTAAATGATTATTCTCTCACTGTGTGTTTTTCTCTGTCTCTCTCTATCTCTCTTGTTTTATTTTTTTCTAAATTTTTATTCTCTCTCTCTCTCTCTCTCTCTCTCTCTCTCTCTCTCTCTCTCTCTCTCTCTCTCTCTCAATTATGACCTCAACAGTCTTACCAATTGATTTTCAAGCCTTAATTACTGGGCTACAAACTGTATCATACTTCATCATTATGCTGAACATCTTCATTAACCTACCCAAAATTGCAAGGCCTCCAACTTGTGAAACCGGAAAATGTCTGCCTGATTTAATAAAAATAGTTTGTATTTTATTTATTGACCTTCAAGTGTATAAAAAGTTCTATCAAATTAAACAATTTGTTCTTAACAATTCAGATCGTGGTTTAATGTGGTCTTGGAGATGGAGCAAACAAACAAACTCAGAGAAAACCTCCATCCTCAGATGATATGCAATGAAATTAACCTTGTACACGTTATATCCTTGGATCGAACTCAAGAATGTATTAGTGTGCTGAACCACTGTGTTATCTAGTAGCCAAGGATGAGATAAAAATTTAGCTAGCTGAAACGGATCTGCTATGTATCCATAATTAATTAGTTTCTGAAAAACTATATGAGCATGTATATTGTACAACTCTCTCTTACTTTAACATGGTAGGTGATAACTGCCAACTGTATTATGAACGAAGCCATTTTATTTCGAGACCAGTTTAATCATAAAAGCTAATCCATCATGTGAACCATGGCTCCAGTGGCCTAGTGGTTAGATCATCTGCCTTGGATGTGGGAGGTTGCGGGTTTGAACCCCGACCAAGTCATACCAAAGACTCATAAAAATGATACAAGCAGCTGCCTTGCAAGGCGCTCAGGATTAAGGTGTTAGTGTTAGGATTGGCTGACCTGGTGTCAGGATAATGTGACTGGGTAGGACATCATGATGTGGTGTGATGCCCAAGTGCTAGACATCACTATAAACTGCCACACAGCAGACATCCAAGGTGATATGACTGAAGAATTGTTAAAGCTACATTAAAAATCCTAATCACACTCACATGCATACACACATCATCATCATCATCATCATCATCATCATCATCATCATCATCATCAAGTGAACCGATCTGATTTTATGGACTAAAGCTGTCATGCAAAAATTCATGGATGTAATTGAGGCCTGTTGAGAAATAATCATCCAAGAATAAAATTAATTGAAAGTTATCGTAGAATAATGTTAATGAACCAAACTAATTTATTTCAGGAAATGTTGCAACAATTTTATTACAGATTACGTTGTTTCAAGTTTGAACTTAATTATTTTATATATCCCATACAATGTTATTATTGTTATGGGGGGGGGGCCCGAGTGGTCCAAAGCGCTGTTCGTTACGGACCACTGCCTTCTCACCTCTGTCTGCGTGTGTTCGAGTCTAAGATTCGGCAAATGTAGTTATGTGAGAAAGCTTGCCAGTAGCTTCTCGTGGGTCGGTGGTTCTTTCCGGGCTTTGTCCGGTTTCTTCCTCCACCATTAATACTGGCCACCATGTATAGCCTATATTGTGCTGAAAAATGGCACTAACCATTAAAAAAAAAAAAAAAAAATTTTTACCATTTTACAGCACATGATAGGCTATATATGGTGGTAGGTTTAACTGGTGAAAGAAAAACCTGCAGATAACACCAAAAGAACCAATGACCCAGAGGATGCTAAAAGCATGCTTTCTCACACCCACACTGGCTGAGCCCAAGATTCAATCACACCTGACAGAGGTGAGATATCAGTGATAGGTAAAGGCAAGCACTTTTGATTACTTGGCCATCCAGGCCCCCAACCCATGCAATATGAAAGCATGGCCACCTGCCCCACCCCCCCATTCAAAGTAAATGCATAGCTTTTATAACAGTATCACAAATATAAGAAATACACAATACTTATGCAGTTTATGCATGAGAGATGATTTATTATGGTCTGTAATACATATTTGGCAATCAACAAAGATTTTTAGTACACACTTAAATAGTCAAATTGCTTTACCTGTTCAAATATTATAAACATCATTTAAAAAACACATTTTTATAAGCCAAGAGATTTAAATATTTTACATATTCTGTCTATAGGCACATAGTAATAATTCCAGTTTATATTAGTTTTTTTTATAACTTTATACTAATTTTACATCATTTATACTAATTTTATATATTATATATATTTTATATATTATATATATATATAAACTTTATATCACTCTATATTAATTGTATATCAATTTATATCAATGTTACATCAATTTATATAAACTTTGTATCATTATACATTAACTTTATATCAAATTTAGCTCATGGTTTTGACATATGGCTAAGCACTGAATTTTTAAGTAAGATTTTGTCCAAGTTTTAAAAATCTTTTCATCAGAAAATGTGCATACCTGTAGAATTATTTGCATACCTGTAGAATTATTTGCATACCATACATAACTAAGTCTCTATAGTAAGATATACACCTTTGAAACTCTCCCATGCTGCTAATTAAAAGGCATAAATAACAGCAGGTCAAAACCACTGATCCAGGGACCTTGACATTAGTATAGCATGAATGAAATCCAACCTAATCAAGTTAGTTTCTTCAATGAACACAAACAATACCCTTGCCTAACCTCAAGATTAATGGTGAGATAACTCCACATCTTCCCTCCCCTGAGCTGTTAATGACATACTTATCACAGGATCATCTTACCTTTGGCATTGTGATAAACCCACCTTATTCAGTACACAGTTCTGGCATAAGTCATGCAAAAGGTTTGTCATATAAAATGAATATTACAACTTTAGAAACACCTCTGTGAGGTCCTGAATGTAGCATGGGCTTGTTATACCTTATCATGTATCATAGGCTTGATACACCTTATCATGTAGCATGGGCTTGATACACCTTATCATGTAGCACAGGCTTGATATACCTTATCATGTAGCACAGGCTTGTTACACCTTATCATGTAGCACAGGCTTGATACACCTTATCATGTAGCATAGGCTTGATACACCTTATCATGTAGCATGGGCTTGATACACCTTATCATGTAGCACATGTTTGATACACCTTATCATGTAGCACAGGCTTGTTACACCTTATCATGTAGCATGGGCTTGATACACCTTATCATGTAGCACGGGCTTGATACACCTTATCATGTAGCACAGGCTTGTTACACCTTATCATGTAGCACAGGCTTGATACACCTTATCATGTAGCACAGGCTTGTTACACCTTATCATGTAGCACAGGCTTGATACACCTTATCATGTAGCATAGGCTTGATACACCTTATCATGTAGCATGGGCTTGATACACCTTTTCATGTAGCACAGGCTTGATATACCTTATCATGTAGCACAGGCTTGTTACACCTTATCATGTAGCACAGGCTTGATACACCTTAACATGTTGCACAGGCTTGTTACACCTTATCATGTAGCACAGGCTTGATACACCTTAACATGTTGCACAGGCTTACACCAAACTCCTAATCCAAGGGTTACAGGTTTGATACCCATCCAGGCATACCTGGGTCATCTGTCTTACCATGTGCTTTTGGAAGAGGTACTAAGCTTCCACTTCCTTGATTTGTATATGCTATTAAAACTAAAGAAAAAAAGTAAGAAACTATGTGTTTTTAAATGGGCTTCCTGATGGTTGATAATCCTATGAAACAAACTTTCTGCATTAACATTTTATAAAACCCTATTTTTTTCCCAAATTACATGTGTAATGACAGATGTAATGAATTAAAAAAAAGTTACTTAATACTTGAATCACAACATTTACAAACCATTGCATTGTATGTTACATTTCATACAGAGTTTATTAATATTTTTCAGGTGAATTTAAAAAAAAAAAACAAAAACAAATATATATATGTTGTATGCTACCTAAATATTTTAAAAAGAAAAACTGGATAATTTTTTTTTATAAATATTCTATTTTTTACGGATCAATTGTGTATTGAATGCTGAAGCATCATATACAAATCTGATCTAAACTGCACAGAGTCCGATGTGTCACCAAATAATACACTAGAATACCTTAGGTCTATGTTAACACATTAACCCCTGGAGGTTTTTGCTGTTTTCGCATGAAATGCGAGTAGGAAACACATTTTGGGGACTATTTCTAAATACATCGTAATCCATCGATTTCCAAACAATAATCTGTTAAACAAATGGTTACTAATGATACAGAAAATGTTTTTTATTGGTTAGTTTGCTAGCGCATGAGCAGAAGGGCAAAATTCGGACTTTTTTTTTTTTTTTTTTTTTTGCTTAACGGAACCATAATTTTCGTATGTAGAAGACTCGTTATTCAAAATGTCCACCTTATCCTACTTTTTGCACAGGGGTTCACCTGTCTGTGTGCGTCTCAGACCGGTCTGCCGTAGATCTGAGGTTATAAAGTCTAAAATCTGGACACAAATTCGGAACCCGACCATGGGTGATTTGTGTGCGAAAAAAAAAATGGGCCCAAAAACTTCGGTTTTTCCCTCTGTATTTTGTAATACAATTAAAATGTCTAGATTACTTGCTATCATTGTAGAGCTACATCTGTCTACTTTTCAATGATACCACCCACTTTAGTGTATCATGTATGACCTTGACGCTACAGACCATGGAAGTAGGCTACTACCTCATACCCCGTAAAGTCGTCGCTAGGGGTTAATGTGTTAAGAATAATCAGTTGAACAAAAAACTTGGATCCTATACGCCTGCACATTATGTGACTGCACAGTAATGTCTATGCTTGCAGTAGGATCTAACATGAATATATGCAGTATTTATCTTTCTTAAAAATGGATATTTGCACATAGTTGATAGTCTGAACAATCTAAGTCTATTAACAAATTTTCAACTCCATGTACATTTTCTAACAATGTACATATTTATTTTAATATCCAGGAAGACTGATAATGGTGAACTGCATAGAAAATTATAGGGTGTGTGTGTGTGTGTGTAAAATTATAGGGTGTGTGTATGTGTGTTTTGGATTTTAAATTCAATTTTTGCAATTTTTCAGTCATATTACTGCGATGTCTGCAGTGTGAAAATTTATAATGATGTCGAGCTACTATTATCACTTTTATAAGTCTTTAGTATGACTTGGCTGGGGTTCGAACCTATGACCTTCCACATCCAAGGCAGATGCTCTATCCATTAGGCCACCAGAGCAGTTGAAAACTATAGGGAACAACTGACCAGTCAGTAACTTTTATGACTAAAAGGAACAATGACCGGTTACATCATAAATCACTATTATTTCTACATCATAAATCACTATTATTTCTACATATTAAATCACTATTATTTATACATCATAAATCAATAATTATTTCTACATCATAAATCAATAATTATTTCTATATCACAAGTCAATAATTATTTCCACATCATAAATCACTATTATTTCTACATCAAATATCAATAATTACTATGCACCGTAAAGTCAATATTATTTCTACATCATAAATTACTATTATTTTAACATCATAAATCAATAATTATTTCTGTAATAAATCACTATTATTTTTACTCAATAAATAACTATTATTTCTACATCATAAATCAATAATTATTTCTACATCATAAATCAATCATTATTTTTATATAATAAATTACTATTTTTTCTACAACATAAATCAATAAATATTTCTACATCCAAAATCAATACTTATTTCTACATTATAAAACACTAATATTTCTACATCATAAATCAATAATTATTTCTACATCATAAATCAATAATTATTTATACAACATTAATCAATAATTATTTCTACATCCAAGCTCAATACTTATTTCTACATCATAAATCAAACATTATTTCTACATCATAAACCAAACATTATTTCTACATCATAAACCAAACATTATTTCTACATCATAAACCAAACATTATTTCTGAAGATGCCCTGCACTTTACACTGGCACAATCTTTTTCTTTCACACTGCTCCTCGGATTACTAACACTTTATACATGTTACATGTACTTTTAAAACTCTAGAGAGTAATTAATGACAGTTCTTCACTTGACTGAGGAATTGACCGATGGTTACATGGTCGATACCCACTTTTAGTGTATTCTTGGTATAGGCATATTAACTCCCCTTTTTCTTGACATGACGAAGCCATTGTTGCGATAAAAAGTGGTACTAAGACAAAAATATTTTTTATTCATTCAGTGGTAACAGTCATAGTCAAATCACCTCATACCTTATCTCCCACACTTCATAAATCTGCGGCATTATCTTCAACAAATACATCATTTTTGAGTTGTTCACTAAATGTTCATTTCCATATAGGGGTATACTTAATTACAAACATCTACTTAATTACAAACATCTATTTAATTACAAACATCATAGAACCAGATCTACTGTCACATAATACAGACAGGTCAGAGCCGATGTTGCTTACTTTAAAATCGAAAATCAAATAAACCACACAAACCTTGACCTGTTGGTTCACCTGATTCTAAGTAGTTCACAATCAAGCATCCTCTACCATATATACATGCATATAAGTCAAAATGACAGCAAAATATATCCTGATCAGCCATAACAAAATATATCCTGATCTGCCATAACAAAATGTGCTTGAATAGCAGGACGATTTTTTTTCTCCTACTGAGAACTCTTCACAAACTGCACAGAACCATATCTGTTGGTGCATCATGTGATGACAGATCTAGGTCTGTGCAGACTGCAGTTGGACTCATAAGGGAGCACATATAGTATATGCAAGCAATTGGAGTTCTTAACTGAAAATAATATCAGTTGTTTGCTGTTGTTAATTTGACATTCAATCAGATAGCCTCAAAAAAGATATTAGTGACATGTATAACAATGCTAATGGTAAGTGGTTACAGGCATGTCCTATCAAAACTCCATTATAAAGCATTAGATAAAACTGCTTGTGAACAGATCCTAACACATCCCTAGATAATTTATTCCCATATGTAATATTACTTAATAGTGTCAAAATTACAGGGTATCTAACTATGAAAAATACTAATGCATTGCAATTACAACAGAATTTAAAGTTCATATATCTGTCTCTGTGGTGTGTAATGTTCTGAATAATTAGTTAACTTACTTCTGTTATCAACATACAAAGTTTCCAGTAATGTTTATGTTTTTAAAAGATTTGTTCTGTAAAATTTCTCTAAAAGAAGGCAATCTTCATAAATATTCACATTTCACTCAAATCAAAATAAAAATAGGAAGAGACTCCAACTGGATAAACAGTTTAAAGTGACAAATTAAACATTTTGTTTAAAGGCCTCATCAGTGACAGTGTAATGGTTCAAGGCACCCAGAGAAAATGTTCTCTACTGATGCATATCTAGGGAAAATGTTCTTCAGTGATGCATTTCTAAGGTAATTGTTCTTTACTGGCACCCTTATTTTCCTTTTGGAGGACCATTTTTTACATTAGCTGCCTTCCTTTCTTCTCCCCACCTCAATATACATTTTGTGAAGAATTGCCCCCATAACACCAAGGTGATGGTGAAATACAATGAAAATTTCAGCTGAAATAGCCCCATCCCAACTCAACCCTCACAGTGATGGCAACCTTTTACCTACTGACCAGGGGCAATATGCCCCTTCCCAACTCAACCCTGCCATTGGTCTATATGGTACATGTACTCTGAAATTTGCTGCAAGCATTTAAACTACAAAAACCGAATGTTCCAGCAATTTGTTACAGATGAAAGGGGAACGTTTAGCAAATAAGGCAATTTCGTTCATGGAAGAAGCATTTTTTGGAACAGTCAGGGATAGTTTTTAAAAAAAAATATATATGAATAATAGTGAGTAATCAAAATTTTATCTTTTTGGGAGAAACGGACAAAATAACATTCATACTGTACAAGAGTTATTTAAACAGTTCTTAATACATGTATTAGTGTGCTGTACAACAAAGTTCTTTTTTAGTGAATGGAACATTAGTGTATTCCCTTGATGTACTCCCCATGCACCCCTATACTTTTTCTGGGTCTGATTATTCAACTGTTAAATGTAATTTTATATTTATTCTTTGGTATGCTGTTCATACATCCAGATGCATGCTGAGTTTGAAATTGTATGCCCCTCAGCAAACCTGTTACTAAACCTTGGTTACAGGATTCAAGCCAAAATCACCTGGAGCCAAATATACCTGGGCTGTTTTATCACAGAGGATGTGGCCAGTTTTGGATGCTATGCTCCATCAGAAAATCTGTCACAGTGTCCATTTGATGCCTTGATGGTCAGTGTATTGTCATGAAGTAGATGGTTACCTTGATTGCCAGTGCACAGATGTCCAGTACAGTGCTGTTCCACAATATTTAGCAAGACGTTTTAGGCAAACAAATATCCAGCCAGAGTTGATGAATTATTGCTCATGATATTATTATTAATATTAAAAATAATTGATGAATTATTGCTCAATATTATTATTAATATTAAAATAATTGATGAATTATTGCTTGATATTATTATTAATATTAAAAAGAAATTGTTCTGATCTAACATCCAATATGGCTACCACTGGAGCCATCTTGAAATCTTGTGGGGTTATGAGCACTGTATAAACAAAATTCCCATTTGTTGTATACTCCAATGGCTTCTGTGGTTATGAGCACTGTATAAACAAAATTCCCATTGGTTGTATACTCCCAATGGCTTCTGTGGCTATGAGCACTGTATAAACAAAATTCCCATTTGTTGTATACTCCAGTGGCTTCTGTGGTTGTGAGTACTGAATGAACAAAACTCCCATGTGTTGTACATTATATTGGCTTGCAGAGTTACTGTATAAACAAAATTCAGATGTGTTGTGACCTATTGTAGCTTATTTGGCTTTGAGTACTGTATGAACAAAATTCTAATATGGGGCTAAGAGTACTGTCAAACTAAAATCCTGTGTGTTGTATGCTATAATGTCTGGTGGGGTTGTGAGTACTGTATAAACAAAATTGTCATGTGTCGTAAACAATACATGCTTATGGGTTTATGGGTGCTATCTAAACTAAAATCCCATGTGTTGTGTACTATTCTGGCTTGCAGGGGTGTGTGGCTGCTGAGTACTGTATAAACTAAAATCACATCTGAACGTTTATTTATCTGACAGTTTAAACACAGGCTTAATAACATCAGATACAACAATAATATCATGAACTGAGTAGACTCAGATATACAAAAAAATATGGAACAGTTTCTATTCATGGAAGGTCCACTGCCACAAGCTGACAAAGGACAATAAAGGTCACAATAAATAAAGTTATTTAACTGTCTTGTATTTGCAGATCCCAAAATTGATTACCATATATACTTGCTTATAAGACAAGTCCAACTTCAAACTGTTGTCACGTTATATTCTGGCAGATTTGGATCTATGTAGTTTGTTTGGAGTAATACATAGCACAAGCAACATATACCATGGACTGCATGTGTATTATGTCATATCTGGGTCTATGATGTGTATTATGTCATATCTGGGTCTATGATGTGTATTATGTCATATCTGGGTCTATGATGTGTATTATGTCATATCTGGGTCTATGATGTGTATTATGTCATATCTGGGTCTATGATGTGTATTATGTCATATCTGGTTCTATGATGTGTATTATGTCATATGTGGGTCTATGATGCTTGCAGCTGGACTCCACTTTTATGTGAGTACATACTGTAAGTGTTGAGTGCAGTTTGGACTATAATGTGTTGCTGATTATCAGTCATTGAAGATCTCAATGAATTACCATGCAGACTTGCAACACAGTCTCCATTAGTGACTGATGAGCATTTTTATTCATGATACCAGTATGTATAATTTGAACATTTTATTGAGTAGGGATAAAATATTGCTAAGTATATATATATATATATATATATATATATATATATATATATTCCAAATTGATTTTTTCCCATCACATTTGGTGTCAAGAAATTGTATGCTCTATTAAAAAATTATTAAAAGTTTTGAAAATATGGGTCAGGAAAATTAGAGGGTCCATATACAGTACAACCTCTCTTGAAAAATTACCATTCTGCTTAAAAAAGGTATGATATCTTAAGACAGGTGGTCTCTGATAGCAGGTCATACCACTATAAAAATCATAAATATGTGCATTGAGAAAATGGTCTTTCGAGACAGATGGTCTTGCATGCATAGCAGTGGTGTTTTCAGACAAGCTTTGCAGTATTTAGAGTTATGATGGTAATGCAGCAATGATTGTGTGATAAGACAAGTAAGTGTGAAAAACAGGAATGGTTTTTTAGGTGAAAAAAGAATAATGGAAAAATACTACCAACTGAATCAAGTTTATAGTTCTTAAGACCTTCCATTCTTAAGAACAAAAGAAAAAAGCAAACAAGAATAATTCTTAGTAAGATCAGCATTATGAAATTTGAAGCACCACTATTCAACAAGCCAGTGCTTCAGCATCTTTTACATTTTTTTAAACATGCTACTCATCATGCATAATAGAAGAGCCTAACATAAATAGCATTTTTTTCCTACTTGTTAGAAAATGTAAACCTGTCCTTTCACACCCATTTTGACATAAAAATTAAACATCTCCTTACACACCAATTTTGGTAGAAAAAGTAATATTGTCCTTACACCTATTTTGATAGAAAAAGTAATATTGTCCTTACACCTATTTTGATAGAAAAAGTAATCTTGTCCTTACACCCATTTTGATAAAAAAAGTAATCTTGTCCTTACACCCATTTTGATAGAAAAAGTAATCTCGTCCTTACACCAATTTTGATAGAAAAAGTAATATTGTCATTACACCCATTTTGATAGAAAAAGTAATCTTGTCCTTACATCCATTTTGATAGAAAAAGTAATCTTGTCCTTACACCCAGTTTGATAGAAAAAGTAAACATGTCCTTACACCCATTTTGATAGAAAAATTAAACATGTCCTTACACACCCATTTTGATAGAAAAAGTAATCTTGTCCTTACACCCATTTTGATAGAAAAAATAAACATGTCCTTACACCCATTTTGATAGAAAAGTAATCTTGTCCTTACACCCATTTTGATAGAAAAAGTAATATTGTCCTTACACCCATTTTGATAGAAAAATTAAACATGTCCTTACACACCCATTTTGATAGAAAAAGTGAACTTGTCCTTACACCCATTTTGGTAGAAAATGTAAACTTGTCCTTACACACCCATTTTGGTGGAAAATGTAAACATGTCTTTACATACCCATTTTGGTAGAAAAAGTAAACATGTCCTTACACACCCATTTTGATAGAAAAAGTGAACTTGTCCTTGCACCCATTTTGGTAGAAAAAGTAAACCTGTCCTTTCACCCATTTTGGTAGAAAAAGTAAACTTGTCCTTTCACATCCATTTTGATAGAAAATTAAACTTGTCCATGCACACCCATTTTGATAAGAAAAGTAGACCTGTCTATACACACCCATTTTGGTAGAAAAGTAAACTTGTCCTTACGCACTCACCATCCATTATCAAGCTAGTTCTGTCAGTGATATAGAAGATGGCACATTCTCTACAACTATGGTATTAAAAAAAAGATCTTCTCTATTTAATTAGGTTATATGTTCAAACTTTGACAGCATGGCACACTTTATGAAAGGAGTTAGGATAAAACGTTTCCAAAAAGTATGTATTTATGACACACATCAAATATGTACAAAGAGAACAATTACAGGTCTGATTGACTTGTCCAACTGTCAAACAGGATAATACATGACAATGAAGTTCGATGACAATTTTAATATTTCTAATGATGAAACTTATTTAAGGCTTATTACACTAAGAATTTGGCCACTGAATTGATTTTCCAATGACAGTATAACTGTTGAAAATCATCGCAAATTGAAAGAAATTTAAGGTAATGAACACAAGTCATTGAAGTAGAGTAATTATTTCCCCCATAATGCAAAGTTATTATAAAGTTTTTCAATGAATTCATTGTCAACAACAATAATGAATAGGACAATAGTCAACATCACATAATGTAGAAGACTTAATTTCTTTTAGAAACCACCTTTCTTCAAAATAACCTTAATAATGACCTTTTGACCACCTACAATTGATAAGTTTCTTACTCCCCTTATGTGTAAGGCATCCACAAAGTTTGGGATGTACAGTCAATATTATTGTGTCAGGAAACATTTGTTTTCTTTCAGTAACACTTACTTTGATCAATGATCTTTTGACCCCTACAATTGATAAGTTTATAGTATTGTGTCAGAAAACATTTGTATTCTTTTAGTAACAGTTACTTTGATCTTAGACCTAAATTTGACTCTAAAGTCAAAATGTTACTTTCTTAATCCAGCCATGAGACATCCACAAAGTTGGTAGCCAGAGATAATGGAGAATTCAAGTTAATGCGTAAAAGTATTTTCCTTCTCTTTTGATCACAGTGACCTTCACCTTTAACCTATTTATTCCAAAATCAATAAGGTTCATCATTACCCCAACTGCAAGTCATCATACTATTGGTAACTGTTTATGGTAGTGAACTCAAATTATTTTGCAGACACAAATGTTTCTTCTTTCAGTCCCAGTGACCTTGACCTTTGAGCTTTTGACCTGAGATTGATAGGGTTTCTTCCCTACCTCACCCAACTGCAAGCCATTCATAAGGTTTGATAACTGTAGATGATGGAGATTTCAAGTACCTATATAAAAAACAAAAACAAATTGGCAACAGATGTAAAACATCATATTAATACACTCCACCTTATGGCAGTCATATAGAAAGACCATATAACCCCTAATGTAAGTTTACTTCAAATGGTCAAGTGTTGTTTCTTTTTTAAAGACTCCAAAGTGACAATAAGCTATCTACTGTGAGATTAAAGATTTATTCACTCAAAATATTGGGGATGGGGGGGGGGGGGCAAATATGTCTTAACGAGACCATCTGTCATTGCATTTGAGTGTAAGTCACACTGCAGTCATCAAATACAGAAAGTTTTAATATCTGTCATTCCCAAGAGGGTAGTCTCATGTTGATATTGGTATTTTGTAATTTATCCACTTGATCTGTGATCCTTGAAAATTTATAATGCAGAAAAACAATTAACACCAAGTTCATTGTTCATTGTATTGCTGTTTAACTGAAACATTTCAGCTAATTTTTACTATATCTATGGAACAAATGTAAATTAGTTCTTTTGAACTTCATGAGGTTGCAAGTTTTCAATGTACTGGTATATAAAAAACTCATAACTAAAAGCTATATAAATTAAAGAAATACAGTACTCAGCTACCCCACAACAAGTACAGTAAAAAATAAATTCAAAGAAAAATGAACCAATAATTTTTTTTAAAAAAGTGGCTGTAGCATAGTTTATTTTGATAATTAACCGTAAACAGTTCACATTTAAAAGTCTATACCATGCAGCTTAGGCGGCTGATAAATGAGTCTTTGATGTAAAATAATCTGAAAGCCCTTTGATCTCTTTTTCAAAATAGACGGTAAAAAAAACTCATCTACAACAGCATTATAAATATTTTGACTGAAATGTCCACAATGTTGTCTTTTTGCACTTAGTTCAGTTTTCATTTTGGGTGGGGAAAATTTTAATGGCAACATGGTGGGTGGGTGTAGTTTTAATGGTACGTTTTGGGTGGGGTAGTTTCAATGGCATGTTTAACACATCACTGGCTACATCATGCTGAGGAAATGGAGGCTATGTGCATTTCTCAAGGACAGACTGAGGCAACTGACTTGGATTGACATGGGTAGGTATTGAAACCAGGATCAATGGAATACATGTCTACCAAATGTGATAGTACTAGCTTCCCTTGTCCGTAGTGATAAATGTAAAAAAAAAAATTGATGTTCAAGTTCATGCTACGATTGAAAAGAAAATGTAAGACCAGAAATAAACTGCAAAACCACAATCCTAAAACCCCAACTAATACTGGTCATTTTGTTCTTTCATTCTTTGTTCTTTCCTTCCATATGAAGTTTACATTATTTCAAGTTCAAAACTGTTATAACCCATGATACAATGGTTCAATACATTAGAAAAATCATCAAAATAGGATTCAGCACTGATGGGAATATAGCATTCTATAGCTGGAAAATCAAATGAACTGACTTTACAAAATAAAAGCCTGGATGGCTTCTACCTGAGCCCAACACCCTTCAAGCCAGGTACAGGTGAGCTCCCTTGATGTAAGGGCTATTATACATCTAAGTCCCTATCAAGGGCTACAATCTGGCTCCAACCTGCAATTACCAGTTCCACACCATGATATTGTAATGACCATACAACTTTTTATTTGCAGATGAAGGTCTTACCTTGAAAGAATAACTATATTTACTCCAAAGGTACAGTAGGCATTATAAGCAAAAGATTATTATTATTATTATTATTATTATTATTATTATTATTATTATTATTATTATTATTATTATTATCAGACCCACATGCCAGACATAGTTTTATCAAGTTAGTCAACATAACTAATTCAGATAACATATGTACTCATTTATAAGTCAACTACAAAGACCCAGATATGCTGTTGCCAATCTAGGTCTATACAGTGGCATAAATCAGGTCTAAATGCAAATGGCATAGACAGAGATCTGACATTGCATAATGCATTGGCAGATCTGGTTCCTTGCAGATTTTTGGAAACAATCAGTAGAACAAACACTGATGCTTACATAATATGAGACAGCACATTAGGGTCAAAGTTGTTTGTCAATAGACTTGACCTTTACATGAGTTCATGTATATATCCTAACCAAACAAATTAACCAGTATTCATTTTCTATTCACTACATAAGTACCAGCATTTACTGCCATTTCCAAGCACAATATCCAAATTGGCATATGTACATGGGATTTCTTAATACATTTTCCCTCCACTAATTATTTTTCTGTCTTTAAAGCTTCAAAAGCAGAGTCAGCAGATGAAATTATGCATAAATTATTATGTGTATGTATGTATGTATGTATGTATGTATGTATGTATGTATGTATGTATGTATGTATGTATGTATGTATGTATGTATGTATAAATGACATCAGCATATTTATTAGCATTACTATTATTATATGTTGTACCAAGGCACATGACATCAACATATTTATTAGCATTAATACTATTATCTGTTGTACCAAGGTACATGACATCAACATATTTATTAGCATTACTACAACTAACTGTTGTACCAAGGCACATGACATCAACATATTTATCAGCATTAATACTATTATATGTTGTACCAAGGCACATGACATCAACATATTTATTAGCATTACTACTATTATATATTGTACCAAGGCACATGACATCAACATATTTATTAACATTACTACTATTATATGTTGTATCAATTCACATGACATCAACATATTTATTAGCATTACTACTATTGTATGTTGTACCAAGGTACATGACATCAACATATTTATTAGCATTACTACAACTGTTGTACCAAGGCACATGACATCAACATATTTATCAGCATTAATATTATTATATGTTGTACCAAGGCACATGACATCAACATATTTATCAGCATTAATACTATTATATAATGTACCAAGGCACATGACCTCAACATATTTATTAGCATTACTACAACTAACTGTTGTACCAAGGCACATGACATCAACATATTTATTAGCATTACTACAACTAACTGTTGTACCAAGGCACATGACATCAACATATTTATTAACATTACTACTATTATATGTTGTACCGAGGCACATGACATCAACATATTTATCAGCATTAATATCATTATATGTTGTACCAAGGCACATGACATCAACATATTTATCAGCATTAATACTATTATATGTTGTACCAAGGCACATGACATCAACATATTTATTAGCATTGCTACAACTAACTGTTATACCAAAGCACATGACATCAAGATATTTATTAGCATTAATACTATTATATGTTGTACCAAGGCACATGACATCAACATATTTATTAGCATTGCTACTATTATCTTTTGTACCAAGGCACATGACATCAACATATTTATCAGCATTAATACTATTATATGTTGTACCAAGGCACATGACATCAACATATTTATTAGCATTACTACTATTATATGTTGTACCAAGGCACATGACATCAACATATTTATTAGCATTAATACTATTTTATTTTGTACCAAGGCACATGACATCAACATATTTATTAGCATTGCTACCATTACATGCTGTACCAAGGCACATGACATCAACATATTTATTAGCATTGCTACTATTATCTTTTGTACCAAGGCACATGACATCAACATATTTATTAGCATTGCTACTATTATCTTTTGTACCAAGGCACATGACATCAACATATTTATTAGCATTACTACTATTATCTTTTGTACCAAGGCACATGACATCAACATATTTATTAGTATTGCTACAACTAACTGTTGTACCAAGGCACATGACATCAACATATTTATCAGCATTAATACTATTATATGTTGTACCAAGGCACATGACATCAACATATTTATTAGCATTGCTACCATTACATGCTGTACCAAGGCATATGACATCAACATATTTATTAGCATTGCTACTATTATCTTTTGTACCAAGGCACATGACATCAACATATTTATTAGCATTGCTACTATTATCTTTTGTACCAAGGCACATGACATCAACATATTTATTAGCATTGCTACTATTATCTTTTGTACCAAGGCACATGACATCAACATATTTATCAGCATTAATACTATTATATGTTGTACCAAGGCACATGACATCAACATATTTATTAGCATTGCTACCATTACATGCTGTACCAAGGCACATGACATCAAGTGAGGAGGGTTCCTCAAGACCTAAAATATCTTGTTCTCTCTGAGAGAAACTTTACTCCATAATTCTCTGTTGATGAGTTTGTCCATTCAAGACAAAAACAGAAACATTATTCAGGCTCTGGGAATTAAACAGAGCATGTGCTGATTTGCCATTGAAATATGCATGTGTATTGATGGAACTAAAATGGTAAAGTTGGTATTGCACCTGCAAAGGTAATGTTTGATTTTCTTTTTGAATTTGTCTGTCCTTGAATATGCTGAGTAAAATTGGATATTTACTAGGTGTAAAACATGCTTTGTTGATTTCAATCCTTTAGTGGATATATCTATGCCCCAAGTCAAAGGTAGGCATCCACTCATATGTGAAGGGGGAGGGGCATTTACTTATTAGTAAAGAGATTACTGCATGTACTTCTTGGGATTAAGAATCAATGAATTCAATGAATTGTACAAATACAAACAATTCACAAGTGGAATACATTTACCAGAAGAAATCAAAATCTAAAGTCATTAGAAAAATATTTTCTAATGATATAATAAAATTCTTTGCAAATAAAAAGTACATGTGTATCAGTTAAATTGCGGTAAATAAAATGGTAAAAGGAGATGGTGTAAACATATTATAGATGACTTTAATGTTTAGTAAATTCAAAGCAAAATAAGTACAAGAAAACCGAGTATTGTCCTGTATTGACAATGTGAGTCTGTATTGTACAATATCAACAATGTGTGTCTGTGTTGTACAATATCAACAATGTGAGTCTGTATTGTACAATATCAACAATGTGCATCTGTGTTGTACAATATCAACCGAGTAAATAACAAGATGGCACTGCGATGACCCATACTCTGGTCACTTGCTTATGCAAAGACGGCATGCTGAAAATATTGAACAGTTCAGTAGTCTCAAATTACATAAAGTTTATGCAACAGTTTGTGTCTGTGGTAACATACAAAAATAAAGATTGGAAAAAATTATATGTATGTAACAGAACACCTAAGCAATGTACCTGAAATGTGTATCAAGTTTGGCTGAAATATCTTGAATGTTTTTTTAGAGTTATACCGTGGAAGAGAAAGTTTGTAAGGACAGACAGATACACAGACTGGCAAATGTATTATGCTATATTCCACTGGTATGGAATACTGAAGGAATAGATAAATCATGTATATAGAAAAGTGATTACACATCATGAGTTTTACTCCAAAAATTAAATTGTAAATGGTGGTTTTATGATTTGGCAAAGTGACACAAATATTTTTTAAAAATGAAATAAAATAACTGGGCATAACAAAAGGCATATTTACATCACTAGTATAAAATGTGTACTGAAATGTGTTAAACAGTTCTGGAGTTTAACCATGGAAAATTAAAGTGTCAATAATAAATGGACAAAAAGACAAAAGCATTAAAAATATTTATAATAAAAAATTGTAAATAGCAAGAGGTGGATCAGGCCAAATAGACTAATATATATACAAAGTTATCATAGTTCAGTGGAATTATTCTTGTCAAAGCTAAAGTCTGATGGATGGATGGATAAAAGATATAAAATTTAAAATATTGAGAAGGGATAAAAAGGAATCCTGAATCGCATAAGGAAACGTGGACCACTGGTGTAATTGATCTACCAAATTTCATATATATATTTTCAATGGTTTAGGAGTTCTGTCCTGGAAACAAAAGTGGATAATGGACGGATGGCTGTACCAAAAACTGGATAAAAAGTATATAAAGTAAGGAAGGGAACATCTGGAATAAGTTTCATAGAGATATCAATAAACAGACAATATTGGTCCAGATATGAAAAAGTTTAGAGACAGACAGACATATTCAACATACAGACCATTTATACTTGCTTATCAGTCACGCCCATCTGCACAATGCATAAACCCAAAAGCGCTGTCACTTAATGTGCCATCTGATCAGATCTGGGTCTGTGCAGTTTGTTTGAAGTAATCAGTAGAACAAACAAACAGACCCTGATTTGCAGGTGCATAATGCTACGACAGATCAGGGTCTGTGTTGTTTGCAGGTTGACATGCAAGTATATATGGTGTTTATAACTCCAGTATTACCTACGAGGTGGGTGGGGTTGCAACACTGAAGTGACCAAACTTGAAAAACAGGATTTTGATTTCTTGGGGAGTTTTCAGTTTGAACAGGATGAATAGAATATACTTTCACAAAAAAAATGAATGTGTTCCTGCATTCAGAAAACTGGTAGAGATGTGAATGGCTTGCTAATAAGTTGAAGATAACACAGATATATCACAGTAGAAATGTTACCATATATACTCACTTAGTTGAGTCCAACTGCAAACATCAAAGACCCAAATCTTCCATCACATAATGTGCCAGCAGATCTGGGTCCATGCTGTCATTTAGGATAATCATTAGAACAAACAAACAGACCCTGATTTGCCAGCGCATAATGTAACAACATATCAGGGTTTATGGTGTGAGCAGTTAGATTTGGCTTTTAAGGGAGTACATATGGTATTTAACTGCACCTCTTTCCATTATATATGCCAAAGCCACTTACCTTGTAATTAGTCCAGTCTGACACCAGAATGTTTCACTGCAGCTTCTGCCTTCTTCCATGCCAATGGAGAACCAGTCATGAATTTATAAATTGTGTCTAACATAGGGGCTTTATTTAATTAAGGCTTTTCCCAAATGATAATTTTAAAATGCTATTAACTTGCATTAGACTACAACAAACAAATCCACAGGCTTTTAAATGCATATTCTATCCTTCCCCTCTCCCCCTCCCCCACTGACACAACTCTGTCCAACAGTCAGTTAACTTGTGAACATAATGCAGACACTGTTATAAACATAATGTATTTCCTTTCTGTGGCTGGACATATGAAATCAAAAACTATATTTGAAAAAATCATTGTAATTCAAATGTTTACACATTCTACCCCTCCACAGATACCAATTATGACACACCCAACCCCACCCATACTTCCCACTTGCAACGAGGACCACAAGGCAAGATAACATTTCCACCAGGAGATATGGTAACACAGATGGACTATTGGACATACTGACTGACTGAGCAACATACATATGGACTAATGGACTTACATATGGACTGAAAGACATACTGACTGATTGATTAACATAGATATGGCCTGATGGACATACCTATGGCCTGATGGACATAAATATAGACTGATGGACTGATGGACTTACATTTGGACTGAAAGACATACATATGGCTTGATGGACATAACCTACGGCCTGATGGACATAAAGATGGACTGATGGACTTACATTTGGACTGACAGACATACATATATGGCTTGATGGACATACCTATGGTTTGATGGACATAAGATGGACTGTGGGTAAAAGCATAGGGACAATTGTCAACTCCTTGATGCAAAAAATCTCTATGATGAACATTCAAATTCCTGTTCAATATTTAAAAATTAAAATGAAAGTTATTTGCTAGAATTTTGCATACATTTTGTCATACAAGAGAATTCCAATACAAATCATTTATATGGAAGTTTGCTCATTGTTTAAATTACTATTTTAATTTTTTTTTTGGGGGGGGGAGGGTATGCATGTGGCAGGAATCTAAGAGGGTGCTGAAAGTGAATGAAATTACATTTTTAAAAAAACATGGAAAGAGGTGCACTAATATGTCATTCTGGTAAATCCAATTCTAATCACCCAAACCCCCCACAAAAAAAAAGAAAAAAAAAACAATAAAAACATGGGTTAAAGGTTTCCAAGATACAAGATGTCAGCCACTGGTAATTTTTCTCATCATGAGATCATCTCAATGCTCTCTTGGTCATATTCTAATTTCTAATTGTTCCAACATACAAATTTCCCCTGATATTTCATCTAATGGGGTCCCATATTCATAATAATAATTTTAAAAAATCCACAATAAGTGGTTATATATATATATATATATATATATATATATATATATATATATATATATATATATATATATATATATATATATATATATATATACATACTTGTAAGTAAATGAACTGCATATAGAATAGACCCTGATCTGCTATCACATAATGTGTCATGTAAGGGTCAGTGTGATTTGTTCTACTTATTCCTCCTTAAATAAACCATCAAAGACCTAGATCTATTGGTGCATTATGCAACATCAGACCTGGGTCTATGCATTTTGCAGTTCGACCAGACTTACATGCAAGTGCAGATGGAAAATAGAGGGTAGAAGAATATACAGTGGTCCCCTCTTTTGAGGCCCCCTCTCAACAGAGAAATTCCGTTTAATATGACCAACCCAATTCAGTCCGTTTCATTAGGTCACCCTTTTATAGTGCCACATTGTCATTGCAGAAGAGGTGGCCTTGTAGTAAACCAATAGTTGTATTGAGGGCTTTAAGTGAGACATTATTTCTAACCAATAGTTGTATTGAGGGCTTTAAGTGAGACATTATTTCTAACCAATAGCTGTATTGAGGGCTTTAAGTGAGACATTATTTCTAACCAATAGCTGTATTGAGGGCTTTAAGTGAGACATTATTTCTAACCAATAGTTGTATTGAGGGCTTTAAGTGAGACATTATTTCTAACCAATAGTTGTATTGAGGGCTTTAAGTGAGACATTATTTCTAACCAATAGCTGTATTGAGTGCTTTAAGTGAGACATTATTTCTAACCAATAGTTGTATTGAGGGCTTTAAGTGAGACATTATTTCTAACCAATAGCTGTATTGAGGGCTTTAAGTGAGACATTATTTCTTTCAAGAAACCTTTAACCCCTATGAAAAATAAAGTAAATGTAATAAATAAATGTAATAAAAATAAAGTAAATGTAACTTACTTTTCTTTTTGTCTCTGTACATAGTACTACACTGGAAGGATGAAATCAAATATGGATTATTCCTTTATTGTCTGCATCAAGTTGACATTGGGCCTGGAATAAATAGACATTTCTTAAATATTTTGATTCTAAAAAAATCCTTACATTAAAGTTGCTTAAATCTTGTTTGCTTTCACTAAAAACATTTTTGTACTCACTTTTGTTTTTTACGCACCGAAGGCTTAAAATTGGAAGATAATTGTTTTTCTCAACAAATAACAAGCTAAAGATCAATACCGGTAGCTTTCTCCTGGTTCTCTGTTTTCCCATTTCACATAAGTCAACCTTTCCCAGGATATGAATCATCAATTATGTTCAGAGTTATTATATTATTACCTTCTCCTTCAGAAACTGTTCTCCTATAATGCTGTCTGGAGCTGATGGGTATAGTTCCCTTGCCTTTGGGTATAAAGCCCAAGCCAAGGGCAAGTGCACTACACCCCACCCAAAATGTAGTAGAACAATCCACCTGGGAGAAAGCAATACATATTTAGCATTTCACATGATGTAATGTGGTGTGACATGACTTCATTACATGACAAATAGCAGTATCTGGAACTGTGTAATTACCATAGCCAGGCACAGTACCCTGTAACTAGAGGAAATGCATTCTATCATAGAATTCTACCACAAATCTCATTATTTAGCTAATCGGAATGGTCAGAGGCGTAGCAAGGTGGGCGAAGGGGGGTACATATGTCCCCGGGCGCCAAGGTACAGGGGCGCCAAAATGAGGCTTACAACGTTACATTATAATAAGTAAACAAGGGTAATAAATCAGTCACAAGATCTCTGAGGCGCCAATTTTATAGTTCGTCCCCGGGCGCAAAATATCATCGCTACGCCTCTGGGAATGGTAGAATATATCATGTGACACACAACAGGTTATGAAAATTTGTATTGTCAATGCAAAATAAAATATACCAAAGCTTACTGCAACTATGTGATTGCTGTTCACAAATGCTGCACAAAATAAAATCTCTAACCAGTGTATACTATACTTCTCACATGGTAAGAACTGGGAGACTGCATATTGAGCCAAACAAGTCAGTAGTGACAAAAGGGAAGGCTAAAGAAACATTTACCCAAGTCACATAGAGAGCTTGACTGGCATATCAACTGGTTGTGTCCAGTGGAGAAAAAGTCAATGTATGGGATTTTTTTTTATATAGTTGATGTACATGGGTGTTTATTTTACAGATTTGTTATGAAAAGAGAAAAGTATAATATATTTACTGAAAAATTTTGCAAATTATTGTTACTTAATTATGATGTGAACATTGACATGCACATGAAATAACTTAAGCATCAATAGTATCGGAGAACAAATTCATGTGACAAAAAATACTGCAAAATTATTGGAGTCAAGTTGGACTATTTTAGTTAGTAAGTTTTTCAACTGAGAAATCAGCTTATTATAACAAAAATTCTAAGGAGTTTTTATGTCTAAATTTTTTCAAATTTATGAGGTAGTATTATCATTAAACATGAACTTATTATTAATACAGGATCTTATGCTAGGATAAATACAGAAAACTTTTGTAGATATTGGTAGGCAAACATTTGATAGCCATTAATCGTTAAAGTCAGGCAGATTCTTATCAATAAAAAAGCAAGACATTCTGTCCCCACCCTATCCCACCCCAAAAAATAAGTTTTTGGATGGGAATTTTAAAACCTGTAATGGACTACCACACCTACCCACTCCGATGGTTATTACAATGAATCTTATCCCTTACATAAATGACCATTTGGAATGAAAGTCAATTATATGCATGTAATGAATTTATGATATGAATGACACTATTCTTTCTGCACACACACACACACACACACACACTGATGTTTCATAATATTCCACTAGATCAGGATCACTGGTGCATTATGGGATGCCAGAACCGGGTCTGTGCTATTACATCCATCTTAGCAATAACATGTAATCTACACCTGGTACTCACCCCCACCCGCCCACGCACATCAGGATGTGTCTTACAACCACAGTAACTCACTCAATAGCTGCTGTGCCAGATTCATGATCAAAGGAAACAGAATGACATAAAATCCCAGATCTTCAATGGTCAGCTAACGAGTATGTCTTTTGACAAGTCCCCATACTCCGACTGACTGCCACGGTAATAAATAATGTACTTGTATTGCTTTGATGTAAAACATCACACCACATCTTACAATAAATAACATTGTACATCACCAATCTTACAATAAATAATGAAAAACAATGTTACAATAAACAATGTTACAATAAACAATGTTACAATAAATAATGTTACAATAAACAATGTTACAATAAATAATGAACTTTCCACTTTGAGATATCCCTATATTTTAGTAAGTACATGGTATAATCAATGTCAGTCCTTTGATGGTGTTTATTTCTGTCAAACAATAGGAGTTCAAAGGTCAACTCAGGATAACTTCAATATGTAAGGTCTTGAAACCTTGTGTATCTCCTTATCATATGTTATGACAGTTTTTATCAATAATGTAGTAAAGAATACCTAGCTACATTCTGCCAAGGGGGGGGGGGGAGAGTTTAATGTATATTGATTTCAAGTAATCGACTGGAATAAAAACAAATCATGAAAACCAGATTTGTAAATGCTCATTGTGACTGTCAATCATGATACTGCTTATCCTGACTTAGCAGACACCTGCATTTAAAATAATATATATGATGGACAATTCAAATAGTATGTCAGTGCTGTAAAACATAAATTAATAGACACCTGCAAGTAGAATATACCTGTTCATGAAAGAATATTCTAAGTGTATCTCACTGCTGCAAAATCTGACTTAGTAGACACCTGTATATAAAGGACAAAAGGTCTCAAGGGTAAGCCATTACTGCTAAATCTAAAAACCTGCATGTTAAGGACACCTGTTTGTGATGGACAACTCAAAGTAAATGTCATTACTGTAAAAGTTGATTTGATAAGTACATGCACTTGACGGACAACTCAAAGTGTATGTCATTACTGAAATAGCTGATTTAGCTGATGCATGTATATAAAGGACAGCTATTCATGATTTACATCTCAAAGTGTATGTCATAACTGTAAAACCAGACAGAGCAGACACCTGCATGTAAAGGACACTTGTTCATGAAGGAAACTCCGTGTAAGTCATTGCTATAAATCTGATTTTAAAAGAAACCTGCATATACAAAATACATGTACAAGAAGGACAAATCAAGATGTATGGCATTAATGCAAAACCTAATCTAGCAAACACCTGAAAGAATAAGACACCTGGTCAATAAGAACTTAGCACGAACGGGACATGTGTTCATAAAGAATAATATTTATTAATTCTCTTTTCATATTCAACCTCCACAAGTTGATGAACTAATTAATGGTCAGCTAACTTTGGAGAGAATATGGCTCAATGATCTGATAATGGAAAATTTAATTGCAATTTTAACCAAGCTTTACCAACACCGTCTTTCCCTTCCCACTCCCCCCTGAGGTAGAGAATGAAAACTACTGTTTCATCACCTTTTTCCTTCCATCCCAAGCCCTGTTCCTAAGATAAGAGTTTTTAAAAACATAGGTTAATGGAATATATCAACACATCTAAACCAAGATATCTAAATAACACCCAACTTAAACACATAAAGTAATCAAAAGAAAATGACAATGAAAATAAATGCCTTTCATGTGAAAGAGTCACTGTCCTGACCTTGAACTTTGATATTATTTGCTGATATTTCATCAATAACTACCAGGTGTTTTTGTACAGACTAAAACAGGCCTAACTCTGATGACAGCTCACTGGACAGATGAAATTTGTCAACAGAAATAAAATAAAGCAGAGTTGGCATAGAGTTATGTAACAAAAGGCTGTCATCTATTTTTTGAATACCGTATGTACTTGCTTATAAGAAAAATCCGACTGCAAACTGTACAGATTCAGATTTGCTGTTGCATAATGCATTGGTAGATCTGCAGTTTGTTAGTAGTATCAGTATAACAAATAATATAGACCCTGATATGATAGCACCTTATTCTACGGTAGGTCAGCATCTTTGTAGTTTGCAGTTTGACTCAACTCATAAGCGAATATATACGATAATTAACATGGCATAAATTCGGATTTTTAAAAAAAATCATGACTTTGACAGTAAAAGGAAAGAACATGAGTGGATGTAAATTTGAAGCAATAATATAATCCAGTCCCAATTACCAAATGAAAAACTATAACCCAAACATCAAGTCAAATCTTCTATGACTCTGACCTTGACTTACCTTTGACCTTTGCAAAACCTTAATTTAAAAAACTGCTAATGGTGATAACAATATTATGCCGGAGAAGTTACGGACACCATATATACACACAATTATAATAAAGTGTCACATAATTACATACAATACCATATTATTACAAAGTACTTGTATTACAGAATTACAATACAGTATAACATAACTACAATACAGTAACACAAAATTACATCAGTGACACATAACAACAAAGCATAACGTAATTACAATATCGTGTCATAAACTACAAGACATTACATAATTATGATCCAGTATGACGCAATTACAGCAGAGTATCACAAAAGTACACAGCATCACAGAAATGCAATACAGTATTTAAAAAAATACAATACAATAAAAAATATATATATATATATATAATACAATATAACACAATGATAACACAGTATAACAGAACTGGAAAACAGACTCCTACATTTACCTTCGACAGGTGAAGAGCTACTTCAATTCTTTGATACCAGAATTGCCAGTAAATTACTGGTATAGCTACATGTAGCTTATAATAGCAGTTAGAACTAATTTGTAAATATATCTATTTTTTCCCCCAAAATCCTTAATCAGTATCCCTGTGAATCCATCCTCTCACAGCCAGTAATTTGTTTCTTCTCCCATCCTACTTAGCTATAATTAGTAATCCTGACCAAATTTTCACTAAACATTTTCCTCCACATTAACAAATCATTTAATTTCACTTCACGAGAATTCCACTTTTTCACAACAGGAACATAAAATAAGCTTTCTTATATATTACAACACGATCTACTTTACCTGCACCTACTTCCAATTAGTGAAAAAATCTACTGCTTTATATACATAACACAGGTAGGCATGTACACAGTTGAGAACTTAAAACAGGAATGCTTGAAACAATGAAACAAGGAAATTATTTGCCATTGGTTTGAGGTCAAACTTTATAATGCCTTCTACCATATACGTTTCTGGATTTATTAATGTAAATCATGCTAAAACAAATTTTACAAAATGATAAAATTACAAGAAACATGCTCAAGGTTCTTATTGCCACTTAAAATTCTTTGCAATGGCTGAAATTTGCTGTCACCTGGTCCACCCCATGTGTTTTACAGTCTGAGCCATCTAAATGAAACATTGCCCCCACCCCACCTAGCCACTGTAACATGCTGGTTAAGGTCGGCTGCAAAGTACATAAATGTACATGAACTTGTAATGTACTATTTGCAAAAACAAGTTTAGTATTATCACCGTGATGTATTCAATTCTTCTGATTGATAAGAAAAATGTGCGAGTCTAGTCTAACAACTGCCATGGATTTTTACAATATGTTCATAAGAAAATCTTTTGAAAGAACTCGTCTTTGTAAAATACAAACTGGTGAGCAAATAGAGCATGTTCATCATGAGGCCCAAGTGGGCCTGACATCACTCGCCTGTTTACATATCTTAACAGCATACCATTTTATGAAGCAGGCTTATGTAGTATAGTAAACATATACTGTATCAAAAATACCCCCTACTTTTATATGATATAAATTTTACCTATTTTACTAGTCTAAATACTTATTTCTGATCACAAAGGTATAATCAGTAATTAACATGCGCAGCTATGGCTCACAATCAAACTCATCCCGGAGCTTGATTGTACAGTATAAACCTATTTATCAAATTTTATTAAATCTGAATCAGAAAGATGTTTTGCAAGAGATGCTCAGTCAATCAGATGCATTCTCATTAAGATGGATATCACTTTATGGCCCCCACTAATAGCATTATGAGGGAAATCACTTTAATGGCTCCCATTGACAACATTAAGATGGAGATCACTTTAATGGCTCTCACTGACAACATTAAGATGGATATCACTTTAATGGCTCCCATTGACAACATTAAGATGGAGATCACTTTAACGGCTTCCACTGACAACATTAAGATGGAAATCACTTTAATGGCTCTCACTGACAACATTAAGATGGAAATCACTTTAATGGCTCCCCTTGACAACATTAAGATGGAAATCACTTTAATGGCTCCCACTGACAACATTAAGATGGAGATCACTTTAATGTCTCCCATTGACAACATTAAGATGGAAATCACTTTATTGGCTTCCACTGACAACATTAAGATGGAAACCACTTTAATGGCTCCCACTGACAATATTAAGATGGAAATCAATTGAACGGCTCCCTCTGACAACATTAAGCTGGATATCACTTTAACGGCTCCTAAATAAATAACGTTATAATGAGGGATATCCTTTAATGATCCAATATATTGCACTATAATGAGTGATCTTTGATGACTCCCATGATTAACATTAATAAATGAAATTACCGTATAGTTCCATTTTGTTTGGAAATTTGGAATTAAATTTTCAGTACCTATATTTAGTGATTGCAGATATATATGTTTGGATGCAAATATATTACTTTAAATCTTGATATTATCATTTATTCTCACCATCATACTTCTATACTAATTAACTGCTATGATTTCTTCATGGCTGAATATCCCCACCATTTGATACATCAATCTTCCAGCTAGCCAGTCCAACTACTCCATTCCTACATGTATATAGCACAGACAGCCTGTCTGCATATGACACGTTAACGTACAAGTCATTGAGAAACCGAATGGTGTAGGAGTAAACTCGATGAACTAACAAAATCGTTAAAACCAGGTACTAACAGCAAGATACCTGATACCTGGTGTGCAGTAAACCATCTTAAATTTGACACTACATAACTTATAGTGTGCACCAGACACAAATGCACACTTGCCAATGCTTTCAAGACAGAAATATACAATGAGAGAATTTTGATAAATCCATGTCAAGTCCATAATATATTCATCATAATGCTTAAGTATATAAATCATCTCTTATATTCTCAAGAAACTCAAACATACCAAATTTGGTATAAAAACATTCTTGCCTGTAGTAATTAACATGTTTACAAGTTACCTGTCAAGTGCAGCAAAAATAATTCTTTGTCATGACCTTTGACCTTGATATCATCAGCAGCTTAATTGTCACCGTCAATTACAAGATAAACCCACATGCCACATGGATTAAATTTCTCATTATTGTTTATTTTTTGGATAAAACTCAAAGGTATTGAACTAGCATTATTCATGGTATAATTTAGATATATCCACAATGTAGGTCTAATTAAACCTTTGCGTGTTATCATGCTCATGGGCTAACACAGCTAAATACGAGATTGCAAACTTACAGCTAACAACAACAAAAAAAAAAACAACGTGCTAACTATAAACTAAATATATGAACTATGTGTGTGTGTGTGTGTGTGTGTCCTTTGGATTTTTAGCGTAGATTTAACAATTTTCAGTCATATTGCAAAGAAATCTGCAGGATGGCAGCTTAATGTGATGTCTAGCACTGGAGCATCATGCTGCAGACGTGTAGCATCATATCCCACCAGGTAACATTATCCTCCCGCACTCAAGACGGACACTCTAACCACTAGGCCACCAGATTTGTCAAATATCTATATACTGGAAATATTAACTAAGAGCCAGAGTGCTAACTATAAACTAAAAATATTGACTAAAAACCAGTTATAATGTTTTGTTTCTTAACATAATAATTAAAAAATTAAAAACTAAAAGATATGATAATGAAAGTATATTATTTTAAAAGAAAAAAAGCTAATAAGTATTGTAAATCACTCTAAACTGTTCAAAATTAAGGTATTGTACATGAATAACTTTTATTTTTATTTTTTTTAAAATTAGTTTGGCAGATTGATAATAATATCACAATAAATATTTAACTATCTGTAATTACTATTAATTGTAACATTGGGTACATGCCGTGAGAAGTAAAATTGTTGTCAACGGTGTTCTTACCTGTAAACAAATAATATTGCTGAAATCAGCATTCATACATATACTTCAAGTCCACCTGGCACACAAAACAAAAGTGAGCGAGATTCATTTACAGAGTAAAATAATTGCCTGGTTTTATTGTCCTCGTTTTTATTCTTCTGACTTCTTATCTTTTACTTCTGAGTACATCTCGCTTATAAGACGAGTCCAACTGCAAGCTGTACAGACGGTGATCAGTCATGGCTGTACAGTTAGGAGTAATTAGCATAATAAACAAAATATACCCTGATCGGTAGGTGCATTATAATATGGCAGAGAGAGAGAGAGAGAGAGAGAGAGAGAGAGAGAGAGAGAGAGAGAGAGAGAGAGAGAGAGAGAGAGAGAGAGATTCTGGTTCTGGACTATCATATCACGAGAGAGAGAGAGAGAGAGAGAGAGAGAGAGAGAGAGAGAGAGAGAGATTCTGGTTCTGGACTATCATATCACAGGTTTTCCATACATCTTTCATCCTGAAAATTGAAATTCTCATCTATTGAAATTTTCATGTACACAGATGACCAGTTAATGGCAGTGTTTTTTTTCTCCATATAAAAAATGTTCAATGTGCTTTGATATTATATTTGTTAAATTTGGTTCCAGATCTCTAACAAGTCCCAGGTAAGTAAGTTTACATTAGGTGAAATAGTTTCAAATAACATCAACTATTCAACTTTCATATAAATTGTAACACATACATGTTAAATTTGGTGACCACTGAATTATCTTTTATTTTTTGTTGGGAGGGGAGGGGATTCAACTTAAAGATATTGACATCATCTTTACCTGGCCAGTATAGTGGTAATAAACGCACTTTGCATGTCTGTAGTCCTGGATTCAATCCCTGTGCAAGGGTAAAGTGAACGGTTATTCAATAGCAGTGGTTTTCTTTCCACTCTCCAGTTACATCCTCCACAAAAGACAACATTATACCAACACTATACCAACACCACAGTCCATACCAACACTAGACAAACACAATACCAACATCTCACCTGTCATGAGTGTTCAGATTTATTATAAAACTGATTTTTTTGGGCGAGGGTGGTGGTGGTCATCCATTTGAAAATTGGATAATTGCCAGAAGACTTGGTAGCTTTAAAGAAGTAATTAAGGCAGGGATCGCTAATCTGATGCACAATTTCATGCATTGGTTCATTTTTGGTGTGGCCTTTTAGAAATGAATGTGAATCTCACAACTGCATGTCCTATAACAGACCCTGTTTTGTTTGTTTGGTGTTTTCTAGCACATCATCACATGTAGGTTATTTAGTGTCATGGCAATTAAGGTAGCTTGCACAAGGACATACTTCAGCAGCTAACCCAGACTGATGGATAGCAGGTTTGAAACCACAACCTGTCAGTCCCAAGTCTAACATGGCAACATATGAACCACCATGGCTCCATGAATGGACCCCACCCACATGACTCATACAAACTGTGACACATTACTGCACAGCTGATATTATTTATATGAAATAAAAACTTGTTACATTTTTACGATAGACTAATCTAAAATTTATTTCAATATGAACAATTTCTGGATGTAATATGTTTCAGTATATATAACCTGTGGTTTTGTTTATTTAATGCCATTTTCAGCACATACTAGATTATACATGAAAGTCAGCACATAATAGACAATACATGACAGTCAGCACAGGATAGACTATACATGCCAGTCAGCATATGCATGACAGTCAGCACGAATAGACTATACATGACATTCAGCATATGCGTGGCAGTCAGCATATACATTACAGTCAGCATGAATAGACTATACATGACAGTCAGCAAATGCATAACAGTCAGCATATACATTACAGTCAGCACGAATAGACTATACATGACAGTCAGAACGAATAGACTATACATGCCAGTCAGCATATGCATGGCAGTCAGCATATACATTACAGTCAGCATATACAATACAGTCAGCACGAATAGACTGTACATGACAGTCAGCATATACATTACAGTCAGCACGAATAGACTATACACGACAGTCAGCATATGCATGACAGTCAGCATATACATTACAGTCAGCACGAATAGACTATACATGACATTCAGCATAAACATGACAGTCAGCACATAATAAAATATAAACGACAGTCAGCACAACATAGACTTTACATGACAGTCAGCACAACATAGACTTTACATGACAGTCAGCACAACATAGACTTTACATGACAGTCAGCACAACATAGACTTTACTTGACAGTCAGCACAACATAGACTTTACATGACAGTCAGCTCATAATAGAATATACATGATTGTCAGCACATAACAGACTTATACATGACAGCATATTACGCTGAGGAAGAAAACAAAAACACACTGGGAAGAACCAATGACTTACAGGAAACTACTGACCAGCTTTCTCACCTACACCTACTGGCCAACTACTGACCTGGAACCCATGTGGACATATCTGAGATGTCATTGATCATTGATGTGTAATGATAAGTGCTTTGGCCAACCACGGCCCAAAACTCAAGGGTAGACAAATTTTCAGAAAGCATCATAGCCTTCCAGACAACCAGACTGAAATTTCTAGTTGCCCAGATGCCCATGTGATGGCAGATCTGGGTCTGTGCAGATTATTTGCAATTGGACCTGCCTCATACGTGTGTACATAAGGTAAATGCACATTTAATTATGCAAAACATTGTTGAGTTGCAATCCTGCTTAACGTATAAACGAGTATATGCGGTAATACGTTCCTGTCACAGAATTGATTTGTCACTCAACGCAGTAAAATTGTCACTCAATAAAGAGGCTTTGTGGTTTTTCAGGTATGGAATCTCATTCTACTCGTTTGTTTACATGCATTTAAATCATCAAGCAACGCCAGACAACCGACAGAGATCTCCAAAAGTCGTTGATCCGTCTTGAGAATAAGAGTTACCCAAATGACACATGACCTGGCTGATTTTTTATCTTTCAAGACAGAAGTCCGCCTGTTTTTTAAAGCTACCTTTTGAAGATTTTTAAATCCCAGATGGTCATTTATATTCATACACGTCTGGTTAAAAAAAATAACGAAAGATTTGCACTGCACTTTCACGCCTTACCCCTAAACCTCGATGCAATGTTACAGCCCATAAATAGAGTCAAAATATATGCTGTTGCTGCAGAATCAATCCATGATAGGCTATGCATGGAGTCAAATGTAACTGGTGGTGGAAAAACATTCAATCTTTTATAAAATACACCTCATAAAATCAGGCCAAAATATGCAACTGCAAAGATAACGGGATCATTTAAACATTCAATAAACAAGGTTGGTCAAACTCAAACAACATGCACTATGACACACTGAAATGCACTCTTTTTCTGCTCAATATAAATTAACAACACATTACAATAAACTGTTGTCAAGATAGTGCTTTAAATATTTGGGAGTTTTGAAATTTCATAGCAATGAAAATATGTCCAACATTTAAAATATGCATTCAATCAAAACAAAAATGGATTTCTGGTTTCCATTTTAAAAAAAAATGAAAGTTTTTGGGTTAAATTAATTCTACCATTTAAAAAATATGAATTTTCTAATGAATTTTCTGAATAGTGGAGGGATCTGATGAAGACACGGAGATAGGGTTTGAAAATATGACGCTGAAGTGTCACACGTTTTGCTGATTTTGTTTTTTTGTTTTATGCACAATTTTCTAAAAAATAGTCTGATTTCCACAATCACGACTCACAGAACAGCCCCTGGATGTTACATGTAATTTCAATGAAAATAAACTCAATCTACATCAAAGCAAATTCTTCAATAAATGAAAGTGATTTTGGCAAAATTGAATCCAACTGCAAACTGTATAGACCCATATCCGCCGTTGTATAATATGCCATCAGATCCTGGTCTCTGCAGTTTGTTAGCAGTAATCGCCACAGCTAACAACATAGACCCTGATCAGCTGGCACATTATAAAACAGCATATCAGAGTCTGTTTTTACCATTGAAATGATTATAAGCGAAGACAGACCATAAAGGTATTGACAAAATAGTTCTATCATTCTATTAATCAAAATATTTCAGTTTTTATGGTTTTAACAATGAACCACTGATTGTGCAAATAAATAACTTGCAAGCATAACATTTCATAAAACTGAACCGACAAATCCGTTTCTTCACTTTTCTCTAAAATCAGAGTTTGAAACACGATTTCCGTCAAACTGGAAATGAATACGAAAAGGATAACCACTCATTTTTGAATGAAGTGTCACTTCAAAGAAATGAAGTACTATATCCACTAAAGATTTTGAACACTTGTGCACATTTTCTCACACATGCCACTCATTAACTTAATGCACCTGCCTGGAATTGCCGATTTTCAAGCATGAGATAACCTTCTAAGACAAGAAGTTATTGTAGAGTTATCTCAGGTGTCCGCACCTAAATACACCATACTTCAAAATATAAATATCTAGATTTCACTTTGAAAACTTCATGAGGGACAATTTTTAACTGGTAAAATATATATCCATGTAGACAAATTCCAAAACTAGTTTTCATAAATGTACACACACACACACACACACACACACACACACAGAGTCATATACAAATGTGTCAGATGGGCAGTAGATAGATCTTGTCTTGTTAACTTAAGTATATAGTTTGTTTAGGATCAAATCCAGTTCGGCACATCCTCAAGTTCAGATGTCCGTTATCTGTAATGGCATGATATAGCCAATAATGTGTTAAGAGTGACATAACCCTGCCCCTACCCTCAAACATTCCTGGCTCAAAAACCAGTTAACCCTTGTGATGTACCAAATGTTCTCTTTTCTATATAAAGCAAAGCAAAATTAAGAAAACAATGGGTCATTTCGTAGGTGCCTAATTGATTTGATAGACTACACAAAAGAACAGAACTCTCGAGGCTTATACACTGCTAGATTTACAAAAGACATCTGACACTGTGAATCATCCAACTTTGGGAGTACAAATCAATTGTATGGTTTCAATAATACTTGTGGAAAACAGAATCCGAACTGTTACTGAAACAATGTCTGAACCTGTAACTATAATCTGTGGATTACAGCAGGGTACTATTTATAAACCCTTTTTCTTTCTAAGTTACATAAATGACATGGTTACCAACTTCAGTTCTGACTCTATTTGTATGCTGATGATAGCACATTACTCGTTTCACGCCAAGATGGTAATTTTTATACCTAAAGACAGGAAATATAACTTAAATCATATCATCATTAGTTAGTTGATAATAAAATACGGCTTCATCTTATGAAAACAAAACATCTTCTTTTGGGTTCAAATCATAAACTTCAAAATATCAAAGATTCTAATTCTGAATGCAACGGCCAAGTCATGAAATCACAAAAATCAGTAAAATATTTATAGGCTATATTGGGTCAATATTAATTTGGAGACACAGGAGCAAAATGGATTGTAACTGTAAAAACAGATAAGGTCCCTATTCTCTATAGTCTCTGTGCTCCGTATTCATTCGATGCCATTTGGACTTTTTCTTCACGGTGTTCTGGACTCGGTTGCTTCTTGCAAAACAAGCTTCAGATTGCTCAAACTAAAACCAAAATATTTATATAAAAGAGATTAAACTAAGATCTCACCAATCTTTATTTCTCACCTCATCCCAAGTCTTATGACGGTGAATAAAGAAGAGATTAAAACCTATGGATAAACCAGGTATACTTTCATTAGTTCTGGCTTGAACTCGTCATGAACTCGCCAAGCATATTTATCCTGTCATTGTCTTAATGTATCAGACCGACAACATTATAATACTAGAGCCAGTAATTATAACTTTGTATTATCTGAATAAAGTAGCATATTCTCTTAAAACTTGAGCGATAATGCATACTAAGCCTCGAACATCTTGCAACTGAACAATCAAAGTATTAAAAACAAAAACATTGATAAATGCAGCCGAGTCACACTTAATCGACCATGCCAAACTTACTGCAGAAAAGAAGTCTTTTTATTGACTTCGTGTAACTGCATTTATTGAATACAAACGTTTCCATTCCTCTCACCCAACTCTTATCCAATAAATAATTGATTTATGACACCTGTTCTTCCATCTGGTTAAAATGTGAAGGTAATTTTATTTGGCTGTCATTGTAACCAGTTCTTTTAATCTGCTTTTTTGCTTATGTTCTTAATGTTTTGCGCACAAAATTTTTTAACCACAGCTATGACCTCATTGCAAATGACTCAATGGCCTAATGGGATAATCCTAGTTGAAACTAACACGTCTTGTTTTACCTGTGTATAATGTGTACATCTTTTGTGTATTATGTTGGCATGTTTTACAATAATCCTAAATGGTATGTGCGCCTATAATAATGATTTATATTGTTTACTGTATATTGTATGTCTTATACCAACATTTTTTTTACTGCTGATACTACTACTACCACCACCACTACTACTACTACTGATATATGAATGTTATCACAGAATGAAAGTGTGTAAAAGTGAAAAGTCCAAGACAAAGAGTGCAAGGTGTCAACTTGATTTTTCACCTTCGATTCTTTATTGTAAAATAAAAGCCCTTTTTCATTATAAATTCTGCTTCTTATATGACAACCAGCGAAGAAAATAGCAATTAGAATTTGTATTTTGAAATCGTAAATATCATTATGACCTTATCATACATGAGAACACTGCTATCTTTCAATTGTACCAGTATGTATGTATGTATGTATGTATGTATGTATGTATGTATGTATGTATGTATGTATGTATGTATGTATGTATGTATGTATGTATGTATGTATGTATGTATGTATGTGTCTGTGTGTGCGTGTTTATATATATATATATATATATATATATATATATATATATATATATATATATATATATTGAGAGAGAGAGAGAGAGAGAGATAGGGTTGTTACACATTATTAATTAAAATCATGCATCGTACGGCAAATAACAGCATGTTCAAATACACTTGATGCAGCAATGCACTGTGTGTGCCAAGAGTAATTAAGACAAATGTAAAAAATTGACAACAAATAATGCGAAACAATTTTGTTAATTGGGCTAAGTACTTTTGATTCTCAATGAGTCTTTTTTAAAATAGCAATTACACAGACAAAAAATAGACAATATATCACTCTAACTTTACCAAATTTATTTATGTATAATGAAAGTGATGTCTGACAACTGTAAGGTTATAATACTTTATTGGTTTGAACTTCAATGATAAAATAATAATAATTTAGCTGGTACTAAGGGAGAAGCAACAGTGACCTGTTATTTTAATATAAAGCTGTGTAGCCCTGCTGATTATTAAGGAGTATGTAGTAACAATATCATCATGTACTACAGAACAGGGGTAACTGGTCTATTTTCTTAATATAAAGTGGTGAAAATAAAGAGCATATCGTCTGACAGACAGAAGTACTACATACATACATACATACATACATACATACATACATACATACATACATACATATACATATATATATATATATATATATATATATATATATATATATATATATATATATATATATATATATATATATATATATATATATATAATGGTTTCAATTATTTAAAACTCAACTGCATTTGCTAAATGAATTTAAAATGTTTTTATTGTTTTTATACTTAATTCGTTTGTTTTTGGTTTATTTTGTTGAGTCATCTCAATATTTAATTACTTAGATTCCTTTTTAAAAAAATTCTTAAAACAAGACCCTATTTTCGTTTGTCCCTGAATGTTTATAGTATCTCAAGCATATTCACACCAATCATTACCTGCTTCTATTCGAATTTTATAACCTTTACAAGAAAAATGACAAAAAATATATTAGCAACAGTGTGTACAATCAAAAATACTTTTTATTTAAATTCCAAAGCTAAAACACTTATAGATCTAGTTAAAACCTCACTTACAATTACAGAGATACGACTATTTAAAAAAAAACCAACAATTCCATAATTCGAGTAGACCACAATCACTATGAATATACAGAGTATACAATACGTATTAAAATACATGTATTAAATTACAGAGTATAAAATACATGTATTAAAGTACAGAGTATACAATACATGTATTAAAGTACAGAGTATAAAATACATGTATTAAAGTACAGAGTATAAAATACATGTATTAAAGTACAGAGTATAAAATACATGTATTAAAGTACAGAGTATAAAATAGATGTATTATAGTACAGAGTATAAAATACATGTATTAAATTACAGAGTATAAAATATCCGTATTAAAAATATAGAGTATAAAATATCTGTATTAACATACAGAGTGTAAAATATCTGTATTAAAATACAGAGAATAAAATATCTTTATTAAAAATATAGATTATAAAATATCTGTATTAAAAATATAGAGTATAAAATATATGTATTAAAATACAGAGTATA
Organism: Unio pictorum; assembly: GCA_030141615.1. Taxonomy (NCBI): domain Eukaryota; kingdom Metazoa; phylum Mollusca; class Bivalvia; order Unionida; family Unionidae; genus Unio; species Unio pictorum. The sequence continues at coordinate 2,358,901 of JARLTB010000312.1, forward strand.
AAATAACTATTAAAATACAGAGTATAAACTATTGGTATTAAAAATATAGTATAAAATATCTATTTAATTGGAGCAAAAATATAATATGTATATCTCTATTTTAAAAATCAGTATAAAATATTGGTATTATAAATACAGTATGAAATATATATATATATATATATATATATATATATATATATATACATATACATACATACATACATCGCATTTATATCTCTATTAAAAATACAGAGTATAAAATATCAGTGCATGATACATGTAGCACTGTCAAACTTGTATATACTTTTATAAAATATAACAGCTGCAATCGCATCAAAATGCACGTTTTCTTATTTTGTAAAAATTCAGAAAATAAGGCAATTCTGGGGGACTGCAGACGTCCCAGCCTACGATATATGGTATCACACCAGAAAATTTTACACATGTTGTTTGATGTATGATCACTTCGTTCTTTCCGAATTTTACACGACATGCTCTCTTTTGTCTCCTGGGTGGCAAATATATCCATCATGAGCCAGGTCACTTTTTCCAGATTAATTTAAATGTTGTGTCATCAGAATGTATGGAGCCAACCATTTACAACTGACCAAGTGATCATACCTTTAAACTTCTAAATTTTACTGCTTCTCTACAAAATTCTTCTGCAGAATGATTTAAGTGTGGTTTTTATATGGGTTTAACACCATTTTCGGGGCCCCGAGTAGTCTAAAGCGCTCTCCGTTATGGATCACTGCCATCTCACCTCTGTCTGCGTGGATTCGGCTTATGTAGTTATGTGAAACTCTTGCCAGTAGCTTCTCGTGGGTAGGTGGTTCTTTCCGGGGATTTTCCCGGGTTCTTCCTCCACCAATAATACTGGCCGCCATGTATAGCCTATCGTGTGCTAACAAGTGGCGTTAAACCCTACAACAACAATAACATCATTTTCAGCAGATGATATGCTTTACATAACGGTCAGCATATTTAGTGGAAGAAGAATCCGGGTAGTAGCGCCGACCTATGCGAAGCTATTTGCAATCTTTCTCGCAAACCAACGTTGGCCGAGACTTGAACCCATGCGGACAGAGGTGAGATGCCAGTGATCTGCCAAGGCGAACGCTTTAGACTACTCGGCCTCCTAAAATAAAATTGATATTTCATCTGCCGAAGGAAACTGACTCGAAAGTGCAAACTTGGCAACAATCCAATCTAAATTTACTGGCAATATATTACACTCGTTTTTTGAATTATATTGATATTGGTGTTACAAAGAGTTTTGCAGACTTTACACCCGAACAATATTGCACAAATAGGTAAAAATGAATTTACTGACGACACTATATTGTTTTAAATAATTGTTATTCAATGTAAAAGATTTATTCGATCCGAACACGAGACACAGCGTCTGACGTCAGTGAACAGTAAGAATTTTTACTTACTAATGCTCACCCGTGAAGTACCAGTTATGAATGATACAGCACGTCAAGGCCATCTAAATTTAGAACACAGAAAAGATCTAACTAGAACGCAGCCGTCATATAACAAGCGATAATAATGGCAACCAATCAAAGCAGACATTTCAAATTTGATTTGTCAACACATTTAAAACGAAATTATACTATTACGAAAGAAGTAAAAGAATAGTTCTCTGACATTTATGCGGATTATTGTTTCTAAATGGTCCATTTTTCCATGATTGTATCTTTATTTGCCAATTTAAAGCAAATTTTGCGCCAACTTAAAAAACGCAATATCGTAAAAACTTGCTTCAATTATTTGCAAAATGGATTTGGGTCGAGTTGCAATTGCCGCTTATCGTGAATATGACTTATTACTACCAAATTGCCTTTGGATATGACGAAAGTGTCCCTTCAGAAGCGCTTGAAAATAGCAAAACTATATATAAAAAAAAAAAAATCGCTTTGGTGGCCTAGTGGCTAGAACGCCGCAAGGGATGCGCAAGGTCATGTGTTCGAGACCCGGCAGTCATACCAAAGACTTGTAAAAAGGCTACTAACAGCTGCCTCGCTTAGCGCGCAGAATTAAGAGGTTAAATGTTAGGACTGGTTGGCCAGGATAATGTGACCGGGTGGGACATAATGCAACATATCTGCAGCATGATGCCCAAGTGCTAGACATCACTATCAACTGCCACACTGCATACATCGTAGCGATGTGACTGAAAAATTGTCAAAGCTACGTTAAAAATCCAAATGCACGCTCACGCGCGCGCGCACACACACACACACACACACACACACATTTCAAGTTGTTAAGACGATAGTTTGAATGGCATAATTGAAATGAATATGCTTTATTCTATAGAAAGAGTCCATACCTTATCTCACGCATATATACAACGTAAAAGCATGCATTCCAGAAACTAAATAACGTTATTGTACTTCCAGATCAAGATCATCTTGAACAGACTGAACCAACAAGCAGAAGAAAAATCGCTGAAGAACAGACAGGGTTCCAGAGTGAAGAAGCACAACAGAACAAATATTCAATCTTAGGGTTCTGTGTGAAAAGTACTCACAACATCAACAATACATTTATCATGTTTTCATAGATTTCAAAAAGGCTTTTGACAGAGTGTGGCATGAGGCACTGTGGGCCACAATGAAGAAGTACAACATGGGTCAAAAGTTGACCAACACCATCAAGCAGTTGTAGGCCATGGCTACCAGTACAGTAACTGCTCAAGGTTCTGTGGGGGACTGGTTCAAGACAACAGTTGGAGTACGGCAAGGCTGTCTCCTGTCTCCCACGCTTTTCAACATCTACTTAGAGCGCATCATGAGCGAAGCCCTGGAAAACCACTGTGGGACAGTCCGCATTGGAGGGCGTAACATCACGAACCTCTGCTTTGCAGACGACATTGATGGACTGGCAGGCAGTGAAGATGAGCTTGCCACGTTAGTGAACAACCTGAATGAAACATCTTCCCGATTTGACATGGAGATAAGTGCTGTAAAGACAAAGCTGATGACAAATAGTGGCAAACAAATATCAACCAAGATTAAAGTCAGAGGACAGGAACTGGAAACAGTGGGCCAATTCAAATATCTTGATTACATAATCACCGAAGGGGGATGAAGAGCAGACATTTTGTCACGAGCAGCACAAACAACTTCAGCCATGTCAAAGGTAAGACCCATCTGGAGAGACAAGAATATCTGTCTGAAAACTAAAATCAGGCTATTGAGAGCACTAGGCATCTAAATCTTTCTGTATTCATGTGAGGCTTGGATCCTGACAGCACAATTACAACGAAGAATCCTGGCACTTGAAATGAGATGCTACAGAACCATCATTGGCATCTCTTACATGGACCACATCACAAATGAAGTGCGTAACACTGTCAGGCACAAAGTAGGCCATTATGAAAACCGCGTCACCGCTGTCAAAAAAAGAGAAAGCTGAAATGGTATGGCCATGTCACTAGAGCCAACAGTCTATCAACAACAGAACTGCAAGGCAGTGTTCAAGGTGGTAGATGGAGAGGTAGACAGAGGAAAAAGTGGAGAAACAACAGCATAGAATGGACAAGGACGGGTTTTGCGGAGACACAGGCATTCGCACATCATCGAGACAAGTGGAGGAAACTGATCAGATGTTCAGCAGCACAGTGCCTGAACGACCACACTAGGTCAAGAGACTGATGATGTTGATGATGTCAATTGAACTTCCATCGCAGACTAATGCAAAAGGCACGTGATTATTCCGTTTTAAGTATTAATAAGATAACAAAAGACGAAACGCATCAAGGCGCACGCAACAATGTGTTGCAATAAATACAGCAATGGTGCACGGATCCGGCCCGCGAACGTGTTCTGTCCAGCCCTCAGATCAAATTAAAACAACACAGAAATCTGGCCCGTAAACAGTAAATAAATTAAAGAAGCCAGTGTTTGCGGCCCTCGAAGTTTCTAAGAAAAGGGTAACTTTCGATATCTTTGGTAGAAAAATATTCCGGCCAACAGATAACTTGGAAAAAACAAATTCTTACTCTGATTTGCAGAAGAAACAATTATGATATCCATACGAGTTTTAAAAAAAATAGTACCCCCCCCAAAAAAAAATAAAAAAAAAAAATACAGCATTTATCTTAAATGAAAAATATATCTTGGTTAGAAAGAAAAAAATCACACGCATCCGGCCTCCTCTCCCCACCCCGTTTATAAACAAAACTGTTATTGGTCTGTCTTAAATGGATTAGATTTCGCTTTTCATTAAGCTGTTAGAACCGGTGTAAAAACCTCGTACAAATTTTAACATTGTAGTCGTCTACTTTTACAACACTAACATTTTTGTTATACATTTGACCTAATTATGAACTGGTTCAGTTAAATTTCACAATCTTTCCTCAAATGAGATTTGTTGCGTTTTGCTTATGACAATTCTAATAATAATGGAATGTTTCTGAAAATTACATTATAAATGATGGGGGGGGGGCCTTTAATTTTAAAACTGCACACCTGGTAGTCAATTTAATATTTGAAAACCAGCTGAAGAATTCAGATTTCAGGAAATACTCAATTATCCTCAAAAATAAAACAAGGATAGTTGAAAGAAAAAAATAAGATGTTTTAACTTTTAATCCGTAATATCTGCTGATTTTTTAGTTAAAAATTTCCAAATCAAGCGATAAGAAAGATAATGAAAAATCTCAACACGAGGAAGAAATTTGAGCTGTACTGTGAAACTGAGACCAGACTACTTAAAAAGATGATGCTGGATTGTTGAGCCGATGTCTCTTCTCAAACAGAGACGAGATGTATTAAAAAATACAATATTTACATTATGTACATACGCATGAACTACATCTGATAAGTATCACCATACAACGAAGACAATGATATACTCCATGTTCACAAAGCACTATAAAATAATAACTTGCGGTTAACAATAATAATTTACATTTTTAGCTAAGAGCAGGAAGGCTTGTGCATGATTTAATATCATTAAGTTGTTGTTGTTTGGTTTCAACGCTATTTTCACCGCAAGCTATACTGGCGAAGGTATAACTGCTTACAACTGAACTGTCAGTCACACATATAGTACAAAATAGTAGTATTTTATACCATACGTAAGACTGACAGTTAAACTATAAGCACATGATAGGTTGATTATACATGGTGGCCATTTAATCTGGTGGCGGAAGAACCAGGAAATACTCCGGGTAATCCATAAAATGGAGAGCTATTTATAAATGGCACATGCGACAAATTTATTACTATATCACTGATGTCAAAGGTTTTTATAGAAAATACTGACACGTTTTTAAATAGCAATTTAATTCTTTTAAAAAGTAGAGTAGGGAACTATTTAACAAAATTAAAATATTACAATTTTGTTTCTTTTCAAAATTTTCACTACGTTTTCTCAGACTTTAATGTTGTATGTGAGGTTCGCCAAGGTGGCCGAACCAGTGACTCGAACACACAGAGGCTGGTGAGATGTCGGTCTACCACTGGAGCGCGGATGTGAGAAAGCTTGTCAGTAACATCCCGTCTGTAGATGGTTTTACCCGGGATTTTCCTGGTTGTTCCTCCACCAGATATAATGACTACCATGTATGGTCAATCATGTGCTGAGAACGACGTTAAATCCAAAACCAAACAACAACAACAACAACAAAAGGCTTTAATGTTGAAAACAGCATTATGTTCATGCATGGAATACCGTGTCCAACATTCACCATCGTATGAAGAACAGTAAATACTGCGGTTTGAAACTAGTCCCTGCGGTCTCCGGCAATCATTAGCCACACATTAAACCGTGTATAATTGTAGTTCTTAAATGATAAAGTAGCAAATATATTAATTATATACAAATTGTCAACAAAAACAATGGGGTTCGTTAACCCCTAAATACAAGAGACAAAAGTAATTGAACAGCACGTGCAATTCCATTATTTGAGTAGAGCTGACCTAAAACTATTGCATGTGTGAAACCAAGAACAACCGACATTATATTTAAGAAAAATAGTGAAAACCGATGTTATGTGTTTTCACCATCCCAAACAAGTCATCGTCGCAGGAAACGGAAGACGATCCGCTACGCTCCTTTATCACCCGTGGCTTCCATTCACAACTTGGAGGTCAATATCGTACCTCGAACTTATGTCAATAACTGCATGTTGTGCCACCTCATCTGTTTAAAAACCAGGAATAAATGCGGAGTTGCAAATTCATCGAACCATGATTTTTACTTGCAACGTATATGTCACTTCTAAACATTCCTAACTTCATCCTTGACTGCCATTCGTAACGTCTAGGTTAATCCGGAATGGATCAAACCTCGAATATACTAGTATGTAAACAGCTGAGATTGGAATCACTTAGTATATTAACAAAGAAAGATAGACTGATATGTTGCGATTGATCAAACTATTTGTTTTCATTCATAACTTCTCGGTCAATCCTGCAGACATTGCCGAGGTCGTCCAAATAAACTTCAGCCGATCGCAGATCAGTTACTGCACTGATAGCCTTGGTGTACAGCTGCTTGATGGTATTGGTCAACTAGTGACCCGTGTTGTACTTCTTCATTGTGGCCCACAATGCCTCATGCTACACTCTGTCAAAGACCTTTTGGAAATCTATGAACACATGATTGATATCTTGTTGATTTTGCATGTACTTTTCACACAGAACCCTGAGCTGGAATATTTTATATGTTGTGCTTCTTTTACTCCAGAACCCTGCCTGTTCTTCAGCGATTATTTCTTCTGCTTGTGGTTTCAGTCTGTTGAAGGTAATCTTCAGCATCACCTTACTAGCATGGCTGATTAAGCTCATAGTTCTGTGATTTTGGCACAACTGGAGATTGCCTTTTGGCCGCAGTGTTATAATCAGTGACTGGGTCCACTGTGTTGGCCATTCACCTGTCTGCCAGATCTTGTTGCAGAGTTTTATTAGTAGCTTTATCACTGATCCTCCTTCTTGATACGTTCAGCTGGGATGTTGTCTACGCCAGCTGCCTCCCCATTCTTCAGTGCTCGTATTGTTGACTCCACCTCTTCTTTGAGAATGGGGAAACCATCATCATTTGTGGAGTTTGGAACTTCAAGCACCTCTGGGTCTCCTGTGGACTGATGGTTGTAAAATTCTTTACAATACTCTGCCCATCTTTCTGCAGTGTCACTCGCTTCTTTGGGGAATGTTCCAATTTTGTCTTGAATGGTAATGATTCTTGGTTGCCTCTGTCTCTGGTGAAGTCTTTCACAATTTGGAATGCCTTTTTGCTGTCATTCTTTATCAAACTGCTCTCTATTTCTGTACACTTTTGTCCAATCCAATCTTCTTTTGCTTTCTTCAAGTTTTTTCTCCCTGATATTCTTGTTTATTTCTCGGCACTCCATTGCCTTGTTGTGTGTCTGGTGTTCTTGAGGTCACTTAGAGCATCACACAAATTCAAAATCTCTTCTGGAACTCCGGTTGTTTCATGTGGGCGATGGAGGCCAATGATGTAATTGGCAGCTCTTGTCATGACTCTTTTGAAAGTGTCTGTCATCACTTGAAAAACAATGTCAATAATACCGAGAGATAAAACACCGGGATCATCAGCGGTGATGATTGCAATACAAGTACTAGATCCGGATTACATAAACAGTTTGTACTCGTTGTACTCGATTAACCCCATTGGAATTAAAGGATACATTATCAGACCCAAAGAGAAGAAAAAAAAGCAATACTACCTAATGGAGAGATCCATGTAGGGAAAGAAAAAGTAATGGAAAAACACCAACACATATTTTAAGGAGAGTTATGAAACAAACAAGAAAGTAACACTTGTCAGACATTCCTCTGGAAATTCCATTAGAGGCAGTGGTGGAACATTCCAAACAGAAATTAAACATAATAAAAGTAACAGCATCCATATTGGTAACGACGCCTCTAACAACAATATACAGTGGGATACGAATACTGGAAATCGAAAAAGACAAACTGAAAGAGATAAAGAGAGCATTTTTTTAAGATACGGGTTCCTAGCAAAAATTATAATACAAAAGATGCATCTATAATCGAAATTGTAACAGATGCGAGAAGACAGGACATACACCTTTTAAATATCCTAAAAGCAAGAGACACAAGCGGAGATTAGAGAATCCAAAGCAAGGAAGCAACAAAAAATGCAATAACAAAAACAACAACAAAACAAAATCAACAACGGGAAGAGAAACAGACTCACACTGTACAAATAGAAAATGGCCCCAAAGGAAGGATAACTGAAACAACAAGAACAAATACAGCAGACACGGTAACTCAGAAAAGGCAACATCAATGAGTAAAACAGAATGCAAACCAGCAACAAATGAAAGAGATACAACACCACAAACAACAACATGAACAAAACCAAAACCAACAGCAACAAGAAAACCAGCCCCAAAGCAATGACAAGAGTACAACAGCAACATCAAGGTCAAAATCATTACAACAACAATAACAACAGCAACAGCAAAATAACCTGAACAGAGACAAACGAAATCAATACCCCAACAAGAACAAATAAACAAGTTTCAAGAAGTACTACAAATACCGCTAACAACAACATTAGGAACAGCAGTACAATCGCAACTAAAACCATCAACAACAATCTAATCCGGGAAAAGTGAGGAACAAACACAACCAGTGATTCCGTTAGCCAAGACCAAAACAAAAACAACAGCAGAACAAACAGCAGCGAAGGACATAAAAGTAACAAGAAAACCTTGGCAAACGGAAATACAAGAGGTACCTGCACAAGAAAACCAGATACCCAAATCATTAACAACAACAACTACTACTGCTACAGAAAATTTAGACTCAAAAAGAAAAAGGGACAGAACCAGAAGAGAAAAGAGAAGACTGCAGAAAGAAGAAATGAGGATGACAGAAGACTACTTTCTAGAACATGAGTATGTACGAATTTAAAAAGACTTGAATAATAACAACACATACAATATAACAACACATACAATATAACAACACATACAATACAGCAAACACTTATAATATATAGCAAACACTTAAAGTATGGCAGGAGGGACTCCCTACCTGGTCTGCAAAGATCAAACATCGGAGAAAGCACCCTTCCCAAAAAAAGAGAGATAAAATAGCTAAAGAAGTTCAGGCTGCCGCAACTAACTATACCGTATTCCTCGTTGTCACGAGTTCAGAAAAAGAAAATACGTTATCAAGAAAACAATGTAATAATCTCAAACACAAAAATGAAAAGTGTTCGCTTTATCGATCGTGTTTGAAGGAAAAACTTTCATTGATTTATTAAAAAAGCGCGCAAGGTCATGATGGACGAATTTACTCGCGCTCACATTGGTTGGTTGGACAGGTTTATACATATTCATGTCCACTAAGGGAACAATGGTGTCATAGTTTTCTACAAGAAATTGTAAAGGTTTTATTTTGCAAATGAGTTTCGTTTAAGCTCCAGTAAATGTGTGTGTGTGTGTGTGTGTATATATATATATATATATATATATATATATATATATATATATATATATATATATATATATATATATATATTTAACTGGCCTCACCCATGTGTACATACCAGCAAGATATCAATGCTCCCCTTCTGACAATCGTATATTCATTATTCCTACTATGAAAACGAAGTCATGTGGACAACGTTCTTTTGTATACCAGGGACAGGCTATGTGGAACGAATTGCCCATTGAAATTATGACACAAACTCACAGTGATCCCTTTTAAGAGTGCTCTTAAAACACAGCGTTTTCGACTGCAAGAACAAACTTAAAGACCTAATAATGTTTCCTTCCTGAACTATTTTCAGGAATTTTTTGTTTTCTGATGTCATGTTTTTTGTTGGTTTTTTTTTTTGTCTTTTGTTGTTGTAGTCATATCATTACAGATGTTGTAAAGAGCTTAGAGCTTCTAAAGATTAGGCGTAATACAAAAGTCCTCATTATTATTATTATTATTATTATTATTATTATTATTATTATTATTATTATTATCCCTCTGTAGCATTGGATCACTCCGGCGGCCAGAGTGAAATATACGCTCAACAATCATATCTGTGTGTGTGTGTGTGTGTGTGTGTGTGTGTGTGTGTGTGATTTGGATTTTCAACTTAGCTGCAACAATGTTTCAGTGGTATCGCTACGATGTATGTAATGTGGTAGTTTTTGATGATGCTTAGCACTGCGGCGTCATGTCGAAGACATGTAGCATGATGTCCCATCCAGTTACATTCACTTACCACCAGGCCGACCAGTCCTAACTCCAACCCTTTAATGATGAGCGCCAAGCGAAGTAGCTGCTAGTAACATTTTTGTAAATATCTTCTGACTCTCTGACCACTTGGGTCACCGGAGCGGTAAACAAGATGATGATAAAACGATTGACGATACTTTTTTTGTTTTAAAATTATATTTCTTAAAATCTACTTTAAACGCTATCATTGTTGTCCATCTTTAGAAACTAGATTAGATACTAGTTGAAAGTCAGCGACCTTGAGTAACCTTGGAACGACATTGAGCAGAACATCATTCATCCAACAATAATTACATTAATGAGCGACAAGTGAAGCCTCACATGAAAATCATACAGCGTTCCGTCCACTCAACTAATTCTTATACTCTGCACATGTACAATACGAAGGGTAAAATATCACAATTTACAATGTATGGTTAATATTATATCGAAATTTTACCACTGAATCAATGTGTTTATTCCTTCGTTCATCTGTCTGGTCACTAAGGGTCTTCTGAGATGTATACAGGTCAAGCAAGAATTAATCAGTTTGACCATACACAAAAAAATAAAATTAACTCGTGTTAGTAAAGCACATAACGTCACAGTAATCTTACTTTGGTTCTGAAGACATCGCAGTAACAGAAATGCAGCCAACTATCAATTTTCATGATTGGAATATAAACAGCGCAAAAGAAATTACCATTAACACAAAAATTTAGCAAGTCACTGAAAAGAAAATACAAGTTATATAGACATCTTATGACAAACTAGTTGTATGTCTTATCAACAGCGCCGGATTAAGCACCGTGGAGACCATAGGCAGTCAAACTTTTGGGGCCCAGACCCACGGTCACGGTCTCATGGGGGCCCCTGATGGGGCCCATAAAAGTCGCGGGGCCCATAGGCAGTTGCCTACTCTGCCTACTGGGTAATCCGGGACTGCTTATCAAGATGCACCAACTCACAAAGTCTCGTGACTTTTGGAAGGATAGTGGTCATAAGATAAATGCAGCAACTTATCCTGAGCCAGTACAATGTGAAAAATAGGTCACTGTGTCCTTTTGGTATGGATGGGTGTGCTACAGACAGAGATGTATAAAATCGCCTAGTTTAAGGACTACACAAAGAATCAGCAAGTGTCAAATTAAAAGTCAATGAAGTGTGAAGTACTTATCAGAACGTACCGTCTAGCCATGTTTCATGTTTCAATGTATAGGTTGCTGTATTATACAGATGACGAAACATTAATCAGACCAATGAGCTAAATGCAAAAACATTAGCCAATCAAATGTTAAATCAAGTTCACAATGACCTTTTATGCATGAGTGTGGTACTAACAGGAATGCATGAAATCACATAATTGGCTGATTCTGCTTTTAAAAAATGTAATTGAGACTAAAACGAAGGCATTAAAGCATGAACTATGGGTCACACTGACTTAGTAATGTGGTGAGGGTGTAGCATTTAAGAAATTAAATTAAGAAAAAATCGCCAAATTATGTCAATCTTAGTAAAACAGTGTGAACAGAGGGTGGTAATAAAACCTACTTGATTTTGAGCTAAAACCTTTTAAAAGCTGAACCTAAACCAGAAAGACATGCTATATAGGTCACAGTGAGATTATTATTAATATGCGGACAGGGGTGGGATGTATGTGATCTGCAAAGCCAAAGGCAAGCGCCTTTGACAACTCTTCCAATACGGCACCAACACGATATGTAATAACGAACTAAAGAAGGCCAAAACTTTGCCACATTTAAACAGAAAAACAGAAATGGCAGGTTCCATAATGGTGTATGTTAAACTATATTATGTGTGTTAACATTCTGCGGAGCAGCAATTGGCATGACTAATTTGTGTAATGGCAAAATTACATAATTCGGCCCCACCAACTTTTATGAATCATAATTGGGTCTCTCTAAGGAGTGGCAAAGTCATGTTTTGTCATGAAATAAGCGTAAACAATAAAATGACATCGATCTGTGAAGAATGAAATATAGGATACAGTGACCTGCATTTGTGATGAGAGTGTGGTTCTATTCGTCCAAATGTCTCTCCTCCCCCCCCCCCACTAAGTATGTTATTCTTGGTATAACATTATTTTTGCAGTGTGCAAAAACCACATGATATAAACGCAAAACCTAACCTACAATGTAAAGCTAATGTACACAGCGCCGGATTAAGCACCATGGAGACCCATAGGCAGTCAAACTTTTGGGGCCCCAGACCCACGGTCACGGTCTCATGGGGGTCCCTGGGGGCCCCTAATGGGGCCCATAAAAGTCGCGGGGCCCATAGGCAGTTGCCTACTCTGTCTAACGGGTAATCCGGGACTGAATGTACATGTTTGTATCAACTGAAACTCACAGTCCATTCCTCCTAAGATACGTGCTGTCAAAACTAAAAATAATGCTTCTTTGGACATAGGAAAAAGAATTGCCGACATTCAATGCATGTGCTTTGATGTGTGCGGGCGCAGACAGCAACGTTTGTGATAGTACAAGAAATTACCTATATTTTAGTTATAGTTGTGTGTTAAAGGAAAACAGTACAATTAGCAAGAAATACAAGCAAAGAAACTTCAAAGGGACACGATGTGGAGTAATATGTAGTATGTATTATTTAATTATGATAAAAAGACGATGCAAATGCAAGGAATCAACGTCACATTGCATACTCGACGCATAGGTCTCGGCTCGCGAAAAATAACACTGCATCTTTTTTGCGTAAGCACGAAAATCACGTGTCACCATTCTGATACTCATTCCTGACAAGTCTTCGCGCGGAAGTCAACCGGACATTACTGACAACAGGAATCAGAATGAAGAAATAAAAACAATACTACAATATACAAGATTACAAATCTGTGAACAGTCAAGGAAAAGATTATTTTTGCAACTCTGCACATAACTCAGTGTCTAGCACGAGCAGCACGAGGACGATGGCGTCGAACAAAGCTAACCGACGGAGAAAATACTTTAACACAAGGCGAATCGAGACTGAAAATGGATATTTTCTTAGAGTGCAAATACAAAGATGGCACACACAAATATATGTTTCGATGATACCCTTGGAAAGCAGACCAAGCATGCCACGAATCTGGTTTCATTACAACATTACAAAAAAAAACTTTAGGGATTTGACAGACTCACTAAATATGAAAGGGTTCATGGGATGGATTTAGCCACCATAAGGAAAGAAGCCCACATTGCCATACGGAGAAATTGAATTGCGGTAGAAAAAGTACTAATCAAGGTACCGGAGCCCAGACAAAGGAAAATTAAGAAGAGAACAACGATATTACATTAATCAGGCATTTGGATTGAGATCCCCCTGGAAGCCACGTTGAAATGGTTTGAAAAAATATATATGTAAAAGTCATCAGTGCAAAAATGGACACCATCACCCTCACTTCAATAAAAAAAATGGAATACGACTACTGAAAATAGAAAGAAAGGAAGTAGCTAAGATAAAGCCAGCCTTATTCCAACACGGTTTCCTGACCAAGAACTTTTATATGGGTCACCTGACTGCAGTAGATGCGGGAACACAGGACACACTCCGCATTAAGTGTCCAACAAATAAGGAACAACAACAACAGCCACAACAAAGACAACCACCAAAGAAAAAGCAGAATGAACAACAGAAAACCACATCAGATGAGTTAAAATCCAATGGTGAGAAACACGAACAAGAAAATAAAACCACGCAAAAGGCACAAGAACCAAACACTGAGGCCACAACAATAATTGAAGCACTGGGAATGTTAGAGTACATCACCACAAACAACAAGAAAGACATTACCGCAAACAAGTGACAGAGCAGAAACAACCGCAGAAACCATAATGGAGATATATAAATACAACATCAGCACAAAGAACATCAACAACAGTGAAACCACCAAAGACAAGAAGAGAATCGCACACCAAAGCAGTTTTTATAAATGAGAGAGAAACCCATGCCGTTACCAGGAACCAAAGGAAACAAAAACAGTAACGAAGCATTGAAACAGATAAATGAAAATATTCCAGCAACAAAATTAGCACAACCAGAAGGGAGAGAACTAAAGGTCAGAATACCTAATGAGGAAAAAAAGGAGAAAAGAATAACTAAAGAAAATGGAGAGAAAAAAAGACGCAGAAGACAGGAAGATTAGGAAATTATGCAACCTTATTTCCTGGAACATGACTATATTGACTACAAAAATTATAACATACAATAATTCTCAAGGAAGAAAAGATATATATATATATATATATATATATATATATATATATATATATATATATATATATATATATATATATATATATATATAATATTAAATTCATGAGTGTGTGCCTTTATATATATATATATATATATATATATATATATATATATATATATATATATATATATAAGGCACACACTCATGAATTTAATATTTCTACTACACAACGACTGCATCAGTACTCTCTATACACACGAATTATCGCCGTCTTTTTTCTTGTAATTTCCAAAAGAAACACTAAAAATAAAATCAGTCCCGAATTTATTTTTTTAACCATAGAGCTCTGTCTTTCTCAGATAAAAATGTATGCTGCCTCGGTTCTTAACATTTACCCTGCCATAAATGCATAACACGTCATGCATGCAATGAGACAGAGTTTCCCAGGATTTATTCTAGTAAATGTCAGCACATTTTCTAAAAATAAGATCAGATTTCTTTATTTGAGACTACATAGTCCATATATCGATGTTAAAAAATATAAAGTAAAATATTGTAAACATAGCCTAACATATATATCATACGCACAAGTATACATATACGACAATTAAGTCCTCCCTGCATTGTTAAAAATGAAATTAAGTGGCACATTTAAAGGGTAATTTGTTCCATCTACTAATACTATGAGAATTTAAATGAATGTCATACTTCCAAAGAAATTTTAATATACTGTTCAAACTATTAGATATTCTTGTCATCATTGAGAATACATACTTTCTCATTACTTCATCAAAACTGAAAACATAATTTACAAACATGTTCCATCTAGGAAGACCTAATAGAAAACGAAGGCTATTATTGTGACCATTAACTAGTTTTCTTTTCATACATTCACTAAATTTTGTCCACAGAGATGCATACTACACAGTCCCCCAATAAGATTTGAATAATCTAATTTTGATATTCAATGAACAATTCTTAAATTTACGTAGAAGCATGTTTGTTCGAGAACACAAAAATCGGTAATGTCTGATCATACGTTCATTATCTGACCGATTGGATTTCAAAATATGACACAAATACGTATAACTGTTGACATACGTAAGAGCACTGCCGTGAAAATGTACAGGAAGAGGAGACGGTAAATTTGAAAGAGGTTGGCTTAAAAAGAACATGCATATAAAAACAAATTATATTCAAGATGATATCAATCTCAAATTTGTATTATTCGCATATCTTTAATAATTTCCTTAAAATGTGATAGAAGGACTTATCAATGACATATCATCAGCAAAACTAAAATTGTTAAGAAACATATATTAAAAACAAAGGGTGAAAACAATACCCCTTGCCTCACCCCATTGATTACCTGGAATGTGCTGAACATTACACTTCTCTATCACACATAATACGACCGTTTGTCATACCAGTTAACTAAGGTGTGACCTATGTAGACAGATACTTTAATATCAACCAACTTTTAAAAGAGTGTCCAATGACTGACCTTATCAAATGCCTTACTAGCGTCGCAAAACATGCAAACAATGGGCTGTCATGTTCTACATAATAGCTGACAGTTGTATAAAAACATACATATGTTGAATGATGCTTTTAAAAACCAAACTGATTATCGGAGATTGTGACTTCACAACTTTGTAGTATGATGCATTCAAATTTATTTTGAAAAATGTCGTAAGAGCTCTAAGGTCTGTGGTTATTTTTGTCCGCCAGGTTCCCAATTAAATATTCCATTCGCCATCGATATTGGTCATAACATAAACAGAACAGTCAAGAAGGGTTTAATTTAATTATCCTTCAGCGTAGAAAGAGACGAAGTGATAAAAAAAAAAAACCCCAATCAAAATCCAAATAACGACTCTTGATTGGTTGTATAACAGTGATGGTGTCATGTGGTAAAGGCTTCTGATTGGCTGTATAACAGTGATGACGTGATAGCGAAGAATTCTGATTGGCTGTATAACAATGATGATGTGATGGTAAAGGCTTCTAATTGGCTGTAGTTTTATAACAGTGATGATGTGATGGTAAAGGATTAATTGATTCTAAACATGTGATGATGTATGGTAAATAAGGGCTTCTAGTTGGTAGGTATAACAGTGATGATGTCATGGTAAAATTATAGTTGGCATTCACGTGGAGCATTCAACAGTTTTCATTAATGTACATGTACTGTGTTTCTATTTTAATTTTGTTAAATCAGTGGCCTCTATATTGGTGAAATAATTTGACCATAACAAATCTACAGCATAATAAAATGATTACGGAACAAAATATTTCCGGAGAGCTTTTTTATCTTGAAATCAAGAATAATTATTATAAATGTGTAACTATGTGACTCATTCTTTAAGATTATACACTACAATTGTAGTGTATCAGATGGTTCTCCAATAAGTTGGACATATTTTCTTTCAAATATGAATCTAGCTGGAACTGAAAACTACCTACCTATACCATTGTTTTCTAAGCTGAGTTATATTACAAAATATTCTACCGTACGGATTCAGTATCGCACAAATTAATAAATTCGTAACATTTGTATCAAGTCTAACTATTTTCAAATATAGGTCTCCATGACAATGACATTAGAATATGATCTCTTTTTGATCTTGCATGATCCGGCATAAGCGCCGGTGCAAGGCGTTTTGGCGCCCTAGGCGAGATCAGATATCTGGCGGCCCTCTTCCCACTCACGCCCTCCCCCATCCGTTCATCATGAAATAAAACCCAATTTGCAATTTTTTTCTGGCGCCCCCCCCCCCCCCTTAGCCCAGCGCCCACGGTGATTGCCTAGTTCGCCTAGCGGAAGCGCCGGCCCTGTCCGGCATCAAACGTTGAGGATCTGTTTCGAGTTTACATACTGTGAAGACAAACATTTTAAAGGTATACGTTGATGTTGCTTGAACCAACAATAACAGTACCTCTGCTTTGGTTTCTATTAGAAAGTTAAAGATTTACGCCTACATTGCTGTGTACCTACTTTATATTGTTGAAGATTACTTTTTACATGGTTGAAGATTTACTCTGCATAGCTGATTATGTATTCTAAACAGCTGAAGCTGAAGGCTTACTCCAACACTGCTGAATATTTACTCTAAAGAACTGAAGATTTACTCTCTAAGTAACTGAAGATTTGCCCTACATAGCTAAAGATTTACCCTACATAGCTGAAGACTGACCCTAGATTGACCCTACATATCTGAAGATTGGCCCTACATAGCTGAAGATTGACCCTACATAGCTGAAGATTTGTTCCAAAATCGTTGAGATTTATTACGATACTGATTAACCCAACCCAAAAATTAAGTCAAAAAGTTAAAATGTATTTTTACCAAAGCTATAAAAGCTGAAACTGTTTCTCGCTTAACCTTGGCGTAAAATTCGAAGATCATTCTGGTTCTTGTTTAACCAAGTGAAAAAAGCTTACATATAACACAAATAATACTATCATGCAGGAAAAATAATTTTTAATTCGTACTCTACCAATTCCGCGGGTAAACAGATTCCCTAACCTAGTCACGCACCAGTCCATATACCATCAAGACTAGGCACACACTACCAAAAACTGATGATACAATGTCGGTGATACATGCACTAATGCGTAGCAGCAGGCCCGCACCTGGGGGGGGGGGGGGGGAAGGGGGGCAACCATGGCACTTGTCAGGTGCCCGAGCTAGATAGGCACATTTACGTACATATTTGAAACACGAAAGGGGCCCGAACTCTGTCAGCTGCCTGGGGCCCAGAATTTCCTAGGTGCGGGCCTGGTAGCAGACACACTCGCATGACGACCAAGTAATTAATTCTCATCTATTGACACAGTCGTTTCGGATTCCTATCAATGAAATCAAAGTATATATGATTAATTAAAGAGAATTACAAGTATACATCAAACAGAACAGAAAGTACTATACGTGAATTCTATGGAAGAATGCTTGATATTACTAGGCAGAATTACTATTTTAATACAAAATAAAACTATCAAACAGGTTATTACTTAATTTAAGTGACGTTGAATATTACAATCAAACTGTCACTTCAAATGATTTGTGTCTCAGGTGATTCTTTATTAAGTGACAAAATCGAAAAGAAGCGATGAGGAGACCAGAATAAATCATAGTTGTGTACCGAATGTACGAGTGTGTACCAAACGTACGAGTGTTAACTAAATGCGATATATCTGATGATTGAGAAGTAAATTTTACCTTCGATTTATCAACATTGGTGACATCTCGCTCAGCAAACATGACTTTCTGAATAGCAACTCTCTGACTGATAACACTGTTTGGTCATCGATATGGCTGTTTGGTTATTGATATGGATGTTTGGTTAGTGATTACTCTGTAGTATATACTTTGATTATTTTATCAAGAACACTTCATCGTAAGGAAAACGTGCTATCATAGACGAAACACGAGTATCTGTTGGAGTTTTAATGTCTTCCGTTTCACACTCCTACAGCAAGCACAGATTGTCATTAATAATTAGTACCCATGAAATGCAAAATAAAAAACACAGACATTTATGTCTAACATCTTTCTAATGTACAGTGTTAGTCACATAGACTCCTAAGAAAGTGAAGATCCAAATTTCTGCATAAATTGATTGAAGTCAGGCAAGCGGCGGTTTAAACGAGACTCTGCAATCAATTTTGAGTCTGATCCCCATGGTTTTCTCGTTACAAGTCGATTTCGTCACTAACGCAACAAAGAGCAAAGTATTGTTTCGTGTATTTTTCAATGCGAACAAACTAGCCAGGATATCAGATACACAACAAATCTGGTACATCATGTGATGTGACTTACTACGTCATCGAAAGTGTATAAATATGAAATGATGTACATATTCTTAACAAAGAACGTTCTTGTTGAAAGACATAAACATCTAGATTAATTAGCTCTTAAGAAGCAAATAATTTACCCATGTAACTGTCGCAGAATCCATGGATACATACTATGTTTTATATATCAGTGGAGGTGGGTAAATTACTATATTGTGTCAAACATTGGCATTCACGCTTTATGTTTGTCATCTCTGAATAAGCTACGTGAAGGCCAATGAATAAACTACCAAGTGCTACTGATCGATAGATACTATCCCAGTCCCCAAACCTGTATTGGTATTGATCGATACTAATATCAACTTCCAAACTTATACTGACATTGATCAATACCTACATCAAACCCCATACCTGTACATGCATTGATCAATAATTATACTAACCCCAAAACCTGTAATGGCATTGATTAATCATTATAATAACCCTTAAACCTCATAAAGTACTGATTTATACCTATATCAATCCATAAAACTGTACTGGCATTGGTTAATAACTAGAACCAGTCCCCTAAAATATAATGGCATTGATCAATACATGCATTAAACCTCCGAACCTGTATTGGCATTGATCAATAATTATACCAACCCCCAAACCTGTACTTGCATCGATCACTAATTATTCCAACCCCCAAACATACACTGACATTGATCAATAGTTATTTCAACCCCCATTGCTGCACTGGTATTGATTAATACATAGAACCAGTCCCCTAAAATGTACTGGCATTGATCAATACCTACATTAAACGCCCTAACCTGTATTGGCATTGATCAATAATCATACCAAACCCCAAACCTGTACTTGCATCAATCACTAATTACACCATGCCTCAAACCTGTATTTGCATTGATCAATAATTATACCAACCCCCAAACTTACACTGGCATTGATAAATAATTACACCAACCCCCAAACTTACACTGGCATTGATAAATAATTACACCAACCCCCAAACATGTACATTGGTCAGTGCCAGTAGCATCACCCAAACATCAAATGGTGTTGATCTAAATAAATATTCCCCAATACCAACCCTCAAACTTGTACAGGTATTCATTAAAACTAATAGAGTTTTGGGGCTGGTTTATCGGACTATGCTATGTGCACTAAGATTCGCACTCAAAATAAAAATATTGATCAGCATGGTTTAATAAAAAAACTCATAAAATCATCCATATTACGTCGAATTCCAGTTAAAAAACCGCCGACCTTGAACTGGAAACAAATATCCCGCCCAAGCGGAGATTTCGAAATTCGAAATCCGGACATCTAAGGCTCAGAATGTTTTCATGCCTCTTCCAGGTTCAAACTTTTGCTTACGTTCCGGAGTCAGTGCAGGACTTTGGTTTTGTATCTCCGCGGTCTCGGATTCAATGTCTGAGAGAGGTCTACATTAAACACCCAAACCTGTATGCATTTGCCTCTCTCAAGCATCGAATCCGAGACCGCGGAGATACAAAAACAAAGTTAAATGGTTCATAGTCACGAATTCTAAGGTGATACTTTATTCTGGGACTAGATTCTCCTGTTTCTTTCACCACTTGTGACCACGAGTATATAATAATAAAAGGTGGTACAAGTGGTACACTAAAGTAAATGCACGTCTAACATGAAAATGAGCCGAATTTGTTTTGTTTTGGTATGCTTCTTTTCTTTTTTTTTAATTTACCCAGCAAATAAATAATACAACAGAAGCAAAGGTACCTACAATAATTTTCTCGAAGTCTTTATCGGCTCGGGTGAACCTGCAAATATGGATACCCCTGACTACGATTCAGACATATCTAATAACTTATAAATGCGCTAACAAGTACACTACTGTACCTGAGGCCATGTTTTTCGTTTGGTTTGGGCGTCTGACATTATATCTTAAACATCCCGTATAACAGATTAATGGGTATACACAATGTAATTATATTTCCAGTATTACGTTGCAGTCGTCTCAATTTCCGCATAAATTAATGCTCTTTTAAGTTCATGTATGCGGATCGGAGCTAGTGTGACTCCTTTCAGTGCCATAACGTGCCGGGGTTTCTCCCAACAGCCAAATGGAGAAAATATAAATGACATTTGGTAAATTGTTTGTAATCATATAATGATAGTGTGTTTAAGAGTGGTGGCGATGGGTAATGTGTTGTACGCCATGTACTACGATCGATCCATACAATATACAACTTAACAGCAAATCAACTGCAACATAAATCATTCTTCGTTTTTCAGGTTTACAAAAATCTTGAGAGTTATATATTTTTAGTGCAGAGAAGACTAATAAACGGACTGCTCTAAAGTACATATAACTTTTAAGAAATGTTTTTATAATTCAAAATCGAAAAATAGTTCTCGGGTTGTAGCAACCATCTGATTACTCAGGCTGGTAATCTAACTCTTCAAAAGCAGAGACGATGATTTTTTCAAGGAATATATCAAATTTACATTTTATATAAAATGTTAGGTGCTGTAAATAAGACAAGATCTCCAACTCCCGTTTTGGCACAAAGTTTTAAATTTAAAAATACTTTACCAATATCCTTGATAATATTGAAATATTTCAAAAAGGAAAGTAGTAAAGGCATACAAAATTAAGGTCTACAAAAAATTACAATATTTACTGGGAAGCATTGATAATGACTGATGCCCACTTTGACTCGAATAATCTTCTTGTCACATGCTAAAGAATGCATATTATTTAAATCAACATAAACACATAAATGATACGGACGATTAACATAATGTCAAAGACATGATTAGTTAATTAATTCATAACTTAATTTATTTTCATGCATTTGTATGAGGAATCTCACCCATATTGCAGTAAAATGCAGTACAGCTTTAATCAAAATTACCATAGAATACCGTAATCTTTAAGCAAATGTCCCAACAGAATACCATACAGCTTTGATCAATACCACAATATAATACCGTATAGCTGTAATCTATATCACAACAGAATACCATACAGCTTTGATCAATACCACAATATAATACCGTATAGCTGTAATCTATATCACAACAGAATACCATACAGCTTTGATCAATACCACAATATAATACCGTATAGCTGTAATCTATATCACAACAGAATACCATACAGCTTTGATCAATACCACAATATAATACCGTATAGCTGTAATCTATATCACAACAGAATACCATACAGCTTTGATCAATACCACAATATAATACCGTATAGCTCTAATCTATATCACAACAGAATACCATACAGCTTTGATCAATACCACAATATAATACCGTATAGCTGTAATCTATATCACAACAGAATACCATACAGCTTTGATCAATACCACAATATAATACCGTATAGCTGTAATCTATATCACAATAGAATACCATACAGCTTTGATCAATACCACAATATAATACCGTATAGCTGTAATCTATATCACAACATAATACCATACAGCTTTGATCAATACCACAATATAATACCGTATAGCTGTAATCTATATCACAACAGAATACCATACAGCTTTGATCAATACCACAATATAATACCGTATAGCTCTAATCTATATCACAACAGAATACCATACAGCTTTGATCAATACCACAATATAATACCGTATAGCTGTAATCTATATCACAACAGAATACCATACAGCTTTGATCAATACCACAATATAATACCGTATAGCTGTAATCTATATCACAACAGAATACCATACAGCTTTGATCAATACCACAATACAATACCGTATAGCTGTAATCTATATCACAACAGAATACCATACAGCTTTGATCAATACCACAATATAATACCGTATAGCTTTATCTAGGATCAGAATGTAATACCATACAGCTTTAATCAATATAACAATATAATACCGAACAGCTGTAATTTATATCACAACAGAATACCATACAGCTGTAATCTATATCACATTAGAATACCGCACAGCTTTAATCAACATCGCAATAGGATACTGTACAGCTTTAATCAATATCACAAAAGAATAATGTACAAGTTTGATCAATATCACAATATAATAACTGTACAACTTTAATCCGAATAAAGTACCGTACAACTTTGTTCATAATATAATACCGTACAACTTGAATCAATATCACAAGATAATAACTGTACAACTTTAGTCACAATAGAATACCGTACATCCGTAATCAATATCACAAAAGAATACCCTACAGCTTTAATCAATATCACAATAGCATACTGTACAACTTTAATTAATATCACGATATCATACTGTACAACTTTAACCAATATCACAATATATTACTGTACATCTTTAATCAATATCACAATAGAATATTGTACAGTTTTTATCAATATCACAATAGAATACCGTTCAGTTTTGTGTGCGATTTTGATTTTTAACGTAACTTTTAAAACAAATCAGCCATATCGATACAATTCTGCAGTGTGACCATTTATAGTGATGTCTAGATCTAGGGCATCATGTCGCAGAAATGTATCATAATACCCCACCCAGTCAAATTATCCTGCCACCATGCCGACCAGTCCTAGCACTAACATCAAAGCTGTGCGTCTAGCGGGCAGCTGTCAGTACCATATTTATAAGTCTTTGGCATGACTCGGCCGGGATTCGAACTCGCGACCTCCTGCATCCGAGGTGGATGGACATTTTTGGCATGCGTAGGATGGGTTATTATAATGGTAAAACTCTTTATTCTGCGACCTATTGTCTGCTGGACATTTATTGTCCTACGTAGGTTGAGTTATTACTAATTATTTTGCGACATGCTGGCTGATGGACATTTTTTGTCCTTCGTTGGATAAGTTATATAACGGTAAAACTATTTATTCTGCGACATGCTGGCTGATGGACATTTTATGTCATGCGTAGGATGGGTTATTATAACGGTAAACTATTTATTCTGCGACATGCTAGCCGTCGAACATTTTTGTGATACGTATGATGGGTTATTATTAACGGCAAAACTCTTTATTCTGCGACATGTTGGTATGTCGGACATTTTTTATCATACGAAGGATGGGTTATTATTAACGGTAAAACTCTTTATTCTGCGACATACTGACTGATGGACATTTTTTTTTTTGGGACATCGCAGAGCCGTATAAGTAGTACTTTGTGTGAAATTCAATGTGTTAAATAATTTCATATAAATTAATAATGAGACTTCCAACTGAGAATTGAAAGAGATGACGTAACCCGGTTTCTCATCTGAAATGCCGAACATACATATTTTGCATTAGTAAAGTTTGCAGCAAGGGTATTTTAAATAAACAAACCAAGGGTTCCAACATCCAGCAAATGTACCAACAACAAGCATCGGTAGCAACCTACTTATATCCAACTTTCAAAATGGCGACACGATTAGGCATTCGTCAGATGACCTAGTGATACATTAATGTGAGATAACGGAGCAAATCGGTGAAAAATAGAATGCTGACCCGCTATTTTTTGTTCCATTTGTTCCATTAAATACGATTTATGAAAATTCGTTGATAAGCTTCCAGCTCAAAGCTCCTGGATATATAGAGTGGAGAAAATTGGGTCGTACATTAGTGTAAATTTTAGATTTCTATTTGTTATTCTAAATTTTATCTTTGTATGTGCACGGTGATTGAGCATGGTGACTTCAATTTTCCAGTTATTCCATCAGTTTTTATCTTCTAGATAAGAAAGGAAAGTATATAAAATCCACATGCAAGGACCCTAGCAAGGTCCTCGGCATAATTGTAAAGACTGCAGGTTTCCTGACGAATAAGATGTATGAGAGAGAGAGAGAGAGAGAGAGAGAGAGAGAGAGAGAGAGAGAGAGAGAGAGCAGTACCCTGACAAAAGAAGACTTAAGTTTCGATCATACTTATGATAATTATATATGAAGCTTTTTGCAGTTTTTACTGTTTACCGTTGATAGGTTGAGCTTGCTTTTGGGCTGGAGGCGAGGAACACGTGTTGTAATAAAACGAAAAGGAGATATTCATTGTGGCCGTTCTACCGCAAGGTGCACCATGTCTCAATGTCCGAACTAGGCACGTGTTGTTATTATAACCATTGCCCAGTACAACGGTCACTTTATGAAGGGCTTCCCATGTACAATGACAAACCTTATAGTCTTACAAATATGGGACAGTTTACCATCGACGACGAACTGGATAATGTTAAATGTATTTTTTTAAAAACACAAAAAAGCGATGGCCATCGATCACTCACGTGTAGACCGACACATCCTTTATGGTACAAGTCCTACTGTAAAACAACATACTTCTTCAAACGGCAAGAAGTAAATCGATCATTTTTTCAAAAACTGTTTTGTATTGACAAATTGAAATCTTCACTTGTATTGTCTGTAATGTTCCATAGACACTTTTCATTTTAAAAAAATGAACAAATAATTATATGCAAATTTTTTAAAATCATTTTTGAGCTAATTCTTATGTACGCATATTGAAAGGTCTCACAAGGACACTAATTTCATTGCACGAAACTAAAGAACAAACACAACAATTGATAAATTGATTTAATTTCACCCCGCTACAAAGGAACTTCATCTCAACTTTGTGTATTGAAAAGTATGCACAGATTTTGGCGATGTTGTGCGCAGTACAGCGATGGAAATTAAGTTTACTTATAAATTTTTTTAGTACAAGTTAGCAAATAAATGAAGAAAGATCATATCCAAACATAGGCATGGACATAGGTTCATCACAAAGAATTTGAAACTTAGACTGTAATGGACACGTGTCCCTCGCAAGTTTAAAAAGAAGGAAAGAAAGAAAAAAGGAGACCTTCTCTCCACAAGTATCCACACGATCAGCTGAAGCAGGTGTTATTCGATTTTGGTGCGATTGGGACAATTAGGACAAAATGGCTAGCAGACACCCAATGACCATAACTACCGTAAGATTCAAACTCAGTATCGTCCCATTTATAATCCACAATGCCAACCCCCCCCCCACCCCCACCACCACCACCCTCAAAGTACTGATGCATGGTTATAAACGGCTCAAGGCAGTGTTTAAAACACAGGTAAACGATGACAGAGTTCGATATCCGAAAGAAGAAAAAGAAATCGACAGTAGCACGTGCCGGTATTATATATTTATAATTCTATCTTGTGTTTCTTTCGCCAACGTTGTCGTTCAAATGGCTTTTAAAATGATCAATAAATGGAATTTAAACCCGATTAGGTCACGACACGTCTAGACTTTGATGCGCCAAAGGTACAAGTGATATCCTTTTAAAGTAGAGACGACTTGACATCCCAACTGTCATTGATAAGTCTGCCAGGGTAGGAAGAATATGACAAAGACTTAGATTTCGCAAGCAAACTATCTAGGTGAAACTTAGATATTGACTTATTCATCATGCAAAAGCGGTGACTAAGGTTTGACTTGTTTTAGTAACGATTAATGATCAGTTCCAATCGTGGATCCAGACGCGGAACTAATTATATGTCAGGACATCGAGATCATTTATGTGAATTTTTTCCGGTTAAAAACTATAAATGTATTGTTTCGCCTTCACAAAAGAACATATCTGTGTAGAGCAATTATTCTATATTCTACATTGGCAGCGCTTAGATTGGACTCTTAATACAATGGTCGCGGGTTTGAAATGCACTTGCCTCCCAATTTCCTCTACACAATATAGGAAATAATGTTAAATTTGTCGTTAATACCAGCAACAAAAAATAAAGTGAGTGGCCGAGTGGTCTAAAGCGCTCTCCGTTATGGATCACTGCCATCTCACCTCTGTCTGCGTGGGGTCGAGTCTCAGATTCGGCCAATATGGGTATTCGTGGTTCGTTAGTTCTTTCCGGGGGTTTCCCGGGCTCTTCCTCCACCATTAATACAGGCCGCTATATATAACCTATCGTGTGCTGCAAAAGGGCGTTAAACAACTACAACAATTGCAAAAACAAAAAGACCAAAAAATGTAATTTCAAAAAATATATTAATTAAATCAAGAGTCATATTCTTTAATTCGAGAAATTTTGTAGAATTTATCAGGTGGATATTTAGATCTTTAAAGTTAAAAACAAATTCAATCGGATTACTAGCACAACAAATAAAACTTAGTAGCTTCGGTCGAACCAATACTTTTATCTGTACATGCTTGAGATTTTTTTAAAAATCACATTTATTCTAGACTATTAAATGCATATTCATAACTGACGTGTATATTCTCAACAGTTCAAAATTAATATCGACCGCTTGAAATAAACTCTTAAATCAATTCATTGTCTATGTCGGTGTGTAATTAGATAACTGCTGGGTATCGTAGCGCGCTTCTCTTATTAAATTACAACCATATTAATTTGCACGTTATGCAGGGGAATCTGTATATCGATTACAATTTGGTATTTTAACAATTACGTCCTTCTCTTATTAAATTACAACCATATTAATTTGCACGTTATGCAGGGAATCTGTCATTCGAGTGGAATTTGATTTTTTAACAATCACGTGCTTTTCGTTAAATTACAACCAGATTCCACCTCATGCATGGAATCTGTAATCCGATTACAGTCTGGTATTTTAACAATCACGTGCTTCTCGTTAAATTAAAACCAGACTGCACCTTATGCTGGGAATCTGTATGTCGATTACAGTTAGGTATTTTAACAATTATGTCCTATTCGTTAAATTACAACCAGATTGCACGTTATGCAGGGAATCTGTCATTCGATTACAGTTTGGTATTTTAACAATCACGTGCTTTTCGTTAAATTACAACCATATTAATTTGCACGTTATGCAGGGAATATGTCATTCGATTACAATTTGGTATTTTAACAATCAAGTGCTTCTCGTTAAATTACAACCAGATTGACCTTATGCTGGGAATCTGTATGTCGATTAAAGTTTGGTATTTTAACAATTATGTCATATTCGTTAAATTACAAGCAGATTACACGATATGCGGGGAATCTGCAATTCGATTACAGTTTGGTATTTAAACAATCACGTGCTTCTGGTTAAATTACAACCAGATTGCACGTTATGCAGGGAATCTGTCATTCGATTACAGTTTGGTATTTTAACAATCACGTGCTTTTCGTTAAATTACAACCATATTAATTTGCACGTTATGCAGGGAATCTGTCAATCGATTACAGTTTGGTATTTTAACAATCACGTGCTTTTCGTTAAATTACAACCATGTTAATTTGCACGTTATGCAGGGAATATGTCATTCGATTACAATTTGGTATTTTAACAATCACGTGCTTCTCGTTAAATTACAACCAGATTGACCTTATGCTGGGAATCTGTATGTCGATTACAGTTTGGTATTTTAACAATTATATCCTATTCGTTAAATTACAAGCAGATTACACGATATGCGGGGAATCTGCAATTCGATTAGTTTGGTATTTAAACAATCACGTGCTTCTGGTTAAATTACAACCAGATTGCACGTTATGCAGGGAATCTGTCATTCGATTACAGTTTGGTATTTTAACAATCACGTGCTTTTCGTTAAATTACAACCATATTAATTTGCACGTTATGCAGAGAATCTGTCAATCGATTACAGTTTGGTATTTTAACAATCACGTGCTTTTCGTTAAATTACAACCATGTTAATTTGCACGTTATGCAGGGAATATGTCATTCGATTACAATTTGGTATTTTAACAATCACGTGCTTCTCGTTAAATTACAACCAGATTGACCTTATGCTGGGAATCTGTATGTCGATTACAGTTTGGTATTTTAACAATTATGTCCTATTCGTTAAATTACAAGCAGATTACACGATATGCGGGGAATCTGCAATTCGATTACAGTTTGGTATTTAAACAATCACGTGCTTCTGGTTAAATTACAACCAGATTGCACGTTATGCAGGGAATCTGTCAATCGATTACAGTTTGGTATTTTAACAATCACGTGCTTTTCGTTAAATTACAACCATATTAATTTGCACGTTATGCAGGGAATCTGTCAATCGATTACAGTTTGGTATTTTAACAATCACGTGCTTTTCGTTAAATTACAACCATATTAATTTGCACGTTATGCAGGGAATATATCATTCGATTACAATCTGGTATTTTACCAATCACGTGCTTTTCGTTAAATTACAACCAGATTCCACATTATGCAGGGAATAACAGTTTGGTAAATTAAACTGTTTTTGCGTTTCGTGTGCATGCGTTATATATGATGTGGTCTGTACTAAATGAATACTAAAAAAAATATTTTCTATTTAAGTGTAACTTTTTGTGTGCAAACAAGCAAAAAACAAAGCATATTTACCGCATCTAATTATCGGGATTTTTTAAACAAACTTTTTTTTATTAGAGAGGAAAGGGGAGAAATTGCAATGAAGTGCTCACTAATGTACTAATGATGGCAAACTGCGGCACAATTCTTTGAAAACCTGGAGGAATGTGGAGAAATCTGTTCACAAAATAGACTCCTTCACCTCCACCCCTACAATTATTATGGACATGAATCTATATTTTAAAAAAGAATATAACTCTTTCAAAAATAGTGTCAGTACAATAATTTGCCAACATGCATATATTTTGGACGATGATCATAATATGTACAAAGTTTCACAGAACTCCACTAAAAACAAAAAGAGTACTTGCATTCACAAAAGGACCCTTTACGATGTATCCAAGGGGTCCCGAGTGGCCGAGTGATCTAAAGCGCTCTCCGTTACGGATCACTGTCATCTCACCTGTCTGCGTGGGTTCGAGTCTAAGATTCGGCTAATGTAGTGATGTGAGAAAGCTCGCCCGTAGCTTCTCGTGAGTTGGTGGTTCTTTCTGGCGGTTTTCCCGAGTTCTTTAGCCACCATTAATACTGGCTGCCATGTCTAGCCTATCGTGTGGTGAAAAATGGCGTTAAACCCTACAGCAACAACAACGATGTATCCAGTCCAAGTCACAATGGGAATTAACCCTGTAAAGTAATGGTAGGAGCAAAAAGGTTGATCATTAGATTTGTGACTATAATATGTACCAACTTTCAGCCATCCTTTAAAAAACATCAAGCAAAACCATAGATCATGGACAGACGCGAAAATATAGAAAAAAATAAAATATTTGTTATCTATGACAAGAAAAAAGACAATTGTCTTCAGAGGGTCCCAAGAGAAAAAAGAATTAAGGGAAGGAGCAATTATAAGCAAAAACTGAAGAAGAACCCATTCCAGTAAAGAAATTCGGAAGTCAACACACAGATTAAAACGCAGAAGAGACAACACCCAAACTAGTGAAGAATTTAATAAAGAAAACAGCCCAAAGTGGACTTTTGTTGTGTGTAATAAAGTTTCAAAGTTACTGTAATTCAAGAGAACATACCAAAACACGTAAATTAATCTTTCTTTTGGTTATTTTATTTGAATGGATACGATGCTCAAACACAATTTACTTACAAAAAGTATTTAAAAAATATGGCGTGTTGCAAATGGCAGGTGTGTTGGATTGTAGATATATTAGTATTGTTCACTCTACCCTTTTTGTTCGCTAGCAAGCAAAACCTGGTCACTGACAACAGCGTAACATTTTTACTTACTTACTTTTATAGCTTTTACAATTTGTAAAACTGTAATAAAATTGTAACATTTGTTTAACAGTTCATTTAAAAACATTTGTGAATATTTAATCTCTCAGGACATTTGTCAGTCTTCGTTTAATTCAATATAATTTTTTATTTGCCAAAATGTAAATTTGTAAATGTTTAACTTTAAAATGTTTGGGGTTTTTTTATTCGGAAAAAAAATATTTCTTTTCACAATTTTTACAATTTGGATGTTTGTTTTGGAGATCCTCTGAAATAAGTATCAGTTTTAAAACTTAGTATTACGTCTCGTCTATACCACTCCGACATAACACAACACCATCTACACAAATAAAGGAGGGGGGTGTATAACAATCACAATCTACCACGAATATTTACCACAACTACATTTTCAAATCGATATTGTGGCTATATTCAGTTCTTAAAAGAAAACAATGCTGAGATCAGTCAATATAAACTGACATCGACACGTGGCCTGGAGTATAGTGAATGTAAATAAGAATCCTGGCACGTCTCTACCTCTACAATCAACATTTCTTCAGAAAACAAACGCTTCATTTGCACAGCAAATATCTGGACATTGTCCGCAGGAAACAGGCGACATTTCAATACCTAATTTTTGTACGATCAAATCAAGAGTGTCGGGGTTGGGGGCAGAGAGGAGAATGAAAATAGCCGTTGCGACCAGCCTTTTCTTGTTTTGTTCTTTACGCAATTATTGAAGCACAATATTAGCTATACCTGGCTTCTAGTAAATGCTAGTGGTGGAAGAACGGGAAACACCGGGAAGAACTACCGAGACACAGGAAGCTAATGCCAAGTTTTCTCATATGGAATCACATCACAATTAATACTTCCAGTTCAGTACCACGAATGTAGTTCTAGTCTATTTTTAGAACATTTTTTCCTCTCTCCTTTTGGTGGTGATAGAAGAGTTGTATTGCTGCATCTTTGGTATGGATTTAAAGTTACTTGTTTATTCTTGAGAATAGGAGCTCTGAGAGTGGCTGTCTGTATGTATTTTGGCGACAGTGCACACTGTGTAATTAGGCCTTAGTGATGATCCGGAAGTGAAATCGGTGTTCTGTGTACATGCTGCTCTGTTTACAGTGCAGCCACTCAAAAAAATGCCGGTCAACCCTTGACAAGAATTTCACCGTGAAGTCATCTTTGGGGGTATTTTAGATTTTCATAAGATTTGTATTGATTGTCACACTGTGGAAAGGTCAGTGCTGAGAAATATATGTAGAGAACATATAGTAAAATTAATTGTGGTGTATGGCCATATACCCCTCGAATCCACGCAGACCACGATTATGATACGGCAGCTATATTTGTAATGGTGAGTGCTTGAGACCGACCACTCGGTATTAATTATCATTGATTTTAAACTTCTTTTTTAACAAGCAATTAAGACTTGATCCTAATCAGAGAGTCAAGATAAAGGCCGATGATAGGGCCGTGCCATGTCGGCCTTTTCCAGGTACCCAGAGACGAACTTAATTAATTCCCTTTCTCTTCCTGTAATGTCGCACCGGCCCAAAAGTTTGAATAGTATTTATTCCCCCCAAAAAATTAAAATATTAATTTTTTTTAAAAATTCATGTATATAACAATATGATATATGGGAATTCAGTACAAAGCTAAAAGCTTGTTGAAAGCTGTCTCCCTATTATATATAAATTTTAAAGTAGATAGGTAAAATACAAATATAACTATACACATGATCAGTTCAAGTATGTGTAACTATATCTGAGATAATATAATAGTAAGAAAAGATGGAATACACTCGTGTGGTTGTGACCTGTGTATTCATTTGAAAACCGTTTTGATACTTTTATGATGGTTTGCACTGCCATGAATTGTTGTGTGTAAATTTCATCAGAATACATCGGATTACTGGATAATGTCTTAATTGTAAGTCGGGAAAGAAAGCACAATGTCGCAGAGTTCAATATTGTTGACATATTATCAAAACGTGTTTCGCTGTTTCTACTTGTTCGAACGCGCAATACCTTTTGTTAGAAATACGATTTAAGAATAAATCGTTATTTAAGCCACTGCATTTGATTTTCAGTCGCACATGCTAAACATGATCTACCCCAACACCAACATAATGATACGAAGGAATTTTATGCTTATCTCGTTTAAGGGAAATTTTCAATGGATAGGTTACTTCTTACTTCAATAGGCAATGTGTTCCACAGCTGAATCGTGGAAGGCAAAAAATGATTTTTGATACAGTGTAGTTCTACACAAAGGAAGTCGAATAGTATTCAATGATCAAGTGGTACAGGTAATATTGTTAACAACAACAGGCTGAATTATATTTTGTAAATTCCTTGCGGCAAAACCATGGTATATTTTAAAGAACTGAATTAATTTGTGCTCATAACGTTCAGGTTATCCAACCAGGTTTCATCTTATTAAAGCGCCCAAGTCTCACCCATTACTGTTCTTATAGCCGCCAAATTTATTGTTACAATCACTATTTTCCTAGAGGGGGCCCCGAGTGGCTGAGCGCTGTTCGTTTCGGATAAATACCATCTCACCGCTGTCTGGGTGGGTTCGAGTCTAAGATTCGGCTAATGTAGTTAAGTGAGAAAGCTTGCCAGTAGCTTCTCGTGGGTCGGTGGTTCTTTCCGGGGGTTTTCCGGGTTATTCCTCCACCACTAATACTGACCGCCATGTGCTGAAAAATGGCGTTAATCCCCCCCCCCCCCAAAAAAAAAATTCCTAGCAAACTACAATTATTTCAGATATTATCAGCACAAACAAGGAAAGTATAACCGATTTATATAATCCTTAAACCGCTCCAGTAGCCTAATTGGTTAGAGGATTCGCCTCGAATGCAGGAGGTCATGGATTCCAAAACTGGCCTAATTATGCCAAAGACTAATACAAATAGTACAAACAGTTGCCTCTCTAGGAGCTCAGCATTAAGAGGTTAGTGATAGGACTGGTAGGCCTGGTGTCAGGATAATGTGACTGGGTGGGATATCATCCTAAACGTCTGCGGCAAGATGCCCCAGTGCTAGACATAACTATAAACTGCCTCACTGCAGACATCGTAGCGATACGACAGAAAAAAATTATTAAAGCTACGTTAAAAATCCAAATCTCTCTCTCTCTCTCTCTCTCTCTCTCTCTCTCTCTCTCTCTCTCTCTCTCTCACACACACACACACACACACACACACGCACGCTGTTATGTATATCTGATCTGATAATTATTTGTTTTAATTTAATATTGTTTGCCAGTTTGAAATTCCTTCTTAGTTTTCATGTTATTGTAATGTAAAATGTATTCACTTTAGATAATGTTTCTTCGGAAAATCGGATGAACTGAATAGTCTTTGGTAAAGTTGGCCTTGATCCTGACATTGATTCAAGGTTAGTGTCCGCCACGCAAACAGGTTTCGTTTTTATTTTAAAATGATTGGATGTTGTCAAGGTCAAGATGGGACTAATGAAGTAGTAAACAACTTTTTATTCTTAAAGTAAAAATGATTAGTTCTCGTCAGGGACATATTAGAAGAGCGTGCTCTAAACGATCACGTGACTCCCTTCCCCCTCCCCTCCGTTATTTCAAAATTTGAAGATTGTTTAAAATAGAAATTGCGTATTAGAGTACGATATAATCTTTGTTTTTGTGAAATATTCTAAGTTTTGGGGCTTTTACAAATGACTTTACGTCATTTACGTTTGTTGTAGCCAAGTTTTTACATTCAAGTTAACTTTATTTCTATTCACTTTGATTTAAAGAATTAATTTGTATTTCTGTAAACTATTTGATGTACTCGTACCTAATTCTTAAACAAAGACAGTTTATCAAAATCTTTTTCGGATTTCCAACACCGGAGTGTTAAATATTGTGATTCTACATTCTACAAGGAACTATAGATTAGAAACGAATAGACCTCAGCATATGTCATCGTCTTTCATCTTGGATTTTCCAAGAGGTCTTGAATTTGAGTCTTTTAGAACATTTCATTACTAGGACTTTTGTAATTTAGTTCGTTGATTATTCTTGGATTATTTTGGGATTTTATTCTTAAAACTAAGTATTTTTCCATTTTTACAATCCAGGGAAATATTTGATTTTTAACATTTTATTTTTTAAATTTCTTTTTCTGTGTTACTGATTATTAGAGCCTAAACACGTAACATACATACGTACGTAGTACACACGCATACGGGTGCGTGTGTGTGTGTGTGTGTGTGTGTGTGTCCTTCCAAAGATAAGCAATGCAATATTTATTTCAGATTCTTCAAAATATCCTTCTCCCATGCCTTTTAAGACAAATGCTTGACATGTGCATGTCAAGCGGCATCATCAGACAATATAATACCCAGGTGGTTATGTTTGTAAACATCTTTGAATATACTTGCTTCACGTTTGCAGTAAAGTGTGGTAGTTTGAAGTCTTTTTATGATCATTAATTCTGATCACTAGCTAAAGACAGGACTTGTCCTGTAATTTTGTAATGTCCTAATTTATAACTGACCAGCCCCATTTGGATTTCCAGCGAATTCTGTTTTCGTTGTTGTTCTAGGGTTCAATGCCATTTTTCAGCACAAGATAGACTATACATGGCGGCCAGTATAACTGATGGAGGAAGAAAACCCTGGAAAACCCCGTAAAGAACCACCGACCCACGAAAAGCTTTACTGGCAGGCTTTCCCACGTTAACCGAGCCTGAGACTCGTACCCACGCAGACAGAGGGGAGATGGCAGTGATAGGTACGGTGAGCGCTTCAGACCACTCGGCCACTCGAGGCCCCGTTTCCATATTATGAACATTAATTCTGTTTTGTTTTCGACAAAGATCACTAGCTACACTTGGAGATAAAGAACCGGAATTAGGTTCAACTTTAAAGCATACGTAAGGATAAAGTTGTAATCGTTTACAGTTATAAGAAGAGTCACCCGGGGCATTTATGAGTGTCAGTTACATATGTGTAAGCTGCTGTTATTTAATATTAAATTGTTAATTGATGCAACTCACCTCCAATTAAATGAATGGTCATTTTTGTTTAAATCCCTCAGTTCTAGGCAGGAGAGAGTCACAATAAGGTCAGGAACGTTTTACAATGAATGTATTAAACAAGAGACCTAAGTGGATCCGAAATCGCTCAACTATTCGACACCTTTCAAAATACCAAAACGCATGAGCAGTTGGGCAGGAAATCTTAGTAGGATGATTTCAGTCAAACTTTTTACAAATTATATCGACTAGTTATGAAACGAAATATATTATTTTAATTTTTGTTTAATATTTGTACTGTCATTAGCCATATTCGATGGCAGATCAGCATGCATTGAAATTAAAAGACCCACATCAAATGACGTTTCCTGCAGACATTTTTTTCAAAATTTAGCTGAGTGGTACTTTATGGCAGGCTTAGCCAAACTTAATGGAGAATGGACATAGTCTACTTAAATCCAGAATGCGTTCTTTTAAATTTATTCAGTTTTTGTCAAGTGGTTTTGACAAGTTCTTTTGAAGGTTTTCTTTGCTTTTTAAATGGTTACTAATGTTTTTCTCTTTTTAATAATCGTGGCCATAGCTGATGACAGATCAGCATCATTTGTAAACACAACTTAAAGCATGTAAACCCAAAATGCATTATGTTAATTAATTTTGGGTGAAACTGGCATAGTGATTATGGAGAAGCTACAAAAGTACATGTAGCAAGTCTGTATGGATGGGGGACGCACGACGTACAGATGGACGTACCTGAAGTTCACTTTTTCCTTTGGGTCTGACAAGAAAAACAAAAAAAATATGGTCTGAATTTGAAAGCTATTCTATGATGCACCAAGTTGTGCATTATGATGTGTAATTTGAACGAGTTTGGTATGCAAGGTCGTACAAGTTTACAAACGTATCAGGAACTCGAATTCGATGTCCAATGTATTGGTCCATAAACATTGCCCTCTGCAATACCATACAATCTGCCGAAAGAAACTAAATCCATTATACATATAAAAGATTAAAAGTTCGAGAGACGAGACTGGGAGTCACTGCACACACAACCCAAAAAGAGAAAACCACTTCTCGTCAAATTGACTCAACTAACAGAGTAACGTTTACAAGAACTCGCCAGCCCGCTAAGATAATTTTTATCGGAAAAAAGTCAATGAGCTTCATGTGAAAGGGGGGGGGGGGAAGAAAATAAGGACCGTGACAAGTGACTGGTTATTTCTATTGTTTACGAAAGGAACTCTAAATCTGATCCAATTTTACGGATCATAAATTTGGCAGAAAAAAATCGCTGATTCGATTTAATGGGTCATCAAGCACATGCTTACCTTTAATATCAATGCGTACACATTCTTTCTCGGCAGGAAAATCCCGCAATGAGCGAATTTTAAGCAAGCGGTAGTAAAACATACCCATGTAGCGTCTAATTTAGCAAGGAATTTCATCGCTGAATGAGACGGGACGAGCGGCACACGTGTCGAGTGGTATTAAAGGTTGAATGGTTCAGTGATGAAATGTATGCATGACAATATTGAACGAATGGAAGAGAGATAAAAATAAAAAAATCCCCGATAAGACAGGCAAGTACGCAAGCACAGGCAGATAAACATGCTGAAATACAGTCTGATGTCTTTACTGCAGTCAAGTTACACAAACTTCATATACGGAAGTCATGGATTTATTAAATGGACTTGAAATCCTTATTGCCCAGTTTTGGCTCCGGTTCTTTCTTTCTTTCTTTCTATCTATCTATCTATCTATCTATCTATCTATCTATCTATCTATCTATCTATCTATCTATCTATCTATCTATCTATCTATCAACGTCGAACGAATGCATATTGAAACTAGACACAAAGACACAGAGTGCTCTTAAAAACTCACCTTTTTCGACTGCTAGAACCAACTCAAAGACCTAATAATGTTTCCTACCTTAAATATTTTCAGCATGTTTATGTTTATTAATTTCATGGTGTTTGTTTTCTTTAATGCTTTTTTCAGTCATATTATTATTTATGTTGTAAAGCGCCTAGAGCTTCTAAAGATTATGCGCAATACAAAGTCCTCAATATATATATATATATATATATATATATATATATATATATATATATATATATATATATATATATATATATATATATATATATATAATGTGAGAGAGAGAGAGAGAGAGAGAGAGAGAGAGAGAGAGAGAGAGAGAGAGAGAGAGAGAGAGAGAGAAAGCCCATACACACCTTAAATAGCATATAGGTCTGATGGAAAATTAATGTAGTTGCTCTTAATAAGGTAATTTGTTTCTTTCTTTCTTTATTTCTTTGAAATTCATCTTGACTCAAAGAAGAAAGCACAATTATACTCGAAATAGGGCAGTCCTTTGTTGAGTATAAGATGGGTATACATTACCTGTTGTTCTTCACACACGTAACCAAAGACAAGTGTAACGTATGATATTGTCAGGCGTCGCTGACATGCGTCCCGAACCTTTCTTTCAATAAACTTTACATACTAGTAGTGGCGTACTAAGGGTAAATGGCGCCCGGGACAGCAATGATGAATCAATGGGGTTTTGTCGTACCAAGACCTCTGGAGCCTATAGCGCCCTGGGCAACCACCAGTCTCCCCTCCCCGTTATTACGCTACTGCAAAATAATAACAAAAAGTACAAACATACTGGTCTTATAGCTGCAACTCCGTACATGTGCAGATTAACTTTTCAATATGGCCATCCTTACCAAAAGCCAAATAGAACAAAGTCTTCAGTAAGGTGTGATATAGGTGGGAAATTAAAATTCAACACTAGCGTACAACACACACACACACACACACACACACACACACACACACACACACACAACATAGT
Organism: Unio pictorum; assembly: GCA_030141615.1. Lineage (NCBI taxonomy): Eukaryota > Metazoa > Mollusca > Bivalvia > Unionida > Unionidae > Unio > Unio pictorum. The sequence goes on from JARLTB010000312.1 coordinate 2,397,539, forward strand.
TTTCAGAAAACATGTACATGACACAACTTCTGTCTCGCGTAACGAATCAATTCCATCGGTACATTTGCGGCGTTTATTTGAGCGCGAAATAATAAGGGTTTGTGTCATTACATTACTTTCGTACTTTCTCATAACGAATAATGAAACGGGCATGCCTCTCTTACTTTAATTTTTTTTTTTTTTAAAATGATCGTGTACCAAGCGCCTCCATATGCGAGTGATTACCACATTTCATTCCCACCGGTTTTCATTCATTTGCTGATTGTTGCTGATTTAATCAGGTCAATAATGCAAGGTCAGGAGTTTCTTAAATTACCTTGCTATGAGCATCTACATATAATTCCAATTAGACTGGGAAAAATCAGACCTTTCTGTGGCAGGACCAATCCGAACTATTTCACTGAATTGTCGCGTTAAAAAAAAAAACCGGTTGTACAATCAGAATGATATTTATGGAGTGTTCTTTAACAGGTAAGATCAAGGTAAAGTGTTGCATTACTATATATATATATATATATATATATATATATATATATATATATATATATATATATATATATATATATATATATATATATATATTTTTTTTTTTTATACAATCATCACCCCCTCGAGTATTTAACAATGGGAGATATGCTAATTATAACCCTAAAGGCTAATTAAGAATTTATTTTCAGGCTCATAGGTCTAACCCGATCATGGTCTAAAGCAGTGGTTGGCAAAAAACGGTACGGAGACCAAGCCCGGGTTTTTTGTCCCTTAATTCACACCCTAGGGTGTTTCTATAAAAATCACTTGTCCAGCTGGCGCCATGGAGCAAGTTGTCCAAGCTTGGTCTAAGAGATATTCACGTTCAGCCTTTTCTAGAAAAAGGCAAATAGCTGAATGCTGCAACTGTATATTTCCTTCTTCATCATCATCATTATCATCATCTTCGTAATCGTCATCATCATCGTCATTTTTGGAAAACATTAAAACAGGTCTCTGACACAACATAGATGTGGTGGACACCTGTACCTAGTGCTCTTTTTGATTCACCAATCAATTTACATCTATAAAATTAATGAAAACCTTCTTTCAAATATACACTTTAAAGTGATAATTATCCACAATACAAAAATCAACGCTTTGTCTGATTGGTTACTAAAAAGTGGATCGAGAATTGCAAAGACTGGCTAAACAAGAACCTTAATCATTACCTTTATCATTACCTCATTACCTTTATCATTACCTTTATCATTACCTTTCAGATCCACTTATTATTTATACGTATATCTCAACTTTAATCGGCTGTTTTATTTTGCTTTAGTTTGCTTCGATTATGCTTTTGTTTCTTTTAAACGCAGAGTGCATCACTACAACAACGTACAGATAGTACAAATTTGTTAAGACGTTTTTTTTTAATAATCAGCTTACAAGTTATGCATTGTTTTCCAAGTCATTGAGGGCAATCACACAAACGGCATGAGTAAAGTATGCCCCGTTACATGTACCATAAAAATCCTATTCTATCCATAACACAAATGCTTCTCTGCTCTTACAATAAAAAGTTGACTTGTAAATCAAAACTGATTGATACAGTAATAATGTCAACAATTTTAGTAGTAATAAAAATACTACGTTTCAAGCAAATAAATGACATTATGCAAAATAACTACATGTTTTCATTACCATTTCAAATGTGTATCGTGAGAACAAAATGTTAGATTCAATAATGTCATCAGTGGCTGTCCACATTAGGTTAGCGTATTTGGTAAATAACATGATTTCCATACAAATTTCATTCTGAATATCAGGTATGAATCTCCTAAAAGACATGTATATCCCGATTTTACAAACGGTGTCCTCCATGATAAATTTCGCCGAATGTCGCTGCTATTTATTATGTAATGTCTCTCTCATGCTGTAATGCGAAACTTTAGGTGTAGTGTCAGCTTTACAAGACTGTGTCCTCCATGACAGCTATCGCTGTATGTCGCTGCTGTGTTATGAAATTGCACTCTCATACTGTAATGTGAAACTTTGGGTGTAGTGTCAGCTTTACAAGACGGTGTCCTCCATGACAGCTATCGCTGTATGTCGCTGCTGTGTTATGAAATTGCACTCTCATACTGTAATGTGAAACTTTGGGTGTAATGGCGGGCTAAGTATTTCCATGACAACGAAGGTGTAGATATCCGTTATACTTTCTCTTGATAACTATGCCCTTTGCGGCTATACAATGAATACAGTCCACAATTCAGTTTAAATTACAAAGTGCATCACTTTGCATATTTTTAAATGTCCTTTAGTATTAAATTGGCTAATCATTGATTTTGCTTTTACGGATAAACAAATGTCAATAAGGGGGCAAGGGACAGTTTTTCCACAACTTTAATGTGGCATACTACATTAATACTAACAAAGAATTAAAAAGTAAAATACAAGAGTGAGGTAAAACTAAAATTTTGTACATATAATAAAGAAACACTTAAGAAAATCTGTCAAGTCAATCGAATTTCATAGAATAAAAAGTTGATGAACTCCACCCCAAATTCATTCAAGCATTTTCATGTCCTTGTGAGAAAGTTGAGGCCATAGGGCAAACATAAGCCCTTTTCCTGTGTGATAATTTTGAAAAACATTATGTACTTAATAATTTTATGCTATTCAAAATAGCTGTCATCCAGTCAGTTTTGAAGATATTCTACTTGCTTTGAACCAACATATATACTGCTACAGATAGCTAGCTCTGCTTCCTAGCAGACTTTTCGTATTTCACTGGCTACATACTGTGCAGTGACTACACAAGGTGTATATTCCTAGCATCAGTTTCAAGAACACTGCAGACCTGCCAACCCCGACGAGTCCGTCAGTAAGGCAGTTAATATTTTCCCGTAAGATTGACTTGTTACGTGCTTAGGCTCGAATAAGCAGCAACACAGAAAGAGTGAAAACTAACAAGCTTGTATAACTTGAACAATGATTTTATTAAATACAATTATTTTCATAAAATAAATAAACTTACGGTTTTAGAGAATCAAATCCAACAAATATAGAATTCACAAAATAATCCACTAATGGAATTGCAAGTCCTGATAAATAAATGTTCTAATAGTTCCAGGTTCGAATCTTGACGATGTAATAATCCAAAATGGCTGACAATGTCACGTGATGCAGTTCTTGTTTTTAAATCATCCAGATGAAATTATGAAACATATGTCCTTTTCCAGATAAATAGAATAATTCTTCTTTTCCAACGAATTGACACAGTCCAGAACAAGATATTAACTCAAACAGAAAATGCACAACTTCTTTAAAATAAGCCCAATTTATATTCTACTAAAGTTAGCTTCTAAAACACAGCTATATATATTGTTTTTCTGAAGTAAACAAGTAATCACGCGCTTTTCTAGAAATTGATAGAAGTTCATGGAAGGTCACAGAAAGAGACTACCTTTACTAAAAATAACATACTCTAGATTTTTCCTACCCCTAAGAACTAAAAATAAAAATGTTGTCCTTGAAATTGACCAATAGATTTAGAGGCTTGTTGACAATGTCTAAAGCAAGGTCAGGATTTAGGTCAAACAAGCCAAGGTCAAAACTTGTTTACAATTAGAGAATCTAAGTCAGCCTGAACATTCTAGAAAAAATCTCCCAATCAATTCATTTTAAAGGCAAAATAAAAAATTTGGATTTAACATTTAAAAAAATAAATAAATTAAATCCAATAGCCGTAACAGACTATAGTCTGAGTCTATATCTCCGTTTGTTTGTACCCCCACCCCTGCCAATTTCAGTAACGAAAAGCATAAAGATAAAAAGTTAATAAATCTTGCTCAGTTCATTCATTGATTTATAATTTCTAACCCGATTGCGACCAGGGTGTCCATAATACCTTTATCGTCTGCACGTCTGATGTTTAACGGAAGTTTTAATTACAACCATGGCCATCCTCGTGATCAATTTCCAGTTTCTGGACAAGTCCATTTTCAGCGAAGGGGCGGATGCATAAATACGCATGTATGTAGAAGGTAGATTTCATAGGTGGCAAAGGGATATAACTCTTAATCTTACCATAATTTACGGAAGTATCCGGGAGTAACCAAATAGGAACAATGACGTCACTCTATTTGTGGAAAATAGACTTGCCCAAATTGTATGTAATATGGTGTCGTGTTAGTATGAAAACTTCCGTTAAGCATCAGACGCACACACACAAACACACACACACATCAAATAATACTAGTACAACACAGTATCAAAATATTTTGGAGACCGTAACAATTCTACTTTAAATACGGTGAAATACAGTGAAGAATAATGGTACGACAGTTCACCTTAAGATATGTTGACGAATGGTGCATTTCTCTTTTTAATGCGCCGAAAGAAAACGCCCAATTTGCAGATAAAACACATCTACCCGTGCATATGGATTGCCATCAGACAGGTGCATTTCGTTAAGATAAATCGATAACCCGTCAAGATATTCAACGGAAACCATGGTTACGGTCTCGATTATTAATTCTACCGTACTTAACTAGACGCTAAAATTCTAATTACAACAAAATTTTCAAACGTCAAGGTAGAAATACAGAATCTAGAATAACGGCAAGATGAGTATATTAAGGTCAGTGGATGATATCTTATATGTTTGTTAGTGTTTTTTGTTTTTATTTAAAGTGGTTTTTATATATGGAGACAAGTGTGAAGGTAAAAATAAGATGTAAGTAGAAGTATTATTATCGTTTAATGGTCTTCGAATGAAGACCATTCAAACTGTCAGGAAGGCAGTACTGTAAATATGTACAGGGTTTCTTTGTAAAACTCTGACCAGTGATTGACAAATAAACAAAACAATAAATTAATGAAAATAAACCGTAATGTTTAATTATTTGTTTTCTTAAATTTCAGTCCCTTTACGATGACCAATCGGGCAGATCCCTGCTGCCGCGCTGTATGGGTATGGTAATTTCCTCCCATTGCTGTGACACTAAATAACCCTTTATGTGCTGATATGCCGCAACACACCAATAAACCAACCAGTCAATTACATACAAAGCAGCAGATTTTCAAAGTCGACTTCAAAAATAGAACAAAAGGCTACAGGAGTACATTTTAGAATGGCAAACTTTGGTACAGTTGCCCGTTCAAAGGTGTGTGCAGGTAGGTATACACGGGTCGATAGCGATTAATGATAGAAACAGACTTCAAAACCATTATTCTAAGAAGGGAAGATGCATATATTCATCGTCAACATTCTAAATAAGGGCTCTTTCCCCATCAAAGAAAAGTTTCTTACAAGGAAAGGGAGTGTCAATATTTGCGTTGTAAAGCTCTCCAGCTGTGGCTTGTAAACTCGCTGTTGAACTTGCCAGGAACTTAAACTAAGCTTAAAAAAAATGTGTACTGCATGCTGGTCAGGTGAACTTCGCTTCGGCATTGAGGATAATAAGATAATACATCTACATAGTATCCAGATGAGACGTGCGTACGGCCTACTTTCTAATGCCGTATTACAGACATCTGGCTCAAACGCGTGGCAAGGTAAACCAGAACAAGCCTAAATCACACCATCTAACAACATACTAGAGTGATGGGTTTATTACATTATTGAATGACGCATGGTACTAATTCAGTTCCCATAGTAAAACTATGCAAACACCTTAATATTACAAATTCAATAACTCAAAACTTTTGAGTGCTCATGACCAAACATGCATTTACCGGTATAGATGAAACCTGAATGTCAGCCTCTGTGTAGAGAAAAAGGATAGGAGCCGTTGTATTTTGGGACCTACATGTGCTTGAAACACGTGCTTTCAATTCCGTACCAAAGAGTCAGGAGCTAATTTCAGTAACGAGTGTTCCATGCTCAAGATTGTTAAAGGACTGAAATTCTATCAATAAAACAATACATGTATCTCTAAAAAAAATTACAACTAGGAGATTCTCCTTCCTAAAAAAACATAACTTACAGTATTAACCAATCTTGTCCAGCCAAACCTATATATACTTTTTTTTATGTTCACCCATTTCCAAGCTTGTTCCCATTTTCCATACGATTAGTACCGTGTGTATTATATGCTCTTCTGATTTTCTTGACAGTCTCGGAATAGTAGTTTAGTACATAAGTAAGCAATGTGTATACTTATGTTTGTCATAGATTACAGTAGTGAATATTTCATTATAATGCAAGTTAATGTTCGCCTGTATAGCAATGGTACATTTCAGACAACAATGATGTATTTAAGCTTTATTTAAGAAAATAGAAATAAAATTATTAAAATAAAGCTGTCTAATTAGAGTCAATATTTTAATTATCACCAATTGTCTCTCTCCAATATAGTACTGAAATATATTACCATCCTTGTTAATAGTATGTTACGAATGAGTAAAGATGACCTTCTATATGTACATGTATTATTACAGAAAATGCGATTTAAATGACACAAATTACCTAAAATTCCTCCCAAAAGACATAATTTAAACTAAAGTACACATAACACCATTAAAATTCAAAATATTTTAAAATATTCACTGAAAGAAATTAGTGGGATGCAAAGTCATGAGAGGTCATTACTATTAGTGGGAGGCAAAGTCATGAGAGGTCATTACTATTAGTGGGAGGCAAAGTCATGAGAGGTCATTACTATTAGTGGGAGGCAAAGTCATGAGAGGTCATTACTATTAGTGGGATGCAAAGTCATGAGAGGTCATTACTATTAGTGGGATGCAAAGTCATGAGAGGTCATTACTATTAGTGGGATGCAAAGTCATGAGAGGTCATTACTATTAAGCTTGATAGAAGAGAGATCTAAGCGATCATATCTGAAACGTTGTTTCAAAACACAACTAGGAAATATAAGTATTACTTACCGTAATTACTCTATAAATGGTAAACTGTATCAATGTTAAATACGTATTGCTTAGATATAAACCAAGGTGCAAAATACTCTACCTAACATAGTCAAATCAACACACTATATACAATCCCCCCCCCCCTTTTTTTTCTTAGAAACAGTTGATATATCCGACTATATGTTTAATATCCCACAGAAAGTCACTTTGTGGTTTACAAAATGTATTACTTTTGCTTCTTATCCACAAATATAAGAATATGATTGCATTTATAGTAAAAGTGTATTGCACTTGCATATGTGGAGTGTATTGCTGAAGCTGTGTCTATATGCGTCACGGTACTAATTCAGCTCCATAGTAAACCTATGTAAACACCATGATATTTAAAATTCACAGCTTGAAATTTCTGAGTGTTCATGATCATAGATATATATACCAGTTTAGATGAAGCCTGGATGTCAGCGTCTGTGTAGAAAAAAATTTGTATTTTATGGACCTGCATGAGTTTGAAACATGTGCTTTCAATTCCGTACCAAAGAGTCAGGTGCTAAATTCACAAGGAGTGTTCCAAACTCAAGACTGCTAAAGGACTGAAATTCAATCAATAAAACAATACTTATATTTTATCAGTTACAACTAGGATAGGCTCTCAAAAGATTATTTTTGCTTAAAAAAAATAACTTGCATTTTAACCAATCCAGGCCAGCCCAACCCATATATACTCTTCTTTATGTTCACCCATTTCCAGACTGGTTTTCATTTTTTCATACAATTAGTACGTCCTGAATCGGATCTCTAAAATACATTGTTAAAGCAACTGGATGTCAAGCATTTAGAAAACAATGAACATTTTAGAACCAAGAGATTACTAAATAGCAGATGAGGGTCCTGGAAGTGGGACGTCTTAGTATGGATGGGTATGACTTGAGAATATTGAGAAAATGTCAGTGCACTAATAGAAATAGTTGAAAGAGCTACCGGTAATGTCCGACTGGTTACAACTAACAGCATGTGCATGTCAGTTAACATTAGCACGGTATGCTCTCAAGCTTCTAAGTTGATAGAGGGATCGGACTCGCTTTACATTCTTCCAATATTTGCAAGAACACGAGAGAAGCTTTCATTTTAGGGTTCAAAATACTGTATTTTTCATGTGTTCTTACAAACGTTCGAAATAGTGGACAATCGCTGTTGCCTTAAAAGATCATCACCTAATCGACGAATATTATTATCCCCAAACTGAATTTTATCAGAACTTTTTTAAATTAAAACATAAAATACGCTCATGACTGACGTCATAAAATCGCAAGTGTCCAAGAAATTATTAATATAAGAATGACTAAAATCTTGTTCCCTTCACTTAAGTGTTACCTGCCAATTCAGACAGGCCCGGTCCTAGGCCGTGCGTGGCCAAAGGCAGCATGCGAGGCCCAAAGCAGCAAACGTTGAGCGCCCCCCCCCCCCCTTGCATTGCGGAGTTAATATCCTGAAAGAGCGGGGCCCAAGGCGGTTGCCTCGTTCGCCTTGCCCAAGAGCCAGGCCTGAATTCCGAACTGTGGAAGTATAAAAGAAACTGCGATTGAAGCTTTTGACAAAAATAACTTTAATATTCATTTTGTATTTTCTTTTTGAGTTAAAACAATAAAACAAAACATAATATTATCCTGTATCCATAGGTGAAGCCTGAACTTCTTAAAAGGATGAGTTGCTCAGCGGTTAGTTCACGTGCCGATTTTTGTTTCATATTTCAGATGTTTCTCAGACCGTTTCACACATTTCCAATTGTAAAAATGTTCTCAATACAACGGTTTCTCGCTAAAAAGACCTTCAACATCCCGCTGCCCTTAATATAACGCGGGTCTATCGTGGACCCCAGTGCATTGTTTTGTATCAGGGATCTCAAACTCAAACCACCCCGAGGACTGCATGAGAGCTTTTTCGATGGTCCAAGGGCCGCACCATCTTTGTTATCTCTTATGACACCTTTTAACGTCAATCATTTAGTGTGCCAAAAGATAAGGCTCGGCGGGCCGCGTGTTTGAGACTCCTGGTTTAAATTGTCTCATCCACGTTTAATAAAAGCACGTGGATATTGTCGAACAAAGTTCGTGTCAATGTCAGTGAAATCCTTCTACATCGTTAAAGCTAGACACAAGAACTTGAGTCAATTATAGTGCTATGATCGCAAAATTGTGCCAAGGTTTCTGGAAATTTTATCACATCACGGTCAAGAGATGATTTGCATATAAATTTCAAATCACTCCACATCTATGTGTTTGACATGCATACACATTCGAATCTGTGATCAATAATCCTGTTTTTAATTACACATCTTTTTTATTTATGCATTTTTATGACAGCACAAGGCTCCAATACTTGAATCGCGAGTCAGTTCAGGACTCACGGTACTGATTCAGTTCCCATAGTAAACCAATCCATAGATTAACTTAAAATTTTGAGTGCTCACGATCGAACCTATATTCATCAATATAGATGCATCATGGATGACGGCTTCTATGATGAGAAAACCATATCCGCCGTGGAAGCTGCTGGATCTGTGTGTGTTTGAAACATGTGCTATCAATTTTGCATCCAAGAGTCAGGTGCTAATTTCAGTGACGAGTATTTGTGATGGTTGCAGGATTTTGTAGGAAATGAAACTAGTGATAGAGAGAGGGGTAAAGCTCTCAGCCCCCAATCAGCAATGCGGACAATTAAATTATTGAGTACAGAAGAGGTGAAATTCAAATGAATAACAATTTAATACGCTTCAATAGTCAATGATAATAATTCCGCTTTCACTCTTCTTCCTCTTGACCGATGACCTATTGCATTGATTTAAAGTGTGATATAGCAGGAACAGGTATAATCATCAGTATCTCTCCTATCCAGCCAATTCCTTCTCTCCTTCTGAGTTCCCTCCCAACACCTTCTCCTCCTTGACTGCTTCATCTCCAATTTCTCCTCCTCGACTTTTTTTCCCGACTAGCCTTCGATTAACAACCGGCTTCTCCACTAGTCTTTATTCCGTGCCCTTCCTAGAGACTCGGGACTAAGCTATACCGATAGTCTATCCCCTAAAAGCTTCTCTGAAAACACAGGACGTTGCATATTTCCTTAATCATCTCGTCTCACAATAACCAATAATCAGTCATCAGATAAAGGTTATTACATGTTTCGGTCACGCATTCGTGCACATCGAGATACCCATACCTTCTTGTATGATAAACAACGTCGTAATAAAAGCACGGTATCAACTATTACAACAATTAGACGCATTTCTGTACATTACACTCCTACAAAGTGTACACAAATGTTCAAATATCCATGCTCTGATATGTCCTTACATCCATATTAACTAATTTTACACACTGCAGTCATTTTCCAAAGTTACAATTCAATTCAACAGCTGGAAAATCTAGAATATTACATAAATATATATTCCCTAGTTTACTCCAAAGTAACCAAACAGCGAGTTATAATAATAATTCTGAGCACGATCTAGCAATCTACATATTTCTTTATATAATAACAGCTCATTTTTAAAATACGCATGTAAATTAAACACTACAAGGCAATTCTATGTACAAACGTTAATAATAATAAAGTGTACATACTGTACATAATTGCAATTACAATCTCGTAATATTCTGCAAAACTCGAGCAAAAAACTTACTGACTTTTACGAAGCTTTACCTTTCTTAGAATTTCTTAAGTTTCCCCGCCATATTACGAGTGGCTTTTAAGGAGTATTGCTTTAGCTTTCCAGCACGATGTTTTGGCAATTCTTAAGTTCCTAACTCGAAAATACTAAATTAAATATTCGGATTGAAATGGTGACCACGCCCTCTCTCAATTCTGATTGGATGTCGATTCTATCGGGTTCTATTTAACTTAGCAGACAATGCCCCCGGGCCGTCTGTCAACGTGGTGAGATTTACGACACCAATAAGAGTCTATTGTTCTTGAACAAAGCTTTCAACATCCACGTGCGACTTTTCACACCCAACAAAGCTGTTTTATCGTACCTTTACGAAGAAGACCAACTTCGGGATCTAATATATATACGTGGCTTCTAATCACTTCTTTGTTCCCCTGACTTACGCATTCGCGGGCAGGGCAACGTAACATTACTGTAATCTCAAATCTGTTAAAGGACTGAAATTACAGCAATAAAATAATTTATTTTTTTCAGTTACAAATAGGAAAAGCTTTCAACAGATTCGTTATACTTAAATCGAACTTTCATAATCAACCAAGCCTGAAAAAAACCCACCCCACCCCACCCATATATATATATATATATATATATATATATATATATATATATATATATATATATATATATATATATATATATATATATATATATATATATATATATATATATATATAATTTTTTCACCAATTTGTAGAATGGTTCCCATTAGTACCGCGGGTTCTTTATGACTCCTAATGAACAGCTTGACAACAGGTCAGCTTATCTCCTGACTGAATTGCATATTCCAGATACATGGCTCTACATGTTTTATAACGTAATCTAAAGAACGATTCGCCAAGATCAATCTTGCAAAAGATTTTATTTAGAATATGAGTGCAAATATAAAGCTAATTCTTCCAGACGCTTTAATACAGAGAATATAAAACTGCATGTATCTCATAGCTATTTATGAGAAAGATTGAAAAACAGAGGAAACGAAATGGAGTGGGGGAACAAACGATGACAACGAAAGAAAAAGACTAGATAAGGAAAGAAACATTATTTGTTTTCAATAATAAACATGTGGTCTTTCAAAAAATTCCTCTGAACGATTTTTTAAAAATGTTTCCAGTAAGAAGTGGAAACTTTTAACAACAGAAAATGTAATAAACTAAATGAATCACCCAACTCCCAGCTGTCGGTAAATCATTGTTTATTTAGAAATTCCGACGAGTCGCAAGCGGTTCTTATCCCGTGTTTTACATTCCACAATGACATCTGTTGAACTTGGCGTGTCTCTATAAAAGGTCTTTTGGTGCCATAATGATTCGATATCGGACAGACTGAACTATTAAACAGGCATATGTAATATATGGCCAGCGGTCCTTACACACACACACACACACACACACACACAGAAAAATGTAAGAAATCGGTATGCTAAAGTGTAAAACTCGTGATGCTCTCAGTTCTGGCGATGAGTCAATTGCGTACGACGAAAGATAATCAAGAATGTTATTGTAAGTATTGTATAACAAGATCTGGAAGTTAATGCACGCAATTAAAAAAAAAACATGAAAAATGGAAAGAGTGAATGGCAATTGGAACATCGCTCAGACATTTCCGTAGGGTCGTGAAATAACAGCAGCAGAAGCGGCCATAAAAATACAGATAAAGTAGTTTTTTTAGTCGCCACTGGATTCGGGTCGCAATCACTTCCGGTTCGGTTATCCAAGAATGTTTTCAGAGCATGTTTTCCTCTCGTTTTGGTAGTTATACTAGAGATAGATTTTGGCATTCTTGGTATTGATATAAATGTAATTGTGAAATCCTTAGAATAAGAACGTTTCGGTTCGGTTGTCTGTGTGCACTGATGCTGATCCTAAAGTTAAACATATAACCCGTTATACGTTGCTTCATTTACGGTATAGCCTCAATAAAAATGCCAGTTAACCTATGAGAAGAACTTTATCGTGGGTTCATCTCATAAAGTACTCTAGATAAACATATTCTTATCCACGAAATAGCTACTGGCAAGCTTTCTCACATACCCACATTGGCCGAATCTGAGAGTCGAACACACGCGGACAGCGGTGAGATGGCAGTGATCCGCAACGGACAACGCTTTAAACGACTCAGCCAATCGGGGCCTCCGGGTGGGATAGGACGTCACCCAAAGATTACAGAGACAAGAAGACTTGGAAAGCACGGGCTGGGTGATTAGACAGTATTGAGTAGTCGCATTACCGGAGACGGAAACAACTGTACCGGAAGAATTGGATAAAAGGCGGAAGTTACAGATGAGTAATATAGAAGGGACACGGAAAGGAAACACTCTCACCTTTAATTTCGCGTTATGAAATAACTGGCAATTTTAATAGTTCTTGTGTTGCTTGGAAGCAATTGCATTGAAAAATTGTCCTGTATTTTTTTAATACCGTGATATTGTTTATGAAATTGTTTTACCTTTCACTTTTTTATACTATATACACCTAGACCATCGGCCTTGCTTACTGTGGGCTTGGAGTAATAATTCCGTAGGGGGCACGTGACACGTGATTACATATTTACTTCGTAAAATACTAGTAATTTCAATCAATGAATGTTTATCACCCATTATATGTATAATGACACTGAAAATATTTATATCATAAGGGTGAATTTAAATCAGGCAAAGAATGAGACAACAGTTTCCTTGTTGTTGTTTTGTAGGATTTAACACCATTTTTCAGCACACGATAGGGCTATACATTGCGGACAGTAGTATTGGTGGAGGAAGAACCCGTGGAAACCCCCGGAAAGAACCCCCGACCCACGAGAAGATACTGGGAAGCTTTCTAGTCATACCAACATCATCCGATTCTGAGATTTGAACACACGCAGACGGAGGTGAGATGGCAGTGATCCGTAACGGAAAGCGCTTTGAACCACTCGCCCCCCCCCCCCCCCCGTTTCCTTGTAGCCAGAAGGATTAACATATTTAAAAAATTACATGTCCTGCTTAATTTTCACCATTCCTCCCCCACCTCAGTCCCAAAAAAAAACAATGCCAGACACGTACTTAGAGGAACTGTACTTTTATTTCTTAAATATTCCAATTACACATAATTGCTTTAGAAAACCACCAGGATACTTTAACAAAAATGTATAAATTCACATGTAACAATGATTCTCTATAATTAAAAAAAATGAATAAGCATTTTGAGAGCATAGTGATCCCAAAAAATAACAACATAAATAACTTAACAGAATTTAAAATAAAAAAAACAATGACCTTATGCACGCTGGTCATCACATATAACTCGACATCAGAACCATTCAATGGGTGTACCGAAGGTGCTACAGTGACAGAATGATCCGGAGATCTCACATCATAACATGGATTGTGCGGGTTTTCGCAACAGATACTACAACAATTGGAACGAAATCTATCTCTCAATGATGTTCATCTTTTAAAGACGGAATGGTAAGTCATATAGAAATTTTGATGACCATGTCGCAATTTCCGAGAAGATAAATTCGTCTACCTTTTGATTTCATGCAGGTAGTAGTACCACAGGTGGCAGGCTTAATGTTTGAAAAACAAAACCATTAATCTGAAGGAAAAGAATCATACCTAGTGACAAAATTACTGCAGATTACTCCATGACCCGTTCTGACATAGGATCTAATCTATCATACTATAAAAGTGACAAGGAAAGTAACTTCCAAACACATCATTCCACACCTGACTCTCGAACTCCTGCAGCTGGTGGTACAAACTTACAAAATAGCGTGAATTTTGCTCTCTGCGACAAAGTTACGCTAAACTCGAACATGCGGTACTTAGTAAATAATGCGGCAGAGTTTGCAAATCTACGATACATTCCTTCATTAATATGAGAATAATGTACCATGTAAGAATGATACATTTGTCAGCTTAGACCAATCCACTAAGTTGGAATTTATTAAACTCTGTTATTCAAAACCTCCAGGCTAAAAAAGCTCTTTTGCGGCACACACAACCTAGTTATTATTCACACTTTCAGCAACTGAAAAATCTAAATTTAGAAGATTCAGTATTACCTTTATGTTTTTTTTTTCAAAATCGAAGTGGTATGTATTGCAATCATTTTTAAAATTAAATATTCCATCTACCACTGTTCTCATATTAGCGAAGGAATGTATCGTAGAGTAATAGAGCGTACCTTCGTCTTGGCAGGCAAATTTCGCCTGATTCGTACATTTCAGAGGCGGCAACTTCAGTTTGGTGCAACGCAGAGAAGTCAATGATGGCTTGATGAACAGAATCTTTTTTATCTCAGAAGTATAACAAGCCATAAATATATGGCCGTGTGCCTAGAAAGACGGAAATATCAGCAGGAGATGGAGGGTCAGTTTGGATCGAAGCGTTAGGAAGTAACTTACCTTGTCACTTCTATAGTAAGACAGACAAGGTCCTATGTCAAAACGGGAATTGGAGAAATCTGCAGTAATTTTGTCACTTGGTTTGACTTCATCCTTCATATTATTGCCATATTTTTTGTCAACATTAAAGTCGCGTCAAGCACCTGTGGGTAGTGCTCACTGTAAAGGTCGTTTAAGTTTGTAAGTCACTGCATTAACACATTAACCCCTAGCGACGACTTTATGGGGCATGAGGTAGTAGCCTACTTCCAAGGTCTGTAGCGTCAAGGTCATGCATGATACACTAAAGTGGGTGGTGTTATAGAAACGTGACAGATGTAGCTCTACAATGATGGAAAATAATCTGGACATTTTTAGTTGCACTACAAAATACAGAGGGAAAAACCTAAGATTTATTTTGGACCCGTTATGTTTCACCCAAAAAATCGCCCAGGGTCGGATTCCGAATTTGTGTCCAGATTTGAGACTTTATGGCCTTAGATCTACGGCAGACGGGTCTGAAGCGCAGCAGACAGGTGAACCTGTGCAAAAAGTGGGATAAGGTGGACATTTTGAATAAAGAGTATTCTATTACTTAAATTATGGGTCCGTTAAGCACACAAAAAAGGAGTCAAAATTTTCATCTTCTGCTCATGCGCCAGCAATATAACCAGTAAAAAACATTTTCTTTAGCAGGACTAGCCATTTGTCTAGCGGAATATTGCTTGGAAATCGATGCATTAGGATATACATGTATTCAGAAATAGTCCCTAAAATGTGCTTCCTTCCTACTCGCATTTCATGCGAAAACAGCAAAAACATCCAAGGGTTAATGTGTTAAACAGTCACTTTTCATGATACCACATTGTTCTTCAAAATTCTTGTTAATTAACACATTAACCCCTAGCGACGACTTTATGGGGCATGAGGTAGTAGCCTACATCCAAGGTCTTTACGTCAAGGTCTTGCATGATACACTAAAGTGGGTGGTTTTATAGAAAGGTAGACAGATGTTGCTCATCAATGATAGCAAATAATCTGGACAGTTTAATTGCACTACAAAATACAGATGGAAAAACCTAAATTTTTGGACCCGTTTTATTTTTCACCCAAAAATCGCACAGGGTCGGATTCCGAATTTGTGTCGAAATTTTAGACTTTACGGCCTCAGAACTACGGCAGACAGACACAGACACACAGACAGGTGAACCTGCGCAAAAAGTAGGATAAGGTGGACATTTTGAACAAAGACTACTATGACTCATAGGACATATCAATACTCACTACTATGACTCATTAGACATATTAATACTCACTACTATGACTCATTAGACATATTAATACTCACTACTATGACTCATTAGACACGTGAATACTCACTACTATGACTCACTGGACACATCAATACTCACTACTATGACTCACTGGAGACATGAATACTCTACTATGACTATGGATGCATCATAGCTCAATACTGTGACCCATAGGACATATCAATACTCACTACTATGACTCATTAGACATATTAATACTCACTACTATGGCTCATTGGACACATCAATACTCACTACTATGACTCATTGAACATATCAATACTCACTACTATGAATCATTGGACATATCAATACTCAGTACTATTACTCATTGGACACATCAATACTCACTACTATGACTCATTGCACACATCAATACTCACTGCTATGTCTCATTGAAAATATCAATACTCAGTACTATGACTCATTGGACACATCAATACTCACTACTATGACTCATTGGACAAGTCAATACTCACTACTATAACTCATTAGACACGTCAATACCCACTGATATGACTCATTGGGCACATGAATACTCAGTACTATGACTCTATAGATGCATCATAGCTCAATACTGTGACCCATAGGACATATCAATACTCACTACTTTGACTCATTAGACATTAATACTCACTACTATGACTCATTGGACATATCAATACTCACTACTATGTCTCATTACACATATCAATACTCAGTACTATTACTCATTGGACATATCAATACTCAGTAATATTACTCATTGGACACATCAATACTCACTACTATTTCTCATTGAAAATATCAATACTCAGTACTATAACTCATTGGACACATCAATACCCACTACTATGACTCATTGGACACGTCAATACTCACTACTATGACTCATTGGACACATCAATACTCACTACTATAACTCATTAGACACGTCAACACTCACTACTATGACTCATTGGACATATCAATACTCACTACTATGACTCATTGGACACGTCAATACTCACTACTATGACTCATTGGACACGTCAATACTCACTAATATGACTCATTGGACACATCAATACTCACTACTATGACTCATTGGACACACGAATACTCAGTAGTATGACTATGGATGCATCATAGCTCAATAATGTGACTCATTGGACATATCAATACTCAGTACTATGACTCATTGGACATTAATATCCAGTAATATTACTCATTGGACACATCAATATCAAATACTACGACTCACAGGACACATTAATACTTAATACTCGGACTCACGGGACATATCCTTGCCCAGTGCAATGACTCAGTGAACATAACAGTATCCAGAACTATGACTTAATTGACTTATCAATATCCAATTATATGACTCGTTGGACACGTACCCAATACCTAATACTGTGATTGAACTTCCAATACTATAACTCATTTTTCATATCAACATCCAGTACAATAAGTTATTCGTTTTTTAAGCCAATATTTTATCTAATAAACGCATGAATAAAAATATTGAGACCACATTAAAATACAGATTTTCTGTAAGATTAGCCATAACATTACACGTGTCTTTTGATGGATGCTACAATAAGCTTAGTCGACAGTTTGGCAGTCAATGAGAATGTAAATCAACAACATCAAAACAAAACAAATAAAACCTGATATGAAACGGAACTCAATATATGAAACGACTGAATGTTCCGTTGTAGCCTGTAGTACGTCTGAATATTCCGTTGTAGCCTGGAGTACGACTGATTATTCCGTTGTAGCCTGGAGAACGACTCATTATTCCGTTGTAGCCTGGATGGACTACGACTGGTGTTAAATACACTATACTTATTAAATATGATAAAACTGGTGTAAAATATTGAGGCAGTAGTAACATCGAATAGTGAAACAAGTAATTTTTCCTGGGGTTTTATGGCGACCTACTAATAAAACATGTATATAAACCAGCCCCCCCCCCATCTCTCTCTCTCTCTCTCTCTCTCTCTCTCTCTCTCTCTCTCATATGTGGAAATGATTCGCGTAAAATGATAACATTATGTTTATATTAAGGAACATTTATTGTAAAATTGACAAAGTTAACAGTTGTGCAATGCAGATAATTGATTCATTCATATGCCATAAAGGCCGAGACAAACTGAGACTCTCGCTCAAACTATAACATACATAGTGACTTAAGTAACGGTTGCAAAATTGTTATTTTAAAAAAAAGTATTTGCGAGTTAATGACAAATAAATCGAAATGACATCTAAAGGAGACAAAAACGAGTCTGTATATGCAAAGTGAATGATTCGCAGACGGAAATAAAAGTCAGGGATGAAGCAACCATACTTTGATACGGTTGCGTAACAAATGTGATATATTCACGGGAAGGTCATATGATATTCTCATGAAAGTCATGTGATAAAGAACGGTAGTAAGCCACTGATGACTTGCAAAATATATATGATTGACTTTATCACCATTTTGTGTGTGCTTGTGTTAGATTTTTAATGTAGCTTTAACAATTTTTCAGTCGTCTCACTACGATTTATGCGGTGTGAAATGTTTAAAGTGATGTCAAGCTCTGCGGCATGATACCGCGACATGTAGCATATCTCCAAACCAGTCACATTATCCTGACATCAGGCTGACCAGTCCTAACACATATCCTCTTAATAATGAGCGGCTAGCGAACAGCTGTAAAGACGCCTTTGGTATGACTCGACCGGGGCTCGAAGCCACGAGCTCGCGCGTCCGGGGCGGACGCTCTAACCACTAGGCCGCAAGAACGGCCCCATTTTGAATGAATGTCAATGCTGTAACGTTTTGGCAAGAATATTCCACTAAAAAGAAGTGCGAGAGACAATTTATTTCTATACCTCTTTTAGTCATGAATGAAATATTTGCTATGGAAAAATGTTGAAATTCAGAAGTCACTCAACAATCTGCCTTTAATCTTCACAAAGAAAAATACTGAAAAACATTCTGAGACTTATCTCCTCCAGGCAGACATGTATGTTTTGTGAAGACTCCCTCAAACTACTTGGGGTCACTTAAGATTTGATTATATACTAAAATGAAATTTTCAAAACGCCATGAAACAACTAACTGTACCAAAACGAATGGGAAAATAACGCATTGTCTTTCGTCATGGAAACGTTAAAGGCCGGAATGGGGGAAGGGGCTAAAAAGAAAACGTACATAAACACAAACGAATAGGCAATTGTCACTTAAAATTTGACCATAAGTTTGTCAATATGCACGTTTATTGGGTATTAAGCACACTTTTAGTACGCAGACATAGACTCTTGCTTTAGTGCCCATTCGAAGAAAGTGCGCTTTTGAAATTCTGAAGACGCCACCATTGTCAGCACTTGATCTGATCCGATCCTGACGTCATCTACTGTCCCTATAACCTGGCGTTTCAGCAGTCTCACTAACACGGAAAAACTTTTTATTTTTAAAATTCAATGAACGTATTCCAAGACAAATCTCTGATGAGTTGAACTCGTGGATTGGCAAATGTATCTCCACGACCGAAGGATGAAGATCACTGATCTCTGAGGTTTCCAAATTTAAAAAAAAATAATTGTCCAACATGAAATTATTGTCTAATATTTTTTTTTTTTTTGGGGGGGTCACATTGGATATTCCAAAAACCTAAGAACATCCAGCCGTCAATTTGTTTTTTAATGTATAGTAACACAATTGAGCTTTCAAACGAAAGAACATTCAGGTATGGGCGTCAATTCTTTATGTGTGTAAACATCTCGGTGATTCCAAACTATAGGCACATCCATGTCTGTCATCAATATTTAGATATGTAAACATACTGGAGATTCCAAACCTAAGAATATCCAAGTATGAGGTCAATTTTTAGGCAGGCAAACAGCTTGGAGATTCCAATCCTAAGAACATCCAGGTATGATGGTCAATCTTTGATTTTTCAGGTATGATGGTCAGTCTTTGATTTATACAGCAGCTAAGCTCTGGAACTCTCCGTCTCTCTCTCTCTTCCGAATAATTTTTGAACAGCCTCGCATTTAAAAATGAGAATTCCGTCTTGAATATCCTGCCTGGGAGCTTATTGTGCAAATTCTCTCTATGTCAACAAAAATAATATGCTTCTGCGATCAAAATCGCCTGTATGTTTAGTGTTTCAACTTTTCTATTAGTCTTGTATATTTGCAAATAGCTTTCAATTACCATGTTGCTTATGTTTATTACGCATTGTTTTACATGGACCTTCCTCCCCATTTCTAACCGCTTCGGTGGCCAAGTGGTTAGAGCGTCTTAGGAGGTCTTGGGTTCGATCCCCGGCTGAGTCATACCAAAGACTTACAAAAATGGTACTAACAGCTGCCTCGCTTGACGCTCAGCATTAAGAGGTTAGTGTTAGGACTAGTCAGCCTGTATAAACTGCCTCACTGCAGACATTGTAGCGATATGACTGAAGAATTGTTAAATCTGCATAAAAAAATCCAAATCAAATCAAACAAACCTCTCCATTTCTGATCGTACACCTATTAGTTGGGTTGTATATTTATTTAATTAACTCTGCCGTATGCAGATAGTGGTTATATTTTTCTGTCATATTGCCGTGCTTATAGCTTTTACTTCTAAAGTTCATTTGATTCCTGCGTACTGATTTGGCCCTAACTGCTCAGTTATATATATATATATATATATATATATATATATATATATATATATATATATATATATATATATATATATATATATGTGTGTGTGTGTGTGTGTGTGTGTGTGTGTGTGTGTGTGTGTGTGTTTCCAATGCATTACTACTAATTGTACGTATGCATTCTGTACGTATGTGCACTGTCTACCCCAACACATTGTCCTTGTGTACATGTGTACATGTTTAAAAATAGTGTGCATGAAATAGTGTCGTTGGAATGTACATGCTAGTTACTCCATATGCATCTTTTAACACTGCGTGTAGTTTAGAATCTATTCATACAAAGTGGTTTATCTGCATTGAATTTTTAAGAAGAAATTATAAACTTGGGAGTGGGTGAGTATGTTTTTATGAGAAAACATGCTTTTTAATAACAGTTACTTATATGTAGAAGAAAAATGTATACATGTCCGATTATATTATTGTTTATAGTCGGTATATATATATATATATATATATATATATATATATATATATATATATATATATATATATATATATATATATATATATATATATATATATATATATATAATAGCTCCAACGAGCTAACATTTCTTATCACGGAAATGCAAATCCAACTCGACAAAATAAAATGTAAAATGTATGCCATTCTGTCGGTGGCAGGTTATCTAAGTTAGTCTCTAAGCCTTTTTTTTTATTTTGACTTCAGCCGCCAAGTCAAAATAAAAAAAGGCTTAGAGACCAACTTAGATGGTCTAGTGGCAGGTATGAAAATTTAAGAAAATAAACTTACCTCAGCTGTTCGTATGTAACTCCCGAAGTAAAATCCGACTGCCCCCCAAAAACATGTGAATGACAAATATTTTATGAAGTATTCGTTTACTTTTGAAGAGCCACAAAAATCACGTTCACAAATTTCTTCATGTATTTACCGATCAAAGATATACATGCAGTTTCAAGTGTCACGGTTATATTTCCGATACTTTGTGGTTATGAAGTCAGTCACTACAATACAACCACAAGGCGAATATTGAAATATTACTAACTCCACACAGCACATCACAAATGCGAGGTCATCTTGCCTTCAGACAACCGCTGAATGTAGAGAATTAAATCAAATAAATAGAACAGATTGAAACCGCAAAAGCTGCCGAATTGACATCTATCTAAATATATTGAGCTAGTTTCCCGCGACGTTTTGCGGTCAACAACTCACACCACGATGAATGAAGTACATACGTACAATGTAGGTACTTACTTGTGACGCTTTGCAGTCAACGGTACACGCCGATATGAATGAAATACATAGGTACGAAGTCGGTATTAACAACATTCATACCTTAGCTGTCACACCCCTATGCTTACACTGAACCGGCGTGAATGGATACGTTTTACAAGAACTCGACCTCTGGGGAGCGTGTCAAAAGTTTTGATAGTGTAAATAAACACATATGGCAATAATGTGCTAAGTTAGTGTAAATAAACACATATGGCAATAATGTGCTAAGTTGTTTTCGTTCTCTACAGAGAATCTGAGAGGGTTTTTGACGCACCTCTCAACAAGTTCAAAGTGTTAAAGAAAATACAGTACGTACGAAAAGTGTGTATGGATGATTTGTTTACCTTAACAAGGAAATCCGAGTGCATCCATCATTTTTATTGTGCATAATGTTGGTGAAGGTATATTTTATTACTCGTCTGTCTGTAAGTACTGAAGGGAAGTCATAACTGGTTCATCTGTCTGAACTATCTGCTACATTGTATGTCTGACCATCACTGTGTATGTTTTATCTGTCTGTCCGTTACGTTGTCTGACTGACCATCACTGACTGCGCATGTTTTATCTGTATGTTACCTCTCTGACTGACCATCAGTGTGCGTGTTTCATCTGTCCGTTACGTTGTCTGACTAACAATCATTGATCGTGTTTCATATGTATGCCCGTTACGTTGTCTGACTGACCATCACTGATTGTGTTTCATATGTATGTCCGTTACGTTGTCTGACTGACCATCACTGATTGTGTTTCATATGTATGTCCGTTACGTTGTCTGACTGACCATCACTGATTGTGTTTCATATGTATGTCCGTTACGTTGTATGACTGACCATCACATTGAGTTTCATATGCATGTCCGTTACGTTGTCTGACTGACCATCACTGATTGTGTTTCATATGTATGTCCGTTACGTTGTATGACTGACCATCACTGATTGTGTTTCATATGTATGTCCGTTACGTTGTCTGACTGACCATCACTGATTGTGTTTCATATGTATGTCTGTTATATTGTCTGCCTGATCATCAGTGATTGCGAGTTTCTTCGATTTGTGTTACAATAGTGACCGGGGGGGGGGGTGCTTTTATTTACGCCTCTGTTAGTTTTGTAGGAGAATCCCGCATACGTTAGTCTGATTTTGAGTACTGCGACGAAATATGCGGCTATTTGTCCGTGCATGTCGTTTGCTGTTTTTGTCTTGCTTGAACGAATAAGCACAAATAGTAGCTATTTATGTATTTAGAGCAGATGGAATTAAATATTCCTCGAATGACATGTACGTAGACTTGAGGAATTAAATATTTTCTTAAATATCCTCCAAAAATGTGGATTGTCTTTTTATTATTTATTTTTGAAGGGCAATAAGCCATCTGTCTGTATAGATTTTCCCTAGTCCGTGCCGACACGATTAACAACTGATTTAACAATCATTAAAGGAATTCCGAAAAATGTACAATAATTTCAAAACTGAGACTCTTGAAAAAGATATTAACAAAATAGCCCGTACATATAATGCTTCAAATTGTGTATTTTGTCAAATGAATTATTGTTTTCACACAAAAAGAAGATGATTTTATTCTCATTAACATACTTTATTGCGCAGACTGATACACTGATCACTTGGATCGCAGAGTAGTCATATCAGACAGACGTAAGAACGTAAATCTTTAAGCAAAAGAGTTTTCTCATTGCTAGATTACTCGTGATGATTTTAGTCTGGTAACAAAAGTTGCACCGAAATTTCTATTGTCACTTAATTTCGGTTTGCAGTCAACAGTCGTCATGTCTTCAATTTTGTTTTCCATCATTTTAAGGCATTATTATGACGTATGAGTATACAAATCGCTGTTTAAAATATATTGCTTGGCATCACAAATAATAATATACCTCTGTACATCTGAACATACCGCGATGTGTACGTACCATAGTATATAGCAGTGGTTGCCAAACTTTTTTTGTGCCACCGCCACTTTGGTTATACTCAGCGTCCCCTACCATTCTAGGTAACAAGCATCATTCATCATTAGCGTTCTACCCCCCCCCCTCCTCACCCACTTCTGTAATCGCACCGCCCACCTCGGGAACCACTGATATATAGGGACAAACAATTTTAAATTTTGTTGGTGGGGTCAGACACTTTCCCCAAAATTTTCTTGTCAATATCAGGACAAATCTTGCTTTGGTTTAAAGCAAAATAATACTGTATTTTACCCAGTAAATTAGGTGAAAAATTAATTATCTTGAGATGGAAGGAAATAAGATTTCTCAGCTCAAAAGATAATCGCCACCCCACCCACCCCTATCAAACGGTCAGTACTTTTTGTAAGATGATTTAGCTGTGTATGTATTAATTGTTGTATAAGTTGTAACCTATAAACTAACTGAAGTGGGATGATTAAGTTTTTTGATGTGGTTGACACCATGTGAATGGTGTTATGCTGACATTAGAAAGCTTGTTGATAAATAGTAAGTGTTGACACTGAAGCCTGCAGTTACTGCCGATACTACTGATACAGTAGGCAAGAAAACTTTGAGTGGGTGTCAACACTTGAGTGGGTGTCAACACTTGGTATAGATATTTATCAGAGACGGTCAGTAAACATAGAACAAACTATCGCAGCAAAAAGATATTAATGTTACCAAAAAAATCATGCAAGAAATAGAAAGAAAAAAAAACAAACAAACAGAAGACAAGTGCTCATCTGAATAATCTATAGTGATTTGCAGTGTATCATCTGAATAATCTATAGTGATTTGCAGTGTATCATCTGAATAATCTATAGTGATTTGCAGTGTATCAATGGAATACATGTAGCCGACTCGTTAACATAAACTAGTATAAAAAAATATAAAAAATATAATTTTTCTAAATCAGACATTTTTTGTAAATATTGAGTTGGCCCACATATCGTTCACAATGTTCCCTTTGGCCACCTATCGAGCATGTGATTACAGGATTATGACTACTGTATTAAAATTAATGTCTAACAAATACGATTATTTGTAACAAAATAATAATACGAATTTTAATTATTTTGTAATAAAGAATGAAAACATGACGTTAATATTTAATTTGTAAGAAGTTACTGGAGAATTTAAGTAGAATAATTCCTGACGAAAACCACCGAAGTGAAAATACAGTGAACAAGTACAATACGTACTACCAGAAGAAAAAAATACCGTGGTAAACTGGTATACCTGTAATACCGCGCACCTGTATAACATAAACAGTTATGTTACTGTATTTAATAAAGAGTTGTTGTATTTTATTTTCTCCTTCAAAGTTGTAAATTTGCAATAGGTATGCATTATTGTATGGGTACCACTGAAAATAGCAACTGGTAATGTAAGTTTAGTCCTTGATAATTTGTATAGTCTTTACATAAGATCCTAATAGAGAGAGAGAGGGGGGGGATTGGAGCAGATGAAGATAAATTAAGATAGTCCTAAATATGGAAATATACGTCTTAATTATATATAACAATATCAATTTTCTTCCACAAGTCCATTTCATTATCTCATTATGAACTTAAATTACTGGCCGTAAGCCCAGGATACTTTTAAAATATATATAAAAAAAAACATTATGCAGTACGTATATAGCTGCAAGCCTGGAACAAGATTTATACAAACATCCAAAATATTAAACTATTAGAACGGTCTGTGGATAGCTTCCCCCTTCCTTATACTCTAATGCCATCACTTTGACGGCGTGTCCCTTTGATTTGGGTTTCAGCTACCCACACCCACTTATCCCAAGAAGAATCGAATGTTGCAATAATTTCTATTATCGCGAGTTATCCAGTTTATCCGTCATCTGTTACCATATCACTCAGTCTATATTTATATCTATACATAAAGAACATATACACTAATGCGTGTAACGCTTGAACAATCCGTCTTGCCCAGCAATTAATGTAACAACTTGAACTATCCGTTTTCTCCAGCAATTCATGTAACAATTTGAACTATCCGTCTTGCCCAGCAATTCATGTAACAACTTGAACCATCCGTCTTGCCCAGCAATTCATGCAACAACTTGAACCATCCATCCTGCCCAGCAATTCGTGCAACAACTTGAACCATCCATCTTGCCCAGCAATTCATGCAACAACTTGAACTATCCGTCTTGCCCAGCAATTCATGCAACAACTTGAACCATCCGTCTTGGCCAGCAATTCATGCAACAGCTTGAACCATCCATCTTGCCCAGCAATTCATGGAACAACTTAAACTATCCGTTTTGCCCAGCAATTCATGCAACAACTTGAACCATCCATCTTGCCCAGCAATTCATGCAGCAACTTGAACTATCCGTTTTGCCCAGCAATTCATGTAACAACTTGAACTATCCGTCTTCTCCAGCAATTCATGGAACAACTTAAACTATCCGTTTTGCCCAGCAATTCATGCAACAACTTGAACCATCCATCTTGCCCAGCAATTCATGGAACAACTTAAACTATCCGTTTTGCCCAGCAATTCATGCAACAACTTGAACCATCCATCTTGCCCAGCAATTCATGTAACAACTTGAACTATCCGTCTTGGCCAGTAATTCACGCAACAGCTTGAACTATCCATCTTGCCCAGCAATTCATGTAACAACTTGAACCATCCGTCTTGCCCAGCACTTCTCGTAACAACTTGAACTATCCGTCTTGCCCAGCAATTCATGGAACAACTTAAACTATCCGTCTTGGCCAGTAATTCACGCAACAGCTTGAACTATCCATCTTGCCCAGCAATTCATGTAACAACTTGAACCATCCGTCTTGCCCAGCACTTCTCGTAACAACTTGAACTATCCGTCTTGCCCAGCAATTCATGTAACAACTTGAACCATCCGTCTTGCCCAGCACTTCTCGTAACAACTTGAACTATCCGTCTTGCCCAGCAATTCATGTAACAACTTGAACTATCCGTCTTGGCCAGTAATTCACGCAACAGCTTGAACTATCCATCTTGCCCAGCAATTCATGTAACAGCTTGAACCATCCGTCTTGCCCAGCACTTCTCGTAACAACTTGAACTATCCGTCTTGCCCAGCAATTCATGTAACAACTTGAACCATCCGTCTTGCCCAGCACTTCTCGTAACAACTTGAACTATCAATCTTCCCAGTATTTCACGTAACAATTTTAACTATGCATTTTGTCTAGCAATTCTAGTAATAACTATCCATCTTGTCCAGTATCCATTTTGCACAGTAATGCCCATAACAACATGAAATATCAATATGGCCCAGTAATGCATGCAAGAGCTTGAAATATCCATATTGCCAATTAATGCATGTAACGACTTGAACTGAACATCTTGCATAATAATGGTGATTATTGGGTTCTTAGATGGTCACATTTATGTAATCACGCGCTTCACTGAAAATATTCTGCAATACCAAAAATAGTGTGTTCACTTCTGCACACTTTACACGAGTTATCAAAGAGATTAGGGACTCCCCGTTTAAATATTTTTGGGATCTGGTATTTTACTTCCAAATATGATTTTGTACAACTGGTAGAATGGATATAGTGGGTTATCACACACACACACACACACACGTATATCAGCAATAATATTTTTCTCAAACTACACGAGAGTTGGACATTTTTTACAAAGCAAGACTCCCATACCATTCCGAAAGTTAAATGGTTTGTCTCATGACTATTCGTCTGTGATATTGCTGTAAATTAATAATTGGATAATTGTGATATCAAATCGGATAGAAAGAAAGAAAGAACTTATCTCGAGACGATAATGACGACGACTAAGCTTGTCTTAATTATTGTCTCATCTCTGAGTTTTGCCTCTTGGGTGCGTTTACATACATTCAACCTTTTAAATTTCTTCTTGACATTTTCTGCTGAATTTGCATGCCATTCGTGATTTTTCTTTCTAGAAGAACGTCCATGCAACCGTTTCGGTCTTTTTCTCCGAAGGCAGGTCATCTGAAACGTGGTTATAGACATTTCTATTTATCGAGGTTATTCTGGACAGCCCAAATGCATTTGACAAGTTCGTTCAACATCTGTTGTAATTAAAGACATTGGAAAACTATATGAATGTTACGACAATTAGCTTTTCATGTGTTTGAGTAAAATCATACCAATCAAAAACAAAATTGTTCGTGAAAAACATACACAAAATAAAACTGTATGGATAGCGAAGTAAAATTTAGCAATAAAAGTGTGAGAGTCTTAAATTATGCACGAAAATGTTTTTTAATACACAGTACTCATACATTTAAATAACTGACACTACTTTCAGGTGTGTTCCTTCCCTGAAATTTATTTCGAGATGTAAAAGACGAAAAAACAGCACGCCAGCGTGGGTGACCCACCATGTAAAGTTTACTTAACATGAAAATCGTGATGAAAAATATTTGCGCCGATAGACATGAATTCGTTTCAACTTCCTGCCACATGCTTTGTAATGTCATCCAACGAGAGAGAGGAAGTGGAGGCGTTGCACAACTTTCACGTGTCATATTTGACGGATGTGTTTATATATATATATATATATATATATATATATATATATATATATATATATATATATATATATATATATATATATATATATATATATATATATATATATAATCAAACGGTTGCTGCCAAATGCAGAGTGTAGGTACATAATTTAGTATACACGTTCTACACACGCCCAGTTTATGCACAGTGACATGGGAACCTCGGTGGCTCAGATATTAACATATATCGACTTGCGACCAGAAGAGTGTAGGTTCGAATTCTACCCAGAAAAGATGGAGTCGGCCATCCGCCGCGCGTCATTGGGCAAGTAACCTTGGTCCCGTGTAACATAATCGAGCTGACACCCTTTGAGACTGGGCAGGGTTTCAATAAATAACAAACACGTATGTGAGTGAGAATGAAAATGTATTACACACTCACACTAATGAGTAGGAAACACGAGAATAACAAACACAAAGGTACATAATATGAATTGGATTTGACTACTATATCAAACTCATGTAGTCAAATACTATTAAATAGAAATAATGTAGTCAAACACTTGTGTTACAAACTTCATATAGTCAAACACTACCGTCATTACATTCATGTAGTCAAACACTACCGTCATTACATTCATGTAGTCAAACACTACTGGCTTTACATTAATGTAGCTAAACACTAATGTTATTACACAATTCATGTAGTCAAACACTAATGTTATTACAAAATTCATGTAGTCAAACACTAATGTTATTACAAAATTCATGTAGTCAAACACTAATGTTATTACAAAAATCATGTAGTCAGACACTAATGTTATTACAAAATTCATGTAGTCAAACACTAATGTTATTACAAAATTCATGTAGTCAAACACTAATGTTATAACAAAATTCATGTAGTCAAACACTAATGTTAAGTACTACGTCGATATGACCACGTGTATCTGGTGTTGTCTCGGCACGCTACCTGACACGGTCACTCCCACCCTCCAGACTTGTACCTACACGTGGGCACTGAACTGGTGGTTTAACATCGTAATGGTGCACCAGACATCTTTACATATTCACATGCTCATCCGGCTATTCATACCCAGTGAACTGAATATGGAAAAGAAACAACTTTCCGAATAGTCTGCTTTAATTGTAACTACTTTAAAATATATGACGATTACGAATGGGTTAATATAACCCGCCTGAAATATGATGTAGGAATGGCATGCCATTAAAACAGAAATATAATATACTAAAACATTAATACATACATAGTATGTTTTCAACATTAGTCATAGTAGTGACCAGATAAAATTATCAACAGGAGTATGCCCATGTGTCCATATCCTTGTCAATAATCCGAGTCGTATATCATCTCGCTACCAAATTGCATAGGTCATACCCTCTTAATAAATTGAATTACAAGTACGATAAAATAACACAATCACATAAAA
Organism: Unio pictorum; assembly: GCA_030141615.1. NCBI lineage: Eukaryota > Metazoa > Mollusca > Bivalvia > Unionida > Unionidae > Unio > Unio pictorum. The sequence continues at coordinate 2,427,609 of JARLTB010000312.1, forward strand.
CAACATTGAACGTGTTTTACGAAACTGAATCTTAGTTGTAAACAAGAAAATGATTTGATTAAAAACATAAAACTCACCCAACTTTTTGGCTCAAATAAAATGAAATGGCTATCTCGCCCCGACAGCTAAATACATCTAGAGCTTCTCTCTAGTGCCTGTCCCCTTCGAGATTTATACATTATATATATATTATACACAGAAAAAGTATATTAAAAAAATATTATGGCGCGCGAAACACGACACCTTGGTAATAATAAAACTATGGTGGTCTAACTAGGCCATAGCGGGCATTTAGTAACATCCAGTCAAGTCGGCGCGATGTAAGTTTTTGACGAGATGCTATGTCATTAAACAGATCAATCTATGAGCAGTGACGTATCCAAAGCGTGCAAAATATGCTTCAATCAATAAAGGAAATGATTAAATATCTTTCCTTTTTGTTTTGCATTTTTAAAAAAAATACCGATACGTGAATTTAAAAAGGTATTTTTGCCAAACAAAAATGGAACGAAATTAAAAGTTCTAACAATTTCTATCCTCAATCAGGATTGTGTTCAAAGAAAACCATTAAATGAAAATATAAAAAATAGAAATACAATTATGTAAACGATTCTTTCGGATCAGAGCTGGAAACGATGATTTTGCGAATTACTCGAGAAAGTGGGACATCTTCATTGATCACTATTTATATATGCGAGGAAGTATCCGTACATTTGAAGTAAAAACACGGATAAGGTCTGCAAGCTGTCTCTTTATTTCCATGGGACCGGACAGCTGCTTTTTCGGTCAAATGTTGAACTTTCTGTCTTTTTCCCGAATCTGGGTTGTATTAGGATCAGTGTGTTCCTGTGTGTCTCAAACTGAACATTGTTAGTACACATTGAAATATTATTTCGTTAGTACACACTTGTTTTTCCACATTGGTAATAAACATTTCTTTACAAAATCTTTTTATTTTATTTTCAAAGCTGTCTCAAGGATAAAACGAACAAGGGATAAATGAGAGTAAAGCTATACGAGTTTCTCCAAAAAGTTCCATTAATTTTGTAAACTTTAGTAAGGGTTCTTATTCCAAACCAAGCACTGGATTGTTAAACCGCGCCATTGAACACAAGTACTGTTCTAGGGGAGCTAACTGAATTTCTAAAATATAAACTAGCGTTTGGTCGAGTTAGCTCCAGTGCTTATAATCACTTCTCGCTTGTATTCTTACCTGGACGCGTTGCAACGTGTTCAGCAACAATGACATACATGCATGGACACCTCTAGAAATCAAAACAGCGGAGATCAACTGAGATCTGTAATTTTTCGTGCAGCATTATATAGTTTATATATAAAAAAAAATAAGACAAAAAAAAATGCTTCTCCTCACCAATACGGAAATCAATCGAAGAAATAAATAAATGCAGGCTTACAATAATCGTATTGACTTATTTCCATTGTTTTTTTTATCATTAATGTTTTTAAACAATTAGATACCAAATTGTACGTAAGTGAATCAAACAAAAGTAATATTCTCAATCCCGACCGTTTATTAAAGATCAGGAGATAAAAACCAGAAACAGTTATAAAGATACTGATGTTGCAAATGGAGGTTGGATAGCGGCCATAAATGATTGATTGTTTGGTTGAACGCCATGTATCAGCACATGATAGGCTATAGATAGCGGCCAGTATATTCCGTGGAGAAAGAATCCGGGAAGAACCACCAACCAACGGGAAGTTTCTGGCAAGCTTTCTCGCATACGCACTTTGAGCCGAGCATCAAACTCATACAATGATGGTATGACTGCTCTATAAAGGCGAGGGCCTCAAGACAGTCGGCCACTTTGACCTCTAATGGGACAAAATAAACGGTTGACTCGAGTAATATACATTTAAAACACTATAGGCCAATTTGTAAATTACTGAATAAATAGTGCTAAATACATCTTTAATAAATTTAAATTCAGGGACTCACTGCATAACCAACAACAGTTTGTTTTGAAAACCTTAAGTATCTAAATGTTACTAGACAACTCAGATTTGAAAACCTAAATTACCCTTAATACTACTAAACAAGTCAGATTTGAAAACTTAAATTACTCTTAATATTACTAGACAAGTCAGATTTGAAAACTTAAATTACTCTTAATATTACTAGACAAGTCAGATTTGAAAACCTAAATTACTCTTAATATTACTAGACAAGTCAGATTTGAAAACTTAAATTACTCTTAATATTACTAGACAAGTCAGATTTGAAAACCTAAAGTACTCTTAATATTACTAGACAAGTCAGATTTGAAAACCTAAAGTACTCTTAATATTACTAGACAAGTCAGATTTGAAAACTTAAATTACTCTTAATATTACTAGACAAGTCAGATTTGAAAACCTAAATTACTCTTAATATTACTAGACAATCACAGAATCACAGAATTTACAGATTTAAAACTTAAATTACTCTTAATATTACTAGACAAGTCAGATTTGAAAACCTAAATTACTCTTAATATTACTAGACAATCACAGAATCACAGAATTTACAGATTTAAAACTTAAATTACTATTAATATTACTAGACAAGTCAGATTTGAAAACCTAAATTACTCTTAATATTACTAGACAAGTCAGATTTGAAAACCTAAATTACTCTTAATATTACTAGACAAGTCAGATTTGAAAACCTAAATTACTCTTAATATTACTAGACAAGTCAGATTTGAAAACCTAAAGTACTCTTAATATTACTAGACAATCACAGAATCACAGAATTTACAGATTTAAAACTTAAATTACTCTTAATATTACTAGGCAATCACAGAATCACAGAATTTACAGATTTAAAACTTAAATTACTCTCAATATTACTAGACAAGTCAGATTTGAGATATTATTCTGCAGATTAGAACTAAAATTAACCGAGCAGTCACACATTAAAGGTTTTTAGAAACGCTGATATGCTTCGAGTGAAGTGCAGCGCAGCCATACGGAGAAACCCCCGAATATAACAATTATTCAAGTATCATTTTCTAGTATATAGGTAAATAAACATCGCACAGCATACACACGAAGTTTACTAATATATTTGTAGTATAGTAAGCAAAGGTCCATGGTCTGGTTCTTGCTAGATGTGTATTAGTCTGATAAATGCCCCCCCCCCCTAAATATGTGTTGATACTGATGGACGATATATTGGTCTTATGTCATATGTTCATTAAAATGAGCAATTTCGCTCCATGGCAATTTGTTCTGAAACAAACAAGAGTAAACCTTAGCCACATACCGGTAATTGGTATCAGCCATATATAGCACGAAATTAAAAATGGCCATATGACAGAGGATTGCGCTATTTCACGTGGATTTACAAATCACCAAACATAGGATTTGCTCAGGAAATATAATGTACACAAACAAACATGTTTTTGGGCTCTTATCTAACTATGAATTGAGACCATACCATAAAATAATAGCAACAATTCGGAAATTCTTTGACAGGCTCATGGATGGAAGCTTGATAATTAATTTATATAAAAGTGAGTTCTGCTGTGCTTGTGTAACAAGACAAGTTAAACCTATAGATACTAAGGTCTAGGTTATCTTTGAATTCCCTATGCCTGTTGATAAAAATATCAGCCACTAAGGTGGAGTTTGTTGTTACAGGAATATAATCTTGACATCAGGCACATCAAGGGAAAAAAATATTTAATAGGAGATGTACTTATATCAGAGGCGTAGCGATGGTATTTTGCGCCCGGGGACAAACTATAAAATTGGCGCCCCAGCGATCTTGTGACAGATTTATTACCCTTGTTTTCTTATTATAATGTAACGTTGCAAGCCTCATTTTGGCGCCCCTGTACCTTGGCGCCCGGGGACATATGTACCACCCGCCCCCCCCTCGCTACGCCTCTGACATATATACGTACATACATACAGTTGGTTTCTAGAGTGTGTCGAATATGTTACTTGAAAGGAAAGAGTTGATATTTATATTTGTTTTGTACAATTAGTTATATACATGTTAGTACTAGTTTAGTTAAATTTCTTGGTTTTGTTTTGTTTTTGTACCGTTTAACGCCATTTTTCAACACAAGATTGGCTATACATGGCGGCCAGTATTAATGGTGAAGGAAGAACCAGGGGAAACCTCCCGGAAGAACCACCGACCCACGAGAAGCTACTGGCAAGCTTTCTCACATACCCACATTGGCTGAATCTGAGACTCGAACCCACGCAGACAGAGGTGAGATGACAGTGATCTGTAACGGTGAACGCTTTAGACCACTCGGCGCCCCTAAATTTCTTAGTATTTTTGTTATAAATAGCTATTGATATTGCTTTGTGTGGGACACTGAATAAATTAATTATCTTCATGCGGCGTAGTCGTATGCAAAGAAAATTTGGTTCTGAATAAAGAGACGATTTAATATAGCTAGTAGTCTACCAGTTTAAATATTGACCTACTAAAATAGTAAAGTTTATTTTGTGCATAAAATGGTCTATCGGTTAAATATTGATCTACTAAAGTAGTAAAAAAATATTTTGGCACGAAATAGTCTATTGGTTAAATATTGACTTACTAACACGGTATAGGTAATGCACCAGATCAAATACTGGATAACTAAAATGGTGATGATGTGGTGTACGACATAATACAGAGACTAGAATGTTTTTTTTTTATGTTTAGGTGACCTTGTCGTAATTACATGAAATATCATGCGACCCCTAATTATTTTATGTCGATATAGGCTGGTTTGCTTTGCTAATTGTCATCCTTTACAGGTATGAAGTAGCCTCAACAGCACGCATACGGCCTTGGTGTGGTCATGACAGTTTACCCAAACCATGGTAACATCAAATATTAACAGATCTAGAATGGGTCATCATTGTGCTCTCCATCTGTCTGGAGCTTTGAAGCCTGCGTGTTACAGCTATACCATTCATACCTCATTTCATTTTCATACACATGACTATTAATTAGCCTAGAGTTGTCACGTTTACAACTGAATGTAACCTTGTTATGTACCAGACGTATACATCGGACACAAAAATTAGTATTGTTACGCTCTCAAAATGTGTCTTGTATATGTATTTATGATGAAAAGATTTCAACTGCGGTAGTATCCAAATTATGAACTGGACTATGGTACAGGGAAGAGCCGATATACAGATAAAATGCAATAACCAATTTTAGCCACGCCAGGGTCACTAACTGCATACATGTGTTGAAAGTGATCACGCAGATTATCATATCTTGGAGAGTTCCAACAGTGTGCTGGAAAAAATACCGTGCCAAATGTTTGTTTCACATTATGAAGTTATTCCTGGTAACCAGCAACGTCATTTTGGGAGGGCGGGGCCCTCTGAATTTGCATGTGCTGTAAAATTGCTGTAGCACATATATATATATATATATATATATATATATATATATATATATATATATATATATATATATATATATATATATATATATATATATATATATATATATATATATACTCACACACGAAAATTAGCAAGCCCGTACAGCACACACACACATACACACCAAAACTGAAGTCCCTGATGGTAACTGATGTTTCACTATTTTCAATCCTGAAACATTTTGTTCCTTATATATCGTTATATCGTTGTTAAATACATATATACATGTAGTTCTTTTTATTTGATCTAAAGCGCTCTCCGTTACGGATCACTGCCATCTCACCGCTGTCGTCGTGGGTTCGAGTCTCAGATTCGGCCAATGGGGATATGTGAGAAAGCTTGCCAGTAGCTTCTCGTGGGTCGATGCCCCCCCCCCCGGTAGTTCTTCCTCCACCATTAATACTGGCCGCCATGTATAGCTTATGTGTTCTGAAAAATGGCGTTTAACCCTACAACAACAACATGTACAATGGTGTCATTGTATTAATCATAAAGTTATGATTATTGCCAGTATAGGTCTCCGTACTTTTAGTTCAGGAACTACTCTCAGGGATGTTCAGGACTGAAAAAGGTGCCTTTTTATTTGCCGGTGTTTCCTCACGGGTTCTTCCTCCACTAGATATACTGGTCGTCATGCATAGCCTATCAAAGCTATCATGTGCTGAAGACTTTCTGGTATGTGCGTTAAACCCACAAAAAGAGCAACAACAAAAAATTCCCAAATATTCTACACACAAGAGTATGGCGACAGTTGCTCTAACCTTTTTAGTGATTTGATCGAAGTTCCCGAACTAGTGAAAATATCAGTCTGTTTATATATGTGCTTGCATGACTACTGTAATATGAACACGTACATTGTAATGAAAAATACTGAACAGTACACTTCATAGTATAGGAGTTGTGTATGCCAATTAGCCAGAGGTCACATTTAACAGGTCATTTGTCGGATCAAGCTATCAATTTATCTTCATGGGTACAGTTTATACATCCATTGCATTTTCGGCACATATTCTTTCAAATGTTGCCATTTTGCCTCCAGTGCCCAGACACTGAGAACAACCACCTCTCTGATCGTTTGTGTGCTCTCACATTTTGCTGACAGGTGACAAAATCGTTATTTTCTTATATAAATATACTGGAAACTCGTTTATGTTCTTGTAACTTCAAATTAAGCACGCTGTCTCTCGTACTTTTGAAATGCATAGTTTAACTAAAGATAAGAGACCATCTGCGCCCAACACGAACTTGCCCTATCGTGATGGAACACACAATATCTGTCATTTAAAAGCAGTACACTCGAGTCTTTACCATTAGAGCATTCACATTTTCTGGACATTTGCACTACAAACAAACTTTCGGCCTCTGTAAGTAGACGAGATTTATAAATGGCCTGGGAGCCTTCGCAAGCGGCCCTTGCTCTGGTCGCTTTCTGCGGGGTTCTCTATTTCGCTGCAGGGGAGGAGGGTAGGACCAAGTGTACAAACACGAAAAACCATACGGTCCATGACTTCTCTTTTCTAAACGTCCACGGCAATGAGACGATAGATCTGAGACACTACCGTGGGGAGGTCCTCTTGGTCGTCAACGTAGCGACATACTGAGGGTTGACCGTGCAGTACCACGGATTGAATGCACTACAAGACAAATACCGTAACGACAGCTTCCGTGTGCTGGGAGTGCCGTGCAGCCAGTTCCATTTTGTAAGTGTTTTGGTACTTCTGTGATTCTTTGAACAAAAACACGCACGCACGCATGCACATAACAAAACGGAACATGAATCAACAAATGTTGGGCTCGAAACAAAGGCAAAAAGAAGTAAAGACTTAAAAGGTTCACTTCACTTAACTTTGCAGAATATTTTATGTAAACATTGGATTTTTCACTTTTGCTTTTGGAATCTTTTGCAGTATTTAAAACATATTGCCGATATTATAATAGACACCCCACCTTCTAATAATCTCACTCATTTTTCTACAAGAAAAAGACATTTATGTATTATCGAGGAATGTATACAGACCTGCATATATCCGTTATTTTATGTCCTAAAGAATTAAATCGGTACTTGAGTAACCCAGCTACTATTAGAAAAATAAAAACAACTTAATTTACGATCGTTTTCAGTCGAACAGTGATGTACGATATCCCACCCCACCCCTTGGAACATGCACCGCCTGTGATTACGATTATAAACCTACATACTTAATCAATACACATCGATACAGAGACATTTGTTTGGTAATATAGACGTCACAGATCCAAGAATTATGTATGTATGTGTGTATGATTATATTCGTACTTTTGTGACTGTACATGTCGACAGAGGCGTAGCGAGGGGGGTGGGGCAGGGGGTACATATGTCCCCGGGCGCCATACTAGTGGGGGCGCCAAAATGGGCTTTAAAATAAATTGTAACGGGTAATGGTGATTTTATTGATGAAAATAATGGGTTTCAGAGTTGAGGGGGACGGGGGGAATGAATATTGTCCCCGGGCGCCAAACACTCTAGCTACGCCTCTGCATGTCGACGACAACCAGCGCACCAGCCAGTGGCAATAATGAAACATGAATTGCACGTCTTGCAAAACGCTTTCACGAGTCAGTCATGGAAATTTTATACTGTAAGAAGCTTGGAAAAAAGTTTTATTTTTTTTTAACTTTCCAACTTCATCTTAATCTCATTATTTTAGACATTGTAGAAAAGATCACTAAACATATGAAGACTGAGAGGTTTCAAATAACATCTGTGCACTTCCGGTCTTATACCCTGGAGAATTTCCAAAAACATTTTTTCGTGAAATAAAACGATTTGTTTTCTGGGAGAAAAAAAAACAATGCAGGAGGTGCAGTTGAATTCACGGAGTCACCCACAACAACTGGAGGGTTGGCATGTCAACGACGAACTCTAATACAATGATTACGATGATTTTAGGTCACTTGAAGGGTCTACATCATCTGGATTTAGTTCTTTCCAAATTATAAATTCCGGATTTTACGACTGTCTTCTTTGTTAATGTTTTTTTTTTTTTTAAGCAAAACTCATAGGCGTTCATACAAGTCAAATTACAAGAAAAAAAAACGTTGGTCTGACATAGATAATTGTTTTTGCCACTCCCACCCCCAATAATCTACACTAAATTTCAGTTTCATTGCTTACGTTTCACTCTAGATGTACCAGCAGTGCGCGGGGGCGTGTGTGTCTGTGTGTGGTTTGGATGTTCAACTTAGACACTGTTCAGTCATATCCCTACGATGTTTAAGTGTGGCAGTTTATAGTGATGTCTAGCACCGGGGCATCATGCCGCAGACATGTAGCACCATATCCCACCCAGTCACATTATCCTGACGCCAGGCCGACCAGTCCTATCACTAACATCTTAATGCTGAGAGCCTAGCGTAGCAGCTGCTAGTAATATTTTTAAAAAAGTCTTTGGTATGACTCGGCAGGGGTTCGAACCCATGAACTCTCGTATCGGTCTTGTCTTGTCTCCAACTATTTAGGCTATTGGTGCGTCACCTACAGGTATAAAAGAAACAATGAAATATATTCTGACAATTGTATCTTACCGCGCATATTGTGACGTTTACCTGAACGACTTCCCCAGGGACGTCATTTCAATTACCAGGGGAGGGGTGGGGCGACTTTACGGGCTTGTTAATTTTCGTATATAGGCTACAACAATTTTACAGCACATGCAAATTCAGCCCCACCCACGCACCCAATGACGTCATGGACTACCCTTGTACCATTTTTTGTCTTAAACACTTATTTGCTAATATCGGTGGGCTCGCGTTTCTTTTGCGGTTTCCTGGTAGTGGTGGTGGTAGTTTGTAGTAAATATTAACACACTGAATTTTGTGAATAAAGCTTTTAAAAAATTAATGTATCCATCTTTTTAGCAAGAGCCCGCATTTACCAGCGAGGAGTTGATGAATGGACTGAAATATGCCCGCCCTGGCCACGGCTTCGTTCCGAATTTTAACCTCACCCAGAAAACAGAAATTAATGGGAAAAACGAACATCCACTGTACACATACATCAAAGTAAGTACAATATAGATTTCTTTCAGGTCCATCCCAGTTTTATATTTTGCACTGAAAGAAAAAGAGCCTCCACGTTTGACCTGTGGGATCAGATGTTATTTAATGACGAAACCATGAATGTTTATGTTGCCGTGAAAGAGTTATACTCAGGTTTTACCAGATGTTGCGGGTATCTAGCTGAGTATGATTCTAGCACAGGGCTCATATCGTTGCTTACAATTGTCTTGTCATACATGTAATATATAATAAACTACCAAAGGAGAATACTTCTTTATCGCCCCCCACCCAATTTAAGAATAAACGCTGTTATTTCAAGCTACTTTTTGCGTTACGTAATATATTTGGTACCGATGTTTAGCTCAGGCATTCAACCTTGTATGCGTATCCAAAATCTGGCTTACTATCATACCTTTAAGGAATGCTAGACCATTTTCCCATGATACTGCTCGACATGGCCGTGATCGTGCCCACTTTATATGCAAGTGAAAGCCCTCTGCAAGGAATAATGTCCTCTCATTGGGTAAGAGAAAATGACGTCTTGCATATATTTATAACTTATTTTCAGTTGGCCAATGAGAAGGTAGTATTCCATTCAGCGCGTTATTATTGTATATTATGCGGGCGCGATAATATGGTCTGAATGTGCCACTTTATTTTAGTAAACTTTCAGTTTAAAAAAGTAAACGTGTACTAAAAATGTTTAGGATGAAATCTAAAAGTTTAGCCGCTTAAATTTCGAGTGCAGAAAAGCAAATTAACAAAGCTCTCCACACCAGTGTAGATGCAGTAAATTTAGTTTGTGAAAACAGTGACACGCAAAAATACAGAATTGTTGGCTACTTTTTAAACACTTTTGCAAGTAGGCCATTTGGATTAAAACGGGTGAAGGAAGGAGATGATCACCAACTACACTTGTTTGTTTTTTAATCGTACTATGTGAAAAAGTAAAGTTCGTTCCAACGGCTGAATCTCAACGAAAAATTAAATTCTTTGAAAGCTGTGGAGCGTAACCTTGACTAAAATAAACTTTGTCTTAGTCCATGTGTAGCTCGAAAGAACCAAAACTCAAGCTTTGCAAAATTTAGAATGTTGAATGAATGCCTGACGTTCATTACGATTATGTTTTAAACAACCATAATTAGTAAGTACTCATTTTCTTTGCGCGTTGCCAACTTTTAATGAAAATATGAAATCCATTGCTTTTTAAGCGGGTTTACCAGTTGTCTGGGTGCCGGTTAATGAGGGGTCGTGTAGTTTTAGTACCTTCCTGAAGATGAAAACCTATTTTTCCTCAATTTTTTTTTTTAAAAGTGAGGTTCAGGTGACCGAGGAGTCGAAGGCGCTTGCCTACAAATCACTGACATCTCACCTCTCTCCGCGTAGCTTCAAGTCTCAAGCCAATACGGGTATGAGAGAAAGCTTTCCACTAACTTCCCACGGGTTATCGTCATCGGGTCCTTCTTCCACCAGATATACTGGCTGCCATCATGTGCAAAACCAAATTTTTCAAACGTTAAGGTCAGATGGCTGGAATTTTGGTAGATTTTGACTTTGTGTCACATACCACTTATGCGATGATCGCGAGCGGAAAATGAAATAGCAACAAACCTACAAAGTATTATACAATTACAATGATATATCCAAAAAATTGTATAATCGTGAATTTGACTCAAACGGTCGCGACAGATATAGTAACTCAATGCAAAAATGAAAAGAAACTCATTGCGTTAGTGTAAAACGTGTTTGCTCCATTGGAGATATATAATCGAAAAAATGTACGATTTTTTTTTTTTTAATAAATCGTTTGTTTACCGATGTGTTTAGTTTACCAAGCCTAAGAAATAAAACAAATGTTTTAAAAAAGACAACAACGTTGAAACCTGGAAATGATTGACATTCTAACCAGATCATCCTCATATACTTATAGAGATGCCCAAATCGATTTGTTTATTTCACTTGGCATCTACGTTGTACTCCCACGTAACTGCATACGGACGGACAATGACGGAAACTTTACAAACAATGATTCTCTCCTCATCCCGCTTCTGCTACACTTGCAGTGGGTTAGACCAGTAGTTGATTGTATTAAATCCAACAGCAAGGACTTTTCTGCTCTATTTAGAAAACTTTGTTTTTAGTGCCCATCCAGTAAGGAAATGGACAACTAGGCAAAACTTACTAGACTTTTCTGGAATACAAATGTTATTTATTTGAGTTACCAATTTCATTGTTTGATCCACAGGGAACGAAATCAGCATGTTGGTTGAATTATATCACAGCAGCGAGTTTCACCATAACAGATTTTCACACAATCCTGACTAAATATTCACGGTTTCTCTACTTTCGGTTTCGTGTTTTATGTTGTCATAATTTCATAATGTGACTTTAATGAAATATACAAATTAGTTCCTATGGCTATAGGACTCAATCAAGACTAAAAAATAAATTAGAAATCAAGAAAAAATGTCCAAACCTAAATAAAGACATGTAATTTATTTCTTTTTTAATGTTAGGAATGTACGTTTTTATAATGGTGGCTTTGTGGGATTTAATAATGTTGAGTTTTTGGTATTATATATAACGTTGTGTGGGATTTTGTACTGTTGATTTTGTGGGATTTTATAACGTTGTCAGTGTGGGATTTTGTACTGTTGATTTTGTGGGGTTTACCCATTACACTGCTGATCATCCTATATATTATTTTCAAATATTCGTCAGTTATTGGAATACCAATTGACCAGACCTATAAGTCATGACAGTGACAAGATTGTATTTAAGATCTGTATGACATCTTGACCTGTTGATCTCCGAGTCCTCTATTGTTACTAGTGTTGGCGGCAGATCGCTGACCAGTTAGTAAATTGACATCGGTTTTACAATACGACTGTTTGCATTTATGCACTCCTCCATGAAAAGTTATCTCCCTTAAGCTGATCGCTTGGTTACGTGTTCCATATGCACTAGTGCCGAGTTATTATTTTGACATATGCTGATGTTATCGTTTTTATGTCTTATTTTTTTGTCTCACAATCCTCATTGCAGATTCCTTGTTACGTCACTGGACTGAAACAAATTCTACCTATGTATTTTGTTCTTCCTTTGTAGTCTGAGTGCCCTCCAGCCTGGGACAGATTCGTGCAGCCCATCTTGTACGAGCCCATTTATACATCGGATGTGCGCTGGAACTTTGAAAAGTTTCTGATTGGTCGAGACGGTCATCCTGTTTACCGCTACGCATCGACTATTGACCCACGTACAAGCCAAATGCTGGACTCCGACATTGCTGTCGAAATTAAGAAAACTTTACATGGGCATGGGAAAGTAAACATTGTTGACATTGTCGGTTAATTGAATAACTTTATGACATTTGTACCAAATGACAATAACGCAACTTTACATACATACAAACAAACAAACAGAACTAAGCAACCAAAAAATACCATTCGGCCAAATAAAAATAACCACATACTGTCAAAAACGCAACACTAAAGAAAAACAAGCACACCTACAACAACCACCACCACCTATGACAAAAATATAAAACGTGCACAAGGTTCCATTATTAAAGTTTAACAAATTTCATTGAAACATTTTCTTCTAGCTAACTAGACTGGGGTTTTTGTCTGGAGTTTATTTCTTCGTTTCATTTTTATATATATAGTTGATTTTATTATTTATTATACACTGCAGTTTTATGATGTTGTAATATATTAGTAATCACTTTGTTCCCTTCATGACGTGTACCAAAACTGTTGGTAAACCAATATTTATTTTTGTTGCTGTACTTTTTCCTTCAGTGCAGGTTTTTTGATGGTGGAGTCACAAACATCACTGATGTGGACTTTACCGGAAGTGTTCAGAAGGAAAATAGTTGTTAGTGCATTCAAACTGTTTTCTGGACAACACATCCTTATACTGAAATAAAAAGTATTGCAACTGATTGCATGAAGTGTATTTGTTGTTTCTTTGCTTTTCTTTTGCTTCCGTATTGGAAATGCTTTATATTTATTTTACTGTAAAAAAAAAAAATATAACGAATAGTAGTGCATTTAAAATTTCTCACAAAATTCTGATTACTCCTGAAAAAAGTCATTTTATGGTTCAAATTTATTTACTTTCAAGCACGCGTAAACAATTTTAAAAAAGAGAAGAAGAATCTGATAATTTTAGGTCGCTCTTATGCATAACCCATTGAAAGGTAATTTTGATTGAAACAACCTCTGAACCATCCTGTCTATGGTCTGGCCCACTAGGATTCATCTGGGGTTGCAAATTCTAACCGTCTTAATTGACCAGGACTACAGGCATCTTGTGACAATAAAAAGTCATATGTAACAGCTTAAAGTCAGCAGTGTGCTAATAATCTCAATGAAATACTGATTCACAGCACAATCTGAGTGCAGACCATCTTTGTCTGGTACGACATTACTAAAGGAACTTGGCTCTGGATATGTTGTCACTGGTGATAACTGTGCTCGGAAACATGTCGTGCTGACTTCTTTCAACACTACAATAAATAGAGAAGAAAATGCACATAAAACTTTTGTATTTGACATATCTAAAGACTTATTACATGCTAATCAGAAAAAAGATGGTTTCAAAACCTGTTTTATTTAATTGTCTTAAGTAAAGTAATTACATGCTCATAACTGAACACAATATTTTTCTGTGACAACAATCAGAAAAGAAAACATATCAACTATATGTTGCTCACAGTGCTTGATGGAAATTTGCAGTTAAAGTAATACAATAAAATACATACATTTTTGTGTATGTTGCTCTGAATAAGTTGCATCCTCAGGGACATTCAATGTACATATTTTATGTGAAACTGGCTGGTCCAAGGAAACTGTTGGGTCTTCTATATCATTTTCTTCAAATCCTTCATCCTCCTCCTCAATAACCTCAGTTATTTCCAGCCGCTCTGCTTCAGGTCCATCAGGGTCAACAGTAAAATCCAGTTTGTCTGAACAAGTACTCCACTCCAATCAGTTCACCTATAATAAAATGTTATATAGTAATTAACATGTTTGTATCAATATTTGTGAGAAGCATACATTGGGCATCCTGTATAGAAGGCAGTCTTCAAATAATGAAATGGAAGAACGGTATAAAGTAAAATCTGCATTGTGTACCTGTGTATGTTTGAGGTTCTTTGTATGAAGGATTAAACTTTTTTTCCCAAAACAGTGCTTCCAAGTTTATTAACAGCAAGATGAACCAGACCACTGTATAACTGCGGTTCATGAGTAGTTTCACTCACAGCTGCAGATGCTCTGTCTTCATTCCATCGTACCAACCCCTCTAACAAATACACTTGGAAATGAATATCGCTTGCACTTGTTCCTGAAATCAGAAACAATATTTTTTAAAATCCAACCGCTTCTAGTAATAAAATTAAAAAATATCATAGCATAGCATACAAAGTTATGATAATGAGGTCTATGTTGGAATTTTTAGTAATCACTGCTTGACATACAGAAAAGATTTAAATATCACAAAATGTCAAGAACTTAATTTATGACAGCATAATTTATGAAACTGAAACATTAGTGACAATTAATCAAGTTTTTTTCATAACACAGAACAGAGTAAATATTCACCTGGAATAAAACGGTTTAAATGAAGATGGAATGACTCTAATGATGTGGAGCCTCTTGCACATCTGTAAACCGGTAGCTGTATATTTCCTTTTGTCAGATGGTCAATCTGGGTGTACAGCTGAACACCTTCTGCATCTTGTATACAAGGTATATGCTTTTTTTGGGTATTCCAAATATCATTCTTTCTTTGTCCAGCAGTGGTACACCAAGTGTGTCCGTTCCCTTGTCTCCTTCAAATGCATCCAAAAGGTCCTTGATGAGCTTTGTTGTGACATCAACTCCTCTCGTTCTGCGCCTGCAATGCAGAGATAACTCCTTCTTCGTTATGATCTTCATAACGTCTGCATCAGTGGGATCAATGATGTTTTTTGATCTCATCTCTGCACGTTTTGCTGACTTGAGCCAACTCAGATCATCAGCACTCCATTCGAAGATGCAGGCTGAAAGATGACTCATAAAGATACCATTAAGTTGGTGTGCATCTGTGGTACAGCCTGAAGAAAATCTTCTCATGAAATGCCAGACATCCAATCGAATCTTCTGGTCAGGCCAAGCTGAAAACATGGTTCTCCGACCTCCACAGCAATCTCTATCAACATAGAGCAATCCTGGCGGAGAAACACCAGCCGACCTGTATTGCTGAACAATCCCATTGATCACCGGCTCAAGTCCGTACCTCTCGCTAGTTGTTAAAACACTCATCAGCACCTGACCGAATTCATTTCCTACATTCATGGACCAAGATGCATTTCCAGCACTGTGCCCAGCAAGTTTTTTCACAACCTGGTGATAAAAAGTAAAATACATATATTATGTAATATGCATCCTTCAAAAAATATCTCAGATCAATAATACAATGATATTTTAAACAATTGCTTTATACGCTTACTGTTTCATATGTTATCTACCCTGTAATTGCAAGGTAATGGTTATAAATATATAAATGTGTTACTACAGGTGAGCAGGCATTTTTTCTTTATTATCATACTGAGTGAACTATATATGGTTGTTGTTAGGTACAACTTCAAATATTACCTTTTTTGTTGAATCCATTTTTAATATTGTGCCAAATGTTGAGTTAATGGCAGCCTTGACCTCATCCAGCCTGAGAAGCACATCATTGCAGTAGACTGTCTGTAACCACTTGGGACTGGTATCAGTGTTGGTGGATCCTCAAAGTTTGGTTTGTTGACCAATACCATCGCATTATTGGTAACGAATGCCTGACAGTCAGTAAGGTAATGCGCAACTTTCTGCAACCATGCTTCACTATGCTGCTCCTTAATTTTTCGCTGCAGCTGACTGGCAAGACCACGCTGCCTTAACAATCTAATTACCCGGATGTCACAAGCATATTTGTAGGTCAAGAGGACTGGAAATTGCAAACGGTGACCAACATCGAGTTGCTTAGTAATGGCACCACTCCAACTTATCACCTTCTTCTTACAGCCAGAACATTCTAGGTACTCTGAAGCAAGGTTGTAATACCAATCAATATCAAGGACATGGCGAACACGTGGCATCCACAGTAGTAATCGCTGTGCAAAATAACAACCAGGATTAGGTGACTGACTGCATACCAAGCTGGGCTGTGGTGGGTACCACCAAAGCCTGTCGACTCTATCCTAGTCCATTTCTGGCTTTCCTTTCTTGGACACTTTGAAAAGTGCCTTTGATATCCACTGATGGTCAGCTGAGGGAAGTGACTGTTTCCAACCAGGTGTCAATAAGGTATCTTTGAATATACAGAAATGCAAAGAAATTATTTTAAAAAAGGTAATTACCCGGTGACCTAGTTTTTGACATTCACAATACACCAATGTTTCGAATGCTACTTACAGACACTAAATAAAATGTATCATTTACCCAGCTGACAATAAAAGTGTCTTCAGTGGTAAAGAATTATATACACAAAAACAACAGTCACATGTCTCTCCAAGTATGTGGAAAGTATTCTACCATGTAACTACCAAGTCAGAACATGTGCATGAAATGTACAAATTGTAGTCTTTCAAAACAACAAACAAATAAGAAAATTAAGTATTTAGAACAATTCCTGTGCATTAATATTTTTACAGTAATAAATTCATTCATGAAAATAGGTACCTTTATTTGATGTTTCTGTAGTTGACACAGTGGAAGACTTAGATAAAGTCTCTGCCATCTCAATGGTGACCTTTCAGTACTGTTTGATGAAGGTACCTGTACCTCGGCAGAAAGCTGTGTAACTGGCAGTGAGATTAACATTAAAATATTAAGATAATTATCCTGAATATTTTCAGTGTGAAAGCAATTAACATGTACAATGGAATATTAATCAGTCAGACAATGATAAATAACTTTCATTCAGATACTTTAGATAATTATCCTGAATATTTTCAGTGTGAAAACAATTAACATGTACAATTGAATATTATTCAGTCAGACAATGATAAATAACTTTCATTCAGATACTTTAGATAATTATCCTGAATATTTTCAGTGTGAAAGCAATTAACATGTACAATGGAATATTAATCAGACAATGATAAATAGCTTTCATTCAGATACTGTAGATAACACCTAAGAAGTAGTTACTTAGCAAAAGCTAAGAAAAAATTCAAGTCATTCTATCAATAGTACCATTTTTCACTACTCGTTTCCATTATCTCTCTTGTATTATTGATTTAAACTCAATACATTTTTTTTCTCAAGTTTTTAAAATTTCCTATATGCTAGACAGTTTGCACTAAAACAAAAATAAGTATTTATTTTTAAACAACTAATAAACAAAATGTAATTAACCATAAGAAATAATTAAAAAGTCTAAATACCACCACCGCCACAACCATATTGCACTATAATAGCTACCTTGCAGCATTTTTACTAGAAGCCTGATACAACATGCAGCTTAAAGAACATATAAGCAAGTGACTTACAATTCTTAAGACAGTGATAGAAGCAAGTGACTTACAATTCTTAAGACAGTGATAGAAGCAAGTGACTTACAATTCTTAAGACAGTGATAGAAGGATATAGTATGACAATATTAAGCAGGTTACAGGAGAAAAAGATGAATTAAAATGTGATAAATTCCAAACACCAAATATTATTTAAGATCTCTTACCTTTATACAATGTATACAATGCTTGAGTCTAAATATAAACAAAATCATAACATTAAAATATAATGTACTTTGTATATGCTATAGAATGCTGTTTTGTTGAATTAACTAGACAAAACCTAGACACAAAACTTATAAGTAGGGCCCACAAACAAAATTTATAATCAACTTTCATTTTAATACCTTAGAAAAGTAAAAAGAAATAGATTATTTGGAACAGTACAAGAAATATTACAAATTATGATTTCAATACATCTTAATCTGTCATGTTCATTTTACAACTCTTCCATCATCTAAACACATTACCTTTTATACCTGATTGACTAGCTTCAGCTTCAAACCTATCCATAGCAGCAACGAGTTCATCGTCATCGGCATCATCAATAATGCTGGAGTCAACTGTAAATTTAAAGTATATATTTAGTACCTGTTTTTACAATTAGAAGAACATTTACTACAGTAACTGAAATCCCCCCACTTTAAGTTGTAAAAATTAATCATATTGTTATCAATTAATTTACATGACTTACAATTTAACTAAGTACATATACATGTATATATAATGGTACTGTAAAAAAATTACCAGTTTTAACTAGAGACTTTAACTTCTCTGATGCAAGTTTCTGCAGCTTGTATTTTATAGTATGATCCGATAATGGTCGCCCAACCAAAAGTGATGATAGTGATGATGCTGTTTTCCCATGTTCTTGCGGCATTAGTCCTGATGGTGTCTTTGAAAGGTGGTCCTTTTTCTTTTTTTCAACCGCCTCTCTTCCTTCTGGAAATGATTCCACATAGCGCTTGAACTGAAACTTGTTCTGACTCAAGGGCGTTTCAACAGGCCTTTCCCCACGAAGGCCATCAACCAACCATGCCGCATATCCAAGGCCATTTTCTAGCATCCAGTTAAATGTTTGTCCCCGGTATGCCCCAAACTGCAGAACATGCTGACCAAGGACAAGCAAATCATTTTTGGTATCTCCTCCATTTTTGTTAACATGATCGAGAGCATTTTGCCTCACAATAGCTGGTAGTAGACAGTTACCAGGCTTTGCAGATTTGTTTGCATTAGCTACCTGCTTGGCCGCTTCTGTGTAACCAAAATGCAACTGTCCATTATGCATTCTTCTAAATATGATTTTTCCGTCCATATCTGAATAACAAAATATTAGAAGTCAATATCACTATTTACAAGTGTTATGCTTTCAAAATATTTATTTACAAAATGGTGTGGGTGTTTTAATGTGAATATAAACCAGCTTTTCTTTTTTAACGAAAGCGAATTGGAGCATGAAACAAATCAACAACAAAAAAGAAAGAAAGAAAGAAAACAAAAACGATATAAATTTACTACTATTGTTCAAAATGTTGCTAACACAAACAGGTCTAACAGTACCAACCCCATACACAGAGAAAGGCTGCCCACACGTCCAACCATTCCAACTAAATAATTCCAACCCTCCTTCACCGGGAAATAAACAGCTATCAGATATATTTAAATATTTCGTCAATATATCAGCTTTATTAATCTGGTAAATTTATTAATTTCTGTCATAAAGTACGCAACCCAAATATTCAGCAATTACTAGCTACCTGTTCATCAATCACAATATACGAGACGGTACAGCATCGTACCTTTAACGTAAACACCATTTTTAAAAAAAATAAAAGATATACCTGACCGTTTAGATTCTATACTCATTTTTTTTTTAAATCACTTTGATTAAATTTCCCTGCTAAGAAATATATCAAATCAACAGTACTATACTGTAGGCCTATACTACAGTACTATATACATGATAAATCGCTACAGCTGATTTGACCTAGATTTCAACCATCAATGTAGATGCTAAATTTAGTGAATAAATCTCTCTTAGAACCACAACGAAATCCAATATCTCTATTAAATAAATCCACTCACCTGTACAATACAAAGGAAATTGTGAAAATCCCTAGAAAAATGTTTCAGAAATTTCGAATCGGAAAAACAAAATGGCGAATTTTTTCCCCCTATCAGTTTGGAAAAAAATCAAAACGAGGCAAGGACCAATCTTGGAAAAATAGAGTTATCCTATTGGTCAAATCTTGGAAATATCTTGGAAAAATGCAAGATTACCATATCAGCGGATGGGGAACAATCTTCTCTGTCCATCAGCAAAATTAAAGAAAAATAAATGAAATTGGCAGTGTGTCAAAACAAACTTTTAGTAGTGTTTGTATACCAACCCATTGATCTAGGTATATTGGATGGCAAGGATAAAACAAAAGGCCAAAATATAAAGAGCTGCACTATCCTGACGGTGTGTATGTTAACACGAAAATAATAACTCAGATGAGCAAGACACTAACATAGGATAATCTGTTTGCCCTAACAAATTGAAGTAGCTAATAACAACACTCGTATTTAAAAATTGTGTAATGTGCATATAAAAAGGAAACAGTTACAACACGGAGAATGGCAAAATACTCCAAGCAATGGACTAAGGGAGATAAATCTCTTAGTGTTGTGTTATGATCTTGGAAAGTTATTTACCTTCAGTTAACGAATGAGAAAATTTATAATGTGAAAACGCGCAAACAAATTGTATTTAATTTCCACTACTTTGTGTAAAATAATGTCAAAAAGGTGTTGTATGTCTTGAACATTTTTTGACAAAAGTAGGCTGTTAGGACTCTAGGTCTTGAAATATCACACAGAAAAACAAAGAATTTAATTAAAATGAAACATCATTTATTTCTTCAAATTTCAAGAGACACTTGCAGTATTGTGAATTAAATCCCAAACAATCCTAAAATTCGTACCACAAATGCATACCTATAGAATGTTCTGAATAATTTCCAAAAGTCTTGAATGTCCTTATGTAACACTATCTTTGAATGAGTTTAAAAAAAAGACACCAAAAAAATGTACATGTGCATTTTAGTCATTCCAATTAAATCTTAAATATTTAATTATATATAAAAGACTGATCTAAAACTAAGGAATTCTTTTTAAAAAATTTATATCAAATCCATATTTACGCACATTTTCATTCCCGATGTAATCTACTAGAATGTGATGATTTCCGACGAAAAACCAAGGTCTAACTGTAAACAAGATTACTGTTTCCATCTTACAACCACGGATAAAGGTTCGTTAAACATTCTTTTTGACAACTTACAGCAGAAAATATCAATTTGTTACTGGGGGAAAAGGTTTGGTGAACCCCCTCGTAATACTTAGGACTTAGTGCGAATCTCTGTATTGGGGTACTAAAAAGATCAAGCACTTGATCACTAATCTGTTTTATTTTTATAAATGAGAAAATTATTTGTTATGCATACGGTTGAGGGTGTAAAACAAAGGTTACAGTGAATACATATGTACATTTATATGAGTAATTGTAAAAACCCATAAGGTCAACATTATAAAATCCCACATGGTCAACATTACAAAACCCTACAAAGTCAACATTATAAAAGAAATAATGATGTTACAGATGCCGTTATATGGGTTTTGATATTTGTTTATTCTCAATTTCTTATAAATATATTTTTTAAATCTCGATGTAGTCTTATATGCACACGAACAAACTTGTAAAAAAAAGTTTTCTAAAAGTCACGTTATGAAATGATGTCTAGTGACAACATAAAAACGAAACCAAAAAAGCGAGAACCATGAATACTTGTTTAATCAGGATTGTGTGAGCAACATATATATATATATATATATATATATATATATATATATATATATATATATATATATATATATATGTTGTTTTTTGCTTTACACACACACACACATATATATATATATATATATATATATATATATATATATATATATATATATATATATATATATATATATATATATATATATATATATATATATATATATATATAGACACTTCTTTTGTTTGATGAGCAAGGCATGGCATATATAATGGTATATTACATTAATCGATGTTTCAATGATTCATCTTCTTGTTGTACTTACTGTAATCCAATGAAAATCAAAGGTGTCTGACAAAGCCAGATTCATCAAGTACACGGCAGCGTGGTAGTCGTGTGATACGAAAAAAACCATTGTTGACTCTGTTCTTCATGAATCTTGACTTTCTCTAAATTGCTGCAACAGCCACAAGTTTCTGGTCATTGTTCTCAGAAGAAATGCAAATGGTGAGTTTCAGGTTAAATTTCATCAATGACTTAGTTTCATCTTCTCAGTCAGCGGATTAAAGACATAATTATTATAAATACTTGCAATTTCTCAGACAATAAATTATTTTCCAATGATTTCATGCAGGTATGACTCGATCTAGCATCGCTTAAGTTTGCTAAGCTTTTTACCCTATGCCACCATTGCAGGGTGGTGGCGAATTCCACCTTTTCGATAGGCAGTTGACTCTGACTCTACATAACAACATAAATGCTGAAATATTGAAAATGAGTTTGAATGGGTCAGAGGAAAATCTAACAGTTTAGGTGATAATAACAACAGCCCCAGGAAACTTCTTTTTCAGTTCCTAATCATCAAAGGACACAAGGATGAGGAGACTGTCTTTTCATCTCAGTGAGTTTTAGCAGCTGCTCAATCCATAAAAATTGTTTTCGTGCCTAATGATACCAAATACCTAATCAGAATATTACAGGTGTATTTTACAACTACATTTAAGCTGCACAGTCTATTAGTAAAATTTATTTTGGAGCCGTTTCTACTGATAATGAGATATAAGTGTCTGCAACAGTGTGAGAGAAATGTATAAATGAGTACATGTTCAAAGTTGTCGTTTTCTTCCATTTAATGAGAGTGTATCAGGCTGGTTTAATAATATATTAAATGACAGGCAGGGTCAGGTAGTGATAAATAACAATGTTCTACAGGAGAGAAGGTAACATATCTTATCATTGGCAAGTTAAACAAGGAAAAACAAGAGGGGATACAGTATCCTTATGTGGAAATACTTTTATCAAATTTTGTTATTTTTCTTTCTGCTGAATACCTAAATATAGATATCTTGGTAGCAAACTACTGCTACTAATAACATGTGCAATAATAATAATAATAATAATAATAATAATAATAATAATAATAATAATAATAATGCTAATGCCGTTCAGTTCATAGTACATAAATTGGTCATGAATCCTGTTTGATACTTAAACCTACCTTCAGAGGTTATCTGTCTTCAAAGGCCACTTTTGCCTTTTCCCATGGGTGTTTGTTGTAGGCAGGTTTGACTATGTATACAGATAAAAGGGATTCCACCTAAGGACGACCAAGTTAGTAAAGATTGCAAAGTTAGCACTTACTGGAAGACCCTTATTTCAAATATATGTAGGAAAAGAAAATTTGTAGATAACAAAAGATCCATGTACAACATAACACTGACATACTGACCAGTTAGCACTTACTGGAAGACCCTTATTTCAAATATATGTAGGAAAAGAAAATTTGTAGATAACAAAAGATCCATGCACAACATAACACTGACATACTGACAATTTCATCAAGATGAGCCCATGTTATACCACTTTTCATTAGTTATATGCAATTCAGTGTGCTATTGTTTTTGAGAATTATGTTCGACAATATAACATCTAGAAAACTGGGACAGCATTTTTCATATGTCATTTATGATTAATAAATGAGTAGAAATTCATCATTGAGCTATAGGCCTGCAGTTGAAAGAATATTTATATATTCGTACAATAGGCGGATCATAATATATATATATATATATATATATATATATATATATATATATATATATATATATATATATATATATATATATATAAGCGTAATAATTCGGTAAAATAGTATTTCCATCGTCTTTGACTCGTATTTAGCAAAATACCAAACATTTAGCATCTCAATTCTGCACTTCATGCGTTTAAGGTACTTTTAAACTTGGAACACACTTAACCTCGAAGATTGGGTGACATCCTCGAGGAACAAACTTGGAACAAAATTCGTAATTTCATTGGACACTTTGTTCCAAGTTGTTCCAAGTCTTCACCAATGAAAATTAACCTCCATCTGTGACGTTGTTCATTGTCCTAAATCTCAAGAAATCTGCTGTATACGCCATATTGGAAAAAGAACAAGCAATCTTCGTAAAGTTGGATTCTTATATTTTCTTCAATTCTTATTCAGGTTAGTCGGATATGAATTAAAACAATCAACCCCACTCACGTACCCTTTCGACACATTGATTTATAGTGCGCTGCCTTATTCCTTTCAATCGCTTTTAGTGAACTGAACCGTACGATGATCATACAAATGTGTCGTATACGAAATCTGTGTCCGTTAATAATACTCAACTTGTAGGCCGAGTTATTACAATTTGTTTTAAATATTTGCACTATTTGACATTGTTATCACCCAACAGTATATTATTATTATTTGACTTCTCATAAACATAATCTTACGCCAGTGTGTTATTGCCTTGTCAGTAACTCGGAACAGACAAATGTGTTGTTACTGATTTAGCTAAGGTCTTAGGATAGTTAATCTGCCCTCAAGGAATAAGACGTCATTAAAAAATATGGACTCAAGGAATAAAACGTCATTAAAATATATCGATAGAGTCGATCCGATATGTTTAGTATAATATATTGAAATTTAGTTTATCTCTTATTAGCAATTAATGAAATTAAAATGAGTATTGAATTTTTTTTCTGCTATATCATTTCACAAATATAAAACTGTTGTTTCATGTTTTAGGATGCAGTTGGTCCAGACAATATTGGTGGCTTCCAGCAGGTGGAACTGTTGGCCGAATACCTGTTTTCCTTAAGAGATCATTCCAGGGCACTCACCAATGATGAAGCAGACCATCTAATTCAGCTTTGGAAAAATCTGTCTGATTACGATAAGCGGCCAACTGTTCCCAGCCCTCGCCATCAGAAAACGCTCACAAAGGGGAGGTTTAAATCAAGGTCAAAAACTTCTGTTGTGCCTGGAGTTGACAGCACACAAAGGTAATTTGCAAATGATTATGTTAACTACGAAATATAATTTATATTGGTAAATTAATATTTGGAAAGTAACAAGTTTTTTCTTGTGCTTTGTAGATGTTTCCTTGGACAAGGAATAGGCAAGGAAAAGGAACAGGCCCTGCACAGAGACCAGACTGTAACCGTTATGTGGAGTCACTCACTATAAAGCTCTGCAATGCATACCCATCATCAACAAGGACAAAAGGCAAGGCCGTCCAGCGGTGGACTCTGGTATCGCAAGCATACAAGGCAATCAGGGAGATGGTCTTGAGCAATGCCAGGGTTATGTTAGAAACCAACATTACTCTCCTGGAAATCAACAATGCGACACTATTGCAGTGGTACAACAAATGCACCAAGGATCAGGAGAGACAGATGTTGGAACAGGGACTCAGACTTGCAGTACCGGCCATGGAAGCCCCAAGGCCCCTCCCTCCATCGCTTACCAGGGTACCACTTAGTGAAAAGTCTTCTGTGCCACCACATGTCCAGCATGGATTTGTATTGCCACCCATCACAACTGGCTTGTCTGGGAACATCAGGAAGCGTCGTCTGGCCCCAGTGGAGTCTCCAGCCAATCCAGAATCAACTCTTCCAAGGGCGCCTATACCTACCAGCCCTCTAGAATGCTTTATATTACCACGTGCAACTGACTGGTATCGGAAGAGGCAGGAGAGGAAAAAGGCTGAAGGGGAGTATGTTCGCCAGTACCAACGGCCAGCAACACCTGTAAGAAGTGTGGCAAACTGATGACCTCAGAGATACATACACAATACTATGGACAGTGGTATTGTGCATCAACTGATACAGAGAGTTTTGAGCAGTGGAGGTCGTCAAAACAAAAGTGTAGAAAGGAAAAGAAAATGAAAACAGAAGGAGAACAACAGTAAATTGCATAAATAATGTAGAAGTGAATGAAGACATTTAGAAAAATTGGGTATTGTTATACATCATGTAGCACGGCCTTCTTCGAATGCTGCCTACCTAGCCAGGTAGAAGGTCCCAAGCCCTTATAAAAAGCAGAGGGGAAGAAGTAATGATTACTTTATGATCAAATTACTTGATGCAATTCAGAAATTGATCTATTGGTTTAATGCTCCAATATGTGAATTTCATGTATATAATCAGCCTTTGTAGTTCAGTGGTAGAATCCTTTCCATCTTTTGGGAAAGAGACCTGGGCTCGATTCCCAGCAGAGGCAGTACTGAATGAACTGATTTGGAGCATTCAAAATATACAACAATAGAGAAAAATGTACTTTAACAAATATTTAGATTTGAAGGAAGTTAGAATTCTAAAAATTAAAATAATAAAGCCAAAGTAAATAGACATGTTTCAAAAGTAACCAACACATTATGAATCTGACAGTTCTGTTTTACTTTCCTGTTATAATAATATTCAATGGAACTAAAATTTTCATATAAAATAGTACAGTCGAACCTGAACTAAAATTTTCCTATATAATAGTACAGTCAAACCTGTTTTAAAAGTCACCTGAGTTTTGGCAGTCACCTGTTTACATTGCCCATTCTAATTTATCCTCCAGCAAATTTCCTACATAAATGTCATGTAATCAGTGGTAACTGGTCTTCCATGGCTGGCAGCTTTGTGATTGATAACCAAGCAGTGATTTCACTCTGTCTTCTGCTTCACTGGAGTGTATCAGCTGTGACTGTTCCAAGTATGCAGATTAAACTTCTTTTGTTTGATGAGCAAGGCATGGCATATATAATGGTATATTACATTAATCGATGTTTCAATGATTCATCTTCTTGTTGTACTTACTGTAATCCAATGAAAATCAAAGGTGTCTGACAAAGCCAGATTCATCAAGTACACGGCAGCATGGTAGTCGTGTGATACGAAAAAAACCATTGTTGACTCTGTTCTTCATGAATCTTGACTTTCTCTAAATTGCTGCAACAGCCACAAGTTTCTGGTCATTGTTCTCAGAAGAAATGCAAATGGTGAGTATCAGGTTAAATTTCATCAATGACTTAGTTTCATCTTCTCAGTCAGCGGATTAAAGACATAATTATTATAAATACTTGCAATTTCTCAGACAATAAATTATTTTCCAATGATTTCATGCAGGTATGACTCGATCTAGCATCGCTTAAGTTTGCTAAGCTTTTTACCCTATGCCACCATTGCAGGGTGGTGGCGAATTCCACCTTTTCGATAGGCAGTTGACTCTGACTCTACATAACAACATAAATGCTGAAATATTGAAAATGAGTTTGAATGGGTCAGAGGAAAATCTAACAGTTTAGGTGATAATAACAACAGCCCCAGGAAACTTCTTTTTCAGTTCCTAATCATCAAAGGACACAAGGATGAGGAGACTGTCTTTTCATCTCAGTGAGTTTTAGCAGCTGCTCAATCCATAAAAATTGTTTTCGTGCCTAATGATACCAAATACTTAATCAGAATATTACAGGTGTATTTTACAACTACATTTAAGCTGCACAGTCTATTAGTAAAATTTATTTTGGAGCCGTTTCTACTGATAATGAGATATAAGTGTCTGCAACAGTGTGAGAGAAATGTATAAATGAGTACATGTTCAAAGTTGTCGTTTTCTTCCATTTAATGAGAGTGTATCAGGCTGGTTTAATAATACATTAAATGACAGGCAGGGTCAGGTAGTGATAAATAACAATGTTCTACAGGAGAGAAGGTAACATATCTTATCATTGGCAAGTTAAACAAGGAAAAACAAGAGGGGATACAGTATTCTTATGTGGAAATACTTTTATCAAATTTTGTTATTTTTCTTTCTGCTGAATACCTAAATATAGATATCTTGGTAGCAAACTACTGCTACTAATAACATGTGCAATAATAATAATAATAATAATAATAATAACAATGCTAATGCTGTTCAGTTCATAGTACATAAATTGGTCATGAATCCTGTTTGATACTTAAACCTACCTTCAGAGGTTATCTGTCTTCAAAGGCCACTTTTGCCTTTTCCCATGGGTGTTTGTTGTAGGCAGGTTTGACTATGTATACAGATAAAAGGGATTCCACCTAATGACGACCAAGTTAGTAAAGATTGCAAAGTTAGCACTTACTGGAAGACCCTTATTTCAAATATATGTAGGAAAAGAAAATTTGTAGATAACAAAAGATCCATGCACAACATAACACTGACATACTGACAATTTCATCGAGATGAGCCCATGTTATACCACTTTTCATTAGTTATATGCAATTCAGTGTGCTATTGTTTTTGAGAATTATGTTCGACAATATAACATCTAGAAAACTGGGACAGCATTTTTCATATGTCATTTATGATTAATAAATGAGTAGAAATTCATCATTGAGCTATAGGCCTGCAGTTGAAAGAATATTTATATATTCGTACAATAGGCGGATCATAATATATATATATATATAAGCGTAATAATTCGGTAAAATCGTATTTTCATCGTCTTTGACTCGTATTTAGCAAAATACCGAACATTTATCATCTCAATTCTGCACTTCATGCGTTTAAGGTACTTTTAAAGTTGGAACACACTTAACCTCGAAGATTGGGTGACATCCTCGAGGAACAAACTTGGAACAAAATTCGTAATTTCATTGGACACTTTGTTCCAAGTTGTTCCAAGTCTTCACCAATGAAAATTAACCTCCTTCTGTGACGTTGTTCATTGTCCTAAATCTCAAGAAATCTGCTGTATACGCCATATTGGAAAAAGAACAAGCAATCTTCGTAAAGTTGGATTCTTATATTTTCTTCAATTCTTATTCAGGTTAGTCGGATATGAATTAAAACAATCAACCCCACTCACGTACCCTTTCGACACATTGATTTATAGTGCGCTGCCTTATTCCTTTCAATCGCTTTTAGTGAACTGAACCGTACGATGATCATACAAATGTGTCGTATACGAAATCTGTGTCCGTTAATAATACTCAACTTGTAGGCAGAGTTATTACAATTTGTTTTAAATATTTGCACTATTTGACATTGTTATCACCCAACAGTATATTATTATTATTTGACTTCTCATAAACATAATCTTACGCCAGTGTGTTATTGCCTTGTCAGTAACTCGGAACAGACAAATGTGTTGTTACTTATTTAGCTAAGGTCTTAGGATAGTTAATCTGTCCTCAAGGAATAAGACGTCATTAAAATATATGGACTCAAGGAATAAAACGTCATTAAAATATATCGATAGAGTCGATCCGATAGGTTTGTATTTCATTCTTTGAAATTTATGTAGCTTTGCATATTTCCATCAATGATTTCTTATGAACAGACGAAAACATTAACAAGACAAAATTTGGACTAGATAAGGATGCTTGATATAACATTTTGATAAACATGCTTGATATAAGATTTTAGTGAATAAAATATAGCCTTGAATTGTATGCAGGATATTTGTCTGTGTTCTAAAGTCCTTTTTTTACATATATTCCTTTGGAATATTTTCAATTCTTTTATTTTTCTTTTCTAAATATATCTGCAGGAAAATGAACAAAATACCCAATGTTCGTGCTACTCCAACTGGGTATATCTTGTTTAGAGATAGTGACGAGGCTGTGAGAGTCGCCCAAGAGAATGCCAAAAAGGACTGGCCACATGCCCTAACAGTAACACAGAAGAAAGTACACCAGAGGGCATTAAAGTTAGCAGAGCAGAATGGCATACACCAACCTGATCTGTTTACTTTGCGTGGCTTTTATGAGATCCAGCTTGGAAAGTACCGGGGACAGACATTCCACTGGCTCTTGGAAAATGCCATTGGCTATGCCAGCTATCTGGTGTGTCAAATGGAGAAGGAAGGGGGTAGTACGTACACCTCAAACACCTCTGGGGGATAACAAGCGGCAGCTAAAGGTAATAGAGTCAATTCATTCTTGTCAAATTAACTTGTAAATAAGAGCAAGATATTGGATATCATGTAGAATAGAATACTATAAAGTAAGATCATTACTGGGACATAAGATGCGAATACTTATTTTTTTTTCTTCAGTTTCATAAATACAAATTTAACAAATTTCAGCTCTACATGGAGAGCTTTCCTGCTGGACGACATGCCATTATTCAGAAAAAGAAAGAGATGGAGAACAAGAGTCGGACAACACCATCTGCCACGGCTTGACTGAACACTGGTCCGTCGGCGCAGGTTGTAGTGAAACAGTCGGCAGGGCCGTCTATCATGGAAAAGACTGAGTCTAATATTCCATCATCATCAGGTAATCATAATAATAAGTACATGTACAATCATTTTGTTGTTTACTGCCTAAATGTTGAAATAATTTGCTTTTTAAGTGGATTGCAATACTATAGACATGTATTTCTATGTATTTTAGTGACTGTGACACCACAACCATGCACAGACATAGAAATTGGAGATGATGAACTTTTGGCTCAAATCGAGGCCATGGAGAAAAGTTTGCATGTGACATCAGCTTCAGCACACTTAACTCTACAGAAAAAATGTCCCTTGGAGGGCAAGGCTTTGATCACAGTTTCTACTGTCCCCACCTCTTCAGAACTTCGTGCTCAGCCTTGTTTGACTGGTCTTCTATTCCAGCAAGGTAGAAAAACAGACAAGGAAACCTTTAACAGAACTTGTAACAAGTTAATAATATAAAATTAAACATTTTTTCAAACAAAACACAGCCTGTTACCCTGGCTATACAAATAAAAAGAATAACTTTTCAGTATTTCTGTACAATCATTTTTCTTTAATTGTCATTCGATGCCTATTTTAACCATATATTTAAATCATGTCTATAGTTAATTCAGTGCGTTTCTTTTTTCTTTATACACAGACGTTCCTGGATAGTCGGTTCCTGGTAAGATTCATGTACATCTGTGCGATGATAAATAGTGCTAATTAATTGATGTAACTTCATGATGGTGGCTTACATCTCTTAAGATTCGACTAATAACCCCAATAGCTCCATATTAAGCTTGGTTTTGGCTAGAGCTGTACCGATTAATCGCCCGTACGCGTAATCGGGCCGATTATTAGCACAACCGGTATAATCGGGTATCGGCAAAAATAATCGGTGCCGATGCAAATAATTTTTTAAAAGAAACAATTTTTCCTGATAAAAGTTGTATATACAGTCGCGTTTTGACTGACCGTAACTTAATCCTTTGTAACACTAGAGCTTGGGATAAATGCAGTATGCAAACAAGTTGCTCATTAACTAACACTACTGTATAGTCGAATAACCATATATCGAGATAAACACATCGAACCATCAATCTTTTGTAACAAAGAGATTGCTCTAATAAAGTATTTAAAAAGAATTTAGCTTGCTGCCAGTTGTGCAAAATTTTCAACTCCAGTGTCCGGTAACATTTGTAAACTGCAGTAAACCAGACTAAAGTACATGTCGCTAACCGTCATTGTAGTGCCAAAGTCATGTGAATAGCCAGTAAGATTAACATCAAAGGGAGTAATGATGGATATATACACAGTCAATTTTGAGGTTTGTGTTTTTTCTTTATCTTTATGAAAACTCACAAAACACCGATAGTCCTTATGTCCCAGTGAGAAATTGTTTGAAAGGGCTTCAGTGTAGGTTTGAGTACGTCGTCTGTCTTTCAGTTAATCCGTAATGCCTGGAGGGTGAATGAACTCATTGTCTTTAATACTAGTAAGTGAGAATCATTTCCGGATTTTTTAAAATTATTTTTTATTTCTTTTGTTAGCGTTTCACCAAGCCACCATCTGGCAGAAGGGGCGGTCTCATACGTCATAACAGGTTTTACTGTACCTTTGAAGCACCGACATATACGAAACAAATAAAACATTTCTATATCAATGTTTTACAATTATCTGATGTTGCCGCAGCAATAACGAGTATTTGTTGTCGTCAAAGCAAGCCGACGACCTTTGCTCATAGAAAGTCGGCAATAAACTCAAAAGCATTGCCTCAATTTACATAGTGATTAGAACGTATTTATTGTGCCGTGAAACGTTCCTGTTTGCAAAAAAAAAAATCGCCCACCCCCACGGTATGTGGACAACAGAGTAGTAATTTATTTGGACACATTGTTTCAAGAGCCCGAATAGATTGGATTATTAATATCGGCTCTGCATAATGTCGAACTTGAAACTATCAAGTTTAGTCTGGAATTACTTCAAAGTAAATGTAGTCAACGAGTCGACAGCACATTGCATACACCAATAATTGGTCTCATAATCGGTATCGGCAATTTTGATAATCGGCTATAAGCGGTATTGGCATAATCAGCAAAAAGTGACATCGGTACAGCTCTAGTTTTGGCTTTTTTCCAAGGGATATATGAGTTTCTGTAACCATTTGTGACCCTTGCTTTCATTGTCTTTTCTGTTATTGCATTATTTCTCTCCATTGTTGTAATCAAGACTGCTTTTCTTATTTTTTTTTATTCTTATAGCAGTACTTAAGTAACCTATCCTCTTGCTTATTTATTGCCATTTATATAACTTTATTTAAAATGTATTGTTTTAAAATTTTATCCCTATCTTGTACTTTTTTCAAATCGCATAGGGATCCAATATAATTTGGGTAAAAAAGGGGGACATAATTCATTTATTTTTACTTTTTTGCTTATATTCTTTTTCACAGGCACTATTACTTATAATGTAAGTTAATCATTTTTGCTATGAAAAAGTATTTAATATATTTTGACTAATAGCATGTGGACATTTTAGATGAATATCCACTGCCAGAGGGATGGAAACAAACATTACCAAAGGAGGACCATAAGTGGGTTTCCAAGGCACTGTTTCGGTATGGCAAGGCTGGTAACCTGGAGCTGCAGCCACATCAGCTGGCACAGCTATGGTATTACCCGCCACAGCCAGTACTAATACCGAATCAGATACCCGGCATTGACAGGTACTTTGCTCATCCATTACTGTTGTGGATGCCCAGGCGGTTGTGGCGTGTTCGTCTCCACTGTCCACATTGTAATGACAACGAGCTGACCTCTGCTGGAATCTACTCTCGTGTGAGACAGGTGGTAGATGTTGCAGGCCACTACAATCTGGCTACAGAGTACCTCGAATGCAGTTATTGCAAGAAGAAGCTGATTGCATGGAGTGGGGATATTGTGAAACAGCTGGATATGGGACACCGTTACCAATTCCCAGTGCTTCTGACATACCGGTTAGTAGCTGCTGTCAATACTTACTTATACTTACTTTAATTTTTGATCATATTTAACAAAAATTAAATATTATTTTTCAATTTCTGTAGGAATTCTATGGTAAGGTAAACATCAGTATCATCAGCAGCCTTTGACTGTCCTTGTTTAAATTATTTAGCGCCATATATTTCTTATATTTCAGCTATGCCTGTGACATTAAAGTCATTACACTTCTGCGCACCCGTGGGCTTGGGAACAGTGCATCGCAGCTATATAGAAAACTGGCGGAGGAGCACAGTCAGCAGTGGTTGGCCAAAACATTCCACTATTTGTCAGACTGCAAGGGCTTTACTGACGCCAGATTGGTTCTCCGACCAGTCATCGAGGAGCCCCCAGTGCAAATCCCAGTGCCCAAGTACAGATGGCTGCAGACAGTGTACTGCAATGATGTCATGAACAGGATAGAGGAGGTCAAGGCAGCAATAACTTTGACTTTTGGCCAAGTCCTCAAAATTGATTCCACGAAAAAGGTATATACAGCCATTAAAAAAGTAACAAATCTTATACACTCCAGTGTTTCTGAACAAACTGTAATTGATAATACAAGATTACAGATTAATTATTTAAACTTTTGAAAAAATAAATGTCAGTTATGGCCTTTTAACATGCAAGATGATCTCCATGTTATGCATGAGTAGATTTTTATCATGTGCTTATTGTTCTTTAATTTCATTTGATTTCAGGTGGCAAAGAAGTTGGCTGGGCATAGTGCCAGTACCGCAACATGGGCGACCAATGTTGGCAATGAAGATGGTCAGGTGTTGTTGTGTGTCTTAACATGTCAGGAAGGGTATGGCTTGGGACCAGTGGTGCGAGGAATAATAGACCGTTACTCTATGGCTGGCATACTTCCATCAGAAGTCCTATACGTTGACCGTGACTGTTGTGGAGACAGCATCATATGCAGATGTTTCGTCCTTGGACTGACCTCCAGATACGCATTGATATCTGGCACTTTATGCGGTGCTTCTCGGCCGGTTGCACTACCGATGCCCACCAGTTGTATGGCGTGTTTATGGCAAGAATATCGAAATGTATCTTCGAGTGGAGTAGCGAGGATCTTCAAAACCTCAGGGATGCTAAGCGGTCTGAGCTACTGAAGAAGCACATTAATCCATCTGCTAATGACATAATTCGCCATCTTACCAAACGAGAGTTGGCACTTCACTGTCGCCGCCAGACACGTGGAAGCCAAGAAACAACATGTCTTATAGGAGACCTGATAGAGGCATTCACTGGAGAACAGGGATTGGAAACCATGGGCGTACCTTTATTTGAGAAATAAAAGATCCTGAGTATCTGGGAGTCACAGAAGAAGCATATTCCATGCATCCAGGACCCAGAAGGATTCTCCCTCTACACACAGGTGGGCTTCTAGAAGAAAGGAGATGTCAATCTTCCCATCTACAGGTGTGCTCGTGGCTCAACCTCCCTCGAGTCCTTCCATCTTCATATGGCTAGGTTCATTCCAGGTAACTATGTTGGAACCAATTTTTTTTTCTTTTTGACTATTCTAATTCGTTAATGCAGCCAAGGATTATTGTAGGATTGTCCTAGGAATATGTCTTCTGATACTTATTTAACATTATTTACTTTCAGGCACTACTGCCTCAGATATGCATTTCCAGACCTATCTGCTGGATGGCCTAGTGAGATGGAATGAGGACAGATGTCAGGATGTCTCCAAATCGTTTGGTACTGCAACCTACAGTGGACTCTTACGCCATGCTGTGAATGACCTCAGTCAGAGTATTCTTACAAAGAAAATCGTCTCTGATTACCAGCCACCTAGAAAATACACAGGTAAATATTAATGATTTTGATTTATTCTTCATCTGCATTGTTTTTATCTTAAAAAATAGTCATTATGTTAATTTGTTCTTTTTTTTAATTTTTAAGGGAGAAGATTGGAGTAGAGTATCTCTACAGTCAAACTCGCCAGGTTTTGCACGATTTCACCCTGGATCCTGACAACAAAGCCTCTGCCCAGTTTGAGTCTGATGATGACATGGACACAAATGATCAGGATGAAGACCAGGGGTTTGAGGACACTGAATTTGAGGATCAAACCCTACCACTCATTCAAGCCAGCCAGATTGAACTGCCATCAGGTGTAGAGATCGCTAATTCCACTGGAAGGATCACTCCCACAATAGCTCCACCACTAACCACTAAAGACGATCAATGCAGTCACAACCTAGACCCTAGTGTAATATATTGAAATTTAGTTTTTCTCTTATTAGCAATTAATGAAATTAAAATGAGTATTGAAATTTTTTTCTGCTATATCATTTCACAAATATAAAACTGTTGCTTCATGTTTTAGGATGCAGTTGGTCCAGACAATATTGGTGTCTTCCAGCAGGTGGAACTGTTGGCCGAATACCTGTTTTTTCCAGGGCACTCACCAATGATGAAGCAGACCATATAATTCAGCTTTGGAAAAATCTGTCTGATTACGATAAGCGGCCAACTGTTCCCAGCCCTCGCCATCAGAAAACGCTCACAAAGGGGAGGTTTAAAACAAGGTTAAAAACTTCTGTTGTGCCTGGAGTTGACAGCACATGAAGGTAATTTGCAAATGATTATGTTAACTACGAAATATAACTTATATTGCTAAATTAATATTTGGAAAGTAACAAGTTTTTTCTTGTGCTTTGTAGATGTTTCCTTGCACAGAGACCAGACTGTAACCGTTATGTGGAGTCACTAACTATAAAGCTCTGCAATGCATACCCATCATCAAGAAGGTCAAATGGTAAGGCCATCCAGTGGTGGACTCTGGTATCGCAAGCATACAAGGCAATCAGGGAGATGGTCTTGAGCAATGCCAGGGTTATGTTAGAAACCAACATTACTCTCCTGGAAATCAACAATGCGACACTATTGCAGTGGTACAACAAACGCACCAAGGATCAGGAGAGACAGATGTTGGAACAGGGACTCCGACTTGCAATACCGGCCATGGAAGCCCCAAGGCCCCTCCCTCCACCGCTTACCAGGGTACCACTTAGTGAAAAGTCTTCTGTGCCACCACATGTCCAGCATGAATTTGTATTGCCACCAATCACAACTGGCTTGTCTGGGAACATCAGGAAGCATCGTCTGGTCCCAGTGGAGTCTCCAGCCAATCCAGAATCAACTCTTCCAAGGGCGCCTATACCTACCAGCCCTCTAGAATGCTTTAAATTACCACATTCAACTGACTGGTATTGGAAGAGGCAGGAGAGGAAAAAGGCTGAAGGGGAGTATGTTCGCCAGTACCAACGGCCAGCAACATCAACATACACCTGTAAGAAGTGTGGCAAACTGAGGACCTAAGTCACTAGCTTATATTTTCTTTAAACTACATGTTGTATCAGGCTTCTAGTAAAAATGCTGCAATGTAGCTATTATAGTGCAATATGGTTGTGGCGGTGGTGTAATTTAGACTTTTTAATTATTTCTTATGGTTAATTACATTTTGTTTATTAGTTGTTTAAAAATAAATACTTATTGTTTTAGTGCACACTGTCTAGCATATAGGAAATTTTAAAAACTTGAGAAAAAAAATGTATTGAGTTTAAATCAATAATACAAGAGAGATAATGGAAACGAGTAGTGAAAAATGGTACTATTGATAGAATGACTTGAATTTTTTCTTAGCTTTTGCTAAGTAACTACTTCTTAGGTGTTATCTACAGTATCTGAATGAAAGCTATTTATCATTGTCTGATTAATATTCCATTGTACATGTTAATTGCTTTCACACTGAAAATATTCAGGATAATTATCTTAATGCAACATATTCAGAGCAACATACACAAAAATGTATGTATTGTATTGTATTACTTTCACTGCAAATTTCCATCAAGCACTGTGAGCAACATATAATTGATGTTTTCTTTTCTGATTGTTGTCACAGAAAAATATTGTGTTCAGTTATGAGCATGTAATTACTTTACTTAAGACAATTAAATAAAACAGGTTTTGAAACCATCTTTTTTCTGATTAGCATGTAATAAGTCTTTAGATATGTCAAATACAAAAGTTTTATGTGCATTTTCTTCTCTATTTATTGTAGTGTTGAAAGAAGTCAGCATGACATGTTTCCGAGCACAGTTATCACCAGTGACAACATATCGTGAGCCAAGTTCCTTTAGTAATGTCATACCAGAGTTAGAAACTAATGCAAGAGTGCTTCTTCCAGACAACGCATTAAACAGTGATGATGTATGAAGTGTTTTAATACATTACCGTAACTTGAGATCACGAGTGGCCGAGTGGTCTAAAGATCTTTCCGTTACGGATCAGTGCCATCTCACCTCTCTCTGTGTCGGTTCGAGTCTAAGATTCGGCTAATGTAGTTATATGAGGAAGCTTGCCAGTAACTTCTCGTAGGTCGTGGTTCTTTCCGGGGGTTTTCCCCGAGTTCTTCCTCCACCAATAATACTGGCCGCCATGTATAGCCTATTGTGTGCTGAAAAATGGTGTTAAACCCTAAAACAAACAAACATTACCATAACTTAAAGAAAGCCGTTTAGGATAATTTCTCTTCATAAC
The DNA here is from genome assembly GCA_030141615.1 of Unio pictorum. NCBI lineage: Eukaryota > Metazoa > Mollusca > Bivalvia > Unionida > Unionidae > Unio > Unio pictorum. The sequence goes on from JARLTB010000312.1 coordinate 2,465,479, forward strand.
ATAGCATGAAGATAACTGAGAATGTAAAAGTTTTTCTCTTACTCGTTAGAATAAAAGGTAAATAAGTGTATTTACAATAAAAGGAGATACAAGAGGGTTAGTGCACTGTAAGTGTTGATTAATATTAAACATCATATGCAGAATTTATGAGGACTGGAAAATAGTTTATTATTGCTGTGTCAAAACTAGTAAACCAGGTCAGATTTTTCATCAGGCAGACCAGCAATATATAAGTACTTATTTTCTGAAATTTCCTTTCAGGTGTCAGTTGGACCAGAAAATATTCCTGGGTATGGAAAAGTGCAGGCTTTGGCAGAGATCTTGTTCAACTTGCAAACAACTAATGGGGCCTTAACAAATGAAGAGGCAAATAAAATTATAGCTCTTTGGAACAGCCTTACTCCATATGACAAGCAGCCAACACGCTTTCCTCCTCGCTATCAAATCAGATAGATACAAGGCAGATTTAAAAACTCGAAATCAACCATTGCCCCAGGAGTTGAAAGCACTAAAAGGTTTGAATAAATTTGTGGGAGGTGCAGAACATATTTACAGTTATTTGTATAAATCACTTTACTTGATCATCATAAAGTTTGTTACTTGCACAGCACTCATTAATAATATAGACCTTCATTCAGTTCTATAAAAATCTGAAAGTATATTAGTTGCTTCATTTTCATTCAGGTGCTTTCTGGGTCAAAATTCTGGTCCAGCTAAGTGGCCCAACTGCAACAGATGTTGAGTGTCTGGTCTCCAAACTGTGCAGTTGTTTTCCCTCAACAAGAGGTGTCCAAGGCCGTTCAACACTGAGGTGGACACTCATATGCAGGGCTTACAAGGACATTCTACAGAAGATCCTAAATAATGCCCTGGTCATGAGAGAAACATCTATACAGCTTGTAGAAATAAACCAAACGACACTGATATTTTCATCGTTTATTACTTTTTCCATATAGCAGTGAGCATTGCAAATGTACAAAATTGGGATTCTTCATGGTTAGAAAGTTTCTTCTGTCAATAAATAAGACATAAAATAATACGGTTTTTATTCTTGTGTAGCAAATAGTTTATTTGATTCCTTTGCATTGTACATTTATTATATTTACTCATTTAAGGTACAACAAGAAGTATAAGAAAGGAGAAAGCCATCTTTTAACAAGGTTTATCGCTACCAACCCCGCCACTTTGTACATCAGAGCCTCTGCCATCACCAGTTCAAAAGCCAGTGTATATATCGGTTTCCACGCGTACATTTTTATTTGTTTTTGTTTAGAATAATAATATAAAGGAAAAACAAAAAAAATAATATGATTTTTGATACGAATTATTTACTTGTTTCCTATTTATAGCACAATTCATGTATTGATGTCACTCGGTCATACTTGATTCGACAGACCTATTGTATGGCTAATCATGGTAATAAACACAGAATGAAAGGGAAGAGTACAGAAGTATCAAAAGTAATTGCCGACATGATATTATATGTTTACTATATTTTTTAATGATAAAGATTTGGACATACATACATACATACATACATACATACATACATACATACATACATACATAGGCGTAGCGAGGGGGGGGGCAGGGGGTACATATGTCCCCGGGCGCCATACTAGCAAAATGGGCTTTGAAATAAATTGTAACGGGTAATGGTGATTTTATTGATGAAAATAATGGGTTTCAGAGTTGAGGTGGGGGGGGGGGAATGAATATTGTCCACGGGCGCCAAACACCCTAGCTACGCCTCTGCATACATACATACATACATACATACATACATACATACTGGTTATGATGATATGACAGTTGATTGTAATAGTGTAAAAGTCTTCTTTTTGGAAATATGGAAACGGGGAATAGTCGTACATGTTTGAATAAAAATAAAAATAATTTAAATTTATATAAATTATTTATTCTTTACTTTGATTTAACATATATATGATAAACGACGAATTGAAATACCTACACGAAGTGAAAGCGAAATGTAACAAAGTAGCAAAAGTGTATACAATAGTATATATGCAAAAGTGACGTTAATATTGATGAATTAAGGCGACTTGCACCATCCGATCCAGAGTTTACCTTCGTTCCAGACCGATCAGTCGTTATCATTCCAGCGCATTCCCTTGGCAAAATTATGGATAGACAAATCAGTTCATTGACACTAGCAGAGTCAAACACATGTACCTGAATGATTTAATCTTTAACATATACCACTCCGGTGGTCTAGTGGTTAGAGCGTCCAGCGTGTGAGCGGAAGGTCGTAGGCTTGATTCCCTGCCGAATCATACCAACGACTTACAAAAATGGTACTATCAGCTGCCTCTCTTGACGTTCAGCATTAAGATGTTAGTGTTAGGACTGGTCGACCTGCTGTCAGGATAATGTGACTGGGTGGGACATCATGCTACATGTCTGTGGCATGATGCCCCAGAGCTACATCACTATAAACTTCCTCACTGCAGACGTAGTACCATATGACTGAAAAATGGTTAAAGCTATGTTAAAAATCCTAATCAAACAAAGGAACAAACAAACCAGAAATTACCTTTGTTCCGGAATTAACAGTCATGATCATACCACCTCTGTTATGTAACGATCAAATTGTCCAATCAAATACGACCAAATGATGCCTGCTATTACTGGGAAAAAGTAAATAATTCGTGTGTGACAGTTTTAATGTGAATATAAACGAGCTTCTTCTTCCTTTTCTTTTTTTAACGAAAGTGAATTGGAACATAAAACAAAACAGAAAGAAATAAAACAAAAACAACATAAATTAACCACTTGTGTTCAAAATGTTGCTTACACAAACAGGCCTAACAGTACCAACCCGATAAACAGAGTAAGTCTGTCCAAACCTCCGACCAATCCAACCCTCCTTCACCGGGCAATAAACAGCTATCATATATATTTAAATATTTCGTCAATGTGTCAGCTTTATTAACCACGTTAATTTATTAATTTCTGTCAGAATGTACGCATCCGAAATATTATGTATTCACTCGCTGCCTTATCATGACAACATAAAGCACGTTACTTCATCATATCTTTATTGCTAACATCATTGAAACATTAAGTTATATCTGACTGTCTAGATTCTATACTCATTTTTTGATCACTTGCATTATAATTCCTTCGCAAAGAAATAGTTCAAATCAACAGTACAACAGAAGAAAATTACCTGTTGCCTAGACGAGATGAACTCGACTGTAGGCCAATACAACAGTACTGTATACATGATAAATCACTACAGCTGATTTGACCTAGATTTCTACTATCTATGTAAATGCTAAATTTAGTGAATAAATCTCTCTCAAAACTACACAGAAATCTAATATCTCTACTACATAAATCCACTCACCTGTACAAAACAAGGGAAATTGTGAAAATCCCAAGAAAAATCTTTTTGAAATTTCGAATCGGCAGGACAAAATGTAGAAAATTAATTCATTAGCAACTAGAATAAAAATCAAAACAAGGCAAGGTCTAATCTTGGAAAAAAAAATAGATATCCTATTGGTCAAATCTGGGAAAATCCAAGATTCCAATTGGTCAAATATTTTGCGCACGTGCAGTTACGATTGTTAAAATCTTTGAAATATCTTGGAAAAATGCAAGATTACGATTGGTTAAATCTTGGAAATATCCAAGATTACGATTAGTTAAATCTTGGAGACCTTTCTACAAATTTCGGCTTCAATTAATTATGTTGGTACTGCTGTGCATTCCGTACAGAAATGTTGTACAAATATAAGAAGATGATATGAATATAAGGGGTTAAGTAATTCTTATTTCGCTATAAAGTTTGTTTCACCCAATGAAGGTCAAGGTAAAATGATTTAGACAATAACTATAATGAAAGAAATATAAAAACCAATGACATTGTATGTACGTGCTATGAATGAAAATACCATTTTCCATCTACACACCAAATACACATTTACAATTATTTAAAACATTTCTAAGGAAGTGTTATAAGGGTAAAACCGATGAATAATAACACCGTGTGTGTGTACATGGATGTATGTAGGTATGAAGAAACCAACACTGGACCATAACGATTTAAAGAACTACCTCCCAGTTTCTAATCTCCCATTGATATAAAAAATCTTAGAAAAGGTTGTTCTAACTCAACTTGTATCTCATTTGAATTCAAACAGTCTTTTTAGCAATGTACAGTCTGCATATCGCCCTTGCCACAGTACGGAAACTACTCTTCTGAAAGTATTTAGTGACATTCTCTCTGCTTTGGATAGTGGAAAGATTACAGACCTCACTCTCCTGGATTTATCTGCAGCATTTGACAAAAAAGACCATTTACTTCACCGTCTCCAGCATGTATTTGGCATTCAGAATATAGCCTTACAGTGGTTCAAGTCCTACTTAGTTAACAGGACACAAATTATATCTGCAAATGGAATACACTCCAGCCCAGTTGACGTATGTTGTGGTGTTCCACAGGGATCTGTTCTCTTCATTCCGTATATTCAGCCGCTCTCACGCGTCATAGATCATCACCCAGTGTCGCACCAATTGTATGCTGATGACACCCAAATATACAAGTCTAGCCACCCAACTGAAGTTGATGCTCCCATCCATGGAGTTGAGAAGTGCATTTCGGATGCGAAATCATGGATGACCTGTAACAAGCTGCAGATGAATGATGATAAAACTGAGGCTATTCTGATCACAACACAAAGACTTTCTCATTCACATCCTTTACCTCAGACAATAAATATCAGCAACACCAACATTAAATTCTCAGTCAGTGCGGAACCTAGGCGTTACTCTAGACAGTACTCTCACATTGCACCAACATGTCATGAACATATGCAAGACTGCTTATCTTGAATTGAGACGCATCAGTTCCATTCGTAAATATGTTTCAGTTGATGCCACTAAAACACTTGTGTGTTCACTAGTACTTTCAAGACTGGACTATTGTAACTCAATTCTGTCTGGTTTGTCACAATATTTACTCCAGAAACTTCAAAAAGTTCAAAACACAGCTGCACTGATCATCTTTAGAGAACCTCGATCAGAGCACACCTCACCACTGCTCTGTACCCTACATTGGCTATCAATTCAATACAGAATCAAACACAAAATTTGTTCTCTGTGCTATGTTTCAATGACAAACTCCAGTCCAACATACCTATCCAGCCTCACCCATGAGAATACACCAGCTAGATCCTTACGCTCTTCTTCTGATAATCGTATACTCATTGTTCCCAAGGTGAAAACAAAGCCATATGGACAACGTTCGTTTGCACACCAGGGCTCAGCGACGTGGAACGAATTGCCCATTGAAATTAGGACACAAAGACACAGTGGTCCCTTTAAAGAGTGCTCTTAAGACTCACCTGTTTCGACTGCAGGGAAAAACTTCGCGACCTAATCATGTTTTGTAACTTATATGTTTTCAGCATCTTTTTATGTTTTCCAATTTCATTGTTTTTGTCTTTTGTTGTTCTGTAGTGTAGTCATATCATTATTGATGGTGTAAAGTGCTTAGAGCTTCGTAAGATTAGGCGCTATACAAAGTCCTCATTATTATTAATATTTTATGTAAGTAGGTAGGTAGGTAGGTATCTATGCATGCATAGATGTACGTACATACGAACGTATGAATAATAACACTGTATATAACTATGTGTGTGTCTGTGTGTTTGCATGGACATATGTACTGTATGTATGAAGGTTAGATAGGTAGGTATGCATGCATAGATGTATGTATGTATGTATGTATGTATTAAAATTACTCTCCCTTTCAAAATACCCAGTTTTAAGAAATACGCGTAGAAACGATGTATCCGTTTCCTGAAAATATCATGACCTAATTCACACTGTGAACCTTATTAATTTATTTGTTGGATAAGGATGGTATTTAACAAAATAAAATGTGTTCAATCTATGAAATGCTTCATCACTGAATATTGCATAGATACAATTATGCGATTCACACATTGCTTTATATTTATATGACATACTTATTTAAAAGAAGTAAATAAAACATCCCAATTTTAGGTTATAAATAAAAGGAATTCGATATTTTTTTCATAATTCAGAGCAATTATTTGAGGAAAGCAAATAATGTTTATGATGGTTACAAACTTAAAAATGTCCATCATGGTACACGATATAACATTGAAATAATATTATTGCAGTTGAGAAAAACACATGCAGATTTAACAAGTCATGAAGTATCATTCGGAGATAATTTATGATGGTTAAATATTTTGAAATATGAACAATACACCAATTTAGTATAAAAATTACATTACTGGACCAATCATATAATTACAATGCAATCTCCCATCTCTTTACAAAAATAACTGAGGATAATTTGTATGTATGTATGCACGCGCGCACACACACACACACACACACAATGATGACTGCGCAAATACAAACACGGTTTCCCAGCGCTTAGATGAGAAAAAAAGATTTTCATCAAGGAAAGAATAAATATACACCCACAAAAGAAACACAAGATAAACAGACAAACAAAAACCCAACAGCAACAACAACAACAATGAAAAAAACTTCTTTTGCTGTCGTCACGTCACATTAAACCAAACAGTCATATTTTTCCAATTTTAAATCTCCGTTTACCGATGGGAATATATATATATATATATATATATATATATATATATATATATATATATATATATATATATATATATATATATATATATATATATATATGGACCATTCATATATTTCTTAAAACAAAAATACCACAAGTCCACGGATCATACGAGTCACCGGAACTTGTCTCGGACAAAAAAATCCTTAAATCCAAGGATATTATTATAGACACTGGTGCCTGTCTCGGACAAAAATGCCGTGATGTCTGAAGTGAGGCAGTTTATAGTGATGTCATGCACTGGGACATCATGTCGCAGACATATAGCATGATGTTCAACCCAGTCATATTATCCTGACACCAGGCCGACCAGACCTAACACTAACCTCTTAATGCTGAGCGCCAACCGAGGCAGCTGTTAGTACCATATTTGTAAGTCTTTGTACCTGCTTTTGTCTGCTCATACTAATTCATCTGATCGGCGGGCTCACGTCATTAGAATTAACGGCGAATGTGTTATCATGGTTATCAACATCGGACGTAGAAGATGCTGATACCATGTTAACAATTATCTGATAGAAACTTTAGTTAGGAAACGGAATTCTAGAAATCATTACATGGTGTAAGAAGATTAAAAAGCTTAACGCTGTTGTGCATGATACAAATTGGAACAGATACAGCACCAAAGACACTGATATCAAAAGATAACAGTGTAAACTGTTTACAACAAAATACAGTGTGTGTGTGTGTGTGTGTGTGTGTGTGTTAAGCAGCAAAGACCAGAAAAGTGAAAAATTGTAATTGTTTTGCATTTCTAGCATTAGCAGAGAGACTGCAGTTCAACAATTCAATAAATTTTCCTTTGAATTTGTTTGTTTGTTTGTTTGATTAGGATTTTTAACGTAGCTTTAACAATTTTTCAGTCATATCGCTACGATGTCTGCATTGAGGCAGTTTATAGTGATGTCTAGCACTGAGACATCATGCCGCAGACATGTAGCATGATGTCTCACCCAGTCACATTATCCTGACACCAGGCCGACCAGTCCTAACACTAACCTCTTAATGCTGAGCGTCAAGCGAGGCAGCTGTTAGTACCATTTTTGTAAGTCTTTGGTATGACTCGGCCGGGGATCGAACCGACGACCTCCCGCTTCCGGGGCGGACGCTCTAACCACTAGGCCACCGGAGCGGTTAATTTTCCTTTGAAGAGGACGAGGAAAACAAAAACCAAATAAATATGTCACATAAAAAAGCAATAGAAAATAAGTGATTCATTACTGTACAAAGTGTGGATTAGATCATAGAGGAAGACATTGTCCAGCAAGAGGCAACATATGTAGAAAATGTGAGGAATAAAATCCTTTTCACAAAGTTAGATATAGTCAGGCAACAAATTATCAAAACTCGGGATATATAGGCGGTAAATTCCAAATAAATACCACCACAAGAAAGTGTGATTTAGTTGATACAGAGATAGAGAATTGTTAATAGATACAGTTGATTATACCCATCCAAACAATCCATGGATAGTTCCAATCAATATCACAGTTATACCTATTAAATGGACACAGGAGATTATATCAATATACTCGGATTATTAGACTACTTGGATTATTAGACTATCTTCGATTAGAGCACGGACCAATTTTACAACGAATCAACATTAAGATGACAGCGTATTAAAGGAGGATACCTCCCAGTAAGAGGTCAATGCATGCTAGAACTAAGACATAAACACTACATGTATATAACCCAGTTCATCATGGGTGACAGACCTATTATTGGACGTAGTACTTGTGAAGCATAGGAATTAGTAAACCTTGTACTTACCGTGGAGGAAAATTCTAGAAAAACAATCTAAGATGGATATTTTTTGAGTAATATGCATGTCACGTTATAGAAGAAACCAAATTTCAACATGGATATGTTAGACCCTTAAGCTATAATTTCTTGCCGTCAAACTTCCATTCGTGAAGAAATTGTCTCACGGTTTTCACGAGTAAAAGTGTTTACGAAGTTAGATGATATAACTAAGAGAGGTCACAGGTTTTGGTATGCCGAATGGGGATCGCTTACTTCCAAATCAGGGATGTTTTTAACCTGTTGTTAGCTGCAAAGGTGCTCGACGCGAGCTTGATGTGAAGCAGGAAGAAAAAAATCAATAATCTAACGGAACAAAATCATACAGTGACAAAAATACCTTAGATTACCCACATGATCCATTCTGACATAGGACCCTCTCTGTCATCTATCTATCTATCTATCTATCTATATATATATATATATATATATATATATATATATATATATATATATATATATATATATATATATATATATATATATATATATATAGTATGATGTAGAGGGTCCTATGTCAGAATGGGTCATGGGGGTTATCTAATATTTTATACTGTATTATTTTGTTCCTTTAGATTGTTTTTTTTTTCCACATCAAGCTCGCGTCGAGCACCTTTTTGCGAAAATATTCCTTTGGGACCCATTACGTATAATGTAGAAGAAGAAACTTCAAATGGGTTTGTCATATTCAACTAGATGAGGAACGTTTTAAATTGTGCACGTACACCTTTTGGCAGATTTTGGAATATCAAGTGCCCCATAATGCTCTCACAGAATAATTATCACACTATTTGAAAAGGTGGAAGGAATTGATACATCAATAGATGATATCATCATATGTGGTAAAGACCAAATGGAGCATTAATTATGCCTAAGACAAGTTAAAGCCAGAAATGTTAAACGGAAGCTACAGAAGATGAAGCCAGACAAAGAAAAGTAGAAGCCATATAAAGTATGGAGAGACCAGCATGCAATAAAGACTTGAAGAGATTCCTAGGCATGGTCAATTAATCTAGCAAGATATTTGCCTAACCTTTCGAGCCATACGTACAGCATTATTGATAACACTATTCGACAAGGAATATCAATGGAACTGGACTGCAAATCATAAAGAAGCTTTCAAAGATCTCAAGAATCTAGTATGAAGTAAACTGGTATTACAATTTGATGGCCGTACAAAACAAATCAGTATTTCAGCAGACGCAAGTCAAAAAGGACTTTCTGCTTGCCGTACTTTTGCTAAAACGTGGCGAGAATTAATGGTTGCCAGTCGCGTAGTGTTTTCAACCACCGCTGTGTAATTCAAAATATACACTGTAAAACGTCAACATAGGAAATATAACTTTAAACCGCCACTATATAAGTCAGCATTTAAAATCTAAAATCTCTATGTCACGTTTTGCCCGACCCAAAATAGTGTAGAAACATGTATAATCAAAGTAATTCGGACAAGCCATTGTTTAATGTTAAACATGACCGCATGCTAACACTATCCCTGACGTAAGTTTACCGTGGCTAGGGTGGGAAGCCCGACCAAGGCCGTCAGAAGCGCAATTATCACCTTGGTGTGGAAGCGCTTGTGCAGATCAAAGAAGTTGCCAGAAGGAGTGGACGTGCCTTATCTTATTGTTCCGCAGACTGACAGCCAGGTTGAATTGCTCGCTTAGTCGATTGGACAGGGTCACAGCGCTACCCAATCAGAATCGAGATAGGGACGGGACCCTAATTTGGTTAAGTATGATATCCTTAAACTTGTCAGCAAGATCGAGTTCGCTATAGTTCGTTATAAAGATTGCCAGAAGATAGCAATTCCAATCAGTCATGCGTTATTGGCTTAGAAAAATCTTAGGACAGAATTCTAAGTGCAGCTTCTAAAGGAAGCTTCGAGGGACAGACCAGCGACAATGGTCCCAGTAGTCTCCGATAGAGACACGGAAGAAAAGAGAAGGAAGGTGAGAAGTCGGGAGAGGTGAAGTCCAGGAGGAGTGGGAGGAACGAAATAAAGAGATGAGTAGAACCAAAGGCCAGGGGAAAATCGAACTCACACTGAAAATCACGAGATGAAGTAGGCTGTCACTTGGAGGACGAGTGATTGAGTTTATCATTTAAAATTATCGACTTTATTAAATTGTTATTATTTTGAATTTCATCTTCGTGTTCTATATAATTTAACCGTCGGTAGAGCTGTACATCTATTTCGTCAGTAATTTAGCTTTATAACTTCACGAGACAGGGTGGAACTTCCGTAATTAGTATATTGGAAGAACCCCACCACAACTTTTGCAATCGCTGCACTCTATCAAAATATGGAACTTTCAGGACATGCAATTTGATTCAACACGTGATATTGGATTTCTCGACTTTCGACATCGAAATTTCGACAGCAACTTTCTCATTGGACCAGCTTTTCTCCTACGGCGCCTCATGGTATAAGACAGAAAACAAGTAGAAACTAAACGTGAAATCGCTACAGAGTCATGAAAACTTTGATGGATACTGTCAATATTGGATGGCTAATTGAAAGAAGACGAAAAAACGAATATCCTCGAGAAATTTCAGCCATATTGGAAATTCTGAGTTGAACTGTCCGTGATTTTTATTTTTTTAATTAATAAAGTAAAGTACTAATTTAAGAAAAGATCAATATTTAGAATGAGAAGGACTTTAACATGCGTAATATTAAGTAGTTTTATTCGGACTTTTCTGGATAAATGGCAAGTTTAAATTCTATAAATCATGTTTTTAGAATGTAAATTAAAGTTTGATCTGTACATTCTAACTCATTAACCACGATGGATAGGATCAAAATAAATTTCATGTAAAAAAAAATGTGAATCTGTAAATAATATACAAAGTTAACGTTAATAGGTTTTCATCTTATTTGTTTTAAAGAAAGGAATATGTATGAGCATACATACGGTATATCATATTCCTACTTCACTAGTCCGTTTACAGTTCAAATAGCCAGTTTACAGATAGGCCTGTATCTCTACAGGTATCGTCTTACTGATATATACGTTATATTCCAGCGTAACAAGCCAGGGAGCTTAGTATCCGTGTTCACCATGTAAACACTTGTCTCATTGAAACTTTAGTTAGTAAACGGATTTCAGTACATGTGTGATTTATTTTAAAAATTTAGTATTCGATGTCTGCAGTGTTAGTTTATAACGATGCTAGCACCGGGACATCTTGCCACAAACATGTAGCATCATCTTCCGCCCAGTCACATTATCCTGACACCAGGCCGACCATTCCTATTGCTAACATCCCAATGATAAGCGCCATGCGAGGTAGCTGCTAGTACAATTTTTAAAAGTTTTTGGTATGACTCGGCCTGGGTTATCCATAAATGTAGGAGGACTATCTTTAGAAAAAGCTCAACAACTTATAAACAATATTACTAATTATGATATTGTAGCGATACAAGAGCTACATAACATTAAAGAAAAAACTATAAATTTCATTGAAGACAAATTGGATGCTCTTTTCGTGTATAAATTTAATCCCTCCATTATATATTCAGGAGTGGGTTATATAATTATTAATAAAACTTTTCAAATCAATTGGAAACTCTTTGATACTCCTGAAAACCTTTATGGTAGATTGATTCAGATTCAAATTTACAAAACCAATATAATTAACATATATGCTCCTTCTCAAAACATAGACAAACTTCAATATTATGAAAATCTCAGCAGTTATACTTCATCATATAATTATGAAGATCTAATCATTTGTGGAGATTTTAATGCTTGTAAAGAAGAAATTGATAGGTCCACTCATAAAAAATATGTTAGACAAGTAAATTCACTTAATTGTCTTATAGATAGTAATGATGTTTTAGATGCTTATCGTTTCTTACATCCAAATACAATTAAATTTACATATCAGTTTTTAAACACTAATGTACAATCTAGAATTGATCATTTCTATATACGTAAGAAAAACAAAGATAATATTATTAAATCTGATATCTTGGATTTTAAAATAGCGGATCATAAGATGATAACTTTAGAATATAAATTTTTTGTTTTTATCAAATGGGGTAAAAGTTATTGGAAATTGAATAATAGTATTCTAAACTTACCGGAACTAAATTTTGAAATATTAAATGAAATTGAACAATTTGACTTACAAAATTTAACATCTTGGGATAATTTTAAAGTTAAAATTAAAGAAATTTGCCAAAAATATTCTATAATCCAAAGTATGAACAATCAAATTATTAAAAATGAATGTAAGAGAATTTTGGAAAATATTGATATTTCTAATGAACAGAAAGAAAATACTAAGAAGGTTTTAGATAACCTTGAAAAATATAAAATTAATGGAGAAAAACAAAGATCAGGGTTTTATAATGATATATATATAACATTGGTAAGAAAATTTATAAGAAAGAAGAATGTAGAAAAGGAAGCGAGAAAGCACTAACGAAACTTAAGGAAAACAATATTATTGAAGGAAAAAGTGATATTCTAAAACATGTGAAAGAATTTTATAAAAATTTATACAAAAGTAAAAAGATTCCAAAATTTAAAATATTAAACTTTCTTGATAAAATAACTCTTCCAACCATTTCTGATGAAAATAAAGAACTTTGTGATCAAAACATAGAAGTATATGAAATAGAAAAAGCTATCGATAAGTTATCCAAAGGAAAAGCTCCTGGGATTGATGGAATCAGTGCTGAAGTTTATAAAAGATTTAAAACACCACTATTACCAATTCTGGAAAATTTATACAATAAAATTTTTGACTTAGAAATAATGACAGACACCATGAGAACTGGAATTCTTACTTTATTATTTAAAAACAAAGGTGAAACTACAGACTTAAAGAATTGGAGACCGATATCATTATTGAATATAGATTATAAAATACTAAGTATTATTTTGGCTAATAGACTTTCTACAACTTTAAGTGAAATAATTATGGAAAATCAATCATGTGGAGAAAAAGAAAGACAAATTTCAGATAACATTTTGTCTATCAAAACTATCATTGATTATATGGAAAACAACCAACAAAATGGAGCCTTAATATTATTTGATCAAGAAAAAGCTTTCGATAAAATTGAAATTAACTTTATTATTGAAACTCTAAAAAAGAATGGATTTGGTCCAAACTTTATTCAGTGGATTAAGATATGATATAACCAAATAAAATCTAAAATACAAATCAATGGAGCACATACAGCTCCTTTCCCTGTCACAAGATCTGTGAGACAGGGTTGTCCAATCTCAATGTTATTATACATAATTGGGATTGAAACTTTAAACAATACAATTGAAAATGATGATACAATTTCAGGTATTAAGATACCTAATACATATAAAGAGATAAAAACCTTTTTACATGCTGACGATATGACAAACTTTATAACAACTGAAATTTCCTATAAAAAACCTAATTAGGCAATATACAAACTTCAGTCAGGCTTCTGGTTCTGAACTTAACAAAGTAAAAACTGAAATTCTTTAAATTGGAAATTGGAAATTTAGAAAATATCTTTCACTTCCTCAAGAAAAGATAAAACCGAGTGTAAAAGTACTGGGAGTTTTTCTAGGAAAAATTAATAAGACATTAAATATAAAACAAATGTTAGAAAAAAATTCAAAAACATAAAAACATCTGGAATTCCAGGGACTTTCTTTTTATGGAAAAGATACATATAGCTAAAACTTATTTATTTAACTCTATTTGGCATGAGTTTAATATAATTGATTTCGGAATATTTCATTTTCAAAAAATAGAACGTTCAGTTTATCAGTATATTTGGAAAACTATTCCAAAATTACGCAAAACCACGTTACAAATTGACAAAATTAAAGGCGGTCTAAATCTTCCAAATCTCAAAATTAAACAAGATTCTAATTACTTGAATAGATTAAACTCATTAGAAATGCCTATTAAATACCCCTGGCAAGGATTTTACATATATTGGTTTGGTTTATCCTTACCTCACAAAAAAAATATTTATAGCAATAAGAAAATCACAAAAACTTTAAATCCACCCAATATAATGGGTAGGCAAATTAAAACATTAAGAATTTATAAAAATGTACACTCAATATGGCAATTTAAAAAACCTACAGAAATATACAATAACATTAAACAAATGAAACTTCCAAAACATAGAATTGAGTCTTTAAATCCTTCTTTTAATTGGGAACTTATATGGAAAACTGGTCTAAAATTAAGCAACCACAAAAAGCCAATTTAATATTTCAATATCTTCGTGATACTTGGTGGACTGGGGAAGTAGCTTACAAAAGAAAGATTATTAAAAAAAAATAAGACAACAAACAATTTACTGACAGTAAAAATCATTTAATTTTAAAATGTGAAAATTTTAATCCAAAAAGGAAAATAATTATTGAAAAAATCAAACATCAAATGAAAACTTTTGATGACAACATCCTATTATATATACTAACAAAATTGAAGAAAAGAATTTATATAATGAGATAATCAAATTTTTAATTGAAATAATTTCAGAAAGAAATACTCAAACTTGGGTATTAGGGTAATTTTCTAAAAATTTTCCTTTATTTGTTCTTCTTTCACTCACCCAGTGAAGTCAACAATTTAACAACTTAGCCTTTACGTATAAAAATGTACTCTCTATAATATTCAAGTACATTTTCCTATGCTAAAGTGATTTAATTCAATACCAAGTTCGACTATTACTATGTTTACAGCTTTAACGTTAAGCGCTCCTGGCAGTAAATCTACTACGTGACTGAACCCCCACTGATAGAATGGTCTTCACACGCCTGAGGCAATCACGTGAAGGTTTTATCCAGACTTTTGTCTCTCTCCTAGCTCTAGAACCAAATTTTTTCCAGCACTTAGATACCACGTGACCTGCACCCGTACTGTTAGAGGTATCACGGTACCAATTGTTTTTCCATAGACCTCAATGCTAATATTTGGAGAGATAAATATATTTTCTATCCTAATTTAGCGTGCATCTCACACACTGTTATAGAGAACAATGTTAGATTGTCAATTTGACGATGACAAAACCAGGTACTCCATTGCATTTAAGAGAGATAACTCTGCTGGAACTAGACAGGGGTATGAGTTATCTAGTCACAACATACCTATTTTCAGTCATGTCTATGACATTTTCAACAAATCATAAAATATACAAAATATGATCTGTATAGGAATTAACATAAATTCACATGTTGCCAAGAGGCTAAACTATTTTTTAAGCCTAACAGAAAGTACAACTCTTACATAATCCACCAATCATAGCTTGTGTTGTTATTTATTTCTGAATGGTATGGAACCCACATGGACTTGCGCAATTGGTACCGTTATACCTAGAATACCTTTCACACGCTTGAAAGCAACCACGTGTTACAATTATTATATAATCTTGTAGACCCTAATACTACAAAGATTTTCTCTAACATTTGATGTTAGGAGCCTGTTTTGATTATATAAGATATTACTCAATTTATATAGAATACAAAGAAAGCGAATGACAATTTTCTTTTCTTTCTATCATAATCCCTAGTGCTATGGCACTTAAAATTCTTTCCAATTTCTAAAAAAAAAATTTAATACGGGCTAAGGCCTTATAAGAAACTATAACAAAAACTATAATAGTTTACTTTAAATTATATCATAATTTCTTTTCAGGATTTTTCCTACAGGACTTGACGCTTACGACCGCTATGACTATGACTATCCAAATGACTAAAGGTAAATTACATCACAACTAGAATTATTAGATAACAAAAACACATAAATTATTTAAATAAAAAGTACCCTTTTTTGGAATTAAATCGGGTAATATTATAATAAATTTTCAAAATTACACCAAGTTAGTTAAGGAATACAACTTACAGAATTTGGAATAGTTAATGCTGTCCATACAAAATATTTTACAAACATACAGAATAGAAATACAACCTTGCATACATAATGGACAAAAATGACTCAAGCAAAGTCAACTGGGAAATACTTCTATTATAATAACAATATATATAGTTAAAAAGGAGTGGAAATTGGCCCTGGAATTTGTATAATTCTAAGGGAAAAGAGTACAATCCTAAGTTTAAGGAACAAGACTATAATGAAATCTTTATGATCTATAGCACTAATAGAGAAATCGAGAGTATTATCGGTCGAAATTCCTTTTTGGGTAATTTAACTTTAGCAATTTGATAAACAAAGCAAAGATCAACCGTCGCTTAAATTTACTTAATTAATAAAATAAAAAACACATGAAAATATACACTATACTGCATACATGGGTGGACAGGGTTCCATTGCACTATTGTAAATACATTTTCAAAATGACGGTGTTCCTCTTCCGACTCAAACCAGCTGTATGTGCTGAGGAGAGACACGAGGATCAACCCCTCCCCCCGGGTTATAACCTGTGATCTCCCGAAGCCGAGGCAGACGCTTTAGCCACTTAGGACTTTGGAGGGGTCAAAAAAAAAAAGTAAATAAAATGGATACAATATTCTCACACGTTACAATGCTTTTGATCTGCTTGATAAGTTTCGTTAAATCGTGATTTGTTAATATATTTAATTTTTATTATCATATATATATATATATATATATATATATATATATATATATATATATATATATATATATATATATATATAATATATACGTGTGATGCTTTTAAAACCCTTAAAAAAAAGTATTATCGATTTTTGCGTGCGTTGTTTCTTATCAAGGGTATTTAGTGCCAGAGGCGAACCTTCCACATTGTCACCCCCACCAAGGCCATCGTTTATTATAAAATGTTCAATAATATTAATACACGTTCGGCGTGATAATTTTTAAATATCATTATGTATAATAACTATTTAATGGTAATAAATAAATGACCTGATCGTGTACTTAGTTTTTAGCGCTTTCTAAATCTTGGTGCCCTTGGCGGGCGCCTAATGGTTAAAACGGTCCTGGGTAAAACCCACCACAGAAATTTATAATATAAAAAAAGTGGTTCACTCCTTTGTATACATTTTCAGCTTCTTAATTAAATGCAGTAATGAAAATAAAAACTATGATTCTTAAAGACCGATGTCTAAAAACGCGGTACAATCTTCTTTTTTTTTTGGGGGGGGGGGAAGGGGGTAATTTTATATATATATATATATATATATATATATATATATATATATATATATATATATATATATATATATATATATATATATATGCAGTCGTAGAAAAAATGAGTTCAAGAAATAAATTAGTGTATAGATGTGGTTCGTTTTATTTTGAATTTTTCTAAACATACAGCACTGGGAACTATGATCCATCAATACAAAAGTGCATGTCTAAAGAATTAACGACGCTACATCTCTGTTCACTACTGTGTTTTTGAATACTCTTTAGACAGTCAAAGCCGTGACAGGGGAGAACAGCGATACGATATCCTATTACAGTGGGGCCTTGACTTAAGAGTTTAATTCGTTCCGTGATGGAGCTCGTAACTCAAATTACTCGTGTGTCAAATCCATTTTCCCCATTGAAATGAACTGAAATGGAATTAATCCGTTCCGGACCTCCAAAACCACCGCAATATCGATAATTCTAGTGGTCCTTCCAGAACTCTCTAAGGTTGTGGTTTGTGCTCTCCGTCACCTCAAATCCGCGTCGGAACAGGTGCTTGGTAAATAGCTTCTTGAAATTAGAAATCACCTGCTGGTCCATGGGCTGCAGGAAAGGGTGATGTTGGGTGGAAGGTAGAGAACCTGCAACAAATTAGCGTAAATAGCTCGTACCTTCTCGCAGATTATAGCCTCCGTCACGGTATCTCCGGCGAGCTGCTTCTCCGTCAACCCACCATCAGCAGTAGTCCGAGTTTCCTCTGACCCTTGCCACCCCATTTTTGATATTTGTTTTTTTATGTTGGGGTGTAGGGTCAGAGCGCATCCCCTATCGAAAAGTTGGAATTCGCCGACACCAGCTGGTGTCGGCATGGGGTACTCGCCTATTAACAGGCCTAGAAAACTTTAATGACCTTATATTGAGCCACAAGTACATTAAATCGATAGGGAAATAATTTATCTTCTCAGAAATTACAAGTATAACGCTGATTGTGTCTTTAATCCGTTGTCGGACGAGACGAAATTACAAAGTTGATGAATTTTGACCTCGTTCGCATCATTTGCATGGCTAGTCACGTGACTAACCAAATCTCGCGGCCGATACGCATAATACGTCACAGGTCAAATAGTCACGTGATAACAACAAACCCGCGTTGTCGTATGGTTTCAGCGTGATCAATCTACCTCTTTCCAGGACGATGCGACAAAGACACGTTTCCGGTTGATGTCATCTCAATTAATATGTTGAAAAGCAAATGTTCTTTCATGTTATTCTAGACATTGCGTGACTTTCATACACTATTTTCGAGTGTTTGCTTCATCGACAGTCAGTCATTGGAAAATAATTGTACATGTACTATGATGGAGTGTTCCTGCTGTGGCACAGAGTTTCAGAAGAAAAAATAAAGGATTTAAAAGAATAGCCATTCATTCTAAATTTAAAGGTGGACCTAGTGCGGCAGAATTACTAGAAAAAACATATTCTGTAACATTCACGCCTGAAAAACGTGCATTCATTTGTACTAAATGCGCTCGACAATAAAATCCCTGGATGTAAGCAAGACTAACCTTGATGAAGTAGAGGAAAAATTCTGAAAAATTCGAAAATCATAGTCGTATATAGGAAGTAAGATTAAAATCACGCCAACCCACCGCGTAATTGCTAAGATAGCCAAGGTTATCTCAACACCAAGAAAAGCATACCAACCGAAGTTGATGTCAAGAAAATCTTTGACAGAAGAAAAGGTAAGCACATAGATAACTATAACATCTATCAGCATTCTAGATAACTATTTCTTATTATAATTCAGCATCAGTTCCATATCATATATGTAACTATATTAAATGTAAAATGTGTCAGTTCTTACACCATTTTTTATCTCTTTGTTTAACTGTTTACTCCATGCTACTTACTTTTTTGTCCGCCTAAATATATAATGTTCAACAACACATCATCCAAATTTGGGCTATATACTGTCTTCATTTTAGCATAAAAGTGAGACAGTTGTTAAAAAAAATAAGGCATAACAATTTTGTTTGAGGTACACACAACTGTTAAGTTTTATTAAACAGTACAAGCATTATGACAGTAAAATTATACATATTTTTTACCTTTCTTAGAAAATGCAGATGACATTTTGAATGCGCTGCCCAAGTTAGTCTGTTTTGGCTGATGAAGAGGAGGAAGAGCAGCAGAGGAGGAAGATGAAGAGGAGAATGGGGAAGAAGAAGAGGAATTTAGTTCAGTCCAAGATAGTGATGAGTTGACTAGTATAGAAGGTATATTCAGATGAATAATCAAGTCATTGACATGCACATCTGAAATTAGTTTTCAAAATAATAATAATGATAATATTTGTCATTATTAAAATCATCATTAAATTTATAGTAAGAAGAAAAGAAAATCTGAAAAATGTCGTACATAAAGTCAAAAGTTTAAAAATCAAATACCTCCAGGTTTCTGTCACAGCATGTAAATTCTATGATGTGGGGAAAGTTATCAATAATAGTTATTTGAGATATTACAATGTATGTGAGATGGACATGGGTTCTTAATATCCACTCATAATGATCAGGTTTAATGGGGAAAAAATGATGCCAGATATCCCAATAATTCACGTGCAAAATATCTTTGCAACAGATTTTAAATCACTTATAAAAAATTGAAATTGACACTGAATAACATAATTGATATATTGGACAACTTAACAAGGGATGGCAGTACTTTTGGGGAATGCATAACATAATGTAAGACAAAGTCAGCCATCTCGTCCAACTTTCTGTCACAACTGGAATAATGTTGGGGGCAAACCCCATATTACTACTATGGA
The DNA here is from genome assembly GCA_030141615.1 of Unio pictorum. Lineage (NCBI taxonomy): Eukaryota > Metazoa > Mollusca > Bivalvia > Unionida > Unionidae > Unio > Unio pictorum. The sequence continues at coordinate 2,485,869 of JARLTB010000312.1, forward strand.
CACATCTGGCACATCTATTCCCATACCTACTGCTGCAGTAGTAAGCAGAATTCTGATGGTGCTGTCACTTCTATGGAAAATATTCATAATACGCTCCTTTATCTGTGTGGGTATGAACCATTTCTATCAAACGATTCAATATTGCCTTTCCCCATTATAAGCTTTACCATTAAGTGTGGAATGAAACCATATATATAATTGTTAACACATGCTTTATAGAGTTTCATCATACATCCATTCTGAATAATCTCAGTGTTTACCCATTCAAGTTCCTCGTTATACTTTTCAGAGCTTTTGGTGGCACAAAGTTAAATATTTGGCCTGCAAAAGTATCAAATTTATGCAATTTTATATACAGTCATGTACATTTATCTAATTTCTGAAAGATGACTTTCATATAATGAATGAAAATTACATGCCCCCCAATTATGACATACAGCATCTTACAAATGTATAGGTGTACTATTTTGACCAGGTAGATTCTTTGCCTAGCCCATTCCGGTCTTATCCAAATGTAATAATTCAGTCTCACTAATGTTAACTTGTGGAGAATTATTATCCGGATTAATGCATCTGTTCTAGCAATGTCATAAGAGCCTGATTTGACAAAATAAATATTACAAATAATAAAAACAGATTGAAGGTATAAGTACTACTACTTTTTATCCACTTATGTATTATGTTAAAATATCTAGGATATGTACATAGTTTCTTTAGTGTTGATTGCCTAATAGTATATACTGAAATCATTATATTTGTAGCAATATTTAAAAATTGCATACCTATTTGGCAATCAGAAATAACATTTAATTTGTCACTTCTCGGCCATAGGGTTTGTGCAATATCAGCAGTTGCAGTCAGTGTTAGTACGGGACATTCAGTAATACTTTGGAGTACTTCAACCTTTAGGTACTCTTCCCTGAAGTCCAGCCCCCTGAAACAAATGACAACCAGATTATTCTAAAAGAAGTTTTTTAAAATTTATATTTAAATTTATATTATTAGATATTATTGATCCAATTTCATGATTTAAATTAAACATAAATATATATTAAGGCTATCAAATACATTTTTTTCCAGTCAGTATGTACATGCCTATTTTTATTCCTTGATGTTTGATTTATTTCAAAGTTAAACTTCTATCTTGCTAGAATAAAATATTATATGTTATAAAACAGTTATTAGAATCTTCATACCATTCAGATATGCAGTGGGCTTCATCATATGCAACCATACACAACTTTTTTCTGTATGCATTGTCCAGTACACCTTTCCAGTGCCTGGTAATGATAGCTTCTGAGACTGCTATTAAAACTGTAGCACATCTCCTTTTTATGGCTGCAAAGAATAAATTGTGGCTAGACTAAGTTTGTAACATTAAAGTGCAAAATTATTGAGAAAGTATCCAAGTCAGGTCCTATGTATCATGGTGATTATGTTTAAATATTTGTGAAAATCAACTAAAATGTGTCAAGCTGATAGTAAAATCTTTAATGCATAAGTAACACTAATATATATATATATATATATAAAGCTACCATCTATGTCTTCTTTCTCAATTCCTTTATGGATTCCATGTTTTAATGTTATGGTCTTTCAATGGTTTCACCTGATCAGTTATCAGTGATTTCAAAGGTGATATGACCAAACTTATGTATTGCTTAGGAGAGTGTATCTGCAATACAATTATTTTGCTAAACTTTGTATTTAAGAAAATATAATTTGTCACTAAAAAATTATCTTATTGTTATTAACATGTGAAAGCAATTGACCTATTCATATTAAACCTATATCACTGTGCTTAACGTTAATGTGGTCATTCAATTGGGTCTTTACATTACTTTGATATTGAACAATTTTATATTTATACCTGCTATTACATAAAGATAATCTTTTCATAAATTTTCAAAGCAAAAAATTATAGTGTTTATGAACTTAACATAACTCAGCTGTATTTATTCTGTGTAATTAATCACACTAATGTGAGTTAACTCTCTCTCTCTCTCTCTCTCTCTCTTTACCTTGTCTAACATCATTGGTGGTAGAATGTAGCATACGCTTTTCCCATACCCCGTGGGAAGCACGGCAAATGTGTCACTTCCATCAATAACTGAAACTATAATATCCATTTTCAAGAGTATCTGATTGGCAAGAGATTCCGTGTCTTTACCTGCCATGTTGTAGTATAGATTTATGCACCAAAACTTCTATTCCAGTATTGAGAAAAGAAGACCAAAACAAATCGAAAATAGTGAATGAAAGTCACGCAATGTCTAGAATAACATGAAAGAACACATGGTTTTCAACATATTAATTGTGATGACACCAACCGGAAACGTGTCTTTGTCGCGTCGTCCTGGAAAGAGGCAGATTGATCACGCTGAAACCATACGACAACGCGGGTTTGTTGTTATCACGTGACTATTTGACCTATGACGTATTATGCGTATCGGCCGCGAGATTTGGCTAGTCATGTGACTAGCAATGCAAATGATGCGAACGAGGTCAAAATTCATCAACGCTGTAATTTCATCTCGTCCGACAACGGATTAAAGACAAAATCAGCGCTATACTTGTAATTTCTGAGAAGATAAATTATTTCCCTATCGATTTAATGTACTTGTGGCTCAATATAAGGTCATTAAAGTTTTCTAGGCCTGTTAATAGGCGAGTACCCCATGCCGACACCAGCTGGTGTCGGCGAATTCCAACTTTTCGATAGGGGATGCGCTCTGACCCTACACCCAAACATAAAAAACCAAATATCAAAAATGGGGTGGCAAGGGTCAGAGGAAACTCGGACTACATCAGCAGCTTCTCCATATTTTCATGGAGATATGTCCGCTGTTTATTAATTATTTTAACGCCCTTGGCTAGCGTGATAGCCTTTATTGACTCCTGCTTCAGTATGGTGCAGATCGTGGAAGTGCTACGCTCGTACTGCTTCGTCAAGTCAACTACACGCACACCTTGGTCATGTTTTTCCATAATTTCTTTCTTTAATTCAATGCATATCATCTGCTTCTTTGCAAAATATCCGCAAGCACAAATGAGAGCACAACACTAATGCTTCCACTGCGAGCTGACCGTTTAAGTGAACGACTGAGACACGGGATGCTTGGCAGATGTTCATGCGTTCACTGTGACGTTCGCTGCGCCAACTAGCGGTGGGGTATCTGAAGCTGGCTCGTAACCCGAATTTTAGCTCGCAACTCAAAGCAAAAAATCGGCCGAGAAACGACTCGTATCTCAAAAAAATCGTTAGGTTAGTTGGGACACTCGTAAGTCAAGGCCCCACTGTATTTGCGACCTTGAATTTCAACAACATGGTTGAAAACAAGAAAATTATGCCTTAAAAATTCGTTGTTATGATGGAGATTGTTTAAAAACTATAATATTTACTGTTGAATTTTTTTAATTAAAAAATCTATTTTTCAAAAAGCATACTAATTTCCGTATATTTCTTTCATCTGCAATTTACCTATTTACAAACGAAGCATTGTTTGAATATTTAAAACATTCCTAATGTTAGAGCTTTTGGTATGTTTCGATTTAGGCCAAGAAGGAGCGAATTAAATACATGTTAAATAATTTAAAATAATGTTAAAAAGGCTAATATATTTTTTCATTTTATTGTTTATCTTGGTAAAATTCCGACCATAAAGGGAGATTACTGTTATAATACGTTTCAACGTTGGTATGCTTTGCAAACATATGCAAATACGCCTATACCTGTTCCTTTAGATGACATGTAATAACACATTTTATAAGGAATTCAACATGTGTCCAATATTGTACTTGCTTCGGCAGTACATATATTAAAATTGGAACGATACAGAGAAGATTAGCATGGCCCCTGCGCAAGGATGACACGCAAATTCGTGAAGCGTTCCATATTTTTATGTTTTTACTTTTTTTTTATATACCAAAACTAAACAATTATGATTGCGTTCTTTTTCAAGAGGTAGATTTAATATCCTGCAATTAATTCTGCGTAAGTGTTGCTTTCATTACATTACTCTTCTGCATATACCAGTTAAAACAATTTCACTCCAGTGGGCAAACTTGGGAAAAATGTGCCCAACTAGTAACATATTTGATTGTTGAAACATATTTCCAATAAATTAAACACACTCAATTAACGTTGACTTAAAACAACCAAACGTATCCGCACTTGCATCTCCGTCCCCTTTCCGGAGAAAAGGAGCTTGTATTGTAATAATCAAACTTATTTGCAACTGTTATGAAATTTACAGTTTATTTATACATCTGTACTGTGCATGTAATTATTATATGTACTCAACATAGGACATGTATATAGGTAAAGTGTAAGCAACAATACAAACCCTTGTGTTCTGGACATGTTTCAATGCAAAATGTCCATCAGCAAGATTAAAGAAAAATAAATGAAGTTGGCCAGTGTGTCAAAACAAACTTTTAGTAGTGTTTGTATACCAACCCATTGATCTAGGTATATTGGATGGCAATGATAAAACAAAAGGCCAAAATATAACGAGCTGCACTATCCTGACGGTGTGTATGTTAACACGAAAATAATAACTCAGATGAGCAAGACACTAACACAGGATAATCTGTTTGATGTAAAAAATTCAAGTAGTTAATAACAACAACAACAATCGTAATTAAAAATTGTCTCACGTATCAATAAAAAGGAAACAGTTACAAAACCGAGGTTGTCAAAATACTCCAAGCAATGGACTAAGGGAGCTAAATCTCTTAGTATTATGTTATGATCTTGGAAAGTTATTTACCATTAGCTAACAAATGAGAACATTTATAATGTAAACAAACGCAAAACAAATTGTATTTTATTTTCACTACTTTGTGTAAAATAATGTCAAAAAGTTGTATGTCTTGAACTTTTTTTGACAAAAGTAGGCTGTTACGACTCTGGGTCTTGAAATATCTCACAGAAAGAAGCAAAACAAAGAATGTAATTAAAATTAAACATATCATTTATTTCTTCAAATTTCAAGAGACATTTGCAGTATTGTGAATTAAATCCCAAATAATCCTAAAATTTGTTACACGCATGCGTCGGTAATTTAAATCTGAGGTCAAATACACAGGTGTTCTGTTCTGACAGGGACTTATACTAAAAAAGTGAGTGTTCTAAAGGATTTAACGCAGTGGATCATTAGAAGAGGGATTATACTTACCGTCTGGGTACAAAGGTTAGTGTGTTTATTAAATTTATTAATTAATATCGTGCATACGCGTTTTTTGAGAAGCGGACTCATGTCAGTTCGTAAAAATGCATAACACTGTTGGTCGTATAAGCCGTCAAGTCAAAATAAAAAAAAGGCTTAGCGACCAACTTCGCTGGTCTAACCTATATACATGTCCTATGTTGAGTACATATAATAATAGCATGCACAGTACAGATGTATAAATAAACTGAACATTTCATAACAGTTGCAAATAAGTTTGATTATTACAATACGAGCTCCTTTTCTCCGGAAAGGGGACGAAGATGCAAGTGCGGATACGTTTGGTTATTTTATGTCAATATTAATTTAGTGTGTTTAATTTATTGGAAATATGTTTCAACAATCAAACATGTTACTAGTTGGGCACATTTTTTCCTAAGTTAGTCCATTGGATTGAAATTGTTTTAACTGGTATATGCAGAAGAGTAATGTAATGAATGGAACACTTACGCAAAATTAATTGCAGGATATTAAATGTATCTCTTGAAAAAGAACGCAATCATAATTGTTTAGTTTTGGTATATAAAAAAAAGTAAAAACCTAAAAATATGGAACGCTTCGCGAATTTGCGTGTCATCCTTGCGCAGGGGCCATGCTAATCTTCTCTGTATCGTTCCAATTTTAATATATGTACTGCCGAAGCAAGTACAATATAGTACACATGTTGAATTCCTTATAAAATGTGTTATTACATGTCATCTAAAGAACAGGTATAAGCGTATTTGCATACGTGTGCAAAGCATACCAACGTTGAAACGTATTATAACAGTAATCTCCCTTTATGGTCGGAATTTTACCAAGTTAAATAATAAAATGAAAAAAATATATTAGCCTTTTTAACATTATTTTAAATTATTTAACATGTATTTAATTCGCTCCTTATTGGCCTAACTTGAAACATGCCCAAAACTCTAGCATTAGGAATGTTTCAAATTCAAACAGTGCTTCGTTTGTAAATAGGTCAATTGCAGATATAAGAAATATACGGAAATTAGTATACTTTTTGAAAAATAGATTTTTTAATTAAAAAAATTCAACAGTAAATATTATAGTTTTAAAACAACCTCCATCATAACAATGGATTTTAAGGCATAATTTTCTTGTTTTCAGCCATGTTGTTGAAATTCAAGTTCGCAATTAATAGGATATCGTATCGCTGTTCTCCCCTGTCACGGCTGTGACCATTAGAAAAGAGTACATGTATTCTAAAACACAGTAATGTAAAGCGATGTAGCGTCGCTAATTCTTTATACATGTACTTTTGTACTGATGGATCATAGTTCCCATTGCTGTATGTTTAGAAAAATTCAAAATAAAACGAACCACATCTATACACTAATTTATTTCTTGAACACATATTTTCTACAACTGCATATATAAAAAAACATATTGCAAATAAAAATTGTACCGCAATTTTAGAGATCGGTCTTTAAGAATCATTACTGCATTTAACACCAAGATTTAGAAAGCGCTCGCAAAAATAGACAATACTTTTTTTTAAACGGTGTTAAAAGCATCACACGCATATATAAATAAATATTAATGCGCAAAACAAAAACAAATTTTAAAATCTGATAATAAAACTTAAATATATTAACAAAGCACGATTTAACAAAACTTCAATTTTATCAAGCAGATTAAAAGCAATATAACGTAGGAAAATCTTCTATCCCTTTTATTTACCTTTTTTTTTTACCGCTGCGGAGGCCTAAGTTTGTTTGAGCGTCTGCCTCGGCTTCAGGAGATCGCAGGTTCGAACCAAGGCCAAGTCATACCAAAGACTTATACAATTTGTACTAGCAGCTACCTCGCATGGCGCTCATCATTGGGATGTTAGCAATAGGAATGGTCGGCCTGGTGTCAGGATAATGTGACTGGGCGGAAGATGATGCTACATGTTTGTGGCAAGATGTCCCGGTAGCATCTTTATAAACTGACAATGCAGACATCGTAGACTAAATTTTTAAAATAAATCACACATGTACTGAATTCTACAAGTCCGTTTACTAACTAAAGTTTCAATGAGACAAGTGTTTACATGGTGAACACGGATACTAAGCTCCCTGGCTTGTTACGCTGGAATATAATGTATATTTCAGTAATATGATACCTGTAGAGATACAGGCCTAACTGTAAACTGGCGATTTGAACTGTAAACAGACTAGTGAAGTAGGAAAATAATATACCGTATGTATACTGATACATATCCCTTTCTTCAAAAAAATAACATGAAAATATAACTTTGTCTATTATTGTACATGAAATTTATTTTGAGTGTACAGATCAAACTTTAATTTACATTCTTAAAACATGATTTATAGAATTTAAACTTACCATTTATCCAGAACAGTCCGAATAAAACTACTTAATATTACGCATATTAAAGTCCTTCTCATTCTAAATATTGATCTTTTCTTAAATTGAATTAATCACGGACAGTTCAACTCAGAAGTTCCAATATGGCTGAAATTTCTCGAGGATATTCGTTTTTTCGTCTTCTTTCAAATAACCATCCAATTATGACAGTATCCATCAAAGTTTTCATGACTCTGTAGCGATTTCACGTTTAGTTTCTTCTTGTTTTCTGTCTTATACCATGAGGCGCCGTAGCGGAGAAAAGCTGGTCCAATGAGAAAGTTGCTGTCGAAATTTCGATGTCGACAAATCCAATATCATGCGTTTTGATGAAACTGCATGTCCTAAAAGTTCCATTTTTAGATAGAGATTTTAGATTTTAAATGCTGACTTATATATAGTGGTGGTTTAAAGTTATATTTCCTATGTTGACGTTATACAGTGCATATTTTGAATTCCATAGCGGTGATTGAAGACACTACGCGACTGGCAACAATTAATTCTCGCCATGTTTTAGCAAAAGTATAGCACCAAGTACTTTTTGACTTGAGTCTGCTGAAATTCTGATTTGTTTTGTACGGCCATCAAATTGTAATACCAGTTTACTTGATACGAGATTCTTAAGATCTCTGAAAGCTTTATGATTTGCAGTCCAGTTCCATTGATATTCCTTGTCGGATTATGGACGTTTCGCCCCATGGACGTTTCGGCCCAAGACATTTCGCCCCACTTCAATGGACATTTCGCCCCACTTCAATGGACATTTCGCCCCACATGGTTAATGGACGTTTCGCCCCATGGACGTTTCGGCCCACATCAATGGAAATATCGGACATTTATATAAATTCACAACCATTACAAAATGGTCAAAAATATAATGTAATGAGAGAAATGACACACACCAGCAAGCATAAAAATAAAAATAAAAAATCCCAAATTCTGTCTCAGTATAATGGTAATGCAAGAAACGACACACATCTGCAAGCATACAACAGCAAAAATCCCCAATTAAATTTAATATAATAAAACAATGACAAATTATCATTGCATTGATTGTATCCAAAAAGAAAATATAATAATAAAACATGGGTAATTTGACTTAGTGGCTGTCCCTACACGGAAAACTGACTTTTTTTTGTTCAAAAATATTTTATAAAGTAAACAAACGACATACGTTTGGCGAAAATATACACATATAAAACAACTTTTTTATAAGTAGGGGTGCATTTGTCTGGTGCCATAAAGAAAAAATGTTCTGGCGTTCACTATTGCTCACAGCAAGTGTTAATAGGACTTAATTACAGCCAGGTAACTTCTTTGATCTTCATAGTTAAATAATCTACTAAATGTGGTATCAAGGTAATTAAGCTGCTGCCAGGGTTTTGAGTAAGTCGTGTTAGCTTTTATGAAAAGGAAATTACAATTTAGCACATATGTTATGGCGTTCACTAATAACTAAAATAATGACATATAAATAAACGTTTGATCTTAGTATATAAAAATCTGAGTTGTAGGATAAAAATTAGGATTTTTCAAGTGCATTGTCCAACAGATAGTTTGTTATAGAAGCTCGTGCATGTGTTTGCATGGAGATTTATCAGTGGCCCTATAAATTGCAGTATTTCCTTTCCTTGGTACTAGTTGTTTTAAAATCACGTAGATCGAACCATGTCTTCGTGCATTTACTGCAGAAAACCAGTTACACGTCGCCAGCAAGCCATAGATTGCGATATTTGCGGCCTATGGCAGCACAGAGCATGTGGAAATACTGGTAAGTTTATTTATTTATTTCTACATCACAGATAATTCCGTAATTGAACGGGCATAACAAAATAAATACATTTTTTAAATAATAATTGTATGTATCTAGTGACCTTTTCTCGCATGTTATGGTTCGTGTTTCAGTATATCCAAATGTCTTTCAAAATAAATGTTATCATAAGACAAATATAATTAACTAACTAACTGATACTACGAAATGGTTTCTATTTACAGGTTTATCAAGCTACAAGTATGGTCTTCTTAGACGTAAAAAGATATCTTTTCAGTTTATGTGTGACCTGTGCAGTTCTAAACCTGAGGTAAGATTTCAATACAAACGAAATATTTTAAAAATAAAGACATGCTACAGTAGCTGATTCCCATTCGCATTCGATGTATTTAAGCTACGGTTAAATAAAAATTGCCAACAAAACGTGGAACGCTGCCTACTTTCTCCCTATCACAAATGCTGGTAGATTAGTAAAAATAATGTTTCTTGTATAAAATATTTCGTTGTTTTTTCTTGGGCTACACGTTTTAACATTAATACTGTTTACAGGCAGATGGCTACGATGTCGAAATGGACTTAGGCAGCATACCAAATACATCAGCCAGATTTGAAATGTATACCGGTACAGCACGGGGGCCGATCAATAAAGATGATATTTCGACAAGGTGAATGCTATTTTATTTATTAAAATCGTACGGGTGCTTGCATACATCTTTATGTGTAAATACCATATTCGGTATAGTCCAACTTGTTTTTTTATATATATAATTTGATTATATGTTTTCAACATTTTCTGACGAGTTAATACATATTTCTAATTACAGGCTGGATAGAAATCAACAAGTGAACGAGTTTACGGTCAACAATGATGCTGCATCAACATTTGCAGCCGACATCTCTTCATTTGACGTTGAGCGCCTACACAGATCTTTGACACCAGAAGAAGAAGCGTAAGTTTAAAAGCGAAGCGGAGCGGACAAGAAAGCGCAGAAATTCGAAACAATTTATTTCAGTAATATTGATGTACATAACTAAATTTTGTGCGTGTAAAATATTCTTTTTTTTTTTTTCTTTTTTTTTTTGATAATCACAATTTTTCTCCTTTCCTCAGGTCAGTTAGGAATGAAACTGTTTATGGAGAAGTGGCAGTGCCAGTGGATTCTGAGGATAGTATAACCTTTGAAGTAGTAGCTTCAGGATCCACTCGAGGAAAAAGGAAATTAATATGTAGTGCTGGATATAGTTTTGTTGTTAAGCGTGAGCTAAAGAATGGAACCATCGAATGGCGTTGTAGCGTGCGTGGGAAGAATACGCAATGCACTGCAACCGTGCGACAGACAGAAGCCGACTTTTTGCCAAGTCATCAGAGCCATAGCCACACTGCCACTCCTGGGTTGTTAGCAGCCGTTAAAATCAAACCCGATGTATTTTGCAGAACATGATTAATCTGTATAAATACTTGGTCTATTCTATCAATATATTATTAACAGTATATGTTGGTTAAATTTTAATCAATTTACTTATAATTAATGTATGCTAAATCCAGAAATATCGCTTTATTGTCTACATTAAACGAGATTATGTTGATCTTCGTCTTCCAATCGTTCTGCTACATTAACTATGCAGTATTAAAAAGTTATACTGTGCCAATAATGACAAAATTTCGTCACTCATATATCCATTCAAATATCTGTCCATACATACATACATACATACATACATACATACATACATACATACATACATACATGCATATACTATATAAGGTTTTGTTTTCATTTAGGCCAAGTTATTAGGGGAAGATAATTTGTTTGAAACAGCCCATGCACTGGTTAATGAGGCTATAGAAGTTCATGGAGAACCATTACAATCTGAGGCATCCAGGGTAGCTGAGACGAACCTAGTTAGAATGGTCAACCGGACCAGGTCCGCAACCAGACCAGAAGATCCCAGAGATCTTACGTTTACCGTAAGTGAATGATTTTTTTCTGTATAAAATCTGTGGTTGCATTGTATTTTAACATTTTTTTCTCTATATATATATTAATTCGTACTCTACGTGTTATTTATTTCTATTGATAACATTCTGCCAAGTATTATCGAGCATTCTCTTAAAGAACCGTTCTGTTTCTTGTATCTTTATAACTCTCTCTCTCTCTCTCTCTCTCTCTCTCTCTCTCTCTCTCTCTCTCTCTATATATATATATATATATATATATATATATATATATATATATATATATATATATATTCCAGCTTGACGACGGATTTCTTAACACGACCATCAGTGAACCGTTCTTTAGATTTGATGTCGTCGTTGGCAGGAAGCGTCACCTGATCTTTGCCACTAACAAACAGCTGGAGCTTCTCGGAATGGCCAAAACATGGTATATTGATGGCACATTCAAATTAGTAAAGAAGCCATTTTATCAACTGCTATCTATACATGGATGTATGAGATCAGGTGTTGACTTGAAGCAGATACTGCTGTGTTTTTGCATCATGTCGGGAAAGAAGACGAGACATTACAAAAAGGTGTGTGTGTGTACTGAGGATGAGAGAAGATTATGATAATTACTTTAATAAATTAATGTGTAAAATAACGAACAGTATTTTATCACATAAAATATATTTTCAATTTATTTATCCTAAATATACACGTCCAGATCAAAAAGCGATTTAGAAAATCGGTTATCAAATTAATTATTGTACAAGCAAATAAATGACACTAAACTATATTGAATTTCAGTATGTCCATGAATAGTTTTACTTTTTCCCTTCCATTTTCAGGTTTTTCAGTCAATCAAGGACCTGTTGCCTGAATCGAAAGTAACTTCTTTGTTGTTGACTTCGAAAAGGGTCTTTGGCAAGGGATCAGAGCAGTTGTCTAATGTTGTAGAGCGCTTAGAGCTTCTAAAGATTAAGGGCTCTATAAAGTCCTCATTATTATTATTATTATTATTATTATTATTATTATTGTATTTCAATTTCTTATTTTAGTAGCAGATGTTTTACTTAAATGCATTTTTAAAAAAATCATGGATAGTTACTGTTTAGAAGTATACTTTTGCACATCACAATTTGACACTTCTAACCTGTATTGAAGTGTAATTTTGACTAGTTATGTGTGTTGATTTAAAAATACAAATACATGCCTCAAATTTCAAAAAATAAATCTCAGAAACCATTTTTATATCTCGTTATTGTTAATTAAAATGAACATTCCTCGCCCCCCGTGTTTCTCCTTGTTCGCGATATGTCGGGCTATTATGTGCACAGCTTTGAAAAGATGTCATGAAGAACCTTCGGGATATAGAAATGAAGTACATTAATTTGGACTGTTTCTGTCAGCAGTTCAGTCGAGCAATTAGATCAAGTTTATAGCTAGTTTTAAAAAATCCAAAGTAACAATGCCAATAAATGGCAAGAGATGAAAAGCAAATTAAACCGATCTTGAAAAAAATTACGCTCGCTGATTGGGTAAACGAACAGCATGATTGATAAGTGGCGATATGCCAATTTCCTACAAACGGTAAAAAAATGGTTTTCATCAGCTTGTGTAACAGCGAAAATAAAACTTGAGTAACAGCGAAAATAAAAAGTACTGCCGTATAGAAATTTATCACGATAGATTAATTTCTGATCAATATTATTAGATAAATGAAGAAAAAAGGGAAAATATTGTCTGATATAACGGCATGCTGAATGTAATTGAAATCTAAGAATTTAATAATTTAAATCTTAACGGTAGGCCCCTAAAGTAAAATGAAGACAATAGTGTAATGGTAGTGAATTTTTATAAATGTCCGATATTTCCATTGATGTGGGCCGAAACGTCCATGGGGCGAAACGTCCATTAACCATGTGGGGCGAAATGTCCATTGAAGTGGGGCGAAATGTCCATTGAAGTGGGGCGAAATGTCTTGGGCCGAAACGTCCATGGGGCGAAACGTCCAGGTACCTTCCTTGTCGAGTAGTGTTATCAATAATGCTGTACGTATGACTCGAAAGGTTAGGCAAATATCTTGCTAGATTAATTGACCATGCCTAGGAATCTCTTCAAGTCTTTATTGCATGCTGGTCTCTCCATACCTTATATGGCTTCTACTTTTCTTTGTCTGGCTTCATCTTCTGTATCTTCCGTTTAACATTTCTGGTTTTAACTTGTCTTAGGCATAATTACTGCTCCATTTGGTCTTTACCACATATGATGATATCATCTATTGATATATCAATTCCTTCCACCTTTTCAAATAGTGTATGAATTGTTCTGTGAAAGATTTCCAAGGTACTTGATATTCCAAAATCTGCCAAATGGTGTTATACGTGCACAATTTAAAATGTTCCTCATGTAGTTGAATATGACAAACCCATTTGAAGATTCTTCTTCTTGCAATAATGTAATGGGTCCCAAAGAAATATACTTGCAAACAGGTGCTCGACGCGAGCTTGATGTGAGAAAAACATACCACAGTAATCTAAAGGAACAAAATCATACAAAGTGACAAAAATACCTTAGATTACCCTCATGACCCATTCTGACACAGGACCCTCTCTATCCCTGTGACCTCTCTCAGTTGTATCATCTAACTTCGTAAACACTTTTACTCGTGAAAACCGTGAGACAATTTCTTCACGAATGGAAGTTTGACGGCAAGAAATTATAGCTTAAGGGTCTAACATATCCATGTTGAAATCTGGTTTCTTCTACAACGTGGCATGCATATTACTCAAAAATATCCATATTAGATATTTCCCCTCGTATTTCCTCCACGGTAAGGACAAGTTTTACTAATTTTATTGTATCAGAAGTATTACGTCCAATAATAGGTATGACATCACTGTCACCTATGATGAAATGGGTTTTATACACGTAGTGTTTATGTCTTAGTTCTAGCATACATTGACGTCTTACTGGGAGGTAGGTATCCTCCTTTAATACGCTTTCATCTTAATGTTGATTCGTTGTAAAAATGGTCCGTGCTCTAATCGAAGATAGTCTAATAATCCAAGTAGTCTAATAATCCAAGTATATTGATATCATCTCCTGTGTCCATTTACTAGGTATAACTGTGTTATTGATTGGAACTATCCATGGATTGTTTGGATGGGTATAATCCACTGCATCTACTAACAATTCTCTATCTCTGTATCAACTAAATGAAACTTTCTTGTGTTGGTATTTATTTGGAATTTACCGCCTCTATGTCCCGAGTTTTGATAATTTGTTGCCTGATTATATCTAACTTTCTGAAAATGAATTCTTCCTCCACATTTTCTACATATGTTGCTTTTTGTTGGACAATGTCTTCCCCAATGATCTAATCCACACTTTGTACAGTAATAAATCTCTTCTTTTCTATCGCGTTTTTATGTGACGCTATTTTGAGGTTTAATACTCTTACAGTTTGTTTTATTATTCACTGCGTCAATATATTTTTTTGGTTGTTCCAAGGTAGTTGTTGTTATTTTTGTTGTAGGGTTTAACTCCATTTTCCAGCACACGATAGGCTACACATGGTGCCGTTCCATGGTTGTGATTTGTTTAATTCTATTGCTGTGGTTTAAGCTGCTCTGCGGTTTTAAATACAGCTTTGAAGTCATAAATATTTCACTCTTTGCAGTCTAGCTCTTGTAAAATCATTATTCATCCCTTAAATAGTTCTGTTGCGTATAACACCGTAAAACCCATCTTTCAGGTTACTAAATCCAGTCTTTTGCAAGGATGTTAAATCTGCCAGAAATTGATAATCTGCTGTTGAAAACATGCCTCTCACAGGTCTCATGTTTCCTGGGGAACAATATTCATCAAATTTCTGTTTCCGCTGCAAAGTCTTGTTTTCCGCGTCCTTTACAAAGGAAAATATATTGAATTGTTGTACTGCATGATTCCTCTTCAGTTGATGCTAGAAATGCAGCACATTACAATTTTTCACTTTTCTGGACTTTGCAGTTTAACACACACACAATGTATTTTGTTGTAACCAGTTAACTTACACCAACGTCATCTTTTGATATCAATGGCATTGGTGTTGTTTCTGTTCCATTTTGTATCATGCACAACAGCGTTAAACTTTTTAATCTTCTGACACCATGTAATGATTTCTATAAGCCCGTTTACTAACTAAAGATTCTTTCAGATAAGTGTGTACATGGTGAACACGGATACATGTACTAAGTTCCCTGGCTTGTTACACTGGACTATAATGTATGTTTCAGTAATATGATATAGGTGGGAGTTCCAAGCCTAGCTGTAAACTGGCTATTTTAACTGTAAACAAACTAGGGATGCCCAGAAAGATATACCGTATATATACCATTAATACAACTTTCGAGACGGAATCTTTTGTTGGTAACTTTGTTAGTACCGGAGGCGTGGTCCGGGGATCATCTACGTCCGATGTTGATAACCGTCATAACACATTGGCCGTAAATTCTAAGGATGCAAGCCCGGCGATCATATGAATTAGTATGAGCGGACAAAAGCTGGTACAAAGACTTACTAATACGGTACGAACAGCTGCCTCGCTTGGCACTCAGCATTACGAGGTTAGTGTTAGGACTGGTCGGCCTGGTGTCATGATAATATGACTGGGTGGGACATGCTACATGTCTGCGGCATCATGCCCCAGTGTTTGACATCACTATAAACTACCTTAATTACTGCAGAAACTGTTGTGATTTGACTGATTTTTTTTTTAAAGCTACGTTTAAAATCCTAATCAGACAAACAAACAAGGCTGGTACAATCAGAACGTTGCAGGTGAAAGTTTAATGTTTTATGTACAGAATTCCATTTTCACGTATTGTATAAAAAAAAATTCATGTCCTTACAGTTTCGTTTTCTAGGTCGATGTTTTAGATTGTATTTGTTAATTAAACAGTATGGTTGAATGTTATATTTTCTATGTGGAATTTTAGATTGCATCGTTTACATTTCACGGCGGTGGTTGAAATTTAAATGTCATACGTCGAGAATTCCTATTTTCCGTAATGGCTCAAAGAATTTATGTTAAAAGTTCAATTTCGTATGTGGAGTATTTAGATTTCATCTGATGAATTACGTAGGGCTTGTTGAAAATTTAATGTCCAATGTCGAGTTTTTAGATTGTAGATTCTAGATATTAGATTTTTAGATTCTGAGTTACACGGCGTTTGTTGCCACTTTAATGTCATCTGTCGAGAGTTTCTATTTAACATGTTGAATCGCATTAATTTTGTGCTGGAAATTCTATTTCATATGCTGAGTTTTGAGATTGTATATGCTGAATTACATGGTTGGACATTTTATTGTGCTTGTCAGAATTGTTATTTTTATATGGTGAAATGATGTGTTGGTATTAAAAGTAACATTACACAATGTCCACTTTAAATAATATCGAGTATTTTAAGATACACCTTTCGTGTATTCAGTTAAGAGGCACCATTTCTTTTCATGCAATTACAGTTTCAAGATAATATTACAGGTCGAGAATTACTTTGAATTTCTTCACTAAAAGGCGTTCTCATGAACCGACCGTGCTATTTTTTAGACACTGATGCCGCTTCTCGTGGCTTTGAAATTCAAGATATGAAATCTAAATACTCGTCTTGTGAAATGGAACTTTCATAAGGGAATCGCGACCTATGATATTGAAATTTCAATCGCCGGTGTGTAATTCAACATATAAAATCTAAAATCTCGATCTAGAAAATGTAACTTTAAGGACATGGAATTAATCCAACAAATTAACCCCCAAACTGGATAAATATTCTATTTTAGATGGGCGTTTCAATTCTGTACAATTGATCTATTTCAGTAAAATCAAGACATTTTCTGACAAATTTTGATTATGTACCCCCACCCCCACCCCCGTTAGACATCTTACGCTGCTATGCTCTATTGTGACATGGCTTCATAATTACAAAAACATTTTTGTGTGTTCGGTGTGTGTGCCTTTTTCATACCCCTCTTATTTATAAATATTATTATATTGAAGGCTAAATTAGTGGAAAGATTTCCAATATTTAACCAATCGTAATCTTGGATTTTTAAAAATATTTCCAAAATTTGACAAATAGGATAGCTAGATCCCCCTCCCCATGTGTTTGGTGTGTGTGTGTCTTTTTCATACCCCTCTTATTTATAAATATTATTATATTGAAGCCTAAATTAGTGGAAAGATTTCCAATATTTAACCAATCGTAATCTTGGATTTTTTAAAAGATATTTCCAAAATTTGACAAATAGGATAGCTAGATCCCCCCTCCCCCCTCCAGATCGGTCATTGTCTCGTTTTGATTTTTTATTCTAGTGGGTAAGGAATTTTTTTTCCGCCATATTATTTCTCAGGCACCTTCCGATTAGAAATTTTTAAAACATTTTTGTTGGAATTATCACGAGCTCCTTTGTTTTGTACAGGAGAGTGAAGTTATTTAATAGAAATCTACAATTTCTGTGTGATTATGAAATATTTATTGGCGAAAATTAGCATTTACGTAGATATTAGGAATGTAGGTTAAATCAACTGTAGCGATTTGTCATGTATACAGTACACATTACTGTGTTATAGGCAAACAGTAGAGTTAATCTCATCTAGGTGACAGATCTTTTCCTCGCGTTGTACTGTTGATCTGACATTTTCTTTACGAAGGAATTTCAAAGTGAAAAAAAGTATAAAATTTAGACAGTCAGGTATAACTTTTCATGTTTTATAGTTTATTAATTTACATAAATAATTTGATAGCAGAAAACTTGCAATTAGTGATGTTGACTTCTAACATCCGTATATTAATATAATTTGTTTCTCAGATCTTTCTGGAAAGATCAAGTTTAGGAGAATGTATGATGGGCAGTCGTTTTTGGATACACGGAAGTAGCCAAGTGTCAAATAAAATTGTAAATAACTCGATCTACAAGATGAGTATTTCCGGACATCGATTTTGTGTATGACACATTTATCTGATCTTCATACGGTTCAAAAGAGAAAGGTACAAGGCTAATTATTTTCCAAATTTGATCAATATTTTATTCATTTCAATAGACGAATTGGCTTTTAAAAAAAAAAAAAAGAATCAATAAAGATTTAAAGAACGCAAAAAGCCGTAATTGCGCGATATAAACCAGTGTGGCGAAAGGGCACGTAAGCGAGATTTATTGTTTTAATTCAAATCCGACTAACCTGAATAAGATTTTAAGAAAATATAATAATCAAAATTGACTAAGTTTGTTTGTTCTTTTTCCAATATGGCGTATACAGTAAGTAGATTTCTTAAGATTTGGAACAATAGCCTACGGCACAGATGGAGGTTAATTTTCATTGGTGAAGACTTGGATCAACTTGAAACAAAGTGGCCAATGAAAATGCGAATTTTGTTTCAAGTTTGACTCGAAGATCAGGTTGTATTGAAGAATCACGCTTCGAGTCAAACGTGTTAAAAACTACCACCGTATTATCGATATGAGATATTGTTTGAAGGATGCATATTCAATAATGAATGTGTTTTACTTTTGATCACCAGGTTGTGAAAAAAAAACTTGCTATGCACAGTGTTGGAACTTCATCTTGGGCCACAAATATACGGAATGAATATCGTCAGGTGCTGATGAGTGTTTTGACAACTAGTGAGGGGTATGGACTTAGAGCCAGTAGTCGGTGGGATTGTACAGTGTGATACAACTCAGCTGGTGTAGATATGAGAGAACCATGTTTACAGCTTGGCCTGACCGAAATATTCATTTGGGTGTCATGTGTCCCATGGCGCCAACGTTCTCCCTAAGATGCGCGTGCAACTGCTCAGACATTCCTGCGCAGCTGAATTGTCAATCCAACATTAAAGTTTGCACGTCTCCGTAATGCTTGCACAATGTACATATACCATTCGCTTAGCGGGAACGTTCCATGGCGCCCTCGGAAAATTTATCAAAAGTGAGGCGGGGGGGGGGGGAACGTGCTCACGGTAAAAAAATATAGACGGGCAAATATATATGTTTAGATGTGCAACCCATGTTGTTGCCTCGTATGCCCTATTTATCCAGTACTTTATCTTCAAATTTAACTATCACCATTTTTACAAACTTTAATTGCCATGTGTTAAAACTGTGACAATTGGAGACTTTACACAGTGAACTCTGTCTCAAAAACGTAATGTTACACTGTAGAAAATATTCCACATAATTACGCTACATGTATTAGCAGCTTCTAAGAGGGTCGCATTATTTTCTCATGGAGTCCATACAAGTTGCATACATTTCTCAGGAATTAAACTAACCTGGGGCAAAGTCTTGTGAAATTATTTCACTAGCAGCAAATAAAACCCCTTAGTTATTCATTCTATGGCATTTCCCAATTGGATATCTACGGACGAAATGTTTTAAGCTATCATATGAAACTGGACCAAGAATAATGAAAATAAATGGGATAAAAAAAGTCCGTACATAATTATAATTATTACATATTAATATATGATGGTTGTATTGTTTTCCAGAGTATTCTTTTATATTTTTATTGTTTAAAATGTTAAAAAGTCAAGGTTTATAGCCATATACGCTATTTACAATACTAATATCTTTGACCAAACTTGTATCCGTCCTAACCCCGTTTCTGATCACTGCTATCTCACCGTAGTCTGCAAGGATTCGATTCTCGGGCTCGGCTAACGTGGGTACGTAAGAAGGTTTGAAAGTAGCTTCTCGTGGGTCGGGGGATCTTCCCGGGGTCCCTAATGTTCTTTCTCCACCAGTTATACTGGCCGCCATGAATAGCATATCTTGTGTTGAAACATTGTTTTAAACCTAGCAACAACAACAACAACAATGTTATATCACATCTCTTAAAAATAAAGTAAATTTTATATTAAATAAGTCAAACTGCTGTGGAAAAAAATAATGTCATAGCATTGTTCTGTTTATTGTTTTATTAGTCTGTGCCCATTGATCTATATTTTTTTATTTTAAAAGAACTAACACGTTATATTACATTTTCGTTGTGAGTGATTCTGCATTCGTGTCAAGCACAAGTGCCTAGTACGATCCATTGACTTAAGTCCTTTTTGTCTGAGACCATCAGCAGTGTCTATAGTACGATCCATGAACTTCATGCATTTTTGTCTGAAACAATCATCAGGGACATCTTGGCATTTTTGTCTGAAACAATCATCAGGGACATCTTGGCATTTTTGTCTGAAACAATCATCAGGGACATCTTGGCATTTTTGTCTGAAACAATCATCAGGGACTTACGGCATTTTTGTCTGTAACAATCATCAGGGACTTTCGGCATTTTTGTCTGAAACAATCATCAGGGACTTACGGCATTTTTGTCTGTAACAATCATCAGGGACTTTCGGCATTTTTGTCTGAAACAATCATCAGGGACTTACGGCATTTTTGTCTGTAACAATCATCAGGGACTTTCGGCATTTTTGTCTGAAACAATCATCAGGGACTTACGGCAGTTTTGTCTGAAACAATCATCAGGGACTTACGGCAGTTTTGTCTGAGACAAGTTACAGTGTCTAGTATGATTCATGAACTTATGGTATTTTTGTTTTCAGAAATACATGAATGGTCCAGAAATATGTTCGCATCTGTAAACGGAGATTTAAAATTGGAAAAAAAATGACTGTTTGGTTTAATGTGTTATGACGACAGCAAAAGAAGACATCTACCTTTCAAAAGCCGTGTACCAATGTTTTTTCTTCTTCCTCTAGATTTGTCTCTTATCTGTATATTTCCCCCAGTCACTGAAACTCGTAAGAGTCTAAGAAATTCGGTTGTTTTTTGTGTTGGTGTTGCTGTTGTTTTTTTGTGGTTTTGTTTTGTTTCTGTGTTTCTTTTGTGGGTGTATATTTTTTCTTTCCTTGACGAAAATATTTTTTTATACATCTAAACGCTTTGATACCGTGTTCATATTTGCGAGGAAGTGTGTGTGCGTGTGCGTACTTACGTTCATGCATACATACATACATACATACATACATACATACATACATACATACATACATACACTTTCTCTTAAATATAAATATATAAATTCTCCTCAATTATTTTCGTAAAGAGATAGGAGATTACAATGTAATTATATGATTGGTCCAGTAATGTAATTTGTAAAGAGATAGGAGATTACAATGTAATTATATGATTGGTCCAGTAATGTAATTTGTAAAGAGATAGGAGATTACAATGTAATTATATGATTGGTCCAGTAATGTAATTTGTAAAGAGATAGGAGATTACAATGTAATTATATGATTGGTCCAGTAATGTAATTTGTATACTAGATTGTTGTATTGTTCATATTTCAAAATATTTAACGATCTGAAATTATCTCCAAATGATACTTCATCACTAGTTAATATGCATGTGTTTTTCTCAACTGCAATAATATTATTTTAATGTTATGCATTATGGTGTACCATGATGGACATTTTTAAGTTTTTAAAAATCATCATAAACATTTTTTGCTTTCCTCAAATAATTGCTCCGATTTATGAAAAAATATCGAATTCCTTTTATTTATAACCTAATATTGAGATGTTTTATTTACTTCTTTTAAATAAGTATGTCATATAAATATAAAGCAATGTGTGAATCGCATAATTGTATCTAAGCAATATTCTATGATAAAGCATTTCGTAGATTGAACACATTATATTTATTTTGTTAAATATCATACTTATCCGACAAATAAATTAATATGGTTGACAGTGTGAATTAGGTCATGATATTTTCAGGAAACGGCTACATCGTGTCTACGCGTATTTCTTAAAACTGGGTATTTTGAAACTGAGTATTTACATACATACATACATACATACATACATACCATCCTACCTACCTACCTACATACATACGTCCATGCAAACACACAGACACACACACAGTTATATACAATGTTATTATTATTCATACGTTCGTACGTACGTACGTACGTCTATGCATGCATAGATACCTACCTGCCTGCCTGCCTTCCTACCTACCTACGTCCACACACACACACATACACATACACACATACATACATACATACATACATACATACATACATACATACATACATACATACATACATACATACATACACACACAGAGTATTATTATTCATCGGTTTTACCCTTATAACACTTCCTTAGAAATTTTTTAAATAGTTGTAAATGTTTATTTGGTGTGTAGATTTAAAATGGTATTTTCCTTCATAGCACGTACATACATGGGCATTGGTTTTTATATTTCTTTCATTATAGTTATTGTCTAAATCATTTTACTTTGACCTTCCTTGTGTGCAACTAACTTTATAGCGAAATAAGAATTACTTAACCCCAATATTCATATCATCTTCTTATATTTGTACAATATTTCTATACGAAATGCACAGTACCAACATAACTAATTGAAGCTGAAATTTGTAGAAAGGTTTCCAAGATTTAACTCATCGTAATCTTGGATTTTTCCAAGATTTAACCAATGGTAATCTTGGAATTTTCCAAGATATTTCCAAGATTTGACCAATCGTAATCTTGGATTTTTCCAAGATATTTCCAAGATTTGACCAATAAGATATCTATATTTTCCAAGATTGGACCTTGCCTCGTTTTGATTTTTATTCTAGTTGCTAATGAATTAATTTTCGACATTTTGTCCTGCCGATTCGAAATTTCAAAAACATTTTTCTTGGGATTTTCACAATTTCCCTTGTTTTGTACAGGTGAGTGGATTTTTGTAGTAGAGATATTAGATTTCTGTGTAGTTTTGAGAGAGATTTATTCACTAAATTTAGCATTTACATAGATAGTAGAAATCTAGGTCAAATCAGCTGTAGCGATTTATCATGTATACAGTACTGTTGTATTGGCCTACAGTCGAGTTCATCTCGTCTAGGCGACAGGTCTTTTTCTTCTGTTGTACTGTTGATTTGAACTATTTATTTGCGAAGGAAGTTTAATGCAAGTGATAAAGTTGCTCAACTTTTTGTGAATACAAACTTTATTTATTTGAGTTACGATTTTCAATGTTTGATCGAAAGGTAATGGAGTCAACACATTGGGTGAATTATACAATAGCTATAAACGATTTTCACCCAAAGAGTTCCGGGCGTTTAGATTTGCGGTGGTGACGTGATATGTATGTATGTATATATATATATATATATATATATATATATATATATATATATATATATATATATATATATATATATATATATATATAAAAAGCAAAAACACAATCCTGATTAAACTAGTATTCACGGTTCTCGCTTTTTGGGTTTCGTTTTTGTTGTCACTAGACATCATTTCATAACGTGACTTTTAGAAAACTTTTTTTTACAAGTTTGTTCGTGTGGATATAAGACTACATCGAGATTTAAAAATATATTTATAAGAAATCGAGAAGAAACAAATGTCAAAACCCATATAACGGCATCTGTAACATCATTATTTCTTTTATAATGTTGACTTTGTGGGGTTTTGTAATGTTGTCAATGTGGGGTTTTATAATGTCGACCTTATGGGTTTTTACAATTACTCATATAAATGTACATATGTATTCACTGTAACCTTTCTTTTACACCCTCAACCGTATGCATAACAAATAATTTTCTCATTTATAAAGAAAATAAATTAAAAGATAGACTAGTGATCAAGTGCTTTATCTTTTTAGTACCCCAACACAGAGACTCGCACTAAGTCCTAAGTATTACGAGCGGGTTCACCAAACCTTTTCCCCCAGTAACAAATTGATATTGTCTGCTTAACTTTAGCTTTTGGCTGTAAGTTGTCAAAAAGAATATTTAACGAACCTTTATCCGTGGTTGTAAGTTGGAAACAGTAATTTTGTTTACAGTTAGACCTTGGTTTTCCGTCGGAAATCATCACATTCTAGTAGGTTACATCTGGAATGAAAATGTGCATAAATATGGATTTGATATAAAAAAATTTAAAAAAGAATTCCTTCGTTTTAGATCAGTCCTTTATATATAATTAACTATTTAAGACTTAATTGGAATCACTAAAATGCACATGTACATTTTTTTTTTTAAAAACTCATTCAAAGCTAGTGTTACATAAAGACATTCAAGACTATTGGAATTTATTCAGAACATTCTAAAGGTATGCATTTGTGGTACGAATTTTAGGATTATTTGGGATTTAATTCACAATACTGCAAGTGTCTCTTGAAATTTGAAGAAATAAATGATATGTTCAATTTTAATTAAATTCTTTGATTTGCTTCTTTCTGTGAGATATTTCAAGACCGAGAGTCCTAAGAGCCTACTTTTGTCATATAAAGTTCAAGACATACAACACCTTTTTGACATTATTTTACACAAAGTAGTGAAAATTAAATACAATTTGTTTGCGTTTTTGTACATTATAAATTTTCTCATTCGTTAGCTAAAGGTAAATAACTTTCCAAGGTCATAACATAACACTAAGAGATTTATCTCCCTTAGTCCATTGCTTGGAGTATTTTGCCATTCTCCTTTTTGTAACTGTTTCCTTTCTATTTGTACGTGAGGCAATTTTTAAATACGAGTGTTGTTATTAACTACTTGAATTTTTTACATCAAACAGATTATCCTGTGTTATTGTCTTGATAATCTGAGTTGTTATTTTCGTGTTAACATACACACCGTCAGGATAGTGAAGCTCTTTATATTTTGGCCTTTTGTTTTATCATTGCCATCCAATATTCCAAGATCAATGGGTTGGTATACTAACACTGCTAAAAGTTTGTTTTGCTTACACTTTACCTATATACATGTCCTATGTTGAGTACATATAATAATAGCATGCACAGTACAGATGTATAAATAAACTGTAAATTTCATAACAGTTGCAAATAAGTTTGATTATTACAATACGAGCTCCTTTTCTCCGGAAAGGGGACGGAGATGCAAGTGCGGATACGTTTGGTTGTTTCAAGTCAACGTTAATTTAGTGGTGCTGAATTTATTGGAAATATGTTTCAACAATCAAACATGTTACTAGATGGGCACATTTTTTCCCAAGTTTGTCCATTGGATTGAAATTGTTTTAACTGGTATATGCAGAAGAGTAATGTAATGAATGGAACACTTACGCAAAATTAATTGCAGGATATTAAATGTATCTCTTGAAAAAGAACGCAATCATAAATATTTAGTTTAGTTTTGGTAATAAAAAGTAAAAACCTAAAAATATGGAACGCTTCACGAATTTGCGTGTCATCCTTGCGCAGGGGCCATGCTAATCTTCTCTGTATCGTTCCAATTTTAATATATGTACTGCCGAAGCAAGTACAACAATGTACACATGTTGAATTCCTTATAAAATGTGTTATTACATGTCATCTAAAGAACAGGTATGGGCGTATTTGCATACGTGTGCAAAGCATACCAACGTTGAAACGTATTATAACAGTAACCTCCCTTTATGGTCGGAATTTTACCAAGATAAACAATAAAATGAAAAAATATATTAGCCTTTTTAACATTATTTTAAAATATTTAACATGTATTTCATTCGCTCCTTCTTGGCCTATCTTCAGCCATGTTGTTGAAATTCAAGGTCGCAATTATTATTATATCGTATCGCTGTTCTCCCCTGTCACGGCTGTGACTATTAGAAAAGAGTACATGTATTCTAAAACACAGTAATGTAAAGCGATGTAGCGTCGTTAATTCTTTATACATGTACTTTTGTATTGATGGATGATAGTTCCCAGTGCTGTATGTTTAGAAAAATTCAAAATAAAAACCACATCTATACACTAAATTATTTCTTGAACACATATTTTCTACAACTGCATATATAAAAAACATATTACAAATAAAAATTGTACCGCAATTTTAGAGATCGGTCTTTAAGAATCATTACTGCATTTAACACCAAGATTTAGAAAGCGCTCGCAAAAATAGACAATACTTTTTTAAACGGTGTTAAAAGCATCACACGCATATATAAATAAATATTAATGCGCAAAACAAAAACAAATTTTAAAATCTGATAATAAAACTTAAATATATTAACAAAGCACGATTTAACAAAACTTTAATTTTATCAAGCAGATTAAAAGCAATGTAACGTGGGAAAATCTTCTATCCCTTTTATTTACTTTTTTTTTACCGCTGCGGAGGCCTAAGTTTGTTTGAGCGTCTGCCTCAGCTTCAGGAGATCGCAGGTTCGAACCAAGGCCAAGTCATACCAAAGACTTATACAACTTGTACTAGCAGCTACCTCGCATGGCGCTCATCATTGGGATGTTAGCAATAGGAATGGTCGGCCTGGTGTCAGGATAATGTGACTGGGCAGAAGA